>CM053597.1:82300059-82361797 GCA_028646575.1 Pseudocheirus occidentalis
TGTGTGTGTGTGTGTGTGTGTGTGTGTGTATACTGGGGGTCAGTAAGGGAAGGGAGGAGTAGAAATCCATCTTCATTACATACTGGAAGAGAGATTCAAGGGAAAAGCAAAAAAGACTCATTGCCATTATAAAGAGTTAGCTCCTTTGACAACAGTCCATCCTTCTGACTCCCAACCAGCCAATCATCTTCATAGTAACCTCAGGAAACCAATCAGAATGTTTCTGTGTCCTCTCAAAGAGGTTCCAGTGGACACATACATTATGCCTATGGGAAGATGTTTTCCTCCCCAGAGACAAAGACCTCTAAGTTCATCAAATTAATCATGGGCTGCCCTGATCAACCCTAATTTATAGTGATATTTAAGTGAAGAATTATATGTTTATACAAAAAACATAGTTTAATATGGAAATTTATAAACTTGCCATTTCTCTCTATCACCTATGCCCAAGGTCAGCTCTTCAGTTCTTCACAAGCTACTATTCACTTGGAGGCAGTTATTCAATATAGGATCCATGAAGAATTAACTAATGTCTACAGTAATTACCTAGCAAAACCAAACTTAAATAATAGCAAGTGTTGCAAGGTCTTAACTTACAAGACTTTTGTTCCTCCTGCCCAATTATCCACATCCTTAAGATCCAGCTGAAGTTTCATTTCCTCTGCCTCAACAATGCCAAGCAGTCTTCATTTCTTCTTTCTCTGAACTCTTATAGCTAAAGTCAACAATGCATGTTTTGGTCTTAGTCATGGAGGTAGTGTTGGGCACTGGGTTTGGAGTTAGGAAGATCTGGGTTGAAATCTCTTCTTAGATACTTACTAGCTGTATGAGTCAGGGCAAGTCACTTAACCTAATTTGGTCTCAATCTCCTCATCTGTAAAATGAGGATAAAGTATCTACCTCACAGAGCTGTCATGATGATTATGTGTGGACATATATATTTATGTATGTATGTTTAGTGCCATAAAGAACTACACAAATATTAGCTATTATTCTTATTACATCACCTACTGTGGGGGGAAAAAATAGGAGACTCAGTGATTTCACAACATCTCAATGGACTAACAATGTAGAAATCTCCCATTGTGGTTCCTTTTTTTTCCTGGCTACAATGCTGGATTACCTAATAAGCCCAATGGGTACAGGCCTAGAGGGCCCCAATACCTGAGATCTCTCAAGATGATTGAAAGTAGAGTTAGTCTAAATCTCTGCTTTCCTATGTATGGTATTTACCTTTTCATAGCCTCAGGATGTCCAAGCCTGAAACGTGAGAAGCAAATGGCAGACTGTTCCTCACTTTGGTTCTAGTCTGTTACCTGGGGGAACACCATTCAACATCACAGCTAGCATTCGAATAGCATTTTCATCATCACCACAACCCTGGGAAGTAGGTGCTATTATTATTCCCATTTTCCAAATGAGAAAATTGAGCCTAGAAAGCATAAGTGACTTGTCCAAAGTCTCCCAGAGAGTAAGTGTCTGAAGTAGGATTCGAACTCACATTTTTCTGAATGCCATGTCCAGCACTCAATGTGCTGAACCACAGAGCTGACATTTAATAGTAACATTCACAAGAAGGACAAATAGGAGAAAGAGAATGGAGACTGATGACAGAGGTCTCCTGGGGCAAGATTAGGAGGAGCCAAAGTACCATATAATATTCATAAGATTGAAGACAAAGGTGAAAAATGATGGAGAAGTTAGACAAGAATGTCTTATTTCTTTGTCCTTCACAAGGCATATCTAGTAACTTTCTATTATTCTGGAAGGACTCTTGATTTTTTTTAGATCTTTCCAGATCAATAAAGTGGCAGGGGTAATAGGGGAAGCTACTGAAGTATTTATTGATGCTTTGGGACTCATCTAGATAGTTTCTCATGCAGATGTCTAGGGGTCTTAATCTATTCAACCAGTTTCATATACATATATGTCATCTTTCCAACAACAATGTAAATTCCTTGGGGGCCTTGAATTTTTCTTATTCTAGTATTATAGAATTTAAACTCTGGAGGACAATTAGATTTGCTCTGTTCAGAGGTTCTAATATAGGAGCTGTGAACTTACTTTTAAAAATATTTGAGTAACTATATTTTCAATATAATTGATTTTTCTTGCAATCCCAACTATTTAATTTTGTACATTTAAAAACATTATTCAAAGGAAGAGTCCATAGCCTTCACCAGACTACCAAAGTGGTCCATGTCACAAAAAAATGTTTAAAAACTCTTGATCTAGTTCAATTTTCTCACTTTATGAGTGAGGAAACTGAGGCCCAGAGATGTTAAATGAGTTGCCCATGTTCATATACAGTATAGGGCTAGGATTCAAATCCAGATCCTATGACAGCAAGAGGGATGGTGCATCGTTTTTGTTTAGTATAGTAATATCTATAGTATATCCAATAGTATATCTCAAAATTTGTACCTAAATAATAAATAATAATTTTATTTGCTCTTGTTACCCACGGCCCAGGGCCTTCCCAAGACTCCAGGCTCACATGTTTTGGGATCGATTCTGGGAGCTAACACAAGGAGGTGATTTTGGAGGTCACTGGAGAGCAAGAAAGAAGGAAGAATTCTAACTTTGACCCTGACTTTCAAGTATTCCTCAGTTGACCCTTTCCTCTGACTCCCCCTGAACATCCCTTCTTAACTTAAGGACCAGATTTGAAGGTGAGAATGGGGAGTAGAATGAGGCAGCTCCTATTAATATCCTGGGCACTAGTACTCCCATACTTCACCTAAATTGAGCTAGAAAACAAAAACACAAACCTCTCAAGCCCTTGTGTCCATATTTCTACATAAAGGAGGATTGGACCTAAATCACTAGTGTTCTTCCTTTATTTAATTTAGTGAAATAGACAAGATGAACTCAGGTTTGTTACAAATAGATGGCTTTGCTAGCTGCTGGGAGGAACTCCATTTCATAGTTTATTTAAAAGTTAGATTGCAAAAGAGGAAAAAAAAATCCACAAAACCGCCATGGTAGGATTCGTCGTAGGAAGCAATCCTGGCTCTAGGGGACAGATGGAATGACCCGCTGGGATTCTGCCATGTCTGTTCCCAAGAGAGAAGGTGGCAGAATGTATTTGTCTGTAGTGAAGTTCAATAAAGCTGGGCATGCAGCCAGCCTGCCTAGTGCAAGCCCCATTAGTAGCTAGGGATGGAAATGCCTTCTCCCTCTGCATTCTCACTCCAGAAAACCTCAAGCAAAACACCTTCCTTTGTATTTTGTATTTTGCTCAGACATACAAATAAAGAAGTAAGCAAGAGGTCAGTCATTTTTAACAGCTGGAGCAGGACAGAAATCCAAAAAGGAAGAATGGTTTGGGGAGCCAGGCAGATCTGGGGAGGCCAACAGAATTTCAATCTTCCTATGCCAAGATAAAATGCACAAACACTTATAAGGACGTGGAGAGGTGTGGAGGGAGGAAGAGAAAAATTATAAAAGGGTTCTTGCTAACATCACTCTAAGAAATGGAACCTCTGTCAATGGGTATTGATTAGGACTGGGTGGGTGGGTGGACTCAGGAGGAGGAGACAATAGCTGAGAAATGAGAACTGGTGACAAGCCAAGGAGTTAAAATTGGAGTTGTTCTACATGGAAATAAAGCAGTGAGCAGTCAGGGATCACTTCTATATCTGTGAAGGAAAAGGCAGTGAGGGGGAGAATGTGAAAGGAATGTGTAATCTGGAGAGGGAAAAGATGAGAAGTCAGAAAATTGGAAATTTTTAACTACTTGAAAACAGTAAAAAGATAAATCTAGCTGAACAAGGGGCCTCGAAACGTTTTTCATTCTGTATACTATGGGTTGGAGGAATACAGAAGACCTCAGGATTGTATTTGATATCCTGTGATCAAAAGGAGATGAAGTCTTTTCCATAAAGTAGGAAGGTCACCAAGTCTTTCCATTGAACCTTTCTTTTTCTTAGAGTTAGGGGGAGTGGAGAAGAGGAGGAAGAAGAGAGGAAGAATTAGAATGTTTACTTCCTAGTATAACCTCCAGTGAGATGTGGGTAGAAGATAGAAGGGCATAACAGAGTATTCATTTTTGAAAAAATTATTTAATATTTAATTTTCCCCCAATTATATATGAAAACTATTTTTAGCATTCATTTTTTAAAATTTCATGTTCCAAATTCTCTCCCTTCCTCCTAACACCCCTCATTGAGAGGGCAAGTAACTTGATAAAGGTTATACATGTGCAGTCATGCAAAATATATTTCCTTATTAGTCATGTTGTAAAAGAAAACAGATGAAAAAGAAAAAGCCCAAGCTAAAAGAAAAAAGTATGCTTTGATTTGCATTCAGACTTCATCAGTTCTTTCCCTGGAGATGCATAGCATTTTTCATCATAAATGCTTTGGAACTGTCTTACATCATTGCATTACTGGGAATAGCTAAGTCATTCACAGTTGATCACTGTACAATATTGCTGTTACTGCGTATAATGTTCTCCTGGTTCTGCTCACTTCACTTTGCATCTGTTCATGTAAGTCTTTCCAGGGTTTTCTGAGAGAATCCTACTCATTTCTTAAAGTACAAAATATTTCATCACAATCCTATATCACAATTTGTTCAGCTATTCCCCAATTAATGAACATCTCCTCAACTTCCAATTCTTTGCTACCGCTAAAAGAGCTGCCATAAATATTTTTGTACGTATTAGTCCTTTTCCTTTTTCCTTTTTTATCTCTTTGGGATACAGACCTAGTAGTGGTATTGCTGGGCCAAAGGGTATAACCCTTTGGGCATAGTTTTAAATTTCAAAAGAGAATATTCCAAATTGATTGCCTTAAACGCAGTTGCCCCTCAATGAATGCTCATTAAAGAAATGAAAGCTCTTAAATAAAATAAGACATATTTGCCCAAGATAAATAGGAAGAGCACCTCAAGAAGAAAAGATACTACATTACTGGACAAGGATAAATGCCATTGCACCAACATTTCTACCATTGTTGTACCACCCAAGGGAGGATGTGGGAGTCCACAAATTCTAGGCTTATTGACTTGACTTCATTTGTTAGACAGAATAGAATGCCCTACTAAAGAGATGGTTCCTGAATATCTAGAAAAGGAAAAAGTGATCACAAAGAGCCATCAGCATGGTTTCCTGAAAAATCAGTCATAAACCAAGCAAGTATCCATTGATTGCAGAGGTACATGAATGTGACTGAATATTAATGCAATATGAAATAATGTTCAGAGAAATGGGAAGATGTATGTGAGCAGAAGCAGAGCAAAGTAAGTAGAACCAAGAGAATGGGATACAACTATAACAGAATACATTACCACAATATAAATGAAAAGAGAGCTAAAAGCAACATCAGACTGAGTAACTGAAAAACCAGTAAAATTCTCAAAGAACAGAAAATGAGACATAGCTCCTCTCTCACAAATGAGGTGAGAGACTACTAGAAAGGAACATACACTGTGAATACAGACAGACTACGCCGTGAGATACAGTTACTCGGGAAGGTGTGTGTCCTCAAATGTTTTGTCACAAGAGAGGGTGCAATGGGGAGGAGAAGGTAGACTCTGAAATGACTGGAACGTGATGATGAAAAGACATCAATAAAACATACTAAAAAAAAAAAAAAGAACAAGTCAAACCAGACCAAGCTCATTTTCTTTTTTTTTGACAGTTATTCTATGGCAGGTCAAGGAATATTATAGATACTGTTTACCTAGATTTTAGGGGGGGGAAAGCATTTCACAAAAACTCTCATGGGATTCTTGAGGAAAATATGGAGAGATAGGAGCTGGAGAATACTAGGTCACCTGGATTTGGAATCGGTTAAATGGACAGACCTGAAGAGTAGTCATTAATGGGCCAACTTCAGCTTTAAAGGAGACCCTTATTGGAGTAGCCCAGAGAGCTGGATTTGGCCCTGGGCTATTTAACAATTTTTTCATTGCTTTGGATAAATGCATATCAAATGTGCAGATAGCAAAGCTAGGAGGGACAGCTAACATGTTGGAATACAAAGTCAGAATCCCAAAGAGAGGTCAACAAAATAGAATATTGGACTACATTTAATAGGAACAAATGTAATAAGGATGAAAGTAAATTCTTACACCTGGGTTAAAAAAAATCAACTTTACAAGTACAAGATGGGGGAGGCATGGCCAGACAGCAACGTGTCTGAAAAAGATCCATGAGGACTGCAAACTCCATATGAGTCCAAACTGGGATTTGGCAAGTAAATAAAATGAAATCAATCTCAGGTTGCATTAATAGCACTGTGGCATCTCATCTCTGCTACCCTGTCCTGGGCAAACCATACTTGGAGAATGGGGTCCAATATCGATGCCACATTTTAGGAAGGACAAGGATAGAGTAGAGGGTATATGGGATGGTGAAGAGCATCAAGATGAGATCATATGAAATTCGATTGAAGGAATAGGGAATATTTAGTCTGGAGAAGAGAAGACTGGGGCGGGGGATGTCATAATAGTTGTCTTTGAGTATCTAAAGGGTTATCATGCAGAAAAGGGCAAAACTGGGTAAACCAAGTAGAAGATGCAGAAAGCAAATTTAAGCCAGATGTAAGGGTTCAAATCTGGCCTCAGATACTTACTAGCTGTATGATCATGGGCAAATAATTTAAATCCATTTGCCTCAGTTTCTTCATCTATAAAATGAGTTGGAGAAGGAAAGGGCAAATCAGTCCAGTAGCTTTGCCAAGAAAACCCCAAATAAGGTCACAAAGAGTCAAAAGTGACTGAACAACAACAAGGGAACATTTCCTAATGATAAGTGATATTCAAAAATCCAATGAGGTACCTTGAGAGTGAGTGAGGAGGAGAGAATAAAGACCACTTTGTCAGTGGTCTTCAAGCAAAGGCTGGAAGACTGCTTGTCAGTAAGGATTCTTTTTAAAGGTATGGATTGGTCCAGATCAGAGATGTCAAATATACTGCCCGAAGTGAGATACGGCAAGCAAAAAAAGGAATTCAATATTAGGCTGTATTAAGAACATCATAGTGTCTGGGATTAGGGAAGTGATCTTCTTGCTGTACCCTAACCTTAGTCATACATGGAGTATTATGTTCAGCTGTGGATTGCTATATTTTAGGAAAGAGAGCCAGCAATACCCTCAAGTACAACCAAAAAAATAAAAATACAATAGAACATAGATAATGATAATATATGTTTTTCTAAATCAATATCCAGCCTCACAAGGAAGCTTATCTATGGTTTAGTGTCTTCCTCACCCCCACCCCCACCCTTCTTTCTATTTCTTTGACACCACTGGTCTAGAAAATATCTTGAGGTCCCTTATAAATCCAAAATCTTGTCATTTCTTTAAAATTAAAATCTTCCTGGGAAGGAAGATTCTCCCTTTTTTCTTCCTCCTTCCCAAGTTCTGATTACTTCTAATTACTGCTATGGTGCCTGACCCATTAGATCCTAGCTAGGTAAATAGGCTGGTAGAGGCCCATTGGAGGTTATTTGAGGTGGAGAGGTCATGCAAAAGACTCTAGACTTTAAAACAACTTATCAGTTCTAATTGCCTATGAATTCCTTACAGAGACATTGGAGAGTACATAATCTAATCCTTTATTTTATAGATCAGAAAATTAAAGCCTTCAGAGGTTAAATGGTTTGCTTAAGGAAATACACAAAGTAAGTAGCTGGATTATTCTCAGATCTCTTCCTCTGGTTCAGTGATTCATTTCCTTTCTGATTCTGACCTTCCCTCCCTATGAAAGCTTTCTGGCCTTCTTGTGTCTAGTTCCTCCTTTGCTATTCCTTTTTCTAAGGTGTTTTTTTTTCTACCACAGATATATATCATCTCCCATGGATTCAATTATCATCTCTACATAGGTAAGTCCCAGATCCATCTATCCAGCCCAGTTCTCCAGAGTTCTAGTCCAGCATCATCAAGTACCTATTTTGAACTAGATATTTGTCTCATAGGCATCTCAAACTGAACACATCCAAAATAAAGCTCACTATCTTTCCACGGCAGCAACAACAACAAAACAAAACAAAAATCCCTTTCCTCCAAAACTTCCCTATTTCTACTGAGGGCATCACCATTTTGTAGTCATGCAGACTTTTAATTTCTCACTCTCATTCACCCCTCCTGTCCAATCAGTTCCCATCTCTTGTCAATTCTACCTCCATAACATCTTTTCTATCCCTCCTCCTCTCCATACTCCTGTAGCCAACCACCCTATTTTAGGGCTTCTGAAATATCCATCCTATTGCAACAGCCACATAATTGGTCATTCTGCTTCAAGTCTCTCCCCTATCTAATACATCTTCTACACAGCTTTCAAGTAATATTCCTAAAACAAAGATCTTACCATATTATTCCTGTGCTCAGGAAACTGGCAGGATCTGATTACCTCTAAAACAGCTAGTAATCTCCTCTGCTTACTATTTAAAGCCCATCAAAATTTGGCTTCAAAATACCTTTCCAGCCTTATCAAACATCACTTGCCTTCACACTCTTTATAGTCCAGTCTTACTGGCTTTGCTTTCTCCCCATCCCCCACATGTACAATCATCCATCTCCTGCCCCCTTGTCTTTGCATTGGCTGTTCCCCAAGCCTGGAATACACTGTCCTCTCCTCCTTGGTTTCCTTCAAAGCTCACCTCAAAGATCAGTTCCTACATGAAACCCTTCCTGATTCTCTGGTTGCTAGTGACTTTCCCAGTCAATCAGTCAATTAGCATTTATCAAAAACCCTAGTTGTGCTGGGCACTGTGTTGTCCCAAAAAGTGCTAATTGTTCATTTTGTATATACCTCTATGTATTCATGCTCCCACTCCCAATAAAATGTAAGTTCCTTGAGGGCAGAGAATGATTAACATTTGATTTCATTTCCTCAGCGCCTTGTCTCTAGCACATAGTAGGTACTTAAGAAATACTGGTTGACTGAATAAAGTAGTCACAATCCAGATCTTGCCTCAAGTGGCCTTTGCCACCCCTCACTGATGCCAGCAAACCCTACCTACTCTTCGGCTCTCCTTTATGTCCTCATTAACTTGTGGTCAGAGGGCTTAGAAGATCAAAGCTTTAGGATCTGGAAAGGACCTTGGAGATCATTGAGTCCAGCCCTCTCATTTTGCAGATAAGGAAACTGAGGCCCAGAGAGGTAGAAATGAGTCACTAGAGACCCTAAGTAAATAGCAGAACTGGGATCCAAACTAGATTGTAATGTGAACAGCAGCCCAGAGGGCCACATCCCTTGCTGTCCCTAAGTACTGTGGCTGCCTGTTTGCAATTGGAACCGGCATCATAGCAGCACCATCCGCTTATGTTTATAACAAACAAAAAAAAATTACCTCAGACATAAATAACTTGTCTAAGAAAAGGAACTGCTCCATCACCAAAACCCTTTGCATTCAATGTTAGCACCAGTAGCTTTCTTGGGGAGCCACGGGATTGAATAGCTTTAAGGTCCATAAAACAGATTATAAACTGTCACAGGAAAGTGACAGAGTATCTGTAAGATGAAGTTTAAAAACGGCCTTCCAAATGAAAATAAAGCAGTGGGCAGTCAGGGATCACCTCCATATCTGTGAAAGGGAAGGCAAGGAGAAGGAGTGAATGTGAAGGGAATGTATAATCTGAAGAGGGAAGGAACCAAAGTCAGGAAGTAGGAAAGGTGAAAGCCAAAGGGGGAGAGAGGGAAAGAACTGGAGAAGATAAAAGACAGGGCAGGAAAGAGGCAAAAACAAAGAAAATGGAGGGATCACTGAATGAAAAGAAAACCAGCAGACATGTAAGAAGACAGTGGAGGATGGAAAGTTGGAAGACTTAAAATCTTCAAGAAATGTGTGGCCTTTTTTCCCCCTCTCAGCACATTATCACCAATTTTTGGTAGGTGAACAGTCTGTGAAATTTTTTCAAACAAACAAGCATTTAAATACACAAAAATATCCATTTGGGTAATATGTAACCAAGCCAGTAAATGAGCAGGAATTTTAAAAAGCAAAATTCTTTGAGAGAAGTTGGTTATAATATCTTTTGACGGATTTCTTTTCTGAGAGAAAAGGAGTATAAAACACCACCACAGAGATTCAATGGTTTCTGACGTCCTACGCCAGCCCCTCTCCAAGCTGCCCAAGGTTTCTGAGCAGGTTGGCGGTTTTTTTGGCCTATCTGGGATGTGTGTTTGCAGAGAATGATCAGAAGACAAAAAAACCAGAGAGAAATATCCCAGAATTCTGTCAGAGAGGCCTCATGCCTCTGAGAGTTTTCTAGCAACCAGGTTATTAATAACAAATGCTATAAGCTTTTATTTATAGCTTCAGAAAACTAAAACAAGCTTGACAATCATCATCCCTGACCTTATCACACCCCTTCCTGAGAGAGGAAGCTTTCTACCACCTACCAGATACATCACTGCTGGAGGCAAAATTGTGAACGGGGAGAAATTAATGCCCTTTGAGCTCTCCTTTCTGAAAACCACTTTGCAACCTCAGCCCCAGCTGTCCTCTCCTGCTCTTACATGTACCATATGCCCCCATGCTATTTACTATGCCCCACCCTCCAAGGCTTCTGTCCCCCATTTGCATAGTGCCCCAAGTTCTGAAATTCTTTCCTAACTCTTGAGGTCAAGGATTCATACCCATGGAGCCTATCACATAGTAGGCACTTAATAAATGCTTGTTGGTTGCCTCACTTATTCCCCCCCAAAAAACCAATCAAAATAATGTCTTTCATTCTTTCAATGCCTTTATTCTATTTATCAGGGAGAAAAATTGTCATTCCTACTAAGGTGTAATTAGGACCAACAGTTTATTAGATTTCCTTATGACTTACAGAATAAATGGCTGACTCCAGCATTCATGGACCTCCACAATTTGGCTCCAGCCTCCCTGTCAGGCCTTATCTCACCCTACCTGCTCTATACTGCAGCCACGCTGGACCATCCTCCATCTCTCATTCTCCATTCCCCAGCGTCTGCTTTTGTGTTAGTCCCTATGGCCAGCAAGAGCTCCCCAACCTCTACCTGCTGAAATCCAGTCAAGGAGGAATTCCGAAAGTATGCCCTCTAGGATGCCTCCCCTGACATTTTCTCTGCCCCACTCCCTCCAAAGCGATTGCACCATTCTGACAGATCTTGTAGCACTATGCTTGAATCTCTCCTAGCAAGCGATCACAATGTGCCTCGTAGCAAAATCACATTTGGTCATTTTCCTTCTAACTTTACCTTACCCTATTACCCCCCACAAAGCCCTCTCCAAAAAACGGAGTATAAGCTTATTGAGGTTCATTTTCAGCTTTGCATCTTCAACCTTCTAATTTCTGATGGTAACTGTTGGCCGATCTATAGCGGGACAGCAGCCATTTGTGATGAGGTCAACCACCTGTAAGTCAAGAACATTCTAGGGAAGGAGAGACAATCACTGAGATCAGACCAAGTTCTCTCTGTGTTACAGGGGATTGTGAAGAGGGGATACTCCCACCAGCTTCTGAGCAGTAGACTTGATTTGGCCACATTTGCAATACTGAATGAATCATAGCCAACTCCCTTCCCCTCCCTTACTCCTCCTTTCTCCCTTTGGGTGAGATGTTCTTATCCTTATTTGTGTGGTAACTTAATACTTCCATCCCTGCTAACTACCTTCTTCTATCTCTTCTGCCTTTTATAGCTGAACTCCTAGAAAAGGCTGCTAACAATGGGTGCCTCCACTTTTTTCTGGCCTTCCTTCTTGACCCTTGACAATGTGCCTTCTGACCTCATCATTCCACTGAAACTGCCCTCTTCATTACCAAATCCAAGGATCTTTTCTTAATATTCATTCTTCTTGACATCTCTGCCAACTTTGACTTTCTTGTTGATCTCTCTCTGCTCCTAGCTCCTCTCTTCTCTAGATTTTCAGGACACCCCTCTCCCCAAGTTTTCTTCCTACCTGTCTGACCACTCCTGTTCTCTCTCCTTTGCTCCAGATCAGGCTCTCGAACCATAGATGTACTTCAGGGTTCTATACTAGGCCTTCTCTTCTCCCTCTATACTACTTTACTTGGTGATGTCATCATCACCTCCCATGGATTTAATTACCATCTCTATGCTAAGGATTCTCAAAGCTACCTTTCCTGCCCCCATCTCTCTGCTGACCTCTAATCTTGCTTCTCCAATTGTCTTTCAGAAATCTCAAATCTGATGTCCAGTAGATATCTTAAACTTAATATGTCCAAAACAGATCTCATTTATCTTTCTCCCTAAGCCCTCCCCACCTCCTGCCTTCTCTAATTACTATAATTACTGTAGAGGGCAACACCATCCTCCCTGTCCCCAAGGTTGGGATTCCTCACTATCTGTTACCTCCCATATCTAAGCTGTTCCTAAGGCCTATCCAGTTCACCTTTGCAACATTTCTCACATGTGCCCCCTTCTTTCCTATGACCCTGTCACCACTCTAGCATAGGTCCTCGTCCCTTCAAGTCTTCATTATGTAATAGCCTGCTGGTGGATCTGCCTGCCTTAAGGCTTTCCCTACTCCAATCTAACTTCCATCCATTAAAGTGACTTTCCTAAAGCATAGGTCTGAGCATCACACACTCGCGCACACACACACACACACACACACACACAAGTGTATTTGTTTTTGTTATTAAGTCATGTCCAACTCTCAGTGAGTTCATTTGGGGTTTTCTTGGAAAAGACGTTGGAGTGGTTTGCCATTTCCTTCTCTGGCTTCTTTTACAGATGAAGAAACTGGGGCAAATAGGGTTTAAGTGACTTGCCCAGGGTCACACAGCTAGTAAGTGTCTGAGGTCAGATAAACTTTGCTACCTAGCTGCTCTACATATAAACATATGAACATATATATAGATATAGATATAGATATATACATACATGTGTGTATGTATGTGTATAAATATGTATATACACACAAACATATATTTATATATGCAAAATTAATTGCAAAGTTAAGTTTAGGGGGAAGGAGGAAGACACTAGCAGCTTAAAGAACCAGAAAAAGTTTCATGTAGAAGATTTTTAATAATTCAAATGTAACCCTGATACCTCTTAGCTGTATGACCCTGGGCAAGTAACTTAACCTCTGGCTGCCTCAGTTACAGGATCTATAGAATACCTATTTCCCAGAGCAATTGTTATTGGGTGGACCAAATGAGATAACATTTCTTTGCAAACTTTAAAGTTCTCTATAAATGCTTGCTAACTCAGTCAAGACACCTTTCTCTAGTGGATATTAGAACAATACTTCATGAGTCACCTTTCTTTCATTTTGGGGGTGGGAGGAGGGGGGAATGGAGGAGGGTTTAAAAATGTTACTCTGTTCATATCCTTGAGACATCCTCTTTGGTTGTGCCTCTTGTAAATTTTCTGCTCTGCCAATCCTTCCAAATCTGTTGGCACAGGATACAATAACTTGATTTGTCCTGGCAGCCAGACTTCGCCTTCCTTCTTCCTCACTGTGCTCTTTGAATGAATGGTCCTCTCTTTGAATACTTTTACTTCTATTTTTTCTTTTGAATACTACTCAGTTCAAGCCTTGCTTCCTTTTTTACTATGATTGTCACTCAGTTCAGGCCTGCCAGAAGCAGGGAACCATGGGCATCAATACCAATGAGGGATATGAGACAATGGGAGGATAACGCTCTTTCTCTTTTTTTTTCTTCTTTCGGAGGGGCTAAGGCAAGGCAGTTGGGGTTAATTGACTTGCTCAAGGTCACACAGCTAGTAAGTGTCAAGTGTCTGAGGCCAGATTTGAACTCAGGTCCTCCTGACTCCAGGGCTGGTACTCTATTCACTGTGACACCTAGCTGCCCTGACACTTTCTTTCTAAGAAGGAAAGCAATGGGTAGACAGTTTCCATTTCATTTCTGCAGTGGATCTCACCAAATTGTTCTTACCACATCTCTGGACTAGCTCAAACATGACTTTTCGATGAATGCCAAGCCTGGAGTCAACACGCATTCATTCACAGCTACATTCCTATGTAAGCATCCAGGTCTTGGGGCCAGGTCCCTTCTACAGCCCCTTACACTCAGTATATCCAAAATGGTGCAGCAGAAAGGGCACTAGCTTTGGAATCAAACAACCCTGGATTTGAGTCCCTACTGAACTCCTTTCTGGCTTTAAGTGCATAATTCCTAATCTTTCTGGACTTCACTTTCTTCATCTGGAAAATGGAGACAATGGCACTTACAATTCCAATCTCTCAGGGTTTTGTGAGGATCAGATATGAAAACATATACCGCTAACAAATGTGAGTTATGGTTATTATTAAATTACTAAGTTGATCCAATGTACCAAAAACCAGAATTAGCCTTTCCTTAGATCAAGTTGAAAAACACCATCATTCAGATATGCCCAAGCACATTCAGTGAGTTGGGTCATCATATTGCCTAGATCTCCCAGTTTCACACAGCTCCTTATTATGTTTTTTAGTGGACAAATTAATAGTCTGGTTAATTACAAGTCTTATTAATTTTGCATGTATTAAGCTCTAATGCTTATGAGGGATTCAAAGAGAAATCAACATGTTTATAGCTGTGTGGGGACAGCTTTTTGCTCTGATGCCCTGAGATGGTGAGTCAGCTTCTGTCTATGTATTGGAGCGTAAGGCTTCCTCCTTGTCCTGACCATGATAGGCCACTGTCACCCTTCCCCAGAGCTGACACACTTCTGTCCTAGGAAGTGTGCCCTGCAGTGGAGAGATCTTTGCCAAGCACTTTGCCATTGAAAGTCTGGGGGCTCTGGTGTTGACACTGCCAATCAAGGGTTCTCCTGGCATAGGCGAAGAGTGCAACGTGTAAGGGCACTAATTGTTGCGGTGTGATCTGAAGCTTCTTCTTACAACTTGGTACCTTGGTTGACATAAGCATAGACATTTCTCATTTAGTATGAGTCCATAAGAGATAACTATACAACAATTATACAACATATTTTAGTAAAGAGAATCCATTCTCCCCTTTATCTCCACCACCCCCACTATGAAACAGAGGAGCTTTAAATGGCCTTCATGGACATTAGTGTCACAGTTGTGTCCAACTGTCCCAAGGCCATCTGGCAAGGCAGAGTCAGAGGCCTGAACTGTGTAATATTCAAAGTAAAAACAGAAATAGAAGTATTCAAAGACACAAAAGAGTATAATGAAGGAGGAGGGGCAATCAATCAATAAGCATTTAAGTACCTACAATCAATCAATCATACAATAAATATTTATCAAGCACCTACTTTGTGAAAATCACTATCCTAAGTGCTGGCAGATACTGAAAGGTGTCAGTAATATGAAGACAAAACTAAAACCACCCCTGCCTCCAATGAACTTACATGTTGTTAAGAAGAAAAAAAATGTGCCTTTATACATATAGAGAGAATATATATAAAATAAATGTCATGTGGCTTGGTGACAGAAGGCACTAGCAGGAAAAACTAAAGGGGAACGCTAGTAGATTGAATTTTAGTCTTCTGATGGAAGAGAGTCTGGGCCCAAAAGCTGTAGGCCAAGGTCTGCCCTTAATGGCATTAATTAGCTATGGGATTCTTTTCCCCACCTATAAAATGAGGGCATTATACTGGATGATCTTTAATGTTCCTGCTAATAATTCTAAGCACTTAATGCAATCGACAATCCTGCAGTACACAGGGCATTGGGTACAGAAGAGGCACTTGGCCTGCTATGCATGTTGCAAAGCATCATCCACTGCCAGTCCCTTATTCAGAGCCTCTTCAGGTTGTCAGGACCAACCAGAGTTTGTGGTCTACAGGCATGGCCTTCAGGTAAGTATCTAGGGTAACCTCTATGTTATAACGAGGCCTCAACATCCCCCAAATTCTGTTTCCTTTCAAAAGTTCTGCTTCTGTAGACTGAGCCCTATGCTGATGATAGCCACATTGTGGGGGCCAAGACCAACTAGACCCACAAACTTCCATTCTCCACAGGACATCGGCAGGTGGTTTGGTTTTGTTTGTGGGAACTAAGAATATTTGCTATTTAATGCCTTTTCTGATATTTTCCCTGCATTTCTATTTTTAGTAAATTGTCTTTTTTGAACCATTCTAATATTGGTCATATGATTAGTATTGACTAGTCTGGGAAAGATTCAGGGGATGGACATGGGGGTTCAGTGCAATAATCTGATTAAGCCAAACCAGATACAAATGCCTGGGGGTAACATAAAGGGAATATTACATAAGGTTTTGAATGCTGTTAAATAAAATGACTGTCCTACTTTATCCATTTCGTAAGCATGAAATTATGGAAATTGAGTTTATTTAAAACAAGGGATATATCACTATATACTGTTAGCATTTCTCAAGGCAGTAATACCCAGACCCCAGGCTCAAGGGTTTCTAAATGTGATCAGATAAGGCAGAAAAATGTAAAGGAAAATTACACTGTATTTGAAGTCAGAGGACTGAGGTTCAAATCCCAATTCGATCACTTACCTGACAACCTCAGTGGGTACCTGTGCCTGCCTATATTTAACTTATTTGAGATTGAATTTTTTTTCTTTTTTTTTTTAAGGCTAGTGGACATCAGAGTCCACTCTCCTCACTTTATTTTTATTTTTTAGTTTTGTTGTTGTTGTTATTGTTGCTTTTTGGAGGGGGAAAAGCAGGGCAATTGGGGTTAAGTGACTTGCCCAAGGTCACACAGCTAGTAAAATGTTAAGTGTCTGAGGCCACATTTGAACTCAGGTCCTCCTGACTCCAGGGCTGGTGCTCTATTAACTCTGCCACCTAGCCACCCCAATTTAATTTCTTTATATATATTTTTAAAATTAGAGTTTTAACTAATGATTTCTGAGGTTCCTTCTATCTCTAAATATAAAAGATTCATCTCCATCAAAAGGATATGAAATGATTTTGTAATCTCTAACTGCCAAGCATTCAAACTCCACTTTAGAGAGCCCAGCTTCATGGGCTGGCCATGGTTTTCAAATGCAAAAGTTACACTTACCAAAAAGATTGTTTTATGGAGAACTCACACAGGGCAAGCAATCACATGGTGTTCAGAAGAAGCAACGCAGGGCACTCTAAAGGTCTTTCTCAAGCACTTTGGAATTATCGATTGTGTGACAGGGGAGACACTGGCACAGGACCACTCAGCATGGCATGCCCACATCAGAGAGGGTGCTGTGCTCTATGAGTAAAGCAGAATTGAATAGTTCAAAGGAAACACAGGATGCATAAATTTTGAGAATCCACCCCAAATGTTCACACGGACTATTTGTGGCTGACCTGTGTTAGAGCATTCTGAGCTCAAGCTTGTACTGGTTTGATCAGCCCCAGTAGGACACACTGAAACTTAACTTTAGCATAGTGATGTCATTTTGGTCCTTTTCAAGAATGAAGGACAACAACCAGCAACCAGGATTTGTATTGGAAGGAAACTCATAGAGTTATATTTTACGTGTGAGGAAAATGATTCTCAAAGAAATTAAATAAATTTCCCAAGGTCACACAGCTAGTCAGTAGCAGAGCTTTCTAACCTGGTTTTCTAACCTCAACTTCAATGGTTCTTCCACAGCAGAACAGTACTTCCTCCATGGAAGTGGAATTGCTCTTGAATCTACTCCAGCAGACATATAAGTAGGTTTCCTAATGTAGGCTGGAGTTCCAGGACTCATTCTCTATTATCCAGAATTCTTACCTACCAAGATTATGAAATATGGTCCAGCCCCTGCATGAAGCAGACCACAGAACTCTGAATTCTTGTCCCTGTAAAATTGCAGATGTGGTATACACTCACATACCCAGTGACCTGGATCCTAAATGGAATCCTCCTATAATAAGGGAACCATTGTTGGGAGGAAATGTTAACCACTTAAATGAGCACCGTGGAAAAAAAATATATCCTGAGAAAAAATGCACTGGTTGCTTCTTCTGTAATCCAAGTAAATGAGGAAGCTGTTGCCTACTAATTGAAGGCTGTTGCAATACTGTTCTTTCCACACTGTAGTATAGGAGATAATTATACAAATAGCCATCAGTGGATGGGAATGTGATTGCTAGCTCGTATTTCATAATACAACATTATTCTCTGGGGTTCAAAGAAAAATTAACCACATTGTGTTTGTTTGTTTTTCCTGGGTTGAAAGATGGAACATAAAAGCTCATCATTACCTGCTTCTCCTTGTTTCAGCCTCAAAGGAAGGCCAGCAAACATAGCATTTTGCTTCATATTTTTCTTATTCATTTTTCTTGTAATATTATGCATTACTGCTATCCATGAGGATGCCTTATCCACTTTTGAGGATGTAAGCTCCTTGAGAGTAGGATGTCTTACGTAAATTTTATATCTCCCTAAGCACCTATCACAGTCTTCTTCCCATGGTAGATGCTTAATAAATGTTTGTTTATTCTATTAGATTGATAGATGGATGAAGTAAAGATCTCAGGCTCTGAAGTCAGAGTTTTCTAGTTCAACAAATGTCTCTGACACCTGCATGATCTCAGGAAAGTCACCTAACTCCCCTGACTCTCCTTTCCCTCATCTGCAAAATATGAGGGCTAGATACAATGGACTTTGAGTCCCTTATAACCCTATATAAGAGAAAATGTCAAGAGTATATCAGGTTGAGGTCACTTAGGCAAGAATGCATTGGGACATGATGGGACAAACAGAAGGACCCTCCTCAGAGTCCCTCCAGCCTGGAAGGACCTGCCAGAATTTGTGGTATGCTGGAGTAGCCTTCAGGAGAGAACCCAGGGTGACTTCACTGAGACAATACAACAATGAAGTCAGACTATAGTGCTTCCCAAAAGTCCTGTCTCCCATTTCCTGCTTCTTCTCCTATCCTCACCATGCTAACTCTTTCCCCTGCCATCACCTACAGGACTAGTGGATGTTTCCTTTCCTGAGATCTTGGGACCCTGGCTTGCCTCTTCACTTCTCTTAGAACCCTTTTGTGTGTGGTGAACCTTTTTTATTGATCAACCATTGGCTTGTTCAACAATGTAGAAGGCACTGAGTGTTTTACTCCAGTGGGAAAGCATATGGGGGTACAAACTACATGCTGACTTAAAGATGCAGTTTGATTGCTCAGCAGAGGGCAGCAGAATGGAAAGGACATTAAACCAGGCAGAGTGGAAAGGTTACTGGTTTCTAAGTTGGAGGGCTTGAGTTTGAATCTTGACTCTGCCGGTTTTCATTTGCATGAATGTGGGCCAGTCATTACCCCCCTCTGCTCAGTTTCTTTACCTAAAAAATGAGTGAGTTGGACTAGATGAGCTCTGAAATCTCTTCCCATTCTAAATCTATGTTCTTATGATCCCAGCTAAGCTTGATGTTAAAATAACTGGTTTCTATCACTGGCTTTGCCACTTATGAATTAGATGACATTGGACAAATTGTCAGCTGGATGGCTCATTGGATAGGGGAATGATGAAGACCTGAGTTCAAATCCAGACTCAGATATTTACTAAGTATGGGACATTGGGCAGTCACTTAACCTCTGTTTGTCTAGGCCCTTTTCTTAAGGGGATTTATTCTGTGAAGCTAGGATTGGCAGGGCTGTACTTGAAGACCTAGAAGGCCACATGTGGCCTTGAGGCAGTAGGTTCCCCACCCCTGCCTAGGAGGTAGCTATGTGGCTCAGTGGATGATAGAACACTAGTCCTGAAGTCAATTCAAATCCATCCTCAGAAACATTGTGTGACCCTGGGCAAGTCACTTAATCTCTGTTTGCTTTAATATGCTGGAGAAGGAAATAGCAAAACACTCCAGTGATCTTTGCCAAGAAAACCCCATGGACAGTATGGTCCACAGGGTCAGGAAGAATGGACGCAATTGAAAAACTAAACATCAACAAATTGGAAAAAATCCTCTAAACATACTTAACCTTCCCTATCACAGGGTTCTTTGGGGTCGCAATGAGATAAAAGACATGCAAGAATTTCATAAACTCTAAGGTGCTATCTAATGTCTTTGACATAACAGGTGCCTTATAAATATTTGTTGAATTTGTAAGTGGAAGAGAGGAAGGAGGGACAGTGACGAGAATGTAAATACGAATAAAGACCAAAGTAACCAGATTCATCTTGCCCCTACAGTCTGATTAAATGAAATTTCAGAGTAATAAGTAGGACCCTAGCACTAGTAGTTAGAGGAATGATGGGATTTTAAGAATCTTTTCACCTCAACCCAGATTTCAAGCAGGAATAGGAGAGTTCCCACTGAGGGGAGGTAAAGTAAACAAAAAGACAGATTTGTCCTAAGATACTCTTGGCTATGAGAGCTGGATGTGACTATGAGTCTGATTCACAAAAGGGATGAAATATCCCTGAGGCTACAGACCAGCTTTCCAAAGTGCTGTAAACTCTTTTTGATCAGAAAGAAGCAGTCTAACACCAATTCAGCAAAACAGCTGCAGATGCCAGTAGCTGCTCAGCCCACAAGTGGCAGCAGAGAAATCAGTTCAGATGAGGACAGGTAGCAGCTTTTCCAGGAAATGGAGGCAGAGAGGTATTCCAATTGGGACATAACCCAAGATTTTTCTAGTCTACAAATATTCCCTCTCTGACTAGTAGTATGGGAATATGTGAGAGTGGTTTCCTTTATGCGTATGTGGGGAAATCTCATTGTCATCCACTTTTCTATTATATTCAAATTAAATGTCTTTTCTTTAGTTTATAAATTCTCTTTTTGTGGCTGATAAAAGGAAGCACTGAATAGGTGATAGCGAACTGGGGTGATAGACGGTGACTCAAAGTAAATCATAGTTTACTCCAATTTAGTCTGCTTCTAATTTCTTGGATTTGTCCCCAAATTTACAGAATTTCAGGGCTATAAGGGACTCTGGAGAAGACCTAGGCCATTTCCCTTTAAAGAAGAGAAATCTGACATTTAGAAAAGCAAGGTCATTTGCTAAACACCACACAGTTAAAAACAAAGCCAAAACTATAGCATTTTCCCACTATAATGTTTTCCCACATTGTTTTCCTTACACTAGAGGAACATTGGGATCAAGAGCTGTCTCAGGAAGACCTGTGTTCAAATTCATCTTCCAATCCTTATTAACTGTGTGACCCTGGGCAAATCACTTAACCACTGTCTGCCTCAGTTTCTTTGTTCATAAAATGGGAATAATAATAACAAATGCCTCCCAGTTGTGAGAATAAAAAAAGTTGCAAAAGCACTTTGAAGTGCTACATAAATGGCATTATTATTATCTTTGTTGTCTCTTTTTTCTTTTTCTTTTATTTTTTTGTTGTCTCTTTTTTCTAGGATACAACTAAGGATGATGTCTAAGATAAGCTTCTCTACCTTTCATGGCTCAGTCCCTCTTTTCTTCAGGAGTTTTCTGCATACATGTCTAGAAAAGTTCTTCCTCAGTGCCTTCTAACTACCTTCAAATCTTTTTCTAGCTTCTTTGTATCAAATTAATGTACTCCTCTCTAATTAACTCCCTCTATGATGCTCTTTGTATGTATTGAATCATCTTCTTTTTCTCCATTTTTCCTGAGGATACTATTGCGCACCCTTGGATCTGCACCAGAGCATGTTGGTAATTGAAGTTCTCCTAGTTAGAAGGAGAGAATAAAGGTTAGAGAAAGGCAGAAGCCATGTCAGAAAGAAGAGCTGAAGAACTTCAGATCTCTGTGGAGAAGGGCTCAGGATCCCCACTCCCACCTGTCTCCTGTCTCTGCTGAAACCTTCAGTCTCTCCTTCCAGCTGGGAAAACGACATACTTCCCAGAAGCCGTTCTGCTAATAAGAGGTTACTACTAGAGAGATTCTGATAGCAACGTGTGCCTTGAAATGACCAGGTCAGAGGTATAACTAAATGAAACAGTGGTCAATACTCAGGATTTATTATATCCGACTACTGAAATAAACATAAATAAATCATCAGGACCATATGGTGCCCACCCAAGAGTTTACAGGAATTCAAGGATGAAATTTGCCAAAATGTGCAACCTATTATTATGGTCAAGGGGCCAGAGGACTGGCTTATTGCAAATGTGATCCTTGTATATAAAGACTCCAGAGGGAACCTATGGAACTGCTTATTAGTGAATCTCACTTCCATATCAAGCTTTTTGGTGGAATTTATAATAAAGAATGAGATCACTAAACACTTCCAAACCCCACCAACATTTTGAGAAAAAGTAGCATGATTTCTACATGGGGAAATCATGCTTGGATAATCTAATGGAGGGAAAAATAGGCATGTACATAATGGAGATCAAAGGGTGTAACTTCCACTTAATTTTTTTTTTTGACAAGACTTTATAACAAGCTACCTTGGGATTACAGATGGAGGTAGAGAGGGCTATTTTGTCATAGGCTAGGGAATGGTTAGCTTAGAGAAAGAAAATAAAGGGTAGAGATAAATGGACACTTAGCTAAATGGAAGTATAATAAATAAGGCTCCTCGGGGAACAGGGATAAGACCAGCCTTATTTAATGACTTTTATAAATGATCTTGAGAAGGGAGTGCACAGAAGACTCTCAAAATTTTTACTTTCAAGTAAGAAAGAATTAAGTGGGTCAAAAAATGAGCAAACAATAGAAATAAAGAAACAATATATACCAAAACATTCATAACAAAACTGGAAACAAAGTGGGTGTCCATTTGTCAGGGGATGGCCAAACAAATTATGGTAGAAAAGTAAATGGAATATTATTGTGTCATAAGAAACTAGGAGTAAGAGGAATTCAGAGAAACATGAAAACAATCACATGAATTGATGTAGAGAGAAGAAAGCAGGACCAGGAAGAAAGTATACATGATGACTAGAATAATAATAAATGAAATAACACTAGAATAAAGAGGAATATTTAGTAGTTACAGTGAGCAGTCTCAGACCCAGAAAAGATACAAGGCAGCACCTTCCTCCTTTTGGTAAGGAGGTTAGGGTATTATGGGTACAAAACGTGGCATGTGCCCACTGATGCGACGATCATTGTATCATTTGGTTTTACTAGACTGTTTCCCTCTGTTATAAGAAGGGTTCATTTAACGGTGGGGAAAGGACATATTTGGAAACAACAAAGATGTAAATGCAGTAAAAAGAGTAATGGGTTTGGGTTTAGAAGATCTTTATTCAAATCCCACCTTTGCTACATACAATCTATGTGACCCTGGGCAAGTCACTTAATTACTGTCAGCCTTGATTCTTCATCTATAAATGAAGGAACTGGTCCCTTCCAATTCTAAATCTATGGTCCTATTAAAAAAAAACAATGTAGATTATCTCATGAGACCCCACAAAAAGAACAATAACATTCCATGATAGATTAGTCTTGATGTACAGAGAAATGTGTGGGAAGGAAGGAAACAAAAATTTGTGATGTGCCTCCTATGCACCAGGCCCTGTTCTAAGCATTTTACAAACGTTTTCCCATGTGATCCTTGGGACAACTTGGGTTGCTATTGTTTTTCCCATTTTACAGCTGGGAAAACTGAGGCTAGCAGAGGTTAAATGACTTTCCCAGTGTCATATAGCTGGGTAAGAGTTTAAGCACAGATATTAATTCAGAGTTGACTCCAGGTCCAGGATTCTACCTGCTGTGCCACCTGGACGTAAATAATCCAAACTATAAATAACAAGGGACAATATAAAGGCTATTTCCAGAACACATGAACTGTTGTGTTGTGACCAAAAAGGTCACCCCAAAAGATTTTTTTATCATTTCTAAGAAAAGTCATAGAAAGAAAAGAAATCCATGCCCTACCTTTGTATTTCATTTCTGGTCACCACATCCAAGGTAGGATCTAGGAGGCTGCCACACCTCCTACCACAGAAGATGGCCTAGGTTCAGTGTGGCTGAATCTGGTGTCAGCTAGATGTGGTGAATTCTCACCAATTAGGCAAACAGAAGTGGGCCAATTGTCATAGATTATCTCTTTGAGGGAAGAAAACACCATCAAGAAAGCCATAATTGAACTAGAAAAGGTCCAGAGAAAGGCAACTGAAATGATCATATGGATTGGGGAGGAGGAAGGGAGTGAGAGAAGATGGTAACCTGTTACACGAGCATGGAGTTTTAAGAAGATTGGGCCTCTGACCTGGAAAGGTAAAGACTGACAACCCAAAATGATCAAAACTAAGAAGATCAGGAATAGCATTAAAAGAATCAATTAGGGATTGCTCATCAAATCTTAAAACAGTAGAACAAGGAGGTTGGGTGCAAGGTTTTCTCTTTAAAACTAGAATAAAGCAAACTCAAGAGGAATAAAGGAAAAATTTAAACAAGAGGGAATAAAATTATGGAATTCATTACCCCCCAAATGAAGCACCGGCAGGACCTTTTAATAGTTTGTGTAAGGGGCAACTAGGTGGCACAGTGAATAGAGCCCTGGAGTCAGGAGGACCTGAGTTCAAATTTGACCTCAGACACTTGACACACTTATTAGCTGTGTGACCTTGGGCAAGTCACTTAACCCAATTATTTTGCCTCCCCGCCTCCAAAAAAAAAGTTTGTGTAAGTTTATGCATGGCAGAGTCATGAATAGCTATTAAAAAGAGACTGTAAGATTTCTATTTGGAAATATTTTTCCTTTAAATTTCATTTATGTTGATGTAGCATTTTAAGACTTGCAAAGGACTTCAAATACATAATCTTCTTTGCAACAACCCTCTAAGATAGGTGCTATTATTATATCAACTTTCAAGATAAAGAAACTAAGCTTGAGAGGGGTTAAGTGAATTGCCCAGAGGCACACAGTAAGTATCTGATACACAATTTGAACTTAATTTTTGACTCTAAATCCATGCAACACTAGCTCCCAATATAATAACTATGATTTCCCAGGACAGATCTCTTGAGGTTGCCATTGGCTTAATGAACCAACAGTCTTAGTCAATAGACCAGGTCCTATGCTCCTATATTCTCCTTCCTGATCTTCTGTTTCTGGAAACAATTTCTTTTCTCTTCACTTTTGTCCCCCTATTCAGTTTACACTTAAGCACTCATTCACCCTTACTTAGCACAAAGGGTAGCTTGTTAAGACCCACTTTGACTTTTTCTACTTTTTTCCTCAAAGAAATAAGGTACAGTGTAATCCACAACAACATGGACAAGAATGATTTTCCCTATAGTTTTCAACTACACCCAGATGCTGCTGGTCCTTTAGAAGTTGGTCCTTTTCCTGACTTCTACTATGTTCTTATACTAATCCAGACTTTTTCCTTAAGAGTATGAGAATTTCTTTAAGAGTATAAGGGACCTTCGCTGTAGTAGCAGGAATGCCAGTGGAGGCTGCTGCCCCTTCCTATACAGTGTTCCTAGGGCTTATGAGAGTTTGAGATCTAGGCACTGGTTAATAGAAGTCAGCATGGTAGGTAAGGGCTGTAAGAGTTTATCCATAGCCCCAAGACTCAAGGGGAGGTGCTGACCTTTGGGGTAAAGAGAACTCTTACTTCCTTCAAGACAGAGAAGGGGTAAATGTAACTCAGTTGCCCTAACTCAACTTGGAGTAAGGGCTAGAGATCATTCATTGGAAGAATTGAATTAGTGGTATCTCACAAGTTTATTGAAAAACCCTTTGTACACATCAGCCACAAGAGGTATGAGGGTGCCATTAAAATAGTGACAGAAATTAAGGGATCCAGACTGAGAAGAGAGGTGATAGAATCCTGAGCCAGCTTAAATCTGCCCTACTCCTACTTGGCCTCTAACATGTTGATGCCTCAGGAAACACAGATCAGTCATGACAACCTCCTAGAACTGATATGGATATTCCTAGAGGCAGCTGGTGCTGGTACCAGTGGATGGAACGCTGGGCCTTGACTCAAGAAGACTTGAATTCAGCTATGATCTCAAACACTGATTAAAGACAGAACTAAGGATGTGCTGAAGGGAGTAGTGACCGTAGAGGAGTGTTTTGGTCTGGGAAGACATGGGTATTATGAGTGTTGTCATTGAGCAATCAATGGACATACCCCATTCAATGAATAGTAATGTTGATTTTATTACTGATCTCAGAGCAAGAGTTGGAAAATGGGGTGAGAGTGGGTGCACACAGCAACATGGTAGGAAGATGGTTATGGTACAAAATGAGTAGATCTGGAGTTAACAAGAAATAGTGAATTCCTTCTCATCAGGGTAACTTACCCCCAAGAAAGATCTGGGAGGCATGGCAGGAAGACGAGCCAGGTTCACTGTGGCTGAATCTGGAGTCAGCTAGATGTGATGAATTCTCACCAGTCAGGAGAACATAACCTTATTGATTACCAGAGAGTGTCTTTTTGAGGAAAGGATATCATCAGTTGTCCAAGAAGGGAGGAAACAGAAATAAGTATTTATTTAGTATTTACTACATACCAGGCCCTAAGCTAAGTGCTTTTCATAAATATTATTTCATTCAATCTGTGAGTTAGGTACTGTTATTATCCCTATTCTATGGTTAAGAAAACTGAGGCAGACAATAGGTCACATAGTTAATAAGTGTTTGAGATCACAGTTGAACGAGTCTTCTTGGCCCAGCATCCCATCCACTGGCACCCGCACCAGCACCAGCTGCCTTTAGGAATATCCGTATCAGTTCTGGGAGGTTGTCATGATTGATCCATGTTTCCTGAGGCTTCAACATGTTAGAGGCTAAGTAGGCGTAGAGCAGATTTAAGCTAGCTCAGGATTCTATCACCTCCTTTTTCAGAGTTTGGATCCCTTAAATTCCCTCACTCTTTCAAGGTAAGAGGTAGGCTCAAACCAGAGTCATGAACTTGGCAACATGCATTAGACTGTTTATTTGACACCCTCTCACCAAACTTGAGACTGCCCAATGAAATCAGTATTCATTCAGGCTCTCTACTGCTTTCCCAAGAGACAATTTCATTTCTTCTACCCTTTTCATCAAAGGAGCAGAGAACTTTGTTGGGTGAGTGGTTTACTTCAATCAAGCTTCCTTTAATGACACTTTTCCATTAAATATGAATAACTTTTGTTTCTTCCAAGAAAAACTTTACTTAAAAAAAAACCTAAAAAGGGAAAAGGCAAATTCTGAGCCAGCAGAAACTAGGCTGCCTTAAACCTGTAGGAAAGTTCAATGCAGGTTCGTAGCAAGTAAGGGGGTGAGGGGTGTCAGAGGATTTTGGGTAGGGGTGGGGAACCTGAGGCTTCAAAGCTACATGTGGCCTTCTAGGTCCATGGGTACAGCCTTTTGACTAAATCTAAGTTTTACATAACAAACTCCAAGGGGATTTGTTATGAAGTTTGGATTCAAAGGGGACCTTTAGGACCTTGAGGACATGTGGCCTCGAGGCTGCAGGTACCCCACCCCTGGTCTTGGGCATCTGAGGGAAGGAATGAGAATGAACAGTACATTCAAAAAATGGCTCAAGGAGTGGGTGGCACAAATGGAAGCAGCTAAGGAGCAAGAGGGGGATTTAGAACGGGAACTAAAAAGGGGGCAGGAGTGAGTGGGCAACACAGAAACAGCAGGAGTGAGCTGGGGCTAAACTGAGAAAAGAGGAGTGGGTGGAATATGGGGAAAAAAAGGGGAGCCAGAGGGAGCTGGTTTGGGAAAAGGGAGGGGACTGCCTTAGACTTAATTTTCCAGCCGAAGGAAGAGATGGAGGGGTGGAGGAGTGAGGAGGAAGGAGATTATAAAAGGCATGTGAGGCACATTTCCCAGCATCCCTTCTTCAAAAGAAAAAATCTAAATTTCTGCAGAGTCAATCAGACTCTACCTCCATCCCACCAAGCTCACCCTGTCTGTGGTTGTGCAGAGCTTCCCAAGATTTTTTTCAGCACTGGGCAAGAGGTCATTTGTGAGGCTTTGGAGTGGGCAGAGAACTTAGAAATTATTTTTCAAGTAGTAGTAAAAGTAGAAATATTTTTCATCAGGCCATTTTTGATGTGTTTGCTTGACAGGCTAAATGTCCCCTTTGAGAAAGCATTAACTTTGGATGGATGATGATCAAATGAAGTTATTCAAGTCAACAAACATTTATAAAGCACCTACTATGAGCAAGGTAAGTGTTGGGGGAAGGGGAATGTATAAAGACAAACCATGACATGACCCTACCTTAACAATTCTACCAGGCAGAGAAGCAATGTGTACACCAATCTGCATAATACAAGGTAGGTGGTGACAAAAGACAAAGAGACCCAGAGAGTGTGCTGTAGGCGTCCTTGGGAAGGAAGATAATACCTTTCACCAGGGAGGACAAGACCTAAAAGGAAAGTTTCATAGAAAACACAGCACCTAATTTAAGCCTTAAAGGATGAGATTTTGAAAGACAAGAGAGGAAAAGGTAGAACATTCCAGGAAAGAGGCATAACTTGTCAAAATGCATGGAGATAGAGATGGCATGCCAAGTCTATGAACAGCAAATATCCCAGTTTGACTGAAATGTGGTGTAGTCTGGTGTCAGACTGCAGTTCTGATGGAAGACTTGTCCTGTTATTTTTGGGACTCTAAAGTCCTATTCTTTGACTCTTTTGGGGTCATGGGGTGGGGATCAAAGGTCATAAAACATGGGCCACGGGGCAGCTAGGTGGCACAGTGAGTAGAGCACCAGGCCTGGAGTCAGGAGTACCTGAGTTCAAATCCGGCCTCAGACACTTAACACAAAAACTAGCCGTGTGACCTTGGGCAAGTCACTTAACCCCAACTGCCCTCCAAAAAGCAAAAAAAAAAAAAAAAAACATGGGCCATAACCTCTTCAAAGACAGCAGATAAATACTATTGCTACAGTTTGGGATGGACTCAATTTACAGGAACACAGAATTTAGAATGCAAAAGGACCTCGGAGGTCACCTAGCCCAAACCCCTCATTTTAAAGAAGAGGTAACAACAGCCCCTGAGAGTTTAAGTGATTTTCCCAAGGTCACATTTATTAGTACTAGTGATAAAGCATTATTTTGAACTTCTGTCATGGTCATCTGAGTCTCCTGCACCTTCATTCTTAGTTTTGCAACATCAGTTAAACACAATTAAAAAGGAAACAGGCCAGAGATAACAGAATAATATACTTATATATTATTATTACTATACATTAGTAATAAATAGCAATGAAACCTTAAAATTCAATTGGCCTGTAAGAAATTGAGTCACCACATTAAGGATGGCAACAGCAGCAGCAACAATAAAACTCAACATTTATATATTGCATTAAGGTCTGCAAAGTCTTTTATAATAAAGTAAATGTTCTCTCATTTGATCCTCAGACAATCCTCTGAGGTAGGTAGTGTTATCACCCTTTTAAAGATGAGACTAAACGAGATGAAGGGACTTGTCCAGCATCTCACAATTAGTAAGTGTCTGAAGCACGATTCAATCCCAGGTCTTCCTGACTCCAAGGTTAGCACTTCGTCCACTACACCAACTAGCTTCCAAGTTCTGACTCGTTTCTCTTCTGGCTTTCTGTTAGGATTTTATGGATATTAGGAAAGAATTTTGAGGCCATCCAGTTAAGAGACCATATCCTTTTTTATTCTCATAGTATGGGATGAGGATATCTAGCAAAGAGACTGGATTTGGAATTAAGAAAATCTGTCACTTTTTACCTGCCTTGAATAAGCCATTTAATCACTCTCTGGTCCTCATCTGTAAAATGACCAGGGGTAGAGGACTAGATGACTTTTAAGATGCTTTCCCACTCTAAATCTATCATCTTATAAGCAGCTACAAGATCCTACGGCTAGAATCAAGACGATATGACCTTGGCAAATTTTAAAGAGAAGAAAGGAAATCTTGCAAGATTTTGCTAGTCTGGGATGAGCCTAAACAATCCTTGCTCTCTGTAAGAGTGCCATATCCCTATGAACAAACTTAAAGGGTTTTCAGAAAGTAGAGGGGGAAAAGAAGGATGGATGGGGTTTTGGTCAGAGGAGAGAGGGTGGAGCTCCCTTCTGGGAATGGAAAAATACTAGATGCTTTGTCCCTTTGTTCCCTTGCTATAAAGGCATGGAAAGTGATCAGCTCCAGAGATAGTACTCAGAAACATTCATCTCCTAGTGACAAGGAGCCAAAAAGTCATGGGCTGTCAAGTCACACTGTTGGCTGCTCTTTCTGCCAGACACTGCCCCATCCGTCTTCTATAAGGAGAGTATGCAACTGCTTCAAGGAGTTACCCCAAGGCATGGCTGTTGCCCAACACCTCCTGCACTGCAGTGGCTCCCTGTCAAGCTCCCATCACTGATGGAACACTGGGGACAGTCCTAAGGGACTTGTTAGGCACTCTCCAGACCATGCCCTTTCTCCACCCACCCCTCACTGCCATCAGGTGACTAGATGGTTTTTTTAAAGGTGATATAGATAGCATTGCAGTTTTGCCTTGGGCCTCAGGCCGGGACAACTAAGAAATCTCCAGGGAAGTACCACAAGAGTGTGTATATGTTCATATCTATAAATATATTCAGAGAACAACAAAACAAGGCAGGCACGTTCTCTCTCAGAGATATTGAGTAGTTCCAGAAACAGTAATGAGACAATCATGTTCTTTCTTTCTTTAAGTTCTTTCTTTAGCTTTTCCTTGGGTGCCCCAAATTTGAAATCATAATGGTGAAGAGGCACTCTGGCTGGGATAGTGTAGAGGGTGGTGGTTGGACTTGGAGGCAGGAAAATCTGCATTCAAATCCTGCTTCTGATACTTACTAGCTATGTGATCCTGGGCAGCTAACAACCTCTCCAAGCCCCAGCATCCATATCTATAAAATGAAGGAGTTGGACTGGACAGCTCTAAAGCTATGATCCTGTGAGAGCCGGCCTCAGAGTCAGGAAAGCCCTGACCCTAATAAAGTCACTTACTCTTTCAGTGCCCTCAAAGCAACTCTTTAAGATTTTAAATTGCAGGGGTGGTTAGGTGGCACAGTGAATAGAGCACCAGCCCTAGAGCCAGGAGAACCTGAGTTCAAATCTGGCCTCAGACACTTGACATACTAGCTGTGTGACTTTGGGCAAGTCACTTAATCCCAATTGCCCTCCAAAAAGCAAAAAAAAAAAAAAAGATTTTAAATTGTGGAGAAGGGGCCTATGTGTATTAGTAGTAGAGGGCGTTATCTCATCAGGAATTTCTTTATATCAATGAAATCATCTGTCAAACTGAGTAAAAAAAAAATGGTGGTTTGTACTCTTCCTACAAGAGTCCTACAGGGCAGAGGGTCAGAAAACTACTCTATCTTTGCACATTAGTTCCTATGATTCTCCTACAAATTATCAGTCCTTTCCAACTTCCTTATTTCAGTCAGTGGTACTACCATTCATTCCTCACTAGTTCCTTAAGCTTGAAATCTTACAGTTGTTATGACTTTTTCCTTTCCTTCCTTCCTCATGCTCAATAGTACAATATTGTGTATTCTTTCATCATAAAATCTCTTGGATCCATTCTTTCCTCTCCAGTTCTACTCTTAGTTCAATTCCAACCCTTTATCATCTAACTGCATTACTAGAAATCTCCCAACTGGTCTCCATGACCCCAGTCTTTCCCCCTACTTCCATCTCACAAACTTTCATCCAACTCATCTTCTGAAATAACTACCCATTTACACCTTCACCAAAGAATATTAGAGGGACCAGACAAGACAGCAGAGGGAAGATGTGTCAAATTTCACTTATTTCTACCACTTATTTTTGACAACAAATAGCATTTACCATCATTTTACACACTTTCATACCATTTTAATATCCTAGCCTAAATACTACACAACCATTTAGTCCATGAAGTAATATTAATAGGGAGTATTAAAAACAATGTTTTTCAAATAACAAAAATCTATTTCCTCTCTCTCCTAATCCCAAGAAAAACCAAACCCTTATAACAAAAATGCAAAGCAAATTTCCACATTGGTGATGTTGAAAAAAATGTATGTCCCTGATTTTAGCCCCTCCCTGTCAGGAAATGGGTGGGATATTTCATCATGGGTCCTCTGGAATCATGGTAGGTCACTGTTTTGATCAGAGTAAATCCTTCAAAGTTGTTTGTCTTCACAATTTTATTGTTATTGTGAATGTTGTCCTCCTGATTTTACTCACTTTACTCTGCACCAGTTCATATAAGTCTTCCCAGGTTTCTCTGAAACCATTACCCTTATTTCACATGACCCAATGGTATTCCATTACCTTCATAAATCAATCATTGTCCAAATGTTCAGCTATTCCCTAATTGATGGGTATCCCTTTAGTTTCCAGTTTTTTACTACCACAATCAGAGCTGCCATGAATATTTTTATGCATATAAGTATCATGCTGTATTAAATATAGCTTTGAATCTGAAGTTAGGAGAACTGGGTTTGATCCATCACACAGTAGCTATGGAATCACAAACAAGTCCTTTAAACTCTTACAATCTCATTTGTACAATGCAGACAATGAGACTTGTACCATTTCCACTGGTAAAGTTACTAAAAATTTTAAAGAACTATAGAAATACAACTTAATATCATTAATAAGAATCAAATAGCTGTTTTTGGACAGTCTAGCAACCCAGAGAATTGTGTTAATGAGGGACACAGAGATAATATAATTCAGAGATAGCACTTAGAGTTTATAAACAAAAGGCAAACTATTCATCTATAAAACTGATAAGAAACTAAGTAACTATCAAATAGGATGAATAAAAAAGACCTAGTATTCCTGCTCTCATAGGAGCAGACACTCCTGGAAGCTGGGGGCCTTTCCCTCCCTTATTCCCTCTCATTGTCCAATTACCACCAGTTGCTAGATTCTTCCAACCCTCCTTTCCCACTACCAATGGAGATAATCCTAAGCCTGACCCTTAGTTCCATCAGCTCTTTCTACCAGTTAGGATATGACCTGACATTGTTCCCTAAGGTTCTTTCAGTGTTGCTATCTGCCCTACTTGCAATTCCCTCCAGATCCATATCTGACCTTCCTTTGCATGCTATGAAACAAGTAGTTTTTATTCTCTCTGTACCCTAAGGACCACTAGGCCTTTCCATCTGCCCTGCAGCTGAACCTTCCTGTAGAAATTGTTTTCTCTGATTAAAACATGAGCTCCTTGAGAGGATGTACTGTCTCCTGCATATTTAGCACAATGCTTGGCACAAAGAGAACACTGAATAACGCTTTTCCATTTCATAGAACAAATTACAAAACAAAATTCCAACGACTATCTATAATTTAATCCTCATCTATTTTCCAGTTACTTCAAAGATATGTTTTTAGAAAACGATGGTCTTGTCAGTCAGTCATGATTGCTCACTGATTCCCTGCCATGAAGCCTACCTATCAGCCTTTTCTCAGGGATCTGACAGTTTCCAGAGTACGAGCTCTACTCACTAGCCCTGGTTTCTTTTTAAACCTAGATGCAGTTTTATTAGCTTAACTAGGCTAAAGAGATCCTCTTCAGTTAAAATGGGCTCCCATTCCATACTTTGTCTAGAGTGGCTCATTTTGCTCACAGCTTCATTTCCAAACTTAATACTTGGATTTCTTTTTAACCTAGTTAAGACTATATTAGCTTAACCGGGCTAGAGATATCCCTTTTCAGTTACAATCAGCCTCCAGCCCAGACTTATCCCCAATTTGAAATTGCTGCATTTGTTTTTCAGAACCTCTCAAACTCCCATCTCCCTCAGCAATCTCAGTTAGAATATCCATTAGATTAACTAATCTAGGGAAGTACTCTCCCTAGCTCTGAGATTCTGTGATGCTCTGATTCCTAAATTAAGCCTTGCCCATCTGGCCTAGGGATAGATATTTTTTCCCTCACAGAAACTGTCATTTTTCTCACATCCAGACCCTCCCTCTTCCACCCCCCATCATAATGCCATTTCATTTCCTACCCTGCATCTTGGAAGATAGAGGAATATAAGTATGACAATCCTTAAAGCGCCAGTGCACTTTTTTTTAGATATTTAAACTCAAAATATGATAAAAGGCAAGTGATATCACAGAGAATGAAGATAAACAGTATCCAGCAATTGATAGCGTTAGGAATGATGCCTGTGGTTTCAGGTATCAGCATACCATAATAAAGAATATGGGCAATAAACTTAAAAAAACAAACCAACCAACTCGAGTGCTGAGACCACAACTATTCAGATATCTGTTTGAAGTCTCTTTGTGTCAAAAGTAGAATATCTGATAAAATCTTCAGTTGACTTGCTGATAATTTTGTCTTTCAAAATGTAGATGATATGATGAGAGAGACTGACTCTGAATTTAATTCTGATTATCAAAGAACAGCTTAGTGAAGTAGAAATGAGAGGAACCCTGGGAGAACATTACCATATCAACATAGAGTTAATGATAACCAAAGAATGGAATAATGGGCATTGTCAAGCATATACCCTAGAATTGAGGAAAGTCGATTTCAATGCATTTAATGAAAATGTAAATACTATTCCTTCACCAGGGGCTCTAATGGAGAAGCCAACTCAAGTGGGATAGGAAATTCTTAAGAATTAAATTTTGGTGATGCAGTCAAGGAAGATCCTGATAAAGAAAAAAGGAGGAGATATCTAAAGATTTATGAGTATGCATATGGAACTTCCCAATAAACTCAGATTCAAAAATCACAAGTATAAAATATGAAATCAGGCAGGAATAAAAAGACTACAGAATACTATAAGAAAGCTGTCAGTATCAGGAAGATACTGTCAGGAAGGCTAACACAGAAAATAAACTAAAGATTATGAAAAATTCCAAAGGCAGCAAAAATTACTTTCAAAGCTATGTTCAGGGCAAAAACCAAAAAGGAGGCCCACAGGATCGTAGATGAAGAGTCAAAGGGAACTTAGAGACCACTGAGTCTAACTCTATCATTTTTGGAATAAGGTAACTGGGATCAAGAGAGGTTAAATGTTTTCTTCTGGGTCTAGAACAGAAACCTATCAGAGATCACTAGCTAGGACAATGGTTCTTAACCTGGGCCTCTATAAACAGATTTGAGAAAAATAAAATTATATCTTTATTTTTACTAATGTCTTACTAGAACTTGACATTTCTTTTAATTATTTAAAAACATGATTATGAGAAGAGGTCCTTAAGTTTTACTAGAATGCAAAAGAGGTTAAGAACGCATGATCCACTGCAACCCACCCTCCTGGTAGAGATGAGGAAACAGAGCAGGGCAAAGGGATGTGTCTAAGATCCCCTAGAGGATAAGGAAGACGGCGGCTTGGAAGAGATGGTCCACATGCATGGACATTCTGATAACAGAGAAACTACAAATACTTGACTTTGATTTCACTTGCTTCATTTTAGTTAAGAAAAAATATCTTTAAACACAAAAAGGAAGAACAATGATTAAGAAGAAACAGAAGTCCAATAGAGGTAAGGAAAATAATTAGTGAGTACTTATCTGCTACAAAAGAGTGCCAGCAACATGACTGAGAGAAACTGGAAGCCCAGGGCTCTTACAGAATTTTACTCTTAAACTACAGCCTATCACTTTTGAGGACTTAGAACATGTGGTGCAGTGGAGAAAGCACTAAATTGGAAAGCAAGAAGACTCTCTTTCTGAGTTCAAATCCAGCCTCAACCACTTACTAGCTGTGTGACCCTGGGCAAGTCACTTAACCCTGTTTGCCTCAGTTTCCTCATCTGTAAAATGAGCTGCCAAGAGAACCCCAAATGGGATCATGAAAAGTCAAACTTGACTGAACAGAGAACATGTGAATTACCATAGTAGTAGAGATGGATAAATTTTTGTCCTCATTTTCAAGAAGAAGGTAAGATTCTGTAAACTATAGAACAGTGAGTTTGGTTTTCACTCTTGTTGCAAATCAGGCCACCCATTATTAAACAGATGGTTTGGGAGCACATAGGAAGAGAATCAGCAATCGCTAGGTTCCCTTACGGATTCATTAAAAACAAACCATCCTGGACTAACATCATTTCAGTTTTTTGAGAGGGCTGACTAGAGTTGTAGATCAGGGAATTCCTGTCTCATAATATTCTTACGAATAATATGGAGATGTAGGCTAGATAATAACAAAGTTCATAGGATTATAGATTTAGAGGTGGAAGGGTCCTTAGAAACCATTAAGTCATACTCCCTAATTTTACAGATGAGGAAACTGAGGCATCACAGAGAGGTCAAGTGACTTTCAGGGGCACACAGCTAGTAAATGCCTGATGGCTTAGTGATTGGTTTATGCCTAGTACTAAGGAATATTGATTGGTGGTTCAAAGTCAAATGGAAAAAAACCCCCAAAAACATTATAGTGCAGGGATGATTGGCAGTCTGGTAAAGTCCAGAATAATGCATTTAATTAAATATATAACATAAAATGCATAGGGTAAAAAAGGAAACTAATTACAGTGAAATGCAGTTGTGAAAACAGTTTGTAAAACAAGCCCACAATTCACAGTTTAAGAACCCTGCCCTTGTTCAGTTCAACATTTTTTTTCAGCACTTTGAAACCCTTAAGGGGTTTATTAAACTGTATGTTTCTATCTAGAGTGTAGGGACTGAAATTTTTTTTCAATTCTTTGCATCTTATTGCCTTGTATAAAATGGGCACAAGAATTTGACTAGATCAGAGGTGTCAAACTCAAAAAGAAACAGGAGTCACTAAACCAAACAGGATACCTTTATTAAGACATCAACATATTAAAATCAGATGGTAACCAGATTTTAATATGATTTAGGCCATACCCAGGAATGCTGCCCATATGTCATATCTGGTCTCTATGACCTTAAAGGTCAATCAGGCTAAGGTGTTTTTTTTTAACATTCAATGCAGATTGGAATTTTAACACACATTAACACAAAACTGAGGGATCCAGCAGACAATCTCAAATTCATTAATTTTTTCCTACCACATTTATATTTCAAAGTTAAGCTTGAAGTCCAAGGTCTAGCTCATTTTGAGATCAGATGGCTTAAAAGGCCTAATTATTAGTGGGTAAGAATTTTTGACATTAGTTAAACCTTCACAAATTGATGGTACAATCATTTATTGAATGCTTATTTTACTAACGGTACTGTGAAATGGCCAAAAGAAACCCACAGCATGGTTACCACTGTGAGAAAAAACTAACCCAAATATATTTGCAAAAACCTTGTTTCTGAAGTATTGTTTGAAAATATTCAATGGAAATAAATAGGAGTCCTTTTGGGAAAGAATTTCTGGAAAATTTCGTGTTAAGAGGTATTCTGTGAAACAAATGTTGCTAGGGAAATGTTGAGACAAAGAACATGACACCTAGTTCTAAGCATTATATTTAAATTTCAATTGTGAAATGCCTGATTAGAGACAGATAATTTTTCCCTTCTTTAAAAGCAAACGGATAATTATCTTCTGATGGGAGGAGAGAAAAAAGACAGAGAGAAAGACAGAGGCAGAGACAGACAGGCACAGACACAGAGAGACAAAGACAGACAAAGCTGGACAGACAGAGACAGAGAGAGGGAGGAAACAGAGAGAGACAAAAAAGAGCTGAGGGATGGAGACAGAAAGACAGAGGCAGAGAGAAAGAAGGAGGAGGAGTATAGTAGTAGAAGGAGCAGGGACAGAGAGGGAGGGAGAGAGGGAGAGTTATGTTATACTAAACACAAAGATGCCTAGATGGCTTTTTGTTCTTTCTTCTTTGTGCCAAATGGAAGGAAGGAAACAAGAATTCTGAAGGATGTGAAAACTATGGGAATTACTTCACTGGGAAATAATACACAGGAATGCTTCCTTAAGGTGAAACTGCCATAGCCAGAAGAAAAGCTATGAGAAGCTGTAAGGGATTTTAACATCAATCTGGCCTAAAGTCTTCAAAGAGCAAAGTCACTCCAAAAGGGAATTACTTTGAAGATAAGATTTGGTATGAATTAGCAAACAATATTCCCATTAAAAAATTGGGAATTAGTCCAAGGTGAGTTTAAATTAAGATTAAATAAAAAAAAATAGTGAAGATGATACCAAACACATTTAGCTTTTAGAATTAAGTAACAAAAGTTTACTTTATATGATTATATAGACTACTGCTAAATACTTGCTATGTTTAGCCCTTTTTTAAAAAAAAAGTCATTCATTCATTCATTTTTTAAAAAGCATGGCATGATAGAGTTCTAGACTTGGAATTTGGAAGAAAAGGCTACAAAAATCTACACGTAAAGGGGTAAATTACAATCTCTCTGTCTCTCAAGCATCTATTTGAGTCTAGCTACTCATCTTCCTCTCACAAGAAAAACAAACAGAAAAGAAAGAAAAATTCATCCCTATGATTCAAATCTCAGACCAGAAGATATGACACTTCCTGGTAATAGTGTATCCAACTACAGGTTCAGTTCTTTTGAATGATGACTAACTAACCTTCTTCAAGGTTGAATCTGCAAATTTAAAGTTATAAAGGACAGGCAAATGTCAAGTCATTAAATTAACAACATTAAAGATCGGCAATTATTCATTTGCAAGTGAGGTGTGCTAACCTCAGTGAGTCTTTAAGCAAACCTTGATTGTTTATTCTTCACAGGATTTGTCATTAACCAGGTGTCACTTGCTGTCCTTAAAATGTTGCCATGAAAATATACCCCCCTCATGATTTTACACTCTTTTGGGCATTAAATCTGACTGCTTTTCCATGTATCCCGCACTGCTCCTTGTCAAGATTCTGGGGAAGTGCCTTCCCTTCATTGCTTATTGCTTATTGATCGTGTCTATAACGTGGTTGTACATACTCATTTGTGTGTTGTTCCCCACCCCGGCCATTAGACTGTGAGAAGCTTGAGAGCAGGGGTTGGGTTTTGGGGGTGGTTGTCTTTCTCTATATCCCTAGCGCTTAATACAGTGCTGGACACACAGTAGGTATTTATTAAATGTTTACTGACTGCTCTAGCCAAATCAGACCATTTTCCACAATTGTCTTGGCCACAATTGGCCAACACTTCCAATTCAGTATGCATTTATCAAGCACCTACTACGCCAAGTACCATTGTAGACACTTGAGAATATGAGCAAAGACTAACCCCTCTCCTTAAGGAATTTTCCTTCTGTTGGGTGGGGATGCAACACATATATAGAAAAGCATTTGGGGGAAGGAAGAAGAGGGAGTAAGCAATAAAAACTAAGGGGATTAGGAAAAACTTCTTGTGGGAGATAGCATATGATCTGAGCCTTGAAGGGAACTAGAGGTCCCAAGAGGTAAAGGCGATATAGGAACGCTTATTTACTTTTCTTTTTCAGGATCTCCCTCTTTTCCCCCTTCATTCTCTTACCCATCCTTCAAGACCTCCCCCTCAAATGGCACCTTTTCCAAAAAGCCTTCCCTGATCTCCCTCTCCCGATCAAGAAGCAAACTCCCAATCTTCAGAATTCTCATCACATCCTACCTAGTTGTGTGTGTGTGTGTGTGTGTGCGTGCGTGTGCGCATGTGTATTATCTCCCTTACTCAATAATAAGCTTCTTTGGGGAAGCAGGTATAGTGGAAAGATCAGTCAATCTGGAGGTTGAGGACCTTAGTTTGAATTTTGTCTCTGCTTTGTGGGTAACTCCTTTTCTCTCTCCAGATGCCTCTGGACCTCTGTTTCCTCCTCTGCAAGATAAAGAGTTTAGAAGACTACTAAGGTCCTTTCTAGCCCTAAATCTATGTATCCTTGAAGGGGCTGCCTTAGTCATCTGTCCATTCTATCAGTATACATAGGACAGTGCCTTACACACAGCAGGCATTCAGTGAATGTGGGTTGCTCTCAATGAGTCCTTTATTGATTATAATACCCGGGGTTCAGTATGTTCAAGAATTACCTTATCACTGCTGTGCAGCAGTAGTATCTGGAATGGAAATGAGTAGTCAGGCAAGGAGAGAGTCTGGGCACAGGGAAGGGACAGAAAACCAGGCTAAGGACATCTGGAAAATTCCAGTTACTCTCCAACTCCTTCCAAATAATCAACATCTCGGTTGAAAGATCTTATCATTATAAGCAATTCGATGAGCCTTTGCAGTCTGGAATTCACTCTCAAAATTTTAAATCTCCCTAACTCAAGCATAGTTTTTTTTAAAGCAACTTATTAATTCAAATGCCACAGAGAAAGGACTTATAACAATTTGGCTGTGTCTAGGCTAATGTTTATCTGTGCATAAGCTAAGAAAAAAGAAAGGAGAGAAAGAGAGAAAAAAAGAAAGGAAGATTTTTTATCTGGACAAATTAGTAATATGAACAAAAGTGACCAGAAATCTTTAAACCACTCTAGAGAATAAACCCTTTTTCAAACTCTTTTAGCATCATTCATTTTCAAGCAAAGAATACTCTGATTAAGATATATTTTTTTAAAATTTTAGGATTTTTTAGGATTATGGATTATGAGGAAGGGACCTTAATCCAATCCCCAGATTTTATAGGAAACTGAGGGCCAAGGAGGTTAAGTGATTTTCCCAACATTGTACAACAAGTCTGTCTCCTACTTCCCACTCCAGTGAGCTTTCCAATATATTTCACTTGAAAATAATAATTTCCTTTAAAATTACACTAGAAATTTATCATAATATCGTTTATATTATGACTTCTAAGACTTAACCCAAGAAGATTTAGCTATTGAAGTATTAATGCAGTTTCATTCAATTCATGTCAGGACTACCTTGTGGTATCATAGAAAATGAGTTCAAATCCATCTGTCACTCTTACTACTCCTGACTTGAAGACCAATCACTTAACCCTTCTAGGCCTCAGCGTCTTCATATGCAAAATGAGGGGGTTGGTCTAGGAACTCTAAGGACCCTTCTACCTTTAAATCTATGATCCTAAGCATTTCTTAAGCACTTATTATGTACTAAGAACAAAGGATTTGAAGAAAAATACAAAATCTTCTTAGCCCCCAAAGTGTTTCATTCCTATGGAGCATTTACCTTCAGCTGCTACAGAGCACAGAAGATCAAAATGTATATTGGTCTTGGATTTACTGCCTCAGTCAAATCCCTTTTTCTTCTGTGGACCTGCAAGATGAGGTGGTCAGGCTAGATGTCTTCTGAAGTCTCTTCCCAGCCCAAATGCTAGGATCTCAATAAGGTTCTTCTATAACATTCCCAGGAGATCAGAGGCTTCAATGCATTCACCATTTCTACAATATAGACTGGCAATATACTCTACTGCTGTCACTGTGTAGCATTCCAAAGATGTTTTGAAGGTCTTAAGCTAAAATTCAGGAACCATACCCAGGGTAGATGAAGGGCTTTAAACAGTGGGTGGCACAGTTGGCCCCACTAGATAACACTTCCCCTTCATCCCCTCCCAGCAGACAGGATGGGGAAGGTGTTACAGCTGCTGCTTACATTTAGCCCAATTCTAGGTTGAACAGCTGCTGGTAGGTCAGAGGCCATTAACACCATTTCTCTCTCATATGATGCTACTGGAAATGAATCCAAGGAGAAGGCATGGTGACATTTGTGGCCTGCCAACCCATGAGCTTCACTGTAGACTTAGCTGACCTCTGAATCTGGTAGTCAGAACTCAAGCCTCAAAGGAAGGACACTGATGTTTTCACATTTCATTGACGAAATAAACTCAAATTGGAAAGATAAAACAAGCAATCATTCAAGCATAGGAAGATCTCCTACAGGTACGAAATTGATACTGTGGTCTGTGTCCATGGGAAATGAAGGTAAACAAAATGGGAGAAATTTCTTGACCATCATCAGCATTTACTAGCTGTGTGACTCAGAGCAAGTCACTTGACCCTGTTTGCTTCAGTTTCCTCACCTGTAAAGTGGGGATAACAATAGCACCTATTTCCCAGGGCTACTGTGAGAACTAAATGAGATGATAATCGCAAAACATTTAGCACCGTGCCTGGCACATGGTGAGCACCATGTAAATGTTAGCTATTATTACTAATTATACCATCATCATGATGAATCTGAGCAAGTAGAAACCGAGGGAAATAGTGAAGACTCCCTCCATCCCTAGGGATCTTCAAGAAGAGAAAGTTACATAGAGCCATCACGAGGGCAAGGTGATGGGAACTTTGTCCCAGGACACCAAATTTAGAGGGTGCTTATAGCACCTAAAGTCCTCCAGCAACATAAAAGCAACAGAAAGCATCACTTAGCAAAAATAATTAGTTAAAAATGAGACCCTGTCAGATGGCAGATTGGGTTGAACTCTTCCCTACCCTCTACATACTCATCCCCTTCCTCTTCCCTGTGAACTGAGGCCTCCCCAGAAAGGGTCTTGTACAGATAACTCAGGTTCTTTGTCCTCTAGAGGGACAGTATCTAACCTCCCACTATCACCCTCAGCTGAGGGTAGAGTCTGGGGTACTGAACACAAACCTTCCCAGTTTCACTTAGACCACTATTGATCCTGGAGAGCTTATGCATCCACCTGCCTAACAGCAGAGGACTAGACACAATGGGCTCTGAAGGTCCTTTTCAGGTATAGAAGGATTCTCAGAGTTCCCTCCTATTATCTGAAAATGCCATTCATTCGTTGTCTTTAGTCATCATTTGCCTGGTACCACTCCTTAAACTGGAAAAAGCAGGACAAGCTGTTTTTGAAAAGATGAAGAAAAAATATTCCTGAAGAATGCAATCAAATCAATCATAGATTGAGACCTCTGGAAAGGCAGAAGGAGAGAAACACAGAGAAGGAAGAAAATCGGGATTTTTCCAATCACAAATTCTTTTATAGTGGAAAGGGAAAAATTCAGTCCCTTTCCCTGAACCTTGAAAAGGATAAATCAGGATTTTACACTATAACAACCACATGTCCTCCTATTTCCTAGAAGTGGTTAAAGGCTGGGAGGGATGTGAAATAGGGAAAATTAGGGGTTCAAATATTTGGGTAGAATTTGGAAAGGGTTTAGGAAACTAAGAATAAAGGAGAAACATCTCACTTGGATGGCAGAGAAGGTGGAGGGGGTGATAAACAATCATCCACCCTTCTTTCTTCTTGCCTATCCCTAACAGAAAAGGTCCCAACCTCTTTCACCCATTTTGTTTTGTTTTATTTTATGGTTTTTTTAAACCAAATAAACATAATAGCAATATGGAGTAATGAAAGAATGGTGAAAATCTTGAGGGTTTTTATTATTATTATTCTTTAGTTGTCTTCTTCCTTCTTTTTTTCTTCTTTTTTTTGGGGGGCCTCTTGTCTCTCTGCTAGTTTCCATAGCAACAACCACCAGTAAGCAGTTTGCCTCGGTCTCTCTGGCTGCCATGCAGATTATTTCAAACAGGGTCGAAAACAGCGCCTGGTTTGGTAAAAGAAGTAATATATTCCTTTCCTTTCCCTCTAATGGCTTTGTGGGTACATGTTCACACCTAGGTTTACCTGTGCAGGCCTCCTGAATGAGCACCATGTAAAGAATGTTGGCTAATTTACTATTGCACCTTGCTGCAGTCTTGAGGAGGGGAAGGGAGAGAAAACAGCAAGTTTTACTTTCAAACACATTTGAACACATAAATGATTTGCTTTAATAACAAAAACCTCAGATTAAATAGAGGCAGGAGGGTCAAGTATCCCATGCTATTTTCCATGTGCCTTGGAAAGGGGATTTTTTTTCAAAATTCCCCATTCCCCAAGCACAAAGTTTAGAGAAGCAAGAAAGGAAGATAGATGATAGATAGATAGATAGATAGATAGATAGATAGATAGATAGATAGATAGATAGATAGATCTGACCTTAAAGTAGTTAATTCACTGAGTTGCTGGATACAATAGATTTGCCTTACATCTCAAGTTGTGGTATTTGTTCAAATCTATAATATTTAGACTTTCAGTTTCAGATCTTAAAGATTTTGTGGAATTTCTACCTCCCCTCCCTTTCTTGGGTCCATTTCCTGAAATTTGGGTATACTGCCACCAGATGGAGGTGATGTCTTGCTAATGACCATCTGCACCCAAAAAAGAGAAGTAACATATAATAAGGTTTGTTTATAGGTATCTTTTGCTGGATTCAGATAAACATACTTTTCTTTCTTTAAAAAAAAGCATGACTCTTTATTAAAAAGTTCAAAGATATTAAATTCATTTAATATTCAAAGATATTAAATATATTTTTAGAGTATAGCATACTTTAAATAGAGCATTAAATGCCTAATTACAAACTGGTATCTTAGACTAATCCTTTTCTGTTATCAATTACAGCTTAATTTATTGTTCTTCTTATCCTCTGACTTTGATCAGAATACAACTTTTTAAATTTCCCAGTTCAATCTCTCCTGAGGCTGGTGTATACCTGTAGGACTTAAAACCCATTTGATATCGTGTCCTGCAGGGCTTGACAACTGCTGATTATAAGAACATCAACAAGGAAGTATTCAGAATCACAGAATCTCCAAGTTGGAAGGGACTTTGGAGTCTAATCCAACCCATACACTAGCAAAAATTGCCTTACAACACATTCTTCTGACTATATCTGGATGCTTCTGCTGTTCCTTTGCCCATGTCATTCCCACCTCAGCAAGACATTTCTAATTATTTGTCCCCACCTGCAGATTCATGTCCAGATTCTTCTGTTTGTATTGCGTTGTCCCTTCAATTTCTGTGGACTCCCTGGTTCTTAACCTACTTCCTTGAATTTTGGAGTACTACCTGGAGGGAAGAGGGGCCCTTCATGCTTTAATAGGCTTTTAGATTTCTGACCTCCTGATTGACCTGACTTTTTTTATACCAAGGCTTGTCTTTCTGATTGATCTCTTGCCCAACTGTTGACTTCCAGTCTGACTGGATTTCAGAAATCCACAGTGACTCCCTTGTCTCTGTCTGGTCAGCTTGTCAAATCCCTGCAACTCCTAAGTCCATTGAATGCAATCACTAGGGATCCTAGAGCCTAGCATACTTACTCCTGGTTCTCCCCATCTGACCTCTAGACTCCCATGCCCTGGTGCCAACAGATCGCCTTAAGCTATAAACATGCTCCACAGGCTTCAGCTTCCTGGACTTTTGGAGTTCCTCTTTTGTCTTTTCTACATAATACCAAGCAAAAGAGAAAGAAAAGGACTCACTGTGGTATAGCAGATACGTAATATAAGCTTGGAGGCCAGAACAACCTGGGTTCAATTCTGGCTTCTCATTGTGCTGTGCAGTATGATCTTGGACAGTCACATAACCTCTTGGAGACAAACTTTCCTCACTTGCAAAATAAGGGGGTTGGATAGGAGGGCCTCTAGGGGCCTTTTAAAAATCTATGGGTAAAAAAAAAACACAAACCAAAACAAAACACAAAGAGAACTCTTACAATTCATCTTCAGAAAAAGGATTTCTATAGGTGTTGCTAGGTGGCACAGTGAACAGAGGCACCGGCCCTGAAGTCAGGAGGTCCTGAATTCAAATCCGACCTCATACACTTAACACTAGCTATGTGACCTTGGGCAAGTCACTTAACCCCAACTTCCCTCCAAAAAGCAAAACAAAAAATAAGATTTCTAGAATACCTAGACATCATTTATTCTCATACATGGATCCAGATTCCTAATTATAATCGCCCTATCCCCGCCAAGTTACAGGTGTGAATATGGGGGGGCCATCATTTGGACTTGAGGGCCAAGGAACCTGGTTCAAAAGTCCATTGTTCTGAAGAACTTAACCTTTTCATCTGGGAATTACTACTTTTTGGGGGTGGGAGAGTTATGATTATTAAATGCATCATGTGATCCACTGGATAGGTCATGCTTTACTTTACTCTCAAACATCTTCATACACATACCCTCCCTTTTAGTTCTGGAACCCTAATCAAATCAATACTGCCATTGCTACTGGAAAGAATACATCAGTCTACTGCTCTATTCATCAGCCTTGCAGCTTTTCTAACCAAAACACCCCTCCTTGGTCACCACTACATTATTTGAGTTGTCTCTCTAATTATAAGTTCTTGATGGTAGGGACTGTCTGCTTTTGCCAGCATTAGCACGGTGCTTAATAATACTAAGTATTAATGAATGCCTGTTTTTATCTACCCATCCACTTACCCACCCACCCACCCACCCATCCATCCATCCATCCATCCATCTATCCATCTATCCATCCATCCATCCACCCATTCATCCACCCATCCTCTGGATTAGGCTCTAATTCACAATCATTTTGTCAGATGGGGTGCATTTTGTCACAAAATACCAAGTAGTTTTGTTCCCCTACCCTCAAGGAGCACTATAAAATGTTTCATTTTGTTTTCAATACACACAAAGACAGGGCCACTCCCCTACCTAGAAGTAGAAAATAAGCTTCTAGTGATTTTCCTGTAGTCATAGTAAGGCAGATTGCATCAAGAATTTCTTCCTCTGTCCCTTCCAGTTGCAAGGTCATCGTCAGAGCCAAGGGTACATAGCCTGGCCAGAGAGCAGCTTCTTCTCTGTGCAATGGTAACCGACTTACATGAGAATGAAATTTTGTTAGCATTCTATGCTGATGCGACTGAGCTAACACATCCTGGAGGATGTGGGACATGGGACTTCGGGATATTGAAGAGGAGGCTCCAGAAACCAAGACAAGAACCAAACACATTCCCTCTCCACCTCCCGGGTCACCATTCAACACCAAACCAACTGTAGTGAGGGCCTCTGTGGCTTAGGAAGTTGAATTACACCATTGTCTTAATGAGGTGTTTGCTAACCAGAACAACAGCATCCTAAACGTGAAGCATGAAAAGAAAGGCCCCAAAGATTGTCTTTTTTTTCCTGTTCCTTCGACTTTCAAAGGAGAAAATAAGAAGGAAGTGAAGAAAGCAAGAAGGTTAAAAGGAACTTGAGAATATAATTGCCTAATTTGCAGCATTTTCTCCACTGATTATAATCACTTTAAAAGAAATTACGGTTATTGGTAAGGTTGTTAACTATATCCTGACCAAAATTTCTTTTTTGCTTTCTGTTGTATTTCCCCTTATCCCATACTCTCTGATTAATATCTGCTATAGAAACTTTTTTTAATCTCATTAAGTGTTATCCTTTTTTTGAGTTTATTAGATTTTTCTGGGGTATTCTCTATCTTTTGTATTTGCCAATGAGCCGGGACTGTTCTTAGGTCACTAATGATCTCTTTTTCACCAAATTGAATAAGAGGGCTCTGACCTGGAGTCAGAAGACCTGACTCCAAATTCTGTTTCAGGCACTTAATAACTGTGTGATTCTGGGCAAATCATTTAACCTCTTCCTGCCTCTACTTTGTCATCTGCAAAATGGGGATAGGAATGTGATTGTTGAGTCATGTCCAACTTTGTGAACCCAGTCAGAGTTTATTTGGTAAAGATACTGGAGTGGTTTGCTTTTTCTTTCTACAGGTCATTTTACAGATGAAAAATTGAGTCAAAGAGGGTTAAGTGACTTAATTAGGGTCACATGGGTAGTCTGAGGCCAGATTTGAACTTACGAAAATGAATCTCCCTGGTTCCAAGTCCAGCATTCTACCCACTGTGCCACGTGACTGCCTGGGGATAATAACAGCCCCTGCCTTTTAGGATTGTTGTAAGGATAAAATGAGATATTTGTAAAGTGCTTTGCAAATCTTAAAGCACCATATAAATGTTAGTTACTATTACTATTATATAAACAGACGTAAGCAGGTTGGTGGGCAGAAATTTTGTAATAAATAAGTAGAGCACAGAAAAATGTAGAGGATGAAAACCACACCCTCTTTCCACAGATGGCACTGGCGGCTTTAGGTGTCCCCTGGTTCAACAACATGGAGTGCTGCAGAGAATATTGACCCAGACACCAAAACACCATTGGTAACAATCTAGGATCTGTCACAAATTCATTGTGTGACCTTGGACGGGCAATGTCACCTCTTCGGGTCTCAGATTCCTCATCTGTAAGCTGGGGGTAGGGGCTGGAGAGGAAGAGGAAAGAGAACTGTGGACTGGGTGACCTATCTTCTAGATCTGATCCACCACCACTAGCTAACATTCTGTGATTTGAATCCTCCTCTCCAGGAGGCAAATAATAAATAGCAGAGCAGCAAGGGGTGATTTTAATTGGATGTATTGGTTGCTTTGGTGCTGATTGATACCTCAGTCAGCCAGTAAAAAGGAATACAGGAATATTAGATCTTCTACTATCTTTTTCCTGCTTGTTCGATGCAAGGAGGGCCGGGATGACAAAGGATGTCTGCAGATTGTCCAATGCTGGCACAGACCAAGGGAAATTTGAATTCCACCAAATCTGTTCCTCTCTCTCACTACTTCCTAATCAACTGCAAGGAGGGTTGAAGGGATTTCCAACTGGGTTGAGATCTGGTCTATTCCAAAAGGGGTAAAAACCCCCAAATGCCTCAATTTTGCAATACTCTTGACCCCAAGCTCTGAAAATACACAGGCAGGCAGCCTGATTAATGCAGTCTGAAGAGTAGATGAGTATAGATAGGCAATGAAGTTAGTGCTGGGGGTGAAGAGAAAGGAAACAAAAATCTATTAAGTGCCTACTATGATTAGGCACTGTGCTAATTTCTTTACAAATGTTATCTCATTTCATGACTATTCCAGAAATGTCTTGCTGACTACACATATATAACGTATATCGAATTGTTTGCCTTCTCAGTGAGGTTGGGTGGGGTGGGAGGAATGGAGAGAATTTGGAACTCAGAGTTTTAAAAATAAATGTTAAAAATTTTAACAAATATGGCCTCATTTGACCGTTACAAGAAAAACAACTCTGGGAGGTAGGTATTAATATTATCCCCATTATACAGTTGAGGAAACTGAGGCAGACAGGGGTAAAGTGAGTTGCCCAAGGTCACATAGCTGCTAAGCCACTTAATGAGGTATAGAACTCCTGATTGTTAGCACAGGGGTGGGAGGAGATGGGAGAAGGAGTTGGCTGGTGAGCTGTAATATGATTTGGTGGTGTGTGTGTGCATGTGCATGTGCGTGTGTGTGTGTGTGTGTGTGTGTGTGTGTGTGTTGGAAAAAGGGAGAGTAGGAAGTGAGATGACCACAAGAATGCTGCTGAATCTGTAGTTCAGTGAAAGCCAGGAGATAGTGGCCTAATTCTTCATGTCAGCCTCTCTGATATGTACTGGAGAAGTCCTGCCTAGCAGAAGGAATGATTACTCTTTGCTAGCTCAAAAGGCCCGTCAAACACTTTAAATTAAAATTGTGCACAGTAAGGTTGTGTTTCATCAAGTGAAATAATCTGAGACTGCAGAGCATAAAGCCTTCTTTAGACAGCAAAGCAATGGGTCTCTGCATGCAGGGAATTCAACCTTGAGCAGAGCATGGGGTCTTACTTGTCCCTGAGGAGCTAGTAAGAAAATAAGCACATTTTCACAGCTGAAAGAGAGGAATGTGGTCTCAGCATTGTCTAGAATACACACACACACACACACACACACATACAAAGACAAACACACACATACACAAAGACAAACACACACACACACACACACACACACACATACACACACCCCCTCTTTCCAGTATCTCTGCAACACAATATTCATACAACTTCCCTGTAACTCAGAATTCATAAGATGGAAGGATTCACATATTTCCACACACTCACGTGCATAATACAGCCAATTTTCCATCATTTGCCCTAATGGAAGAAAGTCATGGCATTGAAAACCTAAGAAAAAAGAAAACCCTGCAAACCCAAACTGAATACAGTATTAGGTATTAAGAGACAACTTAGAAGAGACATGATAGCAGCCTTCAAGTATATGAAGGGTTGTCACGTACAAGATGAATTAGACATCTTATGTTTGGCCCCAGAGGGCAGAAATTTCTACTGCCTCTGTGCATCTGGAACATACTCTGTCCTCATCTCCTCTTCTCAGAATTCTCATCTTCCTTCAAGGCTCACATCCTCTGTCTAGCCTTCCTTGATGCCCCTAGCAATTAATGCTCTCTCCCATGAACTTACTTTTGCATTTATTACTTCCTGGACATCTCCTCACCATGGCCCTCCTCTCCAACCATGTCTACCTCACCAGACATCTGGACTCTACTCTTGGGTCCCCCAGTTCTGAAAGATGAGCCTTCCCCTTATCTTGTTAGATTCTAGTCCTCCATGATGTTTCCAGCAGTTTTCTCATCATACCACCCCATCCCCAACTCAATATCCCTTTAAGGTTTAGATTCCTCCATTAGAAGGTAAATCCCTTGAGTGTAAGGATTGTCTTGTTTATTTGAATTTGTGTGATTGTATGAACCTTGCATAAGACCTGACATGTAGTCAATGCCTCATAAATGTTTTGTTTTATAATATTGTTCTACAATACAATTTACAATAAAACAATTTTACAATTGTTTTACCATAAATTGTCTACACCGATCCTATCCACTGCCCCATCTCACAGAATCATTTTTGTCTTTGTGACCCCGATGTCATGCCTCAGACAACTGAGGCCTGGGAAAGGCTTTGATATAGAAAGGCCAAGGTCACCTGTTACATGCCGGGCTATCGCCAGTCACCTTGACTTTTGTCTTGCTGCTGGACCTGATGACTCTGGAGGAGAGAGTGAGACTGATGACTTTGCAATACTCTGCCTCACTTAAATCCAATTAATTCATAAGTCAAGATATCACATCACTCTCATGATATCACTGGTCCTCTTTGAGAATGAAGAATGAACAACAAAAAACAGCAGCATATTGAATGTAGTAGGCACTCAATAAATGTTTTTGAATTTAAGTAGGTGAAAGCTCCTAATGGCACTCAGGACTAGGACCAAGGGATGTCCCTTGGGGCTTATCAAATTATACCCCTAATTTCCAAATGGAAGGGGTTGTCTGGGGAGTGGTAGTAAACTACCCATCATGGGATATCTAAAAGTACTATATGAAGGACTGTCTAACAACAGTGGTATAGAGGGAACAGGTACTCATGCTTCAGGTCAGTTGGAGGTTGTGTAAGTGAGGAGCCAAGGATCAGGCTTCATATTGGGAATGGGACAAGACCCAGTAGTGATAGCGGATGGCATATCAGTTTTCTTTCTTCCAGTTATTAGCAGCTGGACTATGCAGCTACTTTGCAACCAGTAGGCCAGAACAGGGCAGAAAGAGCAGCCAGAGTCAAAAGGAACTAAATAGAAAAATGCCCAAAGTCTTATGACTGCAAATTTAGTGCTCTTTCCACATTTACCTCCTCTTGCCACCTAAATTTCTCAGACTTAGGTCATTAGGTAATGACACGTGAACCTTCTTCTTTCTGACTATTGGGAGTTCTATCACTCAGCTCTGGGCCTCTCCTTGGTCCCTCTGGTCCTCCTACCTACTAACTCTTAGCATCAGTCATGTTTATCTGAATATGACCGTGCTAAGCCTTGTTCCTCTTCCTTTTTGCTTTTGTAATTCTCTCTCTTGGGATGGTCCTTTTGCAATTTTATTGTTCATTAGCACTCTGGTGGACAATGGAAAACTGGAGAGGAAACTCCACGTTGGACCATTTGGGCACTGATTATTAGCTTCTGTTGGTTAAGATAAGTCCATGAAAATACTAGAACCATTGTATCTAGGGATCTTAAAGGTCATCTAGTTAAATCTGTTCACATTTTGCTTGCTCAGTAGCTGGGATTTCTACCCTCACAATAAACTCCATAGGCCTTCCCCTTTCTCCTCTCACACAGCCACAACCTTTGCTCAGGCCCTTTCTGCCTCTCACCTAAACTATTATAATGACCTCCTACTTGGCCCCCTTGCTTCATGTATCTCCCCACAAAGCTGTGAAAGTGATTTGCCAAAAGTGTAGAACATGTCATGCCTCTTTCTCCCCAACTCAATAAACTTCCTGTTTACTTCCAATATCAATTAATAATTCCTTTGTTAGACATTTAAATCTCTTCACCACCTGGCCCCTTCTCATCTTTCCAGGTTTTTCACACAATATTCCCCTCCACAAACTCTATTAACCAGTCCTGATGGCCTACATGCTGTTCTCTGAATTTGACTTAACATTTCCCATCTTGATGTCTTTGTATGGTTTCCTATGCCTGAATGCTTCTGATCGTTCCCTTCTACTTCTTGGAATCTCTGGCTTTCTTCAAGATTCTTCAAATGTCACCTTCTGCAGGAGGTCTTTCCCTTCCTGTCCCGCTCCCCTCCTAACTCTTCTCTTGTTCCCAATCCAGACACTAGACCCTCTTCCTATGAGAATACATCCCATCTATTCTGTAAGCATCTTCTATGTAGCTAAGTCTATATACATTGTATCCCTGAGCAGAATGGAAGCTCCCTGAGGGTAGGGGCAGTTTTACATTCTTTGTATCCCTAGTGCTTGGCACAAAGTAAATGCCTAATAAATGCTTGTTAATTGATTGGAATCTTGAAGAAGCCAGAAAGTGCATTGCTTGCTGTAAAAAGAAAGCTACCTAAAGGCGTGCCATCTTGTGTGATTTAATTTACTTTGCCCCATCTTCCTGTGGTGACTGCATTCTTGGTTCTCCTCTCCTGGCATCCTGAACTCAGCTGTGACATTTTCAATATCCAGTAACTTCCTGGTAACTCCCTCAGCTGAGCATTCATCCTCGAGCATCTGTTCTGGGGACAACTTTGGCTTTGGCCTTCTTGGCTGTAAATGATCACAGTGTTCTATGCCTCTGATATCCTGGCTTCCTCCCCACTCCTGACCCACTGGCATGTCATCAACCACCATTGCTGGGCCTTGTCTCACTCTCAGTATGAAGCTGAAACCCTTTGCTCCTCACCACCTGTTGTTGGGATGGAATACAATCTCCAACTGATCAGAAGCATGAATACCCATTCCCTCTATACAAGGATGCCAGAAGGTCCTTCATGTGCTACTTTGAGATAGCCTATGACAAGGAGTCTAGGTATAGCAGAAACAGCTACCCTCATTCCTATTCATAGGCATAAGGGATGGGGGTAGGGACTTGGACTAAAAAATTATAGTAATTCCAAGAATCAAGTGGATTTTTCCACCCTACCTTTTGTGCCATCCCTCTGTCTCTGCCCCAGCCCAGAACTAGGTTATGGGAAAATAATTACCACCCATCTCCATATTCTATATCTGCTCTCCAGTCTAACTAAATGTCAATGATTCCGCTCCCAGGCAGTCAGTAATATTTGTTGAGACTCTTCTCCACACAGAACCCTCCGATAGGCACTGATGTGACAGAGAAGAGAATTAGAAGATACAGATCCTTGTCCTGAAAACCTTGAAGAGATTGCATGACCATAATGACATGAAAGAATCTAATTGCAGTGGATCTGAGAATGTCTCCTTGTCCCTTCTCTTGTGAAACATGGCACAGCCATATCCTTGTCCCTGTTTTATCCCACTACTGCATCACGACAGGTTCATTAGTGGGCATTTGTCCCTCATGCGTGAACTGGCTATTAGAAATTAACCAACCCAATCCTTGGTAGACAGAATTTGCCCAATGCCATGCCAGTCAGTGGGAGAAGAGTCAAGCAAGAGAGAGGGCTTACAAGTGTACAAAAGCAAAGCCTTGTCAAAGAGAAACTACTCTTTCAGTGTAGGAAGAAGGGCAAGCAGAGGGCAAAGTGGATACACATACATACATACACGTACACACATACACACACATGAGAAAGGGTTCAAATCAGGAAATCAATAATCAGGGAAGGTCAAGAATATGGTCAAGCTAGTCCCAGTCCATGTGAATCGTGAGAGTATGTTAGAAAGAATACTGGATTTTGAACTAGATCCCTGGGTCAGAATGTTGGCTTTTGGGTTTACTCTCTGGGTAACCTTGGGCAAAGCACATGCTCTCTTCTAGATCTCAATTTTCTCATTAGTAAAAAGAGAAGGTTGAATGAATGGTCTCTAAAAGTCCCTCCAGTTCTAACATCTGGTAATTCTGTGAGCTGATGTAAACAAGTAAAGGATAAGGAGTCTAGCTAAGTCAAATTCAGATACCAGGTAGAGAAAGCAAGTCAGTGCCATATGTCCATGGGCTGACAATTTGACTGTGCCAAAGGGACTAGGTGCCTGACGCTCCCATACCATGGTTGATACTTGCTCCTTTCTGGTTTTTAAGGGGAAAACTAGGCAAGACTGACATTGCTTTCTGTATTCCTGACATCTGATCTTCTCATCCAAATAGAACCTTTCCACAGGCCAAGCTGCCCTGGCAAAGCACCCCTAATCCTAGGAGTTGCATCCACTCACCAAGGCTGTGCTGGCCAGGTAGCTTATGGCATTGCCAATTAATGACTTCAGAGCCACACAAGACATTGCAGGCCACTCAGTTGAGAGAAAGATATGGGTAAAACAAAAGGTCATTTGGGATTTGCCCCCATCCTCCAGATCACTTCCTCCTCCTCCCTCCCAGGACCTGCCCTGGATTGGGAGTGATTTTCCAAATCTTTACCAGCTGCCTGGCACTTTGCCCTAGATCAATAAGTCTTCTTCAGAGTTCCAACTTGCAAAAATATTTACTGTACATAATTTAATAGAATACTCTCCTGGATAAGGAGCTGACACTTTTAATTACCTGGATCAAGGGCTCTCCTTCTATAGAACACGCATGTGGTTCAGAATGCAAACTAAAGGGAATTGCTCAGGCTTCTCCACACTTGGGCTTTGGAAAGACTGGCCTCTTTGTGGGGAAGCTGAGGACACAGTATTGTCAGAGGAATAAGGGGAGAGTTTAGCAAATGGGGCTAAATTTAAAACCCTGAAAGTTTCAGGGAAGGTGAAAGACTATATAAGTATCACATCTCAGTAGGTAACAGGCCAGGGTAGGAGGGCCTGGGGAAGGTTAAGGAACAAGGAGTTAAGTACAGAACAATGGAAGGCCACTGAGTTTCTATATTGACACAGGGTGTCACCCCACCATCCCCTCCAGCCCTGTATCACTAGGTCTCACCAGGGTATCTAAAATATCAATCAACCAATTCTAATTACCTCCTGCTATGTGCCAGACATTGTGTTAGGCACCATATAAAGACAAAAATAGCATTGTCTTTGGCCTCAGGGGGCTTACATTTTATCTGAGGAGATAGTTTTATTGGTGTGAGGAATTCCCAGGTGAGGAAATTCCTTCTACCAATGCAAATTGTCATCTTCTCCACAACTTATAGCCTTAGAGAATTTCCTGGGGCCCTGAGTGGTTAAGTGGCTTGCCTCAGGTCACACAGCTAGGATGTATCAGAGCCAGAACTTGAAGACAGGTCTTCTTGGTTCCAGGGCCAGCTTTCTATCCTCTGCCGTAGACTACATCTCATACAAAATATACATAACATATATACATATATACATATATATGTATACATATATACACACATACATACAAGGTAAATGGGATGGGGACTATGTAGGGGGGTGGGATGGGGGGGAATCTATTAGGAAAGGCCTCAGGCCCTTGAGCTGAGTTTGAAGCAAATTTGGGATTCTAAGAGGGAGGGGGTAAGAAGGGAATACTTCCCAGGCATGGGGGTTGTGGCACTTGAAGGATGAAGTGACTGCCAATGATACTTTATGCACTGTCTGAGAGTTTCCCTGGGGACATTTCCACTGTGCCAGGGCTATAGGAAACAAGATCAATCAGAAGGCTTATTGCACTTGGCTGTGTTACCTACCAGCTAGGTGACATTGCCTAGGTCACTGAGCCTCTCCTGGTCTCAGTTTCCTCACCTATAAAATGGTGAGGGGAAATACTTAATGACTACTAACATCCCTTCCTGCTCTGAGTCAGTGACCCTAGGAATGAGAACTTACAACAGGGCCTGGGGCCAGCCAGGGTGTTTGCAAGAGCTGGAGAAAAGGAAGGGGACTTGGTCAAGGCAGCATACATCTGAAGAGGGGCGGCATGTGGGGTGACTACAGACAGAGAAGTTAGGCAAGCCTGAGGGAAGAATGAGCAGGACCATCTATGGTGGCGTCACTTCTAGGGCTTTCTTCCCTTGTGCCTTCATTGTGATGAATATTAGGTGTTCCCAGGGGCCTCAGTTCTTTTTGGTGTCACAGGACCATATATTTGGAGGTGGAAGGAACCATAAAGGGCCATCTAAGGAGGAAGATTGGACAGAGGATAGAGGGCTAGAGCTGGAGTCAGAAGAGATGAGTTCAAATCCAGTCTCAGATGCTTACTAGGTCTGGGACTCTTGATAAGTCATTTAACCCCCTATTTGCCTCTGTCTCCTTATCTGTAAAAAGTATAAAAATATCCTACGTGGGGGCAGTTAGGTGGCACAGTGGATAGAGCTCTGAGCTTTGAGTAAGGAAGATTTGAATTCAAATTCAGTCTCAGGCACTTACTAGCTGTGTGACCTTGGGCAAGTCACTTAACCACTATTTGCCTCAGTCCCCCATCTGTAAAACGGGAACACACTAGAGAATGAAATGGAAAGCCATTCCAGTATCTTCACCAAGAAAACACCATCGATAAGTCCATGGAGTCATGAAGAGCCAAACACAACTGAACAGCAAGGCAGGTAGCACCTAGCTCCCAGCAAGGATAAAATGGGGTCATTTTTTAAGGTGCTTTGCAAACCTTAAAACACTACATAAATTCTAGCAATTATTATTATCTAGTTCAATACTCCCATTTTACAGATGAAGAAACTGGGGTCAGAGAGGATCTGCCCGATGTCACATATTTAGTAAGTAATAAACCTGAGATTTGAACCTAAGTCTTTTGATTCCAAATCCAGCATCAGTTTCCTTGTCTATAAAAGAAAAAGGCTGGACTTAATGACCTCTCAGGCCCCTTCTAGCTCTAATCCCATGATGCTCTATTGATGAATACTACTAGTGGGGTAGGAGTACCTGGCTAGGAGGTGGTAATGCTGGGTTGTTGTGTTTTTTTTTTAAAGCATGAATAAAGAACTACAAGGACCGGTTGGCAGATTATCCCTTTCCAGATAACCTGAGAGGTCTGATGCCCATGCTCATCCAGCTCCATGACTGCCTAGAAGACCAGAAGAGGCAGGCTCTGGACCAAGATGAATGAGAGATACCAATGAGCCATGCATCTGGAAACCAGCTGTCTATGGCAGGTATTTTAGGGCAGATGATATTAAAAAGAGAAGAAAAGATGGGAGAGTCCTGGGGCTAGACCGAAAGGAGAGAAGCAGTGTCTCTATTTTGGTCCTGCAGGTTACTGGTGTTGCTCTAGTCACAGCCTACAACCACAATGGAGATCGTGGAGATCATAATCAAGCTTTGTTCTAGATGCGATCTAAAAACTGATTATTACATATGATTCTAACAACTGAACTTACTCCCAATCTCCCATCTAATTTTCATCCTTAGAAAGGGGATACCTAGGAGTGGGCACCAGAATGAGATACAGGAATAGGGCAAATTCTGTGTTAGAATGTGTGCTTGGTATGCCCTTCTGCCCTTTCTGGAGCAGTGGTCACACTCAACCTGCCCCGATAGGCCCCTAGAACAGCATACAGCAAGCTGTTGATGTCACTACTGAGCCAAATAATCCGACTTCCTGCCAAGGACCCTAGCTTAAGATGGACAGCGGTCTCTTATAAGTCTAGCACTCTGACTGCTTTGGAACTGTTGTGTTTATCAAAAAGATTAGATGGATCATTCTTCCAATTTCATATCTCCATACTGACTCTCACTCCCCCAGGGAGAATTACAATAGCTTGAATTTTCTATCAGAAAACTTCTGGAAAAGGGATAGATGAGTGTGGATCACTAGTTCTCAAGTTTTTTGTGGTAGTACAGTCCTTTAATTCAGACAATATTTTGGCTGAGTCATTACAGTAAAATCTTTTAAAATTATTTTTATAGGCCTGCTCCCAGCGGTGCCAGTAACATAAGGCTAATTGTTTTTTGAAATTCAAATCAATTTAATTCCAAATCTAGCAATATTATGAAGAGGTTGCTTAGTGAGAAGGATGGGATTATCTGATGTCTTTAAATGTCATAATTGGGAACAACACTGGACCCACCATATACAATATTTGACAACAATTTTCATTTTCCCCATTTACTTACATAAGGCCCTACTGATGGTGGGGATGGGAAGAGAGATTATTTCAGTTCATTATATTTTCACTGAAAAAATTCAGGATGTTTGTTTTAAAATTTTCTGTTTTATTTTTACATATCTTTGTAATTTTTGTGGAATCATGAAAATAATTTTCAAAACTTGGCAACATAATTCAAGTGGCACGTAGGAAACAAATGCATTAGAGGAGAAAAGCAAAGTGCTCAGCTATCTTTCTGTATTCTTTTTTTAAAAATTGTTTTGTTTTGTTTTTTGCGGTATTTGGTACTAGAACTAGGTTCCTGAATGTTCCAATTTCCTTATCTTTAAAATAAAAGGGTTGGAATAGATGGCCTCTAAAGCCGCTTTTGGTCCTACATCTATACTTTAGATGGTCCTAAGATCCCAGATTTAGATCCAGAAAGGATCTTAGAGATCACCTAGCTGGGGGTGGGGAACCTACAACCTGGAGGCCACATGTGGCCTTCTACATCCTTATGTGCAGTCTTTTCACTAGTCCAAGCTTTACAAAACAATTCCTTTTATTAAGAGGAGTTTGAAGAGGGCCACATGTGGCCTTGAAGCCGTAAGTTCCCTACCCCTGACCTAGTTCAACTCTCTCATTTTGCAGGTGAGGAGGAAACCAAGAGTCCTTGAACACCCTATTCAAGGCTGTGGAGAGTGAATGGCAGAGCTGTAACTCAAAGATAGCTTCTCTGATTCCAAACCCAGCATTCTTACCTGGATTTTCCATTAACACTTTTCCCTCCTTGTATCTTTGGATATCCCAATATTATCCAATTATTCCTAAAGTTTATGGTTAACACCACTTTACCTCTCTGAGACTCAGTTGTTCATCTGTAAAAGGTTGGGAGGGTTTAGAAAAACATATGGAAGCCTAAATAGAAGGGGTGTTTCTGAACCATTGGTGTGTGGAAGAGTTTGCTCTATTGGATCCCAGGAGGCAGAACCAGGAGCAATGATTCAGACTGTCAAGAGGTAAACTTCGGCCTGATGGGAAAAAAAATCCTAATAATGAGAACTGTCCCGAATTTGGAAAGACTCCTTCTTGAAGTGCTGGGTTCTCTATCTTTGGAGATACTCAAGCAGACACAGAACAACCACTTACTGAGTCTGATATAACTGAGATTCTTTTCAGTGGCTGGTTAGACTCAATGGCCACCAAGACCCTTACAATTCTCAAGTGATGGGATCTTGGGACCAGACAAACTCTAAGGTCTCTTTCAATCCTCTGATCTTATGAGTCCTAAAAGAAAAACTCCCATTTTCAATGCTTACAACAAAAAAAATCACATTTTGATCATCTCTATTCAGAGTTAAGTGCCTGCCCCTCTCCTTATTTAAAAAAAAATACTTATAACCATTTATTTTCCAATTCCCTTCTTAAAAGGATATCTTCAGGGAATCATCTTAAAGTTGTGAGGATATCTTCTAAGAAATTCATTCACTCAATCATTCAACAAATATTTATTGAGTGCTGGTTTCTGTAGCGGTACTAAACCAGGCACTTTAGGGGATACGCAGAATAATAATACACAATCCCTGCCCTCATTCAAGTCAATCAATTCAACAAACATTTATTAGCTTACTCTCAGTCTAGTGGGAAAGATAAGACACAATGTGAAAGTCCAATAACCGAGGTTACAAAGTGTTATGGGAGTTCTACCTGGGGAAAGAAAACTTTCTGCAAGAGGTGGTGGAGGAGCAATCACAGATTTAGAGCTAGAAGAATCTTCCTCAGAAGCAAATGAGTTCCAACCTCTTCATTTTAACAGATGATGAAACTGAGGCCCAGGAGGTTACAAGTCTCTTGCTCCAGGTACCTAGATAAGTCACAAAGGAAAGCTCTGAGGATATCTGTTATGATGAGGGGCAGTGTATTCTAGTGGATATGGAACTGCTCTTGGAGTCGGGGAAACCTATATTCAAACCCTTCACCGGAGATTTCTCTGGGAAAGTCATCTAACCTCCGTGGTCTCAGTTTCCTCATCTGTAAAATTAAGATGACTGAACTAGACGGCCAAATTCATGATCCAATAAATAGCAGCAAATATAATAACATATCCCTCTTCTCCAAAATCTGATTTATACTGAAGATAATCCCAGTTGTGTCCAAATCTCCTGAGGGGCTTACAGAGAAGTGTTGGAGTAGAAAACTGAGGCGTTTGGGTGACTCAGGGAATAGAGAACTAGACTCAGTGCTCAAATCCTGAGTTCAGATCTTTTCTTAGACACACTAGTTTATCTGACCCTGGGGCAAGTGATGAAACCTCTGCCAGTCTCAGTTTCCCCATCTAGAAAATGGAGATAACAGCACTTACCTTATGGTTGTAATGAGATAACACATTTAAAAAAGCTCTTGACCAATGTTAAAGCATTATGTAAATGCTGGACGTTATTCAAGAGGTACGGGTTGTATAGCTTGGCAACCACAACAAGCTTTATGGGTGTGCCTTGGCAGTCAAGTCTAGGGAGCCTTCGGCTCTTCTGGTCCATACCTCTGCATCCTGAGGCAACTGGGCAGTGCAGTGCATCAAGCCCTGGGTTTGGAGTCAGGAGGATCTGAGTTCAAATCTTGACTCAGACACTTCCTAGCTGTGTGACCCTGAGTGAGTCACTTCAGCTCTTACTTCCTCAAGTGTAAAATTTGGATCATAATAGCACCTCCCTCACACTGTTGTTGTTAGGATTAAATGAGATAATAGTTATACCGTGGCTGGCAGAGAGTAAACTTAAAGCATGCTTATTCTCTTTCCCCTTTCCCTTTGGCTTTCACTACCTCATCTGGCTTGGATTAGGAGGGTCTGTCTCCTTACGGAAGGATTGTCCCTGATGATCTCTAAGGTTCCTTCCAGGTTTAAATGCTACACAATGTTAGCCTCGTAGGAGCGCAAGGTTAAGGCAACAAGAACAAAGCCACGGATTTAGGCCTCCCGTCATCACCCCACGTCCTCCCCTTCCCAGATCATCTTCTCTTCTTCCTGGAGCCCAGTGGGTACAGCTCTGCCTTCCACCAGGTTCAGGGAGGCCTCACACCAGGGAGAAAGGGCAGTGGAAAAGCTCCTCCCAGCTCCCTCCCCATCCTTCCCCGGCCCAGGTCATCCTCCCAAGCCTCTGGCTGATCTGAAATCTAGTCTTTGTATGTGACGGGGCCATTTCCCTCACATGGTAATTAGCAACTTCCTTTGGCACTATGGACAAAAGCAAAAGTCTGGCGATGACACTCGGCAGAGCACCGAGGACCCTGTGGGCATTCAGCTCCAACAACAAGCATCCTCATGCTTCCTAATGAACACAGGCACACTTGATCTCACTGGCAGAGAAGCCAAATAAGGGGCTACTGAGGCCAAGAGGGGAATCTGGGGCCACATGGGCCCTACATTGAAGCCCTCAATGTGGTTGCTGTGACAAGGATGTAGAAAATGTGGCAACCTCCATTCCAACCCTTCTCCAAAATCATATTCATATGGAAGAAGAATCTATTCTGGTGGGGTGAGGATAAGGAAAGTCGCATACACCCTAACATTTTGTACTGACCATAGGCAGCGGGATGGGATGGTGCTGTAGACCGAGCACTGGGCCCAGAGTCAGGAGAACCTGAGTTCAAATCTAACCTCAGACAATTCCTAGCTGTGTGACCTCCAGGAAAGTCACTCAGTCTCTGTTTGCCTCAGTTTCCTCCACTATAAAATGACGATAATAACTGTGAGGATCAAATAAAGAATAACTGTATATTTATCATCAAACTGAGATAAAATATATTTTTGCAACACCCACATTTTGAGACACGCATGCATGCATCCAATAAGTGCTTAGCGCAATGTGCCTGGGATGTTGTAAATGCTACATAAATATTAGTTGTTGTTATTACCATTATTAATCATTATTATTTTAGAACTAGGTGTTTGAACAACAAGACTTGGAAAATATGGACTAGCCAGGTGGTCTTTTGATGCTGGAGTAATGGAGGAAAGCAGGGACAGAATGGTGAGTTCTTTTTTTTTCCAGAAACTGGGTCCAGATAAACCAAGGAACCTTTAAAGCAGGGGCAAATTAGGGATTTGGGTAAATGAGAGGAAAGCAGTTTTACAACAGAATCAGAGGAGATTTAGTCCTT
>CM053597.1:82362297-82386463 GCA_028646575.1 Pseudocheirus occidentalis
TCATGTAAACCTCACAACAACCCTGTAATAACACAAGTATTATTAACCCTATTTTGTAGATAAGGGAAACTGAGGCTGAGAAGGACCAAAGTCATATAGCAATAAGTGTCAAAGGTTGGACTCAAACCCAACTTTTTTTTTCAAATTTAATATTTTATTTTTCCCTAAGTACATACAAAAACAATTTTACCTTTCTTTTTTTTTTTCAAAATGTGAGTTCCAAATTTTCTCTCTCCCTCTTTAACCACCCCACCTGTAATGGCAAGCACTCTAGTATACCCAGGGTGGCTGCTAGCACAGGTTCTTAGATCTGCTTTTCTAAAGGAAAGCAACTCAAAATGGCTTAACAAATCTTACTTTAATCAAACATATGTCATTTACCTAGTTCAGGGTCATTTACCTAGTCAGCACCCTGAACTTCAGAGAATACAAACAGAATACAAACAGAAGTTACAAGCAGACAAAGAAACAGATCAGCAGACGGGCTTCCAGCTGTCTGACCATTACATCCATACCTAGTTAGTCACCAGAGAAGGAAGCACCAACATCTGGGTTTTCAAAGCCAGGAGCCTCAAGGGCTGCCCAGAGTCTCATCTGGCCAAATCACACAACTCTTCCTAAAGTAAGCCCCAAAGTAAAAACTCACATCAGGGTATATATAGTCTTCTCCTGGATCAGACAATGTCACAACCCTCTTGACCCACTGCCCAATCACAAAGTAATAAGGCGAGGGCATTCCTGAAGAACAAGCCTCGCGCCACAGGCTTCATGTGACCACATTCAGCCTATTAGGGGGCAGAGTATACTTTCAAATCAGGGAAGGTTCTCAGAGTCACTTAAGCCTGTTAAGGGGCCTAGGGGCAGGGAAAATCTTCAGATTCCCACAACACCACCTCATTGCTAACAGAAGCAATTTGACATACCTATGTGCAGTCATGCACAACATACCAAGTATTTCTAATTCTAATCCAGGTCTCTGTTCTCTATACTTTTCACCTATTAGTCTGTGTTAACTAGGTAATATCCATTCTGTCCAATCCCTTCCCTAAAGTAGGGAAGTACACTGAAATACTCTGAATATCTTGGGTCTTATTTCACATGTTTTTCTCCCTGAGATGGCACCTACACATGGCCTCAGGTACGAACTGGATTTCAATTTCGGCGGCAACATGTAGGAATCTCTGAATGTATACAAAGGTGCTTTGTATCTGGCAACAAGTAGAAAGAGAATAGCTCTTGTGTTCTGAAATTAGGGAGAAGAGGGGAATGTAGGATTGTCTTCATTGTTGTAAAAAGTTACAAAAGGTTTAATTATGATAGAAACAGCAACCCAATATCTTGCATTTGTATATTGCTATAGAGTCACCAAAGCCCCTCTACATATATGTGTATAAAATATACAATATACAGATATTATTATATATGTATGTCTAGATATATAAAACCTCATTTGATTTTACAGTCCTGTTAAGACAGAGTATACATATTATTTTTTTCTTCTCACTCTCTCTTCCCCACATACTTTCCTGTCCTTCTTAAATTGATAGATTTTTTTCCCTTAAATAAATGATAGATTGACAAATCAATAGATAGATTTTTATACACATGATAAAAATCCCATGGGCTACAACTTTCAAATTTAAAAAATTATATTTAAAAAAATAAATATTTTAGGTAAGGTACCAACTTTGCTAATGAATATGTCCTTTTTTTTTTCCTCTCCAGATTTTTCTTACTACTGTTTTTGAAAGTTGAGCAGCATGATAGAAAATATTGTGTAAAGGAGGTCTGTCCTAATATAGTGTGGAGCAAATATAGATTTAAGAGAGTCTAATGATTTTTGTTTGCTGTTTTTAAAACCTAGGATCAATACATGTGTTTAGCAGTGGCCGAGGGTGAGCATAAAATCAGAGGTTGGGAACCAGGGACTTGAAACGAATTTATTTTTATTGAAATGTCTCTGAGAAGTGGGTGGGAGGGTGACATTATATAGATAAAAGATTTTCAATGGCAAGTAATTTATTGGATGTTAGCACTCCCAGATCTCTCTTTAATATATGGACATATATAGCTTAAGTGTGTTTAAGTATGAGAACATAAAAACGAAATAAAAACTGGAATTACAGGAAATGACTAGGCTATGGCTTTATCAAGCACTTTGTCTCCAATCCTTTAACCATGGCAGAATGGTTCAACAATTGGAATCCATCTACAAATGGCTGTATCCTTTGGGAAGAGTTTGGGAAGGATAATGTTAGTGACTTCTTTAACATTCACAATTTAAGCCACAAAAACATGAAGTTAGATTTTCAGAGTAAGCATATAATCCAGCCTTCCTGCTAAAACTGTGGTTTGAAATAAACTGGAGGTCCTAGTTCAGGGTGGGGAACCTGTGACCTCGAGGCTCCATGTGCTCCATGTAACCTTGAGGTCACAGGATCTCCATCCCTGTGATGTAGTTAGTATATGTCTGATCTAACTCACAGAATGTCAGAACTGAAAAGGACCCATTTTATACTTGAGGAAACAGAGACCCAAAGAGAAGAAATAAAACTACCTAAAGTTCCCCAAATTAGAGGCAGAACCAAGACTACAATCCAGGTTGACATATTCATAGTTGGATATCCTTTACACTAGAGACCATGCCACCTTCCTGAGACTACTCAGACTCATCACAGGGGAATTTTGTTGTACTAATATTGTTAAAGAAGTAATTGGGTTGTTGAATGGGGCTTGGAAATTTTTTTGTGCTTCTCTAGAGATTTTGGTGGTTAATGGGATTTGACTTTCTGCATTTAGGAAGTAGAGATATATACTCCTAATTGCCACATGGTGACAGATAGTATCTTCTTTTTCCCATCGTAGCTAAGCCTAAGCCAAGCATTCATCATTTTAGATTTCATTTTCTTGCCCCTACCCGGAAACTAAATATTTTTCAAAAGGTGCTAAGTGCATGGCATGGCCAAATGTAGCCACATGTGTTTCTTATATGTTTCCTTTATACATGGTCTATGATCAAACATGTTCCCCCTGTGTAATGGGTAGAACTCTCCCCTCTGTGGATGTGTATGCCCTATGTGTGCATAGTAGAGTCTTTTCATGTTACTTTATTTGTTATGCTGTTTGGTTAAATATATTTTACTTGAATTTTTTTCTGAGGGTTTTAATCCTCATTGCAGTAAGATGAGCAAACTTAGTCAAAGATTTAGAGATGTAACCAATCAGCACATAGCAGCCAATATCTTCTCTATGGTTTTTGTGCTTTCCCACCTCTTCCATATCTCTTATATCCATCTTCCCCTTTCAGCTTCCACTGCCAGCAACCTTGTTCAATCCTTTACTGTTTGTCTGAATTATTATGATAGTCTGATAGAATCAATGAATCTCGAAGGTAGAAGGGACCTCAACAGTCCGTTTGATTCAACCCATATCTGACCAAAAATCCCCTCTACTCCATACCTGACAAGCACTCACCCATCCTTTCCTTGAAGAGACACAAAGGAAGCATAAAGGACAGGGCATTGGACCTGGAGTCCCCATGATCTGAGTTCAAATCTCATCTCAGTCACTTATTAACTGTGTAATCCTAGGCAAGTCATTTAATTATGTTTGTCTTAGTTTTCTCATCATGGTTGTTATGAGGAATTAGATAATATTTGTAAAAAAAAAACTTTGCAAACCTAAAGTTGGTATAGAAATGTTGTTAGTAACACCTTCTGGTATGGAAAGCCCTTACTTTCTGAGGCAGTCCCTTCTACTTTGGTACAGCATGAAGTATTAGGAAGTTTTTCCTTAAGTTGAATCTAAATGTGCTACCTTCTACTCATTACTCTTTATTGGGCCCTCTGGGGACAACTTAACCAAGTCTAATTCCTCTTCCCTTCCAATGACCCTTCTTCAAGTCCTAGAAAAGAGTTATCATGCCTCTAGCTTCTCTTCTTTCAATCTATCCTTCCACTGCAGCCAAAGCCATTTTCCTAATGAACAGAACAAAGAAAAATATTACAGAAAGCCTACAGCAGGTTCAGTTAGGTGGCACTTCCATGGGGAAATGATAGAAAGACCTGAAAAAGAATCACTCAAGATGAAAAGGCATTGAAATATTACAAACTACACTGGCACAGGAAGCACTCATTGTTAGATTGACAGGAAGTTTTGTCATTCCCTTGTTTCAAAAAACTTCAGTGGCTTTCCATTGATTACCAACTAAAAACCAAACTCCTTAGCCTGGAATTTAAGGCCATGTACCATGTGACCTCAAGTCTTTTTGTCTAATTTTATTTTCATACTACTTCCTTTCACATGCTCTAGGCTCTAGCCAGACCAGACTACTTGTCACTGCCAATCTTATCCTTACCCTTTATTGCTTACATGCATTTACACATTCCAGGTACCATTCCTGGAACAGATTTTTTTCTAGTACATCTTACCTATTAAAACCTTTCCCTTTTCTCAAAGTCCTGTCTATGTGCCCCTGCTGCCATGACCTCTTCCCTGGTCTTGTCCCTCTTGGATTTGTCTTGTTTCTCCATTTGACCTCCTCTCTTCACTCTATCATATTCTGAGTGGTACAATCATCATGTGTGTGGCTATCATTGACTCCTTACTAGATTATAAAGTCTTTGAAATCAGTGAGCGTGCCGTTTGACATTTTTGTGTTCTCAGTGTTAATTACATAGTCAGTACTTAGAGGCAGTAAAGCACTGGACTTGGAGTCAGGAAGACCTAAGTTCAAATCCTGCCTTAGATACTTGCTACCTGTGTGAGATGTTAAGTCATTTAGCCACTTTCAGCTTCTGTATAATCATCTATAAAGTGGGGACAGCAATAGCACCTGCCTTGCTGTGAGGATAACACATGGAAAACACCTTGCAAATCTTAAAGTATTACATGAATGTCAGTTACTCCGTGATGTAGGTACCCCCTCCCCAGCATAGATTGTAATCCTTCCACATCTTATTTTGCATGAATCATGTTCATTTCTAGAAGGACATCAATTTCTCATTGAAAGTCCACCCAACCTAATATGCTGTAGGTCTATTCTTTTTTTTAAAATATTTTGTGGGTTCCAGGGTAGCACCTATTATTTCTCATTCTTGAAACTATATTGGCCCTTCTCATTTCTCAGAGAGGATACTTTCATTCTGTGGTGGTTTTGTCATGGAAGAAAGTGATTTAATGAACTGACTTTTACTAAGTTAGTGTCTTAATGTCACACCCCTACCAAGAGTACTTGTGTTTTAAAAAGAACCCCTAGGGAGGTGACAATGTTTGAAACAGAAGAAAAAGTATGTAATGGTGATTTCAAGGCACGATGTCATGCCAGGAGGGTAGATATAAACTCATAGTACATGCTTAAAATAATCAATTAGTGTGTTTTTAATAAGTGCTTACTAAATGTGAACCTTAAAGGTACAGAAACTGAGATTGAGGCTCAGAAAGCTTCAACAATTTGCATAAGGGTCACCCAGCTAACAAGTAAAAAACCTAGGAAGACTTCTCTTAGCATGATTACTACCAATAAACCTGAGCTCCAGCCCACAGAGCAGAAAATCAGGCTCAACAAGGAATATTTAATGCAACTGGGATTTCCCCCTCCAATGTACCCTTCTAGACACATTGGAAAAAAAGGGAGTAGGGAGAGGGGAAGAAAGCTAGTCTGGGGAGGTCCTCATTCTTTATAGTTCACTTGCCTTCGTAGACAGCTTGCTCTCTGGAAGAACTAGGTTTATAACCTGCCCTCCCTGCCTTCCAACCCCATCACTTATTAGCTGCATGGCCCTAGCAAAGTCAATTGGTTAGTCTAAGTATCAGTTTTCTGCTAACAGTACCTACCTCACTGGGTTGTTATGAGGATCAAATAACACATCTATATAAAGTATTTTGAAAACTTTCAAGAATTACATGAAGGTGAGTGATTATTACTTATGGGGAAAAATATTTACAGACTCATCTCATACTGCTTCCCTTCAGGTGCCCATTCTGGTCCAACCAAACTGGACTACAGCCTCCTTATTGCCAGACATTCCATTTTTCCTCAACTCTCTCAGTCACCTTGTACAAGCTGCCATCCATGCTGACACTGAGTTCCCTCCTTACTTCTAGGATTCTTAAAAATCCTAGTTAACTTCTAGGTTAATCTCAAGTTCCATCTAACTGTGGCTCTGTCCCCAAGGCTCTGCCCTGGACCCTCTTGCCTTGTCTTTTTGGTGGCACAGTCAGTTCTCCTGTGTTCTGTTATCATCTCTGTGCAGATGACGGCCAGATCTCCTATACCTGTCCAGGCTAACCTTTCTCTCTAGTACCACACAATTGTCTAGTTGACCCATAAGCATTTGAAACTCAACATGTCCAGAAGAGAACTTATGACCTTTCTCCTAAAACCTTTCCTTCTTCTGTAGCTCTTTATTTTGGCTGGAGATGCAACCATCCTTCTAGTCATCCTGGTTTGCAGTGTCAGAGTCTTCCTCCATTCCTGGCTCAACCTCACAGTACATAGCTAATCTGTTGGCAAATCTTTCCATTCCTCTAGCTCCAAGGCATCTCTCAACCCTATTCCCTTGTCTCTATTCACACAGCCACCATTACCTTTTGCCTGGACTGCTGTAATAGCCTCCTAATTGGACTCCCTGACTTCAGTCTTTCCTTTCCGTATCTCTGGCCATCCCCTCTTCAATAAACTCCTGTTGCCCCCCCGGATAAAAAAAAACAAACTAATTTCCTTGGCATTCAAAGCCCTTCACGACTTGCCTCTAAGCACTTTTTTCAAGCTTATCAAACAGTCCTGTTTATGAATCTATGATCCAGCCAAACTGATCATCTGGCTACTTCTCATTGCCAACCTTCCATATTCTCTCTATATACGTTTACACCCCATTCCAGTAATGCACCCCTCCCTTTACAACCCATGGAATGCTTCAAGGCCCTTCTCAAGTCTTGCCACCTACTGGAAGTCATTCCTGATACCACCAGTTGCTAGTGTTGCCTCCCCCATGAAATTATCTCTAATTATTTTCTACATATTTACAGGTATACATATTATTTCCTCCAACAGAATGTAAATTCATTGAAGGTAGGGTCTATTTCTTGTTTTTTTCTTTTTTAATCCACAGAGCCTCACTGAGTGCTTGGTACAAAGTAATTGCTCATAAAATGCTTACCAATCAATTGATTTGGCTGACTTTCCTTAACCCCCTAGCTATTAGTACTTTCTGTCCCCAAATTATCTTCTTTTATTCCTATAGCCAATAATCATTTATTAAGCTCCTACTATGCATCTGACTTGCATTGGGGAACATTTGTTTACATGTTGTATCTGTTGTATCCTCCAGTAGAACATTTTGTTTTCTATAGCCTCCTCACCTAGCACAGTGTCTCGTATACAGTAGGTACTTAATAGATACTTACTGAATTGAGTATCAAAACTAATTTGTTCAGCTGCTGTTCAGTGAAAGGAATCTAAAACCTCTATCTTCTTATGGAAAAGAAAAATCTGCTTCTGTTGAATTAGAAATGTCAAGTTTAGGCACCAGAGGTTGTGACATTCTGATTACTATAGGTGTTTATTAAAACTTAGAAGAAGAGAAATGTGATGTCAATGAGCTGCCTGAGGATACCCATGCACCCATTTATGTAATAGAAGCCCATTGACATCAGCATCAAAAAAAAAGCCTAAAAAGACCCCTTGTTTCTCCTTTCCTGCAAAACATTCACCCGATCTTTGGTGCACAAACTTCTTCGGGTTTGACAATATTTCCGAGATAGCAATGAAGGAAATGGTAGAAACTTGGTTATTGTTCTTATGGGGAACAGAGCTGAGGCAGCAGTGGGATTAGTCCAGCCTCCAAGAAGAAAACAGGATCTAAAGAAAAAATGGCTGCGGCCCAAGAAGGAAAGAGAGGCCGACTGGACCAGCTGCAAAATTTTGTGGAGTGCAGAAACAAGTATTCTAAGAATAATGGATGAAAAAGACATTTCAAATATAGCTGTAAATAAGAACAAGAGGAAAGATAGAAGAGGAAGAAAAGGAGAAAAGACAAAGAGAGGGAAAGAGGCCTCAGGGCACACAGGTAAGAGTCATATGATCTGGGGTTCGAATTCTACCTTTCCTACTCCTACTCTGCACGTCACATTTGATAAATCACCTTCCTCATGAGCCTCAGTGTCCTTACATGTAAAATGAGGAAGATGACCTCTCAGGTTTCTTCTAGCTCTAAATCTTAACTTTCTTATTTTCTATGCAATCTTAGACAAGTCATGTCACTTCTCTGGGCCTCAGTTGCCCCATGAGTAAAATGAGGGAGGTGACATCTTAGGTCCCTTCTTGCTTTAAATCTTGTGATCCTAAAAAGGAAGAAGGTTCTGATGGTTTACCCAGAGACACTTTGAGGAGATGTCAGGAAGGGCAAGGAAGTCAAATTGTTCTACAACTCTGTATAAATGCAGGGCATCTAGTCACTTTAATATACGTTAGAATAGAAAATTATTTTTCCCCATCCTAATGGAGCTGCCTTTTTAAATAGCTATTGTAGAGCCAGCAGATGGTAGAAGGAGGGGCGATACAATCCAAGAAAGGCAAGACAGACAGGGCAGAAGCAAAGAGAAAACATATTCAAGAACATGAAACAAAGGGCAAAGGCTTTCTCTCAAATTCAGTTATTTCTTGCCCATAATAAATGTTTGTTGAATTGAATACAATTTCATGAAAATAAGGGCAGAGGAAAGGTTAGGAGTCAAATCTGGATGAAGCATCAGCCATTCCATTGATCACTGAAGGTTGACTCCCCTGATTTGGTTGCCTAAGCAGATGGATTAATCAAAGAACCTGCCTTACCTGATTTAATAGATTAATTTTTGGTAATTAGTGTGTTGATGGCTTAAATTAAAATAGATGGTGTTAAAGTGCTTGCAGATCATTGATTCTCTTAAGCAGGTTAAACATTCTGTAACCCACCTCCCAAAAAGAAATCTTTTTCATAATATTAATTTGCTTACCAAATGCTTTCTCTTTAGATAGTGTAAAGGTCAACTTCAGTCCAATTATTTATGCAAACATCACCAACTCCAAGTTGGTGGGGTCTCATTAAATAAGGTTTCATTAAACACAGATCCTTGAGATAGCTGAACTAAACAACAATTCTTGTGAAATGCTACCCAAACTCCCAAAGCATTATTATTCCAGATCCCTCTTTGCTGCATATATATTTTGCTAGAGCTCCAAATCCCACTGAAGCCAGTTTATAGATAGCATTTTACTCTCTTGCAGACCTGGCCAGCTTTCTGTTAGTTGAGTTGGCAATTGCTTACATAGTATGATTTGATGAGTGCCAGAAGGGTCTTCTTGTACAAATTATATTTCCCCCCTAGTTTCCCAGCCTGCCTGAAAGTCTACCATTGCTCATGCATTCACCTACTTTAAATATCACAAAGAAAGTTCTCTTTGAAAATCAACAAACTCCAGGGAAGGCCACACATTAAATCACCAACCCAGTATCAATTAGTTCATCGAATCTCTTTCTTCCCTGACTAGATGAATCTCTAACAATATGAGAGTAACCTCTCTGAGGCTGAGCCGAGGAGGGGATATATGCGGTTGGCATGGAAGGCAGGAAGGGAAATGGAAGATAAATTCGCTTCCAGCCTCAAAGGCAAATTTGCATACTTCTGCTAAATGAAGCACTAAGGGAGGGGGAGGCTGAGCATCCTTTGACCCCATCATCTTTCCTAAACCTACCCTTGTCCCTCTGTAGATTGCCTTAAAATACCCTGTCCCCTCTGGCTTCAGAATAAGAGAGCTTTCTGGTTTTGTTTAATTTATTTCAGACTTTGGAAGCTTGAGCTAGATAGAAAGACATGCATGGGTGCTGTCAGTAGCAAGCCAAGAAAGGTTAACTGGAATGCAAACCAGTTACCATTAGCATCTGGAGGTTAATGGTGACATGGCCGTGCTGCCATCTTCAGATTGCTGGAAATGTGGGACAAAGGTTAGCTGCTCCATGGAGCCTCTATTCCCACCCCGCCTCCCCTTGCCCTTCCACCTGCCTCATAACTTGGCAGCCAAAACAGCAACTCTAATTTCATTCTCTGCTCTTGGCTGCGGGCTTTGTGAATTGCCTCTCTTGATAGGAGACAAAGTGAATGAGCAGGAGGCACTGGGCCCCCTGTGGAAGTCAGAGACAAGGCCAACTCTGTTTGCTCAAGAGAACTCCTCCTCGCTCACCAATCACAGTTGGCCAGCTTGTTTCTCTCTCTTCCTACTGCGTCATATTAGCCCTTCAGCACCCAAGATTATTCAGACCCTAGGCTAAATTCATTAATGAGTTAGATAACTAGATATCCATATTTGGGAAGAAAAACCTGCATTGCTATTTCCTGTCTTTCTTGACAACATCCCCAAACGCCTCACACCCCCAAACACCCTTCACTGTAACATTCAATCTTCTACCGCTCTTTTTCTTTCTCATGCCTCCCCCCTCTCCATTTCTCTACCCTTAGAATTCTTAAATTTAGATTTCCCAGGATAATGTCACAGCAGAGTCTATCCACTCTCTAGTCCTGTCCCCATCTTCTTTCTGGCTTCACTCCCCCGAAATTTCCTCTTCTATACTGATTCTCTTAACTCCAATCACTACTTAGGATCATCTAAGGAATGGCCCCTGCTCTGAGACACAGGAAGTAGATGCTTGGCTTGTCATGCACCCCGTGCTCCTTGTCTTGCACTGGTATTTTTAAAAGTAAGTTTTGTTGGTACTTTTTTGCTATCGCAGTCATCTCTGGATATATCTCACCTTTCTTTGTGACTAAGAAAACAAATTACGCAAGAGCAAGATCCAATGAACACATCCAACAACGCACAGTACTGATATTTTTGAAGCCTAGCTCTTCTGCATTCTATAGGTTTGCCTTTGAGCAACACAATCGGTGGTTCTCAACTGCCTTTTTACAGGCCCTCTGGTTCCTTGAAATGAAACATAATCCACACCCCTCTCCCTCAACCACCACCATCACCACCACTTCAGGGGGAACATAGAGGATGTTTCTAGCGATGAAAAGGGTTAGCTGGAAAAAGTCCCTTTCTAGAATGGTATTTTAAAACACTTAGATGGAGTACTACCTCATTTTCAATTGCATTGAAAAATCACCTTTGGGAAATAACAAATGCAATATATACAATCCCTTTTAAAATTATTTTGTATTTAGCCTGTAGGCAGCTTGTTTTATATATGTATGTTTGCATGTTGTCTCCCAGTTAGATTGTAAGCTCCTTGAGGGCAGGGACCACCTTTTTAAAAATCTCTTTTTGTATCTCTAGGTATTAGCAGTGTTTGGAACATGGTAAACACTTAATAAATTTAATTTATTTACTAATATTGAACAATACCAAAAATTTAAAAGGAGAGAAAAACAAACCTTCAAATGGAATGGTGTGTAATATAATGACCAAGCTTGCCTCCCAAAGTAGAATGAAGAAAAACCTCCCCCCACTTTCTTATTTGTAAAGGTAGAGCACTATGTATGCAAATGAATGTAATGAAATTAAATATATGCAAATGAATATAAAAATAGTCATACTAGCCCACATTGATTCTGGATTTATTGCTTTCAAAACAGTTTTACATATATTACCACATCTGACCTACAAAAAAACAGGTAGTGTTATCACTCCCATTTCACAGATGAAGAAATGAAGGCAGAGAAGGGGTAACTGACTAGCTCAGGATCTGAGGCAGACTTCAAACACAGACTTTGCTGACTCTGAGCCAAGTGAGTACCCAATCCTCTATCCCATCAGACTGGGTCATTTTGCCAGTGGTCAGTTAACCTACCCTCAGTTTCCCACCCTCTTTTTCTTTTTTTATTTTAAGGGAGAGCTAGAACTGACTGGTGCCTCAAAAACCATTTAGTCCAGGACGGAAGGGTCACTTGCCCAAGGTTACACAAGACCTTCAAGTAGAAGGATCTGAACCTGGACCTTTGACTTTAGAGTCTGCCTCTTTGGGAAGGGGAGGGGAAGAATGGAGAGAGATAGTTGGAAAAGAAGGTGATATAAAAAACAAAAGCCATCTATAAAAATTTTAAAAGAAGAGAATGACCAAGTGTCTTGGGCACTTTGGTGACAGTTAAGTAGCATAAGTAGGATTAAACAGGTGAAAGATACATAAACTTTACAGTTCCCTATAAATGTGTACTCAATATAACTAAATCTAGGGCTCCTGGAAGGAGAGAATTAAAGAGTTCCCACCAAAGTAAAAATTAAAGTGAACTGGTGAGTTAGTTTTTTCCCTCTGATTTGCTCTAAATTACGGAATGTGGAGACACGCCTCCCAAAAAGAATTAGATACTTGGAAAATATGAAGAAAGTTTTATTTTTGCTTTTTTTCCCCTAGAATAAAATATTTATTTTTGAAAACATTCTAAATATTGGTTCACACCAGTAAGGTTTCAGACTCTTTGGGGCAGCTAGGAATTATATTTATACAAAAAATATGATTCTGTGTCTACTCTTTCTCATTACAGTCTGCCAACTCTATAGACTGCCTTCTCTTTCTTGCTGGTACCCCAACTCTGCCCCTTTTCTAGAATACTAGATAGCTGTAATCTTGCATGCTTACTAGCCAATCCCTAGGAATTTTGGGTAATCATTGAGCGTGCCTCAGTGATACCATCCCACTCCCTTACCACCACCACCTTCATGATGGAGGAGCCCTGATGTGGTCAGAATACCACTGACATAAGAGAACTATCTAAGAAAGGCTTCAAAAGAAGTGAGTATAGGAGCTAGATCTTGAAGGAAGGCTAGGACTTAGATAATAAAAGTAAAGGGACAGAAATTCCAATTTAGAGATCAAAGGCCTGGTGAGAGGGAAGTTTGGCAGGTTTGGAGAATGATGAATAGCATGCTGAAGAAGAGGGTATATTCAGGAGAGTTAGTGTAATATAATGGTTAGAAATACTGGCTAGAACTTGATTACTGGGGCCCTAGAAAGTCAAGCTAAGGAATATAAACTTTTCCCTCCAGATAATTGGAATCCTTTGAATGCTTTTGAGCAAGGCTTTTGACAGCAAAGTAGTCACTTCAGCCTAACCATCCACAGGACAGAAGGGAGGGGGAACAAATAGATAAAGAAATGTACAGATGTACAGTTGGATGGGCAATCCATAGCACTGGCCCAATAGTACATATATCTAGGACAGGCACCACAGGTTATTATTTGGTCATTTTTCAGTCGTGTCCAACTCTTCATGAACCCTTTGGGAGTTTTCTTGACAAAGCTACTAGAGTGGTTTGCCATCTCCATCTCATTTTACAAATGAGGAAACCAAGACTGGCCCAGGGTCAAAAAGCTAATGAGTGTCTGAGCTTGGATTTGAACTCAGGTCTTCCTGACTCCAGGCCTGGCACTCTATTCACTATTCCACTTAGATGCCAGGCATTACTGGACTATGAACTAAGCACAGAATTGAAGAGAATTAGAGTAGACTGGACCACCTTTGGGAAACCACAGAGCTTTTTCTTACCACAAGACAAAGGTCCCTCTTTATAACACTGATGTTCTTCCCATTATGTTATATGACTATAAAACATAGAATATCAATCTCTAAAGAATTAAGTTTCAGATCACCCAAAGCCTAAGTGGGCTCAGTAGAGTAGGCGTCATTGGTACTTCATTTGTACCAGTGGATTTCATTCTACAAGGGACACATCATTAAGCAGAGCATCAGAAAGACACGTAATAGGAAATAGGCTGGACATACAGCAACAGGACAGGACAACTGATGGGTAGTTCATGTGTTCTTTGGTACCCACTGTATCTAGATCAGGCAATCTAGAGGAAGACCTCAGAAGGCATGTCGACCTCTCTAGAGTAGGAGTTCTTTTTTTTTTTTGGAGGTCAGTTGGGGTTAAATGACTTGCCCAAGGTCACACGGCTAGCTTTTGTGTTAAGTGTCTGAGGCCAGATTTGAACTCAGGTACTCCTGACTCCAGGGCCGGTGCTCTACTCACTGCGTCACCTAGCCACACCTAGAGTAGGAGTTCTTAACTTGGAGTCCATTGAGTCCATGCTTAGATTTCAGAGGGTCAGTCAGTCAACAGGCACTTCTTAAACGCCTACTATGTATCAGGCACTGTGCTAAGTACTGGGGATACAAAAACATTCCCTGCCTTTGAGAAGGTCATAATGTAATGGGGAGACAACACGCAAACAACTATGTACAAACACCTTATATGCAGGGTAAGTTGGAAACAATCAGTGGAAAGGAAGCACTAACATTAGTGGGGATGCAGAAAGGGTATCTTGCAGAAGATGGGAACAAGATGCAAGTTCCTGGGGTCCATGAGGTTGGATAGGAAAATTATATCTTTAGTATCATTATTATTATCATTAACTTCTTTATTATCAATGACTTCACACTGAAATTTAACATCTTTTGATTATTCAAAACTGTTCTAAAAAGAGGTTGATAGACATCACTGGACTTCCCGAGATGTTCATGACAAAAAAGGCTAAGGCCTCCTACCTTAGACAAAGACATAGACAAGCACTACTCAGGATGAGACTGTAAAAGCTATACCTTTAGATGGAGTACCCATATTAATAAGGTCGCAGATGGACTAAAGAAATGTAAAGGTTTATGCTTTTTTAAAAAATCACCTCCATGAATGCAAGATAGGAAAGCCATGGCTAGAGAGCAGTTGTTTGAAAAAGATCTGGGGGCTTTGGAAAGAAGAAGAAATGAAGGTCCTGATAGAGACAGAGAAGGGGCTGGGGAGACTAAAAAAGAACCAGGTCAGTGTAGCATTATGGAGGCCAAGGTGGGAAATTTCAAGGAGGGATTATCAATACCCTCTGTGTAGGATGTTCAATTATTATTTGTCAAATGAATGCCACAGAAAGTAAATGTCAAGGAGAATAAAACTGGGGGGGAAAAAGTTCACTGGAATTGATTAGGAGATTGGCATTGACCTAGGAGCGTGAAGTTTCAACAGACTAGCGAGGTCATTAGTCATACTGCTAGCAGCTAAGGAGGGAGTGGGTGGTGAGAAAATGAAGGCACTGAGGACATCCATCTCTTTCAAGAATGTTGGCAATATAATGAAGTTTAAAAATAGGGAAGCTGGAAGGGCCGAAGCATCAGCAAATATCCAATCAATGAGCACATCTTAGGCACCTACTGTATGCCAGGAGCTGTGCTAGGCACTAGAAATGCAAAGAACGAAACAATGCCTGTTCCCATATCAAATCGTTCTGTGAACTACGATAGCTCCTCAGTAACAGCCTTGTTCACCTGGAGATGGGGCCAGTGGCTTTATTGGTGAGTCTTGTGCCTGGGATTGTCATTTCATACGAGGCTCCAGCTATTTTCATTTCACTTCTAGCTCCCTCTAAACTACATCATTCTTCACCAGCAACCTTGCCTCCTCCTCCCTTCTAAAGGGGGGGTGTCATTTCCCTTTCCCTATCTTTCCAGATCCCCTTGATATTTATCTTCCCCTGGTAGAATGTAAGCTCCTTGAGAGAGTAGGGACCATCTTGTTTCATATGTAAATATAAATATATACACACATACATAATTATATATATTATAAAAATATATTATATAATTATATTAAAGTATATGTAAATATATGTATATGTAAATATTGCTTTATTTATCTCCAGCTCTTAACACACAATGCCTGGCACATAGTAAGTGCTTACTAAAAGTGTGCTCTCTCTCTCTCTCTTTCTCTCTCTCTCTCTCCCCCTCCCTCTCTGTCTGTCCCTCTCTCCCTCCCTCCCTCAGAATACACCCTAAAGGACAGGTTGTATTTGTTTGTTTCAATTATTCCTACAAAGATGCTTAGGCCTTCCCAGGGAAAGAGTTAGTGGAGAGAGGATTCAAATGATTAATGGAGGAAGATCCCAGACATGTACCTCAGACTGTAAGAAAGCTGATCTGAAAAATTACTAAGGAAAAAATAGCATCCCAATCCTTGAGGTTCAAAAAGAGAATCTCATGAGTGATGGGAGATTCTGCAAAGTTAGATTTTGACATAAAACAACTGCAGTGAAAAAGAAGAGTGGGCGTCATAGAGAAGTCAGTGTGGCTGCCCAGGATGTTGCCTGATGATCTCAGACTTTGAAAGGACATGTATCAGGGATGGAAAGAGGGAGGCACATAAATAAGGACAAACACAAAATAAGGCCGTGACCCATGGCCAGGAATGAACTGAAGCTCAAAATATAAATTCTAAATATAACAAAAAGGCTTGGGAAAGATGACCTAAGTAACTGAGAGAAAGCACAAGTTCTTTTTCTTCTCTCTTCCCTTGAGAAGTGAATGCTATCTATTCAGTTGGCCAACAAATATTTATTAAGTGCCTACTATGTGCCAAGCATTATGTTAAGGTCTAGGGATACAAAGAAAGGTAAAAGGTGGTTCCTGTCCTCAGGAAGCTCATAGTCTAATGGGAGAGATAAACAATGATGTACAAATAAGTTATATCTATTGATCAAATCCCACCATGGCACATGTCAGTTAATATGCTATCCCCTAAGCTGCCCATTGTTGACATTGTCAGAGACAGAAGAGCAAGCTGGATGAACCACAGACCCAGGGATGCTGGGGAGTCGGGAGGGTGGTAACAGTAGAAAGAACACTGGCCCTACATGTTATTCCATGTCTACTTTTTATTCCCAATGTGACTGGGGCAAACCATGGAAATGTCTTGAGTCTCAATATTTTCATCTGTACAATTACAGGGCTAGTGTAGTTAAGCCATAAGTTAACTTCTAAGTCCAAATCCTATGTACTGAAAGTGTGTATTGATAGGCCCAGGAATCATTATGGAGTACACAAAAACAAGCTAAGTAACAAGAAAGGGGAGTTCCACTTAAGATTTAGGAATCCCCAAATGGGACAATGATCCAGTTTGACTCTTCATGACCATGAGATTTAGAGCTAGGGAAAAACTTAGTGGTCATATAGTCTAAACTTTTTACAAATGAAATAAATTCAGGATGGCATTCTTATATTCTTGAGTTACTCTTATTCTATCTCTTGCCAGTCACCAGCCTGCATGTAATATTTCATACATATAAAGGTGTATGTGTATGAGCACTGGGATACAACATGGAAAAGCGGATGGAAGGCTGTGCCTGTAATCAGGAAGGCCTGGTTTCAAGTCCTGATTCTGACACTCGTTAGTCATGTGATTATAGACATGTTACTTACTCTGGACCAGGCCTAACTCAGGTCAATCTAACAATTCAGGTTCAGCACTAGAATTTAATGCAACTTTCACAGATCATGAAACGAATTTAAAACAACTTTTCTTAGAATAAAGGGTTTTTTTGTCTTTTTTTAGAGGGCAATTGGGGTTAAGTGACTTGCCCAAAGTCACACAGCTAGTAAGTGTGTCAAGTGTCTGAGGTCGCATTTGTACTCAGGTCCTCCTGACTCTAGGGCCGGTGCTCTACTCACTGTGCCACCTAGCCACCCCAGAAGAAAGTTTAAAAGGATACAATTCCTAATTTATAAAATAAAAAGCTATTCTCCTCAGCCTAAACATTCACCACAGCAAAGTCAATGTGAGATTAAAATAGTCCTTCTCTCCTGACCTACCACAACTCATCTCCCCACCCACAGTGGGAATTCTACTTTACTTCCTAAGCAACAACCACATGCATAGGGAGATTGGCCTTTTAGACTTAAAGCAGTAAAGTAAGCAAGCCAATGTATGATTCAAGCCTTAATTTTCCTGACAGACTCCTTGCTACCTTAAAAGCCTATATAAAATAGGTCTCTCCTACCCCATCACTTTAACTTGGGGTCAACTCTCTAAGACAAGTTAGATGAGTTATCAATATGCATTAGAAGGAAAAGTTTCCAAAAGAGGAGTTTTCTCACATCAAGAGGATCACAGGTATAGATCTAGATAAAGAGATAGATAAAAAAAGGAAGGAAAGGAAAGGAGAAAGAGAGAGAGAGAGAGAGAGAGAGAGAGAGAGAGAGGGAGAGAGAGACAGAAAGAGAGAGAGAGAGAGAGAGAGAGAGAGAGAGAATTTTACAGTTTGAGAATTGTTGTGGTCATGCAAGAAGTCTTGTCATGTAAGAAAGCAACCATACATCAGCCAAACACCAAGGAACTGCTGCCCTGAGTGTAATTTGGTAGGGATGTGTTAGCTGGGAAGTGGGGTGCCAAATAGCTTATGTCTCAGGGAACATGGGAGATTCAAGAAATCTATCTTTAGAATGCGACATATCAAAATTGAATGGGAACCAAGAGCAGATTTCTTGACAAGGGCAAAATGAGTAACAGCTCAGAGCCCAGAGGAGGGAAATGTTGAGACTCTCACTGGAGGTGGGAAGAGAGTGAAGGGGAAATCCATTAAGGGGTAAGTAGGGGGAAGGGGGGGAATCTCATTGAGTTCCACACCATTGGCATTGTCTGTGGTCATTTTCATGTCACCTAGAAGGGTGGTTGTTAATGGCTTCCAGGAACAGGATCTTTGGATAGAGCCCTTTAATAATTGACATTTCATAGGGCCATAAAGTTTGAATTGGAAGGGAGTTTAGAGGCCATTGAGTCCACTCCATTTTACAGATGAGGAAGCTGAGGTTTAGAGAAGTTAACTGATTTGCCCAGGTTCATGCTGCTTAAATACACAGCGTTTAAGGACAAGAACTAAACCTAGGTCTTTCTGACTCCTGATCCAAACAGTTCTGGGAATCCTGTATATAGAAACTCCCACTCCTGAGATAGACTAGTAACTATAACTTCTATGAAGAGATCTTAGAGACTGTAGTCAACCTCCTCATTTTACAGACAAGGAGCAAACAGGGGTTGAGACCAGCCTCCTAATATTAAAAACAGGAAACAGACCCAGAGAAGAGAGTTGTTGGGTGTCACATATACAACAAGCAGCAGAACTAGATTGCAAGCCTCCAAACCCATCAGTCTTCCACTGCATGGAGACATCTATAAGGTGCAATGAGAGGTTAAATAAGTTGGCCATTGTCACAAAACTGGTATGTGCCAGAGGAAGGACTCCACCTTGGTCTTGTAGTTATTTCAGACATGTCTGACTCTCCATGACTCCATTTGGGGTTTTCTTGGCAAAGATATTGGAACAGCTGGGCGTTTCCTTCTCCAGCTCATTTTACAAATGAGGAAACTGAGGCAAACAGGATTAAGTGACTTGCCCAGGGTCACATAGCTAGTGCCAAATATAACTCAGGAAGATGACTCTATCTGACTCCAAAATCTACCTTCTATCTACCACTGCCTCTCCTTTTCTGTCTTTCTTATTAGCCTGCAATATTTAATACTCTCTGGTGATCATCTATCCACGTATTAGCCCTGGAGCCTAGGAACCTTCAGAGATTAGAAAATACTTGACATTCAGGGTGTTATGAGCAAGTGAGACTGATATTGAACTCTAAAGTTTCCGAAGCACTTTATATACATTCCCTTATTTGAATCTCACCACAACACTATGAGGCACTGACTACAGGTATTATTAAGATCATTTGACAGATGAGGAACTGAGGATTGAGAGATTTGTCTATAGTCACACAACAATTAAGTGTCAAAGAGAGCATTTGAATCCAGCTTTCCATCCATCATGCCTCATTGTCTCTCAGCCTTCCAGTCAGAGAACCTCAGATCTAGAGGAAGCCTCAGAGATTATCTGGTGCCAGCAATAACAAAACCATAATCCTCTCTAATCCCTCTTCCCCATGACATCTCCTCAAATGCAGCTATCCTATCCCCATTGAAGTCTGCTCTTTGCCAGGACAAATACAGGCTGCTCCAAAGTCTAACCAACATAACTCAAAACTGAACTAAGACTTTGGGGACATCTTGCATACCCCAGTTCCTCCCACAAATACAGTATCATTCTGAGTCCCTTAAACCTCCTCATTACTCTCTTCCAGACACATTCCTAAAACAGGATGCCCATACCTCAACCGAATGTGTCAGATGTGGTCTTCCCAGGGGCAGAGAGCCAAGGGACCATGATCTTTATCATTTTAGATGCCATATTTCCACCAAGGCAGCACCCATGGCTACCATGTCACACCCCTGACTCCTGTCAGCCTCCAGGCCACCAAATCTCCCAGGATTTTATCATGTGGACTGTGTCCTCTCCATCCTGTAGTTGTCTACTTGTTTTTTCCTCCCAAGTTTAGCTGTACTCAGTTTCAACATATTTGTTTCAATCTCTGCCCCAACCTGGAGAAATTTTTTTTAAGTGAAAAAATAAAAACAGCTATATTCAAAATGATACAAATGTAAGGAAAGTATTTTCATATAACAAATCTTCCCCCATCCAGATATCTGTTTCTTACCCCAAAAGTCATACATCACAGCCAAAAGAAGTTCATCTTCATAATCCCCTGCAAGATAGTTTTATAGCCCAATTCTGTCATCCGATGTATAAGCCTATCCTTCCTAGGTCCAAGGGAGCCTCAGTTCCTGGTTTCCACATTTGCCTGGTTTGTGGGACTGATGCAGCCTTTGTATTAGCCTGTGTTGGGACCTTGGATTGGTCTGAGGTTAGGAACTGGGGAATGCTATTGGGAAGAGCTGATGGATTGTCAAATTCACGGATTTTCATTGTTACTTACTCCAACTCTCTCTCCTCCCTCTGTTCCCATCTGTTCAGTGTCCATGGCCCACTAAACATAGGAATGCAGTTAATAGACGCAGTAAGGGGGAAAAACCCATTTCTTAAATTAGTGAATTATGCTCTGTCTGTTCTTCAAACAAACAAGTTAAGTGTTTATTTACTTAACAGCCTGTACCTAGATGATGGTCCATTAGTGGTCTGAGTTTGCATTTTACACGGATGTCTGAATTTCGCCAGACTGGCATTTCCCACCTGGGAGCCCAGCTAAGTCACTATTTCTAATGTGAGGTAGACTTCAGTTGGTGAGCTCCACTAACACTGAGCCTTTGGAACTGAAATATAAACAAAAGAGTCATTCCCACATTTGTGGTTTCTTTCTACTCTGCTTCTTTGGAAGCTTCTCTGGGATCATGGGATGAGGATAAAGTGGCAAGCTGAGCTGGGGAAAGCCCCGTTTGTCATTGGTGCTGATGGTTTCATTCCCTGACTTATGGCCTGCATTTAAATATTAAAGAAGAAATAAATATCATAGGAAGATAAATATTCCTGCAAAATGATTAAAAAGAAGATAAGTTCGGGAGCAGTACATATCAAGGCCTTTCAGGAAAGCGTTCTGGGGTCTGACAAGTGGGACCAGAAGAACAATCTTATCCCTGGGGTGCTATTTAAATTCCACTCAGCAATCCTCTTTTTAATTTATTTTTATTCCAGGTGCAGCCCTGCAGCTATTTTAAAACCCAGACTTAAAATAAAGTAAGACTAATCGCCAGAATGATCACAGGCTCCTGTGTTAATAGGGCAGCCTGTACCCCCAAAGACGCTGCAGAGTCCTTGACAAACAACAGGCTCCCAGCCCCAAGGTGGAAGGGGAGATAGGTGGGCCCTGGACTTGCAAAAAAGAGAAGTCAAAGGCTTAATATTTGGGCTGTCCGAGGATTTTCTGTGATTGCCTGCACCACATGTTCATCATCAGATCCCTTCACACAGCCTTCTAGCCATTTATTTAGAGATAGAGACAGGGACTGGACTTGTTATTTCATTACCCCCAGAACGCTCCCAGGTAAGGATGGACCATAGTCCATTTGTCATTCAAAGCCCATCATAATGTGCCTCCTCCCTGACCTTCTCAGTCTTCTCAACTCCTAACACTCCACATGTGTTCTACAGTTCAGTAACACTGGCCTCCATGCTGTTCCTAGAACAAGACATTCCATCTCTCAGCTCTGGTCATCTTCACTGGCCATCCCTCATGCTTTTGATGTTCTTCCTCCTCATCCCTACCTCCTGCCTTCCCTGACTTCCTTCAAGTCCTAGCTAAAATCCCACCTCTATAGCAAACCTTTTCTAATGCCCTCCCTCTTAATGTTAACATCTGCCTTCCCTCTCCTGATTATATCCAATATATACCTTGTTTGTAGTTGTTTGCAGGTGGTCTCCCCCGTTAGACTATGGGTTCCATGAAAGCAACGGCTATCTTTTTGCTTTTCCTTATATTTCTAGTGCTTAACACAGTGCCTTGTACATAGAAGGCACTTAATAAATATTTACTGACTGACTCTTTCTAACAAAGTGAGTCTGAAGCTTCTCTGCAATTTATAGTCTTAGAAATTTATCTAGAGCACTTAGAGGTTAAGTGACTTGCCCACAGTCACACAACCAGTATGGGTCAGAGGTAGGGTTTGAATATAAATCTTCCGGCCTCCAGACCAGTTCTAACTCAGTTCTACTTCTCAAAAACAATTTGCTTGTGAAACATTAATGAGTTGACAGAAGAGCTACTTGGAGTGATAGGACAATTACATTTTTTATTGTTTAATAGTATTTTTAATTCTGAAATTAAGTAACACAAGGTAAAATGAGCATTTCTATCTGCAAAATAGAAGAAAAGAGGACTGGCCTTCTACACTGCAAATCTCGATTCTATGCAGCTTGCTTTTATTTTTAAAGATATAATCAATTCAACCTATAACTTCCAAAGCTGTCCTGCTCATTTGCATTTCTTTTTGACCTTCCTTCTGTTCTCTTCTGTGCATTTAAAAAATTGTTTTGGTGACCCTGTCTTGTTTCTCTCTTTTGGCAGCCCTGTCAGCTAAGTCAATTAAATGTTCTCCAGATTGTTAATGTTTCATAGTAGTATGCAGGTGCCGTTGGGTTCTCAAACACCATACCCACCAAATACAAACTCTGGAAGATGTCATCACACTGAAAAGACTGGTGTGAGTGATGGTCGTACTTTTGTGCGTCTATCAGCTGAGTACCAACCTACCTCAGTATCATGGCAGCCCTCTGGTGATGAATGTTTTTCAGCCACAAGCAATTCCTAGAGACTATTACATTTCACAGCACTATAGGATTGTAGATTTAAGCAGGAGAGAACCATTTAGTCCAATCTCTTCTTTTTACAGACAAGGAACTGGGGCCCATCTTAGTTAAGTGACCTACCCAAGGTCACACAAATAGTAACTAACAAGGCCAGGATTTGAACTCTGGTGCTTTCATTATAATCCTATATTCTTTCCACTCTACCATACTGAGGTATGATCTCTATCAGGGAAAGGAAAAATCTCATCAAGGAAGCCAGTATTTGCAGTACTCATTGATCCATTCACCAAGCATGTAATGACTGCCACCTATGTGCTAGAAGGAAAGGAGCCAGTGCCTACAATGCCAGACATGTGATCTTCACAACAATCCTGTAAATTATGTTGTTATTATTCCCATTTTACAATTGGGGAAACTGAAGTAGACTGAGCTGAAGTAATTTGTCCAGGGTGACACAGTTAGTAAGCATCTGAGGCCATATTTGAATTCATGTCTTACCGACTCCAACTTTCAATCCATAGGATCACATAGTTGCCTAGGAGATAGTGTGGCCTAATGTATAGAAAAGTAGCCTCTATGTCAAGAAGACTTAGCTTTAAGACCAGATTCTTCCATATTTTGGTTATTTGGTTTTGAACATGTCTGTTAACCTCTCACTGTGAACACTGATCATGACGCTAAGTTGGGGAGCAGAGGGAGTTCTTCTTGGGAGTTCTGTCTACCAATGAAATCACAGCTCTAGGTCCCCTCAAAAATGTGTAAGGCACTCTGTTAGGAGATGGTAATAAAGACAGAAAAGGAAAACAGTATTGAAGTTAATACTATGTTATAATCTACTACTCTTTGAAGGTTATTCATAAATAGTTATAAAGTATCTCTTAAAAGAAAGTAGAAACTAATGGGAAAGTGACATTGGAGGTACAGAAATTGGATTTGCATTGATTTGTATTTATTTTGCTTATATTTATTTACCTGAGTATATGCTGTATCTGTCCAATAGAATGGAAACTCCTTGAGGACAAGGATTTTAACAAAGCACTTTCTTACACAACACAAGGGTGAGGAGGGCATTTTTACAGAGGAGGAAACTGAGGACCAGAGAAGAACCAAATAACTTGACAGTGTTGTACCCGAATCCAAATCCCAGGTCACTGCACATACCTGATTTGTGACCCACCATTAAGGCCCCTTCTATATTTCTTTGTCTCTGTCTCTGTCCTATATCC
>CM053597.1:82386963-82471794 GCA_028646575.1 Pseudocheirus occidentalis
AGAGCTGACTACCCCTGTTCTTTTGAGGGACACCTGAGTCACAGGAAGACTGCACCCCTGTACCCTTACACCATATTCCAAAATTAACCCTGAACTATAGATCCAACCAATAGCTACTCTTCACTTTTGTATGTCATGGCTTGCTAGCTCCCCTCCCTGATTGTGGTTTTGTGGTTTTGGCCTATAAAATCAAATCTGTAAACCCCAAAGATCACTGCCTGATCTGAGTGTACACACTCCAGGTAGTCGCGTGCTTGATCAATAAATCCACACCTAAATTTATCTTGAACCCAGGTCTTAGCTCACTCTTATTCTCTGCACAACAACAGCAGTGGGAAAAAGTACTGGACTTTAAGTTGGGAGACCTTGGTAGAGTGGAAAGAATATAGGATTATAGTGAAAGGACCAGAGTTCAAATCCTGGCCTTGTTAGTTATTATTTGTGTGACCTTGGGTAGATCACTTAACTAAGATGGGCCCCAGTTCCTTGTCTGTAATCCTGGCTCTAAAAGAGTCTAAGATCTTGTATTCCTAGGGTCTATCACAATGCCCATGCTAACATTCTGTGCTTAGTCATTTGAGTTGAAATAGAGTCAAAGTGAAGATGATCTCTGATGATTAAACTGCTTTCCCAGAGTCTCAGAGATGACCATATGCATAGTCAGGACCATCATTAGAACCCAAGTTTCTTGACTCTTCACCCAACACTATACATTTCTCCCTTATTTATACTGTGATTTGTTACAAAATTATCTCCTAGGTCTAGGACATTGCCTAGAACATATTGAAAGGGGTTTAATAAATTCTTATTGAATGTAAATTTAATTCCATTGATTCTTTTAAATTTTTTTTAGAGCCATACCCCACAAGAGCAGTATGGTGTGATGGAAAGAAACTCTATTATCAGGCAAACCAGGGACCTCAGTTCCAATCCTAACTGTGCATGGCCTTGTAAAAAGTCATTCTACCTGTTTGAGCCTCAATTTCTTTCTTGGCAAAATGAGAGAGTTGGACTAGGAAGGCGATACCTAGAGAGCTCTAGAATTTTATGAAAATTATGCTGTAAAGTGTCATCCCCATCAAACGGTCTTGTGAGATATGCCAACAGACAAAGGCAAGCCCTGGTCTGACTTGCTTGTACTACAAGAGCTGTGGTTATTTCTTTAATTTCATTAATAAGGAAATCATGTTTTAATCACTGCCCCCAAGCTATCCAGGAGGACAGGATATTAATAATGTAAGCCATCAACCTGCCCCAGTGGAAAGGGCACTGGACACTAAAGCATGGTACAAGGAAAGAATGTTGGCTTTGGGATTGTTCCTCTAATCTGAGCTCTGGCACTTGAAGCCTGGGGGAGCAGTCTTTCAGGGGGAATTGGTGGCTAGTTGATAATCAAAGTCCCTATGGGCAAAAAGAGGGCTTTGGACCATTTCTACTGGTCTTACTCTGACACAGACATTCTGGCCATTCAAGTTTTCTTATTGCTTCTTTGCTTAGCAGGGGAAAGTTACTGGGGACCATTACTCCATGATCCTCACCTAGTTAAGTGTTGTAGCTCTGGGGTTTTACAAAGCACTTTCCTACTCAATGCAACTGAAAGGGAGATATTTTTACAGATGAGGAAACTGAGGACTAGAAAAATCATACAACTTGACCAGCAGTGGAAAAAAATACTGCAAATTAGGTTGGCAGATCGGGTTTCTAATTTTGGTTCTGAACATGTCAAACTCACTTGACCCAACTCTTTGAGTCTCAGTTGAATCATCTGTAAAATGGGAAGCCTGAAAAAGGCTAGATAAATGTTAGCTGCAATTTATTACAAGGAACTATTCTACCTACAAAGCTATTTCTATGTTCTAGCAAAGGGACTTGAGAAACAATGCTTTGTTCATTAGGTTACAAAGAATTCTATACAACAAATAGTACAGACTATTTCCTTTGATTCCAGAGCTAGAGTAACAGTCACTCTCCACAAAACAAGAGCTTTTCCTGTTGTTAGCAGGGAAAGAAGAGTGTAGCTGAGCTGCAGATTTCTTTTATCTTTTTCTCAAAAAGAAATTATCCTTGAACTCCCCAATCCCCTTCCTACTTTGAAGGTCCCAACCATTTAAACCAAACTCACCTAAATCCGCAGAAAAAAAACATCTGGAAACTGAGAAAAAAGAAAAGAATGGGAGTGAATATGTGCATAACATCTCCCCCCTTTCCCAACTGGGTTCAAAGTTCCTTTGCTGATTCATTTTAGAGAGATTGAGCCTCAGCTTTTGCAGACTCGGAGTGTGATTTTCGGTAATTGATTCACCTTCATTTCTCCATATGTCCCTCTTCCATTCCCTCCCCCAGAGAACCATCCCTTGTAACAAAGAAGAAAAGAAGAAAAAAGGATGAGAGAAACAGTTTAGCAAAACAAATCAACACATCGATAAAGGATGACCATGTAAGAAATGTTTCACCATCCATAGTACCCCACTTCTGCAAAGAAGTGTGAATCATTATAATTACATAGCTTTCAGTTTTGTTTTTGTTCTTTTGTTCTTTTTATTTCTATCATAATAGACATTATGCTTTTTGTTTTCCTAGTTTTACTTCATTTTGCATCAGTTCATGTTTTCCCATGCTTCTCTGTATTCTTCATATCCACTGAAGCACAAACATTATATGGTTTTCAGGTTCATTTGTTTAGTTATTCCCTAATCAATGGTCACTTACCTGTTTCCCATTATTTGCTACAACAAAAAAAAAACCTTGCTATAAATATGTTGGTACATATAGGATTTTTCTACTGTCAACCTCATTTGGTCAGATTTCCATTGTGTATGTCATGGAATTCATTTCAACAATCCCATGAGATAGGTAGGACATGCATCCTATTTTAGTAAATAATGACTGAGATTTTTAAGTGACTAGTTAGTTCAAGGTCAAGTATCAGAGTCAAAATTTGAAAATGATGCCAGTTTACTGCTATTTCCATTAAACCATATTGCCTGTCAAATAATCTCTATGGTCCATTTCCCCTCAAATATTCTGTAATCTCTCACTATGAATTTTCCCATGCCAACATTTGGGGAGCCGGGGTGGGGTGGGGGAGCTGGGGGAGAGACCTACCTCCATATCCCTACCCCTGCACAACCTACTTCTCCTCCTCTAGATTGACTTCACTTTTATGTAAATAAACCTCCAGAGCCAAAATGAGTTTCACAATTCAAGTTCTGACACCTGGAGCAGCTGAAGTTGTTTCTCTTCACTCTCTCTGCCCACCTTCTTACCTGCTCCTCTTGGGGCCATCTCCAGTCATCCTGGTCTATATCTTGCCATTGGACCCAGATGGACCCAGATGGAGTGAGTGAGACTGAGGATTTGCAAAGCCCTCCCTCACTTAAATCTAATTCATTTGCAATTCATACATCACCTTCCTGATGTCATGGTCCTCTTCCAGAAACTAGAAATAAACAACCTGCTCCTCTGCTCCCTACAGTTTTCCCTCCAGTGCTCAGCAGTCAAAAGAGTTTTTGTTTGATAAGAGAAAGCACTTCACCTGAGGCATTCAGTTTGGACTGCTCCAAGAAACCATTTCACCATTTGTTTGGTGGGTTTTTTTTTTCAGGAAGCTTTTTCCTGCTCCTAGGAGAAATAATCATCTCCTTTTCCCAGTATAGAGTACCTCCTCCTCTGACCACCAACCTTCCCACAGTCAAAAACAAACAAAAACAAAAATAAACCTAATATATTTGTATACTGAGTGCCTAGCAAATGGCTACATATAGTAGTCACTTAAATGTTTATTAATTGATTAATATATAGTAGATGACTAATAATATTTGTGAACTTGACTTCAGTTGTATGAAACTGTCTTTCCTGTTCTATTTTATCCATAGAATTCTTCTCTTCCCGCTATAGAACTGAAATATCTATTTTTAAAAGGGATGAAGGGAATGACTGAAGTAAATATTAGTCCAAGGTCAGTTAAGTGGTTCAGTAGATAGAATCTCAGGTCTCAAGTCAAGGAGACTTTTTCCTGAGTTCAAATCTGACCTCCAACACTTACTAGCTCTGTGATCCTAAGTGATCCACTTAATCCTTGCTTCAGTTTCCTCATCTGTATAAGGATCTGGAGAAGGAAATAATCAACCACTCCAGTATCTCTGCCAAGAAAACCCCAAATGGGGTCATGAATAAAGTTTGATACAACTGAAATGACTGAGCAACAACAAAAAATAGTAGTCCATTTTCCCCCAGCAAAGCCAACATCTTTTTCACCTTCAGAGTAGCAAAGAATAGACTACAGGGTCAGGAGATGAGGAGTTCAATATTACCCAGACTTGTCATGGATAATTGACTAATAATGATAATAATACTATGAAAGACTTGTTTGCCTGGAAAAGTAAATGGATAGGTCATATATTAAGAATAAATGATAAGAGTCCAAATGCCTCAAAGGCAATAGAAAGGTCCATAGTCTCAGGAGAATTTTTTGGAAGTGCTCAGTACTCAAATGGAGCTGTGATCTCTCAGATCCTGGGGCTCCCCTCTCTAATGACTTAGATTTCACTCTTGTTGAAATACTCTCCCATTCTCTGCGACCCTTCTTGTCATCTCATGGCTTCTCCACAAGGGACACATTCGACTTGGGATTCCTCTTCACTTTCCCTTGATCTTGGAAGTTACCAGTGGAGGACTGGGCTGTCCAGCAGTTAACCCTCTCTTGCCACATGTCCAGTTCTTTTTCTTTAATCATAAATTTCTTTGATATTCTTACATTCTTTTATATTTTTGGTATTCTTAATTCATCTTCTCCATTGTAGTTATCTCTGAATGAGTTACACCCATTTTGTATGAACCATGAATTTATTCACAGCTCTATGAGTCTGGAGACTATAATATACTATCATTCACTGCCATACAACAATATAAATAGAAAGTTGGCATTAAAAAGATGAGCCTTTGTTTCAAGAAGAAATTTGGTGAATTCTATAATTTTCCATAGGAAACCCAGCCCATTTTCTTTCTCCTGTTTAATTATGGGCTCATGAAATTATTGAAGGACATAGATGAGAAGCTTATACAATTAGAATGTGTGTGGAAATGGGTGATGGTGGAAGGAGTTGAGAATTGCATTGTTAAAAGGGGCACACACTCTTACATAATTATAGATCCATCTAATTGTCTATACAAGTCATGGATAATAACAATCCTATCAAGTATAGAGTTTCTCTCCTTTCTTTTTTTCCCCTCTGGACCTGGGATTTCATTAGGAGAGAGGAATTCCAGGAGACAGATATCTTCTAGCAATGCTGATTGTCAAATGATCTGTAACTTATACTCCAAAAGAGCTTCCTGAAGCATTGGGTGTTTAAGTGAGCTGCTGAGGGTGTCCCCCTGGCCCCCACCAGGCAACTGGGGTTAAGCGACTTGCCCAAGGTCACAGAGCTAATATCTGAGGCCAAATTTTAACTCAGGTCCTCCTGACTCCAGGGCCACTTCTTTTCACTGAATCACCTACTTGTCTTCCATGACCTGCACATAGTGCATACTTAAAGCCTGTTGAATTGAATTGAATCATATTAAAAGATGCTTTGTCTCTTTGGATCACCTTCATATTGAACTTGGGCCTGATTGAATTGTGTGGCATAGCAGGAAGAGATCTCATTTTAATTGGAAATGATGCTTTGAGCAAGGTTGGTACCAAACAAGCAGCACTGATTACACATCTCCAGAGGTGGGGTTTGAAGAAGCAGTGATCCTGTTAGAAAAAAAAGCAGAACCACTCAAAAGTTATCTGAGTAGAGTGCAGACAATATATGAGGAATATATACTTTTTACAAGCTGAGAGTTTGTGGATATATAGAAAGCCAGACATGCCTTGGGCAGCTAGGTGGCACAGTGAATAGAGTGCCTGGCCTGGGGTCAGGAAGAGTCATCTTCCTGAGTTCTAATTTGGCCTCAGATACTTACTAGCCGGGTGACCCTGGGCAAGTCATTTAACCCTGTTTGCCTCAGTTTTCTCATCTGTAAAATGAGCTGGAAAAGGAAATGTCAAATCACTCTAGTATCTTTGCCAAGAAAACTCCAAATAGAATCACAAAAAGTTAGACATGAACAAAATGACTGAATAACAACATCTTGCTTGTACATAATTGTTTTCATGTCTTTACCATTAAACTGGGAGTTCTTCAAGAGGAGAAACTGTCTTTTCCCTTTCTTCGCATCCCTAGTGCTTAGCAATAGTAGGCACTTAATAAATGCTTGGTGACTGAATAATTTAAACTAAAAGATACCATTAAACTTATGAAGATAGTACAACTTTCTTTCAAATTCTCATTTTTTTCCCAAAACATTGGAGGGACTGAACAAGATGGTGTACCAAGAAAGCTTCTTTCATTATTTTCATTCTAGGGAGGTAATTCTTTCCTGAAAGCACTTATAAACCAGGAGAGAAATCTAGAAATCTCTTGTGCTTCCCATTGTTACCTAGTAAGAAATACAGCTTTTATTTAAATATATATATATATATGGTGGCAATGTAGATAATGCAAAGAACTGGGCCATCTAAAGTCTTACATTCATTCAATATTTATTGAGCCCCTACATGTAAGGCACCATGCTAAGTGCTGAAGGAGATACAAAATCCATAAGGCACATCCCTGCTCATAAGGAGCTCATAACAGAGGAAGGAAGAGAAGACATATAAATAAATAACTATCATACAAAACAGAATATCAAAATGTGAATGGAGGTCTATAAGACAAGAACAGACAAAGTGAAATGTGAGAGTTCTGCGGAAGTTCAAAAAGAAGAGAGATACATCTGGACTGTGGAATCGGTGAAGGCTTCATGGAGAAGGTAATATTTCAGCTGAGACCCAAAGGATGAGTATGATTTCGATAAGCAGAAGATGAGAAGGAGGACATAGGGACAATGGGCTACAGTGATTGGGACCCTGTGGCCTCAAGGTCACATGTGGTCCTCTAGGTCCTCAAGTGTGGCCCTTTGGCTGAATCCCAATTTCACAGGATATGTCCCCTTAATAAAAGAATCTGTTCTATAAAACTTGGACTCAGTCCAAAGGCCCCAGGACCTAGAAGTCCATGTGCGGCCTCAAGACTGAAAGACCCCCACCCCTGCAGTGGTATCGACAATGAAGGGTATAATATACATGAAATAATATTATTATGATATAAAATTGGACTGGTATTCAAGTCATCAACAAGCATGTATGGAGTACTCCCCGTAGACTGAGAATCCAAAGAAAGGCAAATCAGTCCCTGCCCTCAAGGGTATTATAATAGAGAAAGGCCACACATAAAAGGGAAGAGAAAAGGGAAAGGACACAGGGCAGAAGGGAATTTCAGTGTGAGAAGTATTCCAGGGATAAGGTGGACTTCCAGGACGAAGAGATGTCTGTCTGGCATCTCAGTAGAAAATGTCCTTTGGAGAAGTCAGCAGTGCAGCATGGACAAACTGAAACGGTTTGTAGAGGGCCTTGAATGCTAGCCAAAGGAATCTGGATTTTATGTTCCCTTTGCTGACTTTCTTTTTGACCTCTCAAAAGCCATTTAACCTTCTTGATTGTTTTAAATGGAATAAGAAACATGATTTCCTCCTTCCATCCAGTTCTATCAGAATTTTAGGATTTTGAGTTGGAAGAGACCTCAGAAACCATCTCGTTCAGTTGTTTCACTTTATAGAAAAGGAAATTGAAGCATAGAGGGATAATTTGATTTGTCCAAGTTCATGTGGTTTGGTAGCGGGAGACCCCAAGTGTACTGACTCCCGATCCAATACTCTCTCAACTTTATTGCATATCCTTTCAAGGGTGTGAAGGTAAAGAAAGTCCTGTGGGAAAGGCCCTTCAGAAATGCTTCAATGAAGACCCTGTAGGCAGAAAGTATGAGGACCCCTGAAATGCTAGTGCAAGAAACTTGGCCAAGCTCAGTGGAATCAAACGGCTCACGGCTTTGACAGATGCCAGGCAGTCCACCCTAGTAAAGATGCCATTTCAGAATTGGTTAACCCGTCCAACAGCTCAGCAGGCCCTGCTTTGTTTTGAGGCTCAGGGCTTAGGAACTGCAGCATAACTGGGAATGCCTGTGCCCAGGCCAAATTCCATTAGTGGAAAGGGCTTGGAACTAGGACTGTATAGGTGTCTGCCAACACGTTGTGATTTGAGGGGTCCTGGAAAGCCTCCCACCTCAAATGTTTTCTTCCTTAAGGCCTAAAATTCCACCACTTGGTAGGCATTCCTGTAAATTAAACATTTCCCATAATTTATTTTTGGTCTTTAAATGCAAGGGTTAGGCTGGGATGGTGTGGTCAAATCAAGGCAGCCAGTATCTATTAAGCACTTAGTAAATGCCAGGTGTTGTGTTAAATGAAAAGAATATAAAGAAGGGGGTGAAACAGTCCTGCCCCTCAAGGAGCTTACCTTCTGATGGAGAAGGAAAATGATACAATGGAAAGGATACTGGATTTGGAGTTAGAGAGCCTGGCTTTGAATCCTCACTTTGCTACTTTCTAGTTGTGGTAACATTGAAAGAGTCACTGTCTCTCTCAGCCTAGGTTTTCTTTCTCAATAAAACAAGTGGCCTGCTCCCATTTCTGTTTCCCAATCATCCAGGTTCCCAACTTCTTCCTTCTCCCTCTTCCATCAAATGCAATCATATCTTATTGATTCTCCCAGTCACATCTTTCCCACCTGCCTTTTTCTCTCCCCACCCCCATACCCTCATCACAGCTTGCCCATTCTCTCTTAACAAGCTCCTAATGGAATCCCTGGCTTCTAGTCTCTCCACTCTTTAGGGGGAGGAATACCAGATTATTCCTCTGCTCAAGAAACTTTAGTGGCTCCCACTTACCTCTAGGATAAAATAAAAATACCTCAGCCTAGACCCTAAAGTCCTTCATAATCTGACTCCATTCTCTACTTCCATGCATTTGCACATTTTTCCCCTTTACCCATTTTATACATCAGGCAAACTAACCTACTGGCTGTTCCTCAAATCTAGCTTTTATCTCCCACCTCCATGCTTTTGTACAGTTCATCCTTCATACCAGGAATTCACCTTTTCCTCCCTTCCACCTTTTAAAATCCAATCTTAGATGCCACCTTGTAAAGGATATCTTTCCTAATCATCTTAGTTCCTTGTGTTCTCTCCTCAAACTCTCAGGTATATGTTCCCTACTTACATGTTGTATCCTGTCAGGAAAATGTAAATTCCTTTTAGACAGTGACTTTGGTGTTTTGTCTTTGCATTCTCAATGCCTAGCACTGCATTGCACATAGCGAATGCTTCAAAGATGTTTGTTAGATTGGATTGGACAAGATCAGAGGTGACATACACAAGCCTACAACACTCTCAAATTCAGCCTGAACCAGATTAAAATGTAGTTCCTATCTGATTTTACTGTGTGGATATATTAATAAAGAAATACGTGAAGATGTGTGGTTTTCTAAGTCAATATGTGGCCTGCAGAGATCCTTATATATAGTTTGTGTTCAGTCATTTATCAGCCCTGTCTGACTCTTCGTGACCCCACTTGGGGTTTTCTTGACAAAGATACTATAGTGGTTTGCCATTTCCTTCTCCAACTCATTTTGCAGATGAAGAACTGAGGCAAATAGGGTTAAGTGACTTGCCCAGGGTCACACAGCTAATACATGTCTGAGACCAGATTTGAATTCAAAAAGATAAATCTTCCTGACTCCAGAAATGATGCTCCATCCATTGCACCACCTAGCTACCTACCTAGCTTTGCATAGAGACAGCCTTGCTTGGACTGACTAGGGAAAAATGAATCTTTCCTTCACTATGTATGCCTTTTCTCTTGGCTTTAACTAGAAGTGGCAGTAAAAGCTATAGGAAAGCAATTGTCACCAGGACAACAGGGTTGTGTTACTGCTTCTGTGGCCCTCCCTAAAGCCTAAAGGGATGCTGGGGATATCTTAAGATAAATCCATTCTGATTTGAGTTCAGTGACTAGAAGAATGGTTTACATCCTTGGAAAGCCTTGGCAGAGGATTAGAAGGGGGCACTGATTTCCACTTTGGTCTTTTATCTTCAGAAAAGGTATAACAGGGCTCCATCGTACTAATATTGTACTAATGGGGATCCAGAAATGGATATGGGACATATCCAGACAGAGGAGGAACCGTCTCCCAACGTCACTAGCAAGTTAGATTGTCAATCAGAATTAGTCCAGCCAGCAGTGGTATATATAACATCCAATTAAAATTGCAACTGGCTTGCCTGAAGCTGATGGACAGCTCTGTCAGCCAGTGACCAGGGGGCACAGAGATGCTGGAGGCTGATTTCTCAGCAGCTCCCATGAGTTCAATTATTATCCCTATGCAGATAACTCCCAGATCTCTATGTGCAGCACCCCCCCCCCCACTGGTGTTCCATTCACTCTCTATTGGACATTTCTAACTGGATGTCCTATAGCTATCTCAGACTCAACATGTGCAAAACTGATTTCAATGTCTTTCCCCCAAAATCACCTTTCTACAGAACATCCCCATTACTGCTGAGAATACCACCATCCTTGTTGTTACCCAGATTCACAACCTCAGAGGTGTTCTTAAACCTCCACCCTCCCTCTGGTGTAACCTTCCCCTCCAATAACCGTGGTCCAAATCTTGTGCATTCTACTTGGACATCTGATCTTTTCTCTCCACTCCCAGGGTCACCACCATGGTTCAGAACCACATCACCTCTTGCCCAGACTCTTTCTGATTTGTTTCCTCTCTTTCCCTCTCCTCTCTACCCCATCCTTCACAGTGTAGCATCTCTCTGTAGCATTTCCAGGCTTCTTCTATATTACTCCCCTTCATGCACTCTCAGTGCCAGCCAAGCTGGCCTAACCTCTGTTCTTTATATGCAATACTCTACCTCCCATCACTATGCCTTTGTATAGGCCCCCTCTGTCCCCATGCCAGGAATGCATTTCTTCCTCACCTCTACCTCTTAGAATCCCCAGCGTCCCTTGAAGCTTAGATGAAGAACCACCTCCTATGAGGTCTGTCCTCATCCCATCAGTTGGCAATCTCCTCATTCTCCATTCCTCATTACACAAAAAGGTCTTTTGTATTACTTTCCATATATTTTATATTTGGGTCTAAAACAGTGGTTTTCAACCTTTCTAATGCTGCAACCCTTTAATACTCATATGTGGGCGTATCTGCATGTGGAAGGACCCACCTGGCGACAGATAGGGAAGCTGTGTCTTGGTTCCTAAAACCATCAGAAATATGTGTTTTCCCATGGTCTTAGGTGACCCCTATGAAAGGGTTGTTTGACCCCCAAAGGGGTCGCGACCCACAGGTTGAGAATTGCTGTTCTAAGAGAATGTTTCCCCTGCCCTAATAGACTATCAGCTCCCTAAAGACAAAGACTGATTTTTATCTCTGTATCTCCAGTGCCTAGGACATAGCAGGCACTTAAAAATGCTTAGAAAATTAACAGAAACTGATTCAATGAATTTGGAATTCAAATATTTTTAAAATAAATATTAAAGTTTTTAATGTGATTGGGAACTATTTAACAAAATGAATGAAAAGATATTAAATACGTTTTTAAAAAACTGATTCAATATAAGAAGAGGGCATCGGGTAGCAAGTAATCTAAGACTGTTGAGGATGTACTGCTGTTGTATTATTCTAAAAACACCAGAGGAAAAAGCAGGAAGCCCTTACTAAATAATGTAAGGTTGAGGAGGAGGTGTGGGCTGAAGAAGAGAGGAAGAAGGAGAAGATGACTTTTAGCCAGGCACCCCCAAATGAGACAGAGTTCCCAAACAATGCAGTGGGATGCTGGCCCTACAGAGCCGCAGTGATTATCTCTTTTTAAGAACAACCACGACAAAGCAAAATGATGTCGTCTTGTAAAAGCCTGCTGGAAGGATAGTATTAAATAATTATTTAGAGAACCAAAAAGAGCAGGTGGAATGATGGGAAGAAAATAAGCAGGTGAAGAAACGCTTTTACAGCACCTACTATGCAGACACTATGCTCAATACTTTTTACACATATTACGTCATTTGTTCCTCAGAACAACCTTGCGAGGTCTGTGCTGTTATTATTCCCAGTTTACAGGTGAGGAAAGTGAAGCATACCCAGGTTAAGTGGCTTGCCCAGGGTCACACAGCTACTAAGTGGGGCCGGATTTGAGCTCAGGTCTTCCTTGATGCCAAGTCCAGCGTTCTAACCAGGAAGCTGCCAGTTAGTTACCTCCACAGGGCTAAACTTGGAGTCACTAGATCTGGCCTATGTCCAAACTCAGATCTTCCATGACTACCTGCATGGTCTTGGGCAAATCACTTAACTAACAGTGACCTCAATGTCCTTATCTGCAAAACAATGCCCAGTGCTCAGATCCTCGGCCTCTCATTCCTAGTGTAAGTTTCTGAATCTGTTTCCTGCCTCTGGGTCTAGAAAGTGTAACAGTAACAGCTCACATTTATACAGTCCTTTAAGGTTTACAAAGTGACTACTTTAGTATCACGCAAAGTGTGAGTGTTATTATCCTGATTTTACAAGGAAGGACACGAAGAGCCAGGACTTTGGTGACTTGTCATGGTCATACAACTAATTTCCCAAATCCATACGTCTCTGTCCCCATCCCTGTACTGAGAGGTGTTATTCAAGCTGCCCCTCCTCCCCTCAGAAGGAAGGGAAGAAGGGAAGGGAAGGAAAGGAAAGGGAAAGGGAACGGGAAAGGGAAAGGAAAAGGGAAAGGGAAGATCTAGGGTGAGCTATAACAGCTATGGCTGGTAGTACAAACAGATCACATTTAGTATCTGCGCTGATATTTGCATTACAAAATACTCTGTAGGGGTGGCTAGGTGGTGCAGTGAGTAGAGCACCAGTCCTAGAGTCAGGAGGATCTGAGTTCAAATTTGACCTCAGACACTTGACATACTAGTCATGTGACTTTGGGCAATCACTTAACCCCAACTGGCCTCCAAAAAGCAAAAAAAAAAAACCCAACAAAACTCTGTTATAGCCATTGTATTCTCAGAATACTCACCATCTGTGGCCCCCCACTATTTGAACTCTACACAAGTCCAACATCTGTTTCTCCCTTGGTACTATAGATTATTTAGTTAGGGTTGTCTAGTTAGACAACTTGTTAGAAATTTGAAATAAAAATCCTCTCTCCCTTTTTTAAAGATGAAAGCCTATGGGTACAGAGCACTGCATTTCACATCAGACTCAGCTGATGGGTTAGTTAGTCTTGCTCTCTTTCTTTTTAAAATTCTGTATTATAACTGGTCACTCTCTGGGAAGGTGAGGGAAGCAGATCTATTGGAAAAATAAAGTGATACAGAAACAAAGGGCATGAATAAAAATGTGAAAGAAAATGATTTTTCGACTCTTGCTATGGCATATTCTACCACCAATACCAGTACTAGTTCCTAGATGTCACAAAAACTGACTGTGGGCTTCTTAGGGTGGAAGGCCTAACAGATGAAAATTGGATTTCCTCCTCTCCCTCCCTCAATAGCCTGGGGCCAGAAAGTTGACAATGGCCCTAACTTTCATCCTTACTGCAGGGTAATCTCAATTATTTATGCTAGTGGAGGGCAGCAGAGGTGCAGAAAGTCATAAGCAGGAGGTAATGGAAATGGGCTACATTTGAAGCATAGACTATTAGAGCTAGGAGGCAAACAGAGATCATCTACTTGGGCCCCCTCATTTACAGATGAGGAATTTGAAATATGATTTTGTATTAATATTAAAGTGTGGCCATTCCCATGTTCCAGGAAGTCATAATGCTGCCCACACTTCACAAGTCATGCAGTGAAGACCACACCTAGGAGAACAGAAAAGCTATTTGGCAGCCAGGTGGCACAGTGAATAGAGCACCAGCCCTGGAGTCAGGAGGGCCTAAGTTCAAATCCAGCCTCAGACACTTGACACAAAACTACATGTGTGACCTTGGGCAAGTCACATAACCCCAATTGCCCTACCTTTCCCCCCCTCCAAAAAAAAAGCAAAAAAAAAAAGCTATTAGGTTTGCCCTCAGTTCTCCTGGCGTCAGAACTGGAGTGAGTTCTAGGGATGGTGGGTGGTGCAAACCTCAGATTCCTGATAATAGGGAGTCTGGTGGAGCGCTTGAGCTCAGGAGTTTCTGAACTTCGGTGGGCTAAAACCCATTGGGTGTCCATACTAAGTGTAACATCAATATGGTGAGCATCTGGGGTAGGGGTGGATCAGGTGAGCTGGCCCAGAATTTAGAGAGATCAGTCCATCAGAGGCTGCAACTTCCAGTCTGGAAAAGATAGGGAGATATAGTCCCCTCCCCTCCTACCCCACTGCCCCCCAAAAAACAGATTTGGGGTAAACCTCTCAAACTAGTACAAAGCATCAACCTAAGCAGAGTTCTGTTATGCATGTATCTCCATCCTTTCCTTCTTTTCTCAATCTCATCTTTCTGCCACTCTAATTCATGCTTTCCCTGGGGCTGTGTAGGTAATTAAATGGTTTGATTCAATAGGTACTCCCTTCTAGCTGCTGATGGGTTGCAGGTTGCATGAAGAAGTAGAAGCAAAACAGATTTTAATGATGTCAGCAAAAGCCTTAAGCAGAGCAGGCGATAATGTCAACACAATAGAAATGTGAGCTGTTGTTATTTTTATTATTGAGAGCAAGATTTGCTTTGTATTTGCTCTAGTGCAGGTCACTTGACTTCAGATAATCAGGAGTTGGCAGTGGGCAGGAAGTTTTCATGTATGGCAGGCAATTTGGGGGCTGTGGGATGGTGGACATAAAACCCAGTTTGATTATTACATGAAAGTAATTAATTGTGAAGAAATAGGATGATTAATTGGGTTAAATAAAAGTATACAGGGAAGAGACAAGAGAGTAAATAACCTCACCCTCTAATTATATGGATATTGTTATGTATTACTTTTGAGGTTATATAACATTTTTTTTGCTTGCATCTGGGTTGTTTCTTCCCCTAGTCATTACATTCACTCATGGGAAAAATTAAGGGATGACTGAGGGTGATCTGGTCAACTCAATAGAAACTGGGCATGATCTCCAGGGAAAGGACGTCATGGACCTATCTAAAGTAGACTTCCTTTAGGAAGCTGATGAAGAGTGTTGTATATGAAGTTAGAGGATCTGCATTCAAATTCTAGTTCTGCTATTTACCACCTTTGTGGGGCCTTGAGCAAGTCACATAATCTTGTTGGACTTCAACTTCCTCCTCTATAGAACAAAAGAGTTGAACTAAATGATCTCTGGTTGGAAGGACACCAGGGATGATGTGAATAGAGAGATGGAACTTAAATGGGGTCAGTAACTATTATCCTCCATACCTGACCCCAATGCATTCCTTCAAAATCATAGATTTAGATATGTAAAGGACCTATGAACTAAGGCACTTTGATGTTAAGAGACTGTTTACAGGTCACAGAAATAGTGGCAGAACCAGGATTTGAGCCCAGGTTTGACTTCAAATCCAATTCGTTCCATTGTACTACGATCACTTCTCCCTATGTCTTACTTCCAGAGTCTTGTCAAGTTAGAACAGAGCCTGAGAGAAGTGACACTCAAATTCTGCTCCCATTTATCCTCTAGGTCTTCAATATGGCTGATCTTGCCACAAAGAGAACCAACTAATCTACAACTCAGGCAACCAATTGCAGAGTCTCTGGAAAAGAAGCCTCCTGATCTAACATTCATAGAAAAAAAACACTATTTCCTGCTAGACAATCTAGTTGCTGGCCAAATCAGGAAGGATTGTTCCTATGATCCCTCCTACTAATACCCAAAGAGATGCAAACTTTTGTATGGAGTTGTTACTGGACCAAGAGGTAGAATGTCCTACCAGTAGGGAGTACCATGCTGTATGCTTCCTTTCTGAGTTTCATGCCATGTGAGACCATGTGAGAAGGGTACCGCCCAGCAGATGGCACTGGGCAAATCACTTGGGAGTAACCCAGGACAGCAGAGAACAATGGAGCAGACAGAAAGCTACCCTTTGGAAGATGCCTCAACCCTGAACTATAAATTACTCTGCAAACAATTGAACTTCTGTCACTGTTAACATCAAATAGTCTTTTCTGCATGGGCTTTAATTATTTGTGTGTGTTTATAGGTAAACAAGCTTCTCTGGCACATGTATGTTTACAAGTAGAAGAATACTGAATTCTGTCCAACAGTGTTAAAGAGGGTTGAGCAAGAAAACTGTAACAGCTCCCTCTCCTCCCAAAAATTAACCTAGGTTCCTCATGGCACAAGTGCTTCTGAAAATAAGGATTACAAGTAGCACAAGGTTAAAATCTGAACAGAGGTAGCTTTGGAGCCCAGATGGGGAAAAGTCCTTTTTAGTTGGGAGTTGGGGGCAAAAAGGGCTTTCCCAGATAATGACCATTAAACTGAGAGTAAAGCATCTCAATGGGGGTAGTTAGCATGGGACAGCAAAATTAGCACTGCCTCTAGAAACAGAGGACCTGGGTTCCAATTCTACCTCTGACGATAACTACCTGTATGACATTGTCTGAGTTCTCCCTAAATTCTAGACTGGTGATCGTCCGACTAAGCTAAGGAACTGAAGCAGGAAGATCCCTGCCTAGAACCAAAATGCCCGTACTATACGGAGGGCATTTCTCTATTGAGAATCCAAGAATACAAGACATGGAAGGGTCTTTAGATCTTGCTAGTCCAGCCCTCTCATTTTACACACAAGGAAACAGAGCCCGAGGGGGAGGAGAAAAGGGGGGGGGTGACTTATCTAAGGTTACAGGATTAATTATTGGCAGATCCAAGAATCAAATCCAGGCCTTAAGACTCCAATATGTTCCCTCCTACGTGTTGTCATCACCACCAAACTGATGACTTTTTCCTCTGTTATAAATTTCTTTTTTACCTCCATTCCTTCAGTGTACACTCCCCTGCCTATGTAATTTGAAAGGCTACTGTGTGCTATCATTGCAAAACAGGGGAGGTAATCTGTCAAAAGAAGCCCTCACTGAAGGACTTCTGCCTGCTAGAGACCCAGGTTGAGAAAAACAACAAAGGTAAGGGAAGTGGTGCCAGTTAATAACCTGAAGGAGCAGCTACAGACCTGAGACCTATGTTTGCTGGTGGGGAAAAAAATTAGCTCTACAATGCAAGAGGTCTTTTTTCTTTTTAACATCCATGGTCATAAGAAAGAAGTAGATAGAGTGAATCTCTGTGGGCCAGGCTTGAAGTTAGTTGCTGAGAGAACCCTAGAGTCTTCTAATGCCAAAGAGATCCAATTCTTCACATGACTGAATCATTTTCCAGAAAGATCTCAACAATCCTGCGCCAATCTCAAATCAAAACAGATCCCTGCAGCAGCACAGTGACTTAGAAAACCACAAATTAACATTATGTTGTGCTATATTTTTGTTGTTGTTAAACATTTCCCAATTACATTCTAATTTGATTGGATGCACTAGGAAGTTTTGAAGTCATAGTTTAACACCTCTGGCCCCAGAGCAATGGGCAGAATCTATTAAGATGAATGGGGTACAGGGGTAAACAGGTCTGTGGTTTCACTGCAAGAGCTATAAAGACTTCTAAATGCAGGGACATTTTGATAATGCAGTGTTAAGTGAAGCACACCACATGAAGGAGTCTGGGTCCCACAACTTCTAAGTAATTTTTCAAGAATATTATTGAAATTGTGATGACAAGAGTGTGAAGTAGGAAGCACTGCTATATTTAAATTGAAATTCCTATTATATATTTATAATAATTTATAATAAATATGCATAATAACTGACACACTCTCAGTTCTCAGATCTTTTAATCCTCAAGATCCCTAAGTGCGTCTGTGTATATATACACACAGCTACATCGATGTATGCATACATGTACATGTGTGTATATATGTGTACATGTGTGTGTATATATGTATATATTAACCTTTGCAAAACAATTCTTAAATAATATAATTTGTATTACTTTCCAAATTTTGTTTAAAAAAACACCTAATTTTTAACGAAGTTATTTATTGAAGCAAAGGAATAGAAAACTTCTGATAAGGAATGCCCTCTCTCAATGCGGATTGATACCTGCTCTGTGTTTTACAGTTTTAGAGAGGTTCTAAAGGAATTAAGAAATTAAGTGATTTGTCCAGAGAAACACAGCCGACTGATGACATGAGAGGGACTTGAATTTGGGTCTTCCTAACTGTGAGGCTGGCTGTCTATCCATTATACCATAATACATGCACTAACATTTAATAGTGATAAATGTAAAGTACCACATTTAGGTTCCAAAAATTCAATGTACAAACAGAGGATTGGAAAGATCTGTCTCACTAACAAACAGTCCATATGAGAGAGACCGAGGGGTTGTAGTTGAATGTAAGCTCAATTTGGGACAACAGTGTTAACAGAAAATTTAAAAGTGAATGTGATTTTAGACTATATTAGTTTGATTGCGGTATCCAGAATAAAGGAAATGACAATCCCACTGTACTGTGTCCTGGTCAGATTCTATCTGGAGTATTTTATTGCATTCTTGATGCCATATTTTAGAAGTCAGATCAACAAACTAGAACCCATCCCAAAAAGAATGGTAAGGAGACCCTGAACTGTGCCATAATATGAATCAGTTGAAAGAATTCAATATGTTTAACCTGGAGAAGAGAAGACAGTGGAGATGTGATAGCTATTTTCAAGTATTTGAAGAGCTGTCATATGGAAGAGGGATTATGCTTGTTCTGTGTGACTCCAAAGAGGAAAAACTAGGACACTAGCAAGAGAGGCAGGCTAGTCTAGCTAGTGAATCTCGAGTGTGGGCTGTGGGAGGGACATGGGCTGGCCTCCTATCAGATACAGCCTCCCGAGTCATTCTGGGTAAAATGTCCTCAGCTAAGGTAAACTCTTCTGCTGAGGAGGAAGGCTGATAATAATCTCTGCTCTTGGCAGTCTTACATAGATGCTGAGAAGATTAATGAAATAATCTGTCCCCCACTGAGGGAAGCTCAAACAAGGAATGCCAAGGCTAAGGTATAAAAAAGCAAAAATATTCCCAATCTCTTTCTAGGAGTATCTGATAGACGGTATCCAATTTCTCCCCTACCTTAACTCCTTTTGTCAAGGTCTTCACCGTCAGGACCCTTACCTCTGCTATAGGGAGGGAGGTGAATCACAGAAAAAGGATACTCTTATTAAGAAGAATGCAAAACCCTCAAAAATCTGTCCCCACCAAGCTTCTTGGGGAACTCAAACTGTTAGTTGAGTCTTAAATCTGGCCAGGAGAGAGTTCTATTCTGGATGGGAAAAGAATCTAAAGAGCTATGACCTTATGCCTAGAACTAGAGGATGGCAGCTTTGGAAATGATCTCGAAGTTCATTTAGCCAACTCCCTCCTTTTATGGATGAGGAAATTTAGGAGAGAGAAGGTAAAACCCATAGGATCATTGATTTAGAACTGGAAACATATATTAGGTTCTGTTCACAGGTCAAGACATTTGAGGCTGAGAGAGGCTGTGCAAGTTATCTAGTTAACCAGCTAGCTAATTGTCTGAGGCAGGATTTGAACTCAGATCTTTACTCCAAGCCCAGTGATCTACTATACCACCATGATGACTGCCTTCTGTTAAGCTATCCTTTACTATCTAGAAGAAGTAGTTACTTATTATCTGTGAATGTAAATCTGGTCATTCCATTCCATATTGTACTAACCACCAGAACCTGGTAACTCCTTTTCTCAAAGCCAAGACTCTTGAGTCTACCCTAGAGAAGGAGTGAGTCACTTACAGACTGCACTAAAACTTAAGTAATAGCAGACATGTTCGTTGTTTTTGTTTTTTATGACTTGGTTCAACTGTCCAGTTCTCATTTCTCTCACACTGGTACCTACCACGGATAACTATCTTACGGAGGGTTCAGGTTACTCAGAATGACTGTAAAACACTGGTGTATCATCCCACAAGGCACAGGCTAATGAATACTGTACACTAGTAAAAATCCTTGCAGGTTAAAGTCTAAGTACAATTTATTCACTCATTAGCTACTCACTATATAAGCTTCAAGGAAACTTCCTTGGATCATTCTCCATCATTAAAATAGTAAACACCATGGCCTATAAACTACAGGTCCTGGACAACCTGAAGTCCAGTCCATGTTAAAAAAAATCCTCTTATTCTATGCTGAATCAGATTCAAAATGATGCTCAACCTTTAACCACCTCTTTTTATCCGTGTGGATAACACAAAAAGAAATCAAATACTCCTCTGATCTGAAAATCAATGAGTTAATCAACTACCAATTATTAAGTATATACTAGATGCTGGGGAAGCAAAGACCAAGGTTCCAAAGCCCCCCTGACCTCAAGGAGTTTGTATTCTAATACAGATACAACATATATATTTACTGGCATATTCAAAATAGGTACAAAATAAACACACAGGGTTTCACTAACTTTGATCCTTGGTGCATTTACCAAAGGATCCCTACTAGGATGTCTATCCAGGTCCAGACTGCCAGGACTTCTGCCTCTGTGCTAGGGAGGGGCAAGCTGAAGTCTGGGATGGTCATGCTTCAGCTATAGTACCAACTGAGAAAGAATATCAGCCCTGACATGATGATACCTACCTTACAGTGCTACGTGGTCATTATCCTCAGAATACCATATGGATTCTACAGGGTTGGTTTTGTCTCTTTGGTTTTTTTAACTATAATCCTGAAATGGACAGATTCTCATTATTTCAAAGATCACAGTGGCTGTTTAGTCATCTTAATATAGCCCCTTTCTAGTACTGAGAGTTTCTTAATTGGTATTATGCTTTTTTATTTAAAGTAAGCCAAGAAATGGTGGTAATAGAGAGAACAGAGACCTGAAACTACCTTTTGTTTATATGTATATGTATACACATAAAAAGGGGCATACTGGAATGAGCTCAGATTAGCCGATTGTCAAATTTTCAGTGTGAGGATACCTTGGAAATTAGCAAATGCTAGAAATCAGGGCTCAGTTTATTATTTGGTTGATTTTTTTTAGACTTAAGAAAGTAATGGAGAAAAAGTTAATGCTGAAGTGTTTCATTCATACATTTTCTCCCAAGGGAGCTGATTATTAAACATTTACCAGCATACTCCTCTGTGTGTACACACACAAACACACACTTTTAAGGTCCCTAATGTTTTTAAGATTTGAAGAAGACTCTGTTCCTTACAAAAACCTACATGAAAGTCAATGATCATAACCAGAGAGGTCCTGACACATCAGCCTTTCTTGTTATTCTCCCCAAAACTAAACCTCTTTCTGGGAAGCAATATTTTTAGTTCTATATGACAATTTCATTTACTATACAAACATTAATAAAGCATCTATGACATGGGTGCTAAATAGGACACTAGGAGCCAGGAATACAAAAGTAACAAGCATATGCCCTTGAGTTTATATTAACTTAGAAAAACTGGGCTTGGAGAGCTAATATTTTGTTCAAAACTACATAGGAAAAAAGTAGGAGATAGTAAATCAGAACCAGGAATAGTGAAGGGAGTAGAAAGCAGTATATAGGCCAAAAGAAAGGCATATTCAGAGAAACCCACATAATAGGCCAGTTTCTTGGGAAAGCAAACTTCAGATACTTAAAATCAAGTGGGATGGTGCTCACTCCAATTTACTTCTACTATTTCATTGACTCTACTCAAGGGTTGATGTGGAAGATATATAATTCATTCTAGGTTCATCTTTATCTTCTTGCTCATCATCCCCAAATGCCTACTTTGTGGGAAGCCAAGGATCCAAATGTAACATTTTTTATCCATACTAAATTTAACCTTATTAGATTGAGCCCAAGGTTCTATTCAGCTGATATATTTTTCAACTCTGACTTCATCATCCAACCTGTAAATTTTATGTCATCTGCAAATTTAATAAGCACAGTGTCTATGCCTCTGTCCAAGTCACTGGTAAAAAATGATGCATAGTACAGAACCTAGCTGAGATTCTTGAAGGTACTATATTAAAGGACTCCTTCCAAGTTCATGTTGACCCATCAATGACTTCTACTGGAGTCTAGTCATTCAATCAGGTCTCAATCTATATAACTATTTTATTCTCTAATGCAGTCGTTCTTAAATGGGGGTCCACTGACTTCCCAAGTGTATGGAAAGATTTCAGGAGTCTGTAAACTTAGAGGGAAAACAATCACATCTTTATTTTCGCTACATCTAACTGAAATTTAACATTTCCTTCAATTAGTTAAAAATGTTCTAAGAAGGGGTCTATAGGCTTCAACAGATTGTCCAAAGGGGTCCATGTCACAAAAAAGGTTGAGAATCCCTGCTCTAGCCTATAACTTTACATCAGTGGTTCTCAACCTTCCTTATGCTGCAACCCTTTAATACAGTTCCTTATGTTGTGGTGATCCCCGACCATAAAATTATTTTCGTTGCTACTTTATAACTATAATTTTGCTACTGTTAGGAATCTATCTGATATGCAGGATATATTTTCATTGTTACAAATTGAACATAATCCACAGGTTGAGAACCGCTGCTCTACATCTTCTTCAGAAGGATAGTGTGAGAGATTATTAAATTCTTTGTGGAAATCTAAATCTCTTATGTCTCCTGCATTTCCCTGATTAAAAAAAAAAGATTAATCTGTAGTCTCCTATTCTTGATGAGGTCATGCTGGCAGAAAAGGACCAATGGGAAATGGTGGGAATTTCATAGCCAGTGGTAGAAGGGAGGTCCAGACAACCTAGTAGTGGAGAGTGAGATAGGAGCAATTCTGGTCTTCCCAAAAGTCATGCCACTTAACTGTACATTCTGCTTGGAAGAGCTAGTTCTTTGAGAGGAAAACAGGAGTGAAAAGAAAAAGAAGGAATGATGAGAATGAGATGGAAGTGGAAGAGGAGAAAGAAATTAAGGAGGAAAAGAAGTGGTAGAACAGAGAAAATTAGAGGGAGTGAAAAGGCAAAGAAAGAAGAAAATATGGTGTGGAATGTCAGGTCTTGGGGTCTGACTGAGCACTGGTTCTTTAAGATCCTAAGAGGAATATCTCAGTCTTATGTTCCCACACAATGGAGAAAGCTTTCCCACTCAAAACTGTCACCTCCCTTTGCTACTCTAACCACTAGTTTCCTTTTCTCACTGCTTCAGACCCCCTAAAGCCTTGGTCATGTTTCCTTTTGCACCCACTTGGTTATGTTGACTAGACATCCCCCTACTTCTTTAGTCTTTTGGCTTTCACGTTAGTCATTGCTCCCACCCACCCCTCCTGGTTTAATTCTAGAGTAAGGATATAAATCTCCATCCTCAGGGCAGAGTTTCTCCTCTTCCTGCACAGGTTCTGGGAGCAGCAAGCTCTGTCTCCCTTTTGGAATATTTATAAGATGCAGCCTAGTTTAATTTGTATAAGTTGGCTCACCTGCCCTAAAGGAAGATTGGAGATGGGAAGACAAACTTAAAGAAAGCAGAGGTGACTTTCCAGCCCCCAGAAGACTCAGTAAGAAAGGGCTGATGCAAGTAGGAGGCATAGCATACTGGCACTAGAAGAAGGAGGCGGCAAACACTTACAGACAGAAATGTAGCTGACCAAAAGTAGAAAGTAGAAACATATTTGAACAGACCTAAAAAAAAGTATTCTAATCATCACCAGAGGAAATTCTGCATATGAAATGGAGGACTGTGGAACCTGAGTATAATACAGCAGAAAGTCTGCATAAGCTTGAGGTCTTGTATATTCCAAAAGCAGGAAAAAAGCTATATCATTGTTCCTAAGGATCCAGGGTCATTCTTCCATTGAGTTGGAAGTTGTGAGTTGGCACAATCTGCTAGGGAATATGGAGATCAGAGAAATGGGCTTAAACACAGCAGCAATAGTAAGAAGCACCCACTGTGCCTTTTAGGAGTGGAGAAGGTGACAATAATGAGAAGAATTCATAATCCTTGTCAGGAGCTAAAGACTTCAGGAGCAGGGCAAGGAAGCAGTGATAGAATTCAATTTAACTCAATAAACATTAAGTGCCTACTATGTGCCAAGCACTGGGTGGAAAGGTTAATGGTCAAAAAGCAATGAGTCTTAGAGCATGGGCATGGAGAAGAAAACTTCTCCTTCTAGGATCTTATATTTTATTGGGGAATGGGAAGTAGATAGCATATACACAGATAAATAAAAAGCAAATATATAATAATTTCAGGCATTCAGGGAGAGCATTAACAACTGGGAGGGATCATGAACCTTATGGTGATTTTTTAAAAACTTTAATTACAGGTCATGTTGGCCCATACATCATTTTTGTAAGCTGTAAGCTGTATTTATATTAAACAGGCTGGTGGCGTTCATTTCTGCTACTGGGGAGGCTGGGGTTGGTAGACCACTTGAACTTGAGAGTTCTTTATTAAATCCAGCACCAATGTGGTGAGCCCCTAGGAGTGGTAGAGGGACAGAAGAGGAGGTAATGAGACTAAGAAGGATCAAACCAGACAAGAATGAAAATTGATCAGTAGTGGGGCCAGGACTACGACTGGGCATTGTATTTCTAGAGAGACCTCATCTCAAAAAACCAAAAAGGATTTATGTAAATACTTGTCACTCTAAAACAGAGTGCTTTCTTCTTAATCTGACCTTTGCTAAGGACCCATCTAGGACAGTAATAAGTTATATGGACTTTAAAAGTTCCAAGAGGGAGAGAAGGCAGCTTGACTCTCTATAGACTCAAAGAAAAGTCCTTCCTATGTCATTGTGCAAACAAAATAATTTTATATGTAGAAGTCCTGTGAGCCTGAGTGCTTATAAGGGGAACTCATGGCTAGGAGGGTCAGATGTTGAAATTACTGTTTCCATTTGAGCAGGTTCCTTGAAACAATGAACCCAGTAAGATAAAGTTTCCAAATTTGTTTGTCAGGGGGTAGACTATATAACACAAGGGTTAGATTTCTTTGATATACTTCTGTCTGTCCCTTCCCATAGCCCTTCTTTGGCAAGACTCCTGGTAAGACAAATGTTTGTGGTTTATTGATGGTTAGTGTCCCACAGCTATTTGCAATTCTTTTCCTGGGCCTATCAGTAAGACATTCCTGCCCTCAGCTAAATCAGGTGAATTCAGTAGACTCATAAAACCCTGAGTGATGAAAGTTAGCATAAAGTGTCCCAGCCCTCAGCCTAGAATCACAATAGGGAATAGAGAAATTGACCAAAGGTTGCCTCAGGCATCCGAGGTACAAGTGTCCAGACTACAGCCCATCTTGTCTCTAGTTCACTTGCCATCCAACCAAGCTGTTTCCCAACATGCTCTGGCATCTGCAGTGACTTTGTGTCCAGATAACACAGGAAACAAGGAGAAACATGTGCAAGTCAAGACCCATAGGGGGAAAGTACAGGAAGAAGAAATGTCAAGCCCAAGATTGTGAATTGAAAAGGAAAAACTCCAAAATCCAAAAGGGAAAGAAATGGTATTTAGAGCTGATCAAAATATTTTAGGTAAAAAGGAGTAAGGAAAATGGCATGTAGGTTGAAACCACCACCCTGGGACAAACCCATGGTCCATCCAACCCAGAATTAAATCTTTCTAAGAGTAGCACCAAGGAGCAATCTGTGGGAGATTATGGTACTTGTCCTCCACAACATCACAGGTATCCTTACTGACAAGCTATTATAGCCATGAGTTCATCTTAATCTCTCCTTGAACCAATTCTTCTTGTCACCCTTTATAATTTTCTGTGGGCACTAAAGTCTCAATTTATAGCCCCCTCCAAGAATTAGGTACTCCTTCTCTAGTCTTCACTTCTTCTGTAAAGTGAAGAGTTTGGAGTAAATGTTCTTTTTTCTTTAGTTTTCCCCTTCAGCTTTTTTATTTCATAATTTTATAAGGTAAGAATTCTTAAACTTTTATCCCTCCTCAGAATATTTTGAAATGCATAAAATAGGAAGGATTACAAAGGAAACCAAAGTTCAGTGAAAATAAAAATGTAATGTTTTCCCCATCCAAGTTCACAGACCCTCTGAAATCTATCTATGGACTCTATACCAAGGACCCCAGGTTAACCCTTGAGTAGGGTTTTTGTTGTAGTTTGGTCCAGACTTCTGATTTCACTGCTGCAGAGGGTTCTCAGAGAAGGAAACCTCCACTTATGGCCTTATAGAGTTGCCTGGGCACTAAGAATTGACTTGACCTGCCCAGGATCATACAACCAAGTATGTCAGGTACAGGACTGGATCTTAGGGCTTCCTAATTCCCAAGCTGGCTCTCTGTACACTGTAGCAAACCACTTCTGATCTTCTGCTACTTTCTTTTATTAGTCCTAAAATTACCTTTTTCAAGCATTTAGGAGTGTCTTTTTGTTCTTACCAAATCATCATGTTCCCTCTGCCCACACTCTTGGTCAATTTAATCTATTAAGCATCAACTATGTATTAGGTTCAGTGTGAAGCTCTGAGGACACAAAAGCAAAAATGCCCTGAAAGATGTTACATTTTGTTGATTTTGTGTGCTAGCAAAAGTGGGGTAGGGAGGAGGAGAGGCTAATACAGTGTACACAGATGACTAAATAAGTCATTAGTAAACGCAAAGTAATGTTCAAGGGAGCAATAATGACAGAGAAGATCATGAATGCTTTGGTGATTTTATGAATGTTTGTTGTATGCCAGTTATCCCACACATTATCTTCCAAAACAACAAGATGCATATTTGTCATTCTAAATTGGAGTGCCCCATTTTCAGTTTCCTCTCATTTGAAAGAGCCACAGTTCCTTTAATCATTTTAACTGTCCTTCTCTGGACCCTCTTCAACTTCCTCACTATTTTGTTGGAGAAACAAGAACTATACAATGTATTTCCTGGATGAAAGAACCATAGTTTTGTACGTGGATGACATAATGTGTTCTTCCTTTGTCAACTATAATTTTGAAAATAACAAGCAAACAAATTCTGCCATTTCTGAGCAAATCCAAATTCCTGACAGCACCTTTTCCACCTCTTATCCCTGCTCCTCTCCTCTCTACACTACGACACAAGGAATCCCTATAATGATCTGGGACTTCTGAAGGGAAGAAATCTTCTTTGGATGAATGGATGGAAGGTCCCATCGCCCAGTGTTACACAGAAGCTGAAAACATAATTTTATTCTATAACCTTCCTTCATTTTTGTCCTGTTTTATCTTCATACTTCCCTTTTTCCCTCTTTTCTTCCCCACTACCCACAATATTGTGAAAAAATGAGGGGCTGGAGAAAGGGAGAAGGAATGGGGAGGGAGAATCAGTTCAGTTCCTTTCTCTTACCTCTAAATCCAGTGGAGCATGAACATGCCTCAGAGATGGTAAACTAAACAGGCAGGGGAAATTGTAAATTGAAGGGGGAGATGAGGATAAACCAGACTCTGTCCCATAAAAATTAAGAAATCTCAGAACTGTATCAGTCACTCATATCTAATGTTTGGATTTCCCTTAAACCGCATTCTGCCGTCAACTGCTATTCAGGCTGAGTTGCTTAGACAGTGAATTTCTGGCTCCTGCTGGCATTTCACATTATGCTAATGTATGTGAAAAGCTGTCTCCCTGGATACCATTGCAAATTGCCAGCTGAATCATAGGAACGCTGTCAACTTTTTTTTTTAAGTTTTCCATTTTTGACTTGCCATTGTGTGTAGCCAAGAGAAACCAGGAAATAATACATTCTTATAAATATGGAGCTAGCTTCCCCTGGACTGGTACTGGCTCCCTTTGGGAAAATGCTCCCCTGGTGTCTAACGTGATCAATCTGCAGGACTCTATTTTATTTGAAGTATTTTCCTTGCCCAAATATCAGTGTCAGCCTACAAGTGGGCCTGGTCCTCTAGAGCCAGTAGAGGGAGATGAGAGCATCAAACACTGATTTTCTATAGACTTCACTCCAAATCAAGGCCAACATAGGTGGACCTTGCTGTGCACAACAGCTGTGTTCCTGACAAGTTGTATGCAAACCAAATCTCTTACAGGGAAAATCCTATTTTAAATTCACTATAGGACACCTTGACTTAAAAGGTAAACTTGGGTGTGTTACTTAAGCCATCTGGGCCTCACCTGTAAAATGAAAATCATGGTAGTTGTAATAAGACGCTGATTTTGGTAGTGTGATTGATATCGATAAGCTATTCAGTTCTAAGGCCTAGAATGCCTGGGATTCAGAGAGTTTAAACAACTTGTCCATGTCTACAGAATGCAAAAGCACTTCTAAACTTGCTGTCTATCAAAATCATCATGCTGCCTCTAATAATAATAATGGTAATAACAACTCCCAGTTCATGGGATCATATCCTGAGAGCTCAAAGGAATCTTCTCAGAGGTCATCTAAGACAAACCTCTCATTTTCTCAAGGATGCAAGAAAGGCCTAGGTAGGGTTAGTGCTCCAGGTCTAATACGTAATAATAAACGTCACTTTATAGTTACTAAGTATTGGTTACAGGTAATGTATTATTATCTCATTTTTTAAAAGAGGGCAAAAAATTATGGAAACAACCTTAATCACAGGGTTCTGCCATGAAATTTCAGAACTAGAAGCCTCTACGCAGATGACCCCTTTCTGTCCAAGGTTTTGGATCAGATTACCTCTTGAAAAGTCATCCAACACTAAGATCTATGATTCTTTCAAAAGTGAATAATAATCATCTGTGCTGTAAGTTCAGAACAGGTTTTCTTAAAATGGAATATTCCTATATTGTTGAGAATATCCCCCCTTCATTGAATAAGGTAGGCATAATAACGGATACATTTATTTAGCACATATATACTTATGGACTATCTCCCCACAGGGATAATGATTCTAAGGCAGTCTATTAGGAAATCTAGATGGTTTTTTTTTCCTCTGACCTGTTTTCAGTCCATTTCTCTGACCTGTGTGGAAAGGGGTTTCCTAGAACCTACAGAGAGAAGCCCTCCATTGCTTTACATAGAGATGGGTGGGAGAATTCTCCAGCCCTTCTTCCTCACAGAGAAGAGGTAGCTTAGAGTATTCTCTGATCCATGGAGTATCCTGGTAATCCTTCCAGACACAGAGGAGGAAAATCAAGACATGGAGAGGACTTGGGGGTCAAAGTCTGGTGGAGTTCTTTCTTTGCCAGACCTGGCAACTATGAAAACAAAATAGGAATGTTCAGTTCAATAACTGAATCTGTCACTAACTTCTGTGTGACCCTAGGCAAGTTGCTTAACCTGTCAAGCCCCATGAAGGTTAGATAAAGAATCCTTTAAATTCCTGCCACACGAAGGCCCTGGAGGCCATCTCAGTGTTAAAAGAAGACAAACTTTGTCAGAGCCTGTCATCAAAAGCCCCTGAACTCTGTTCTCTGTAATTTTGACTTTTTCTTCTACTTCCTGACCTGGTTCTGATGCTCATAATACCAGAACTGGCTTCTCCTGACTCTTGTTTCACTCTCTCTCTACCTTTCCCACAATCTGCCAGCTCATGGCCTTGACCTTGGATTCCTGGACCTCACATAGCCTTCCACCCTTGGTGTTTCTAATAGTATTGGCTTAGCCTGTTCTGTGGGAATATCCGTATGCTATTCTTTGACTTTAAGAAATGGATTCTAACTTTAACCCCTTTAATGGACTGGGGTTTCTAACCTCAACACTGTCCAACAGACAGCTGCTCTATGGCCAACATCAACCACACCCCACTCAGACTGGATTCTCAGCTGCGCCCCCCCCAGGGCTACTTGCAGCAAGATCATGCCATGTGCTGCAGAGGAATTCCCTAGGCATGGGACAAGAGTACTCAGGCCATAACCTAACCTCTTAGAGCCTGAGACGTCATCTACACAAACAGAAGTCTTCCCTTTCATTCCCTTCCCTAAGAATGAGGGACTGGACACTCACAGGAATGGAAGAATCCAACTGGATCAAGAGATGATCATATGCTTTAATGAAAAAAGGAGTGAATGTGGTATCAGGTGATTTGTGTGATCTGGGGCAAGTCATTTCACCCCTATTTCTTAACCTAAATTTTAAGGGAGAGGGAGAGAGAAATTGGATGAGGTTGAGGCCAAAGTCCCTTCCAGCTTTAAATCCAGTCAAATTATGAATCCAAATCAGAGCTAGGCCTATGTATTTCAAGGAGTTACCCCCACTAAACCTTTCCATTAGTCTTAATTCTCTTGCTTATAAGCTAATGATTCTCATGTTTTTTGAGCCAGGAAAAAGACCCTACTAAAGAGAATCTCCCTGCTGCTTTTTGCTGTTGCTAAACCTGACATCCCTGTCTCCACTTCACAACTTAATGACTTCCTTTCTTTTCCTCTTTAGCCCAGAATGGCATTGGCCAGAAGGCTGAACATGAAATAAGAGACTAAAAAGCAACAGTGTGCTAGAGGTGAGCGGTGCATTTGAAAAATCTTGTCTTCTAAATAACAACAGCTCTCGTTGAAGTAGTGGCATTTTGGATTACAGTATGCTTTCCTTGCCAATTACTTGTGAGGCGGGTAATACAAGTACCATTTTAAAGATGAGTAAACTGAGGGTGTCCGCCAATAAGAGGCAGCTAGGTGAAGCCACCAGCCTGGGTTCAAACTCAGCCTCAGATGATTATGTGACTCTGGGCCAGTCACTTCATCTCTGATTGCCTCCATTTTTCCATCTATAAGATGAAGATAATAACAGCACTTACCTCTCATGGTAAGGATCAGATGAGATAATATTTGTAAAGCATTTAACCCAGTGCCTGGCACTTAAGAAATGGCTGTTTCCTCTCTTCCCTCCCCTTCTTTCTTCCTTCCTTCCTTCCTTCCTTCCTTCCTTCCTCTTTCCCTTCCTCCCTCCCTCCCTTCCTTCCTCCCTTCCTTCCTTCCTTCAGCAACTTCCTCCAAACTGCTAGCAAGTGTTGGAGATAAAATTGAAACATAAACATATTTCTAAAAAATTTTCTGGCAGATTGTAATTTTAATCATTGCAAAGTGATTCCTAGACAACCCCATTGCATAGTGGATCAAGCACTAGAATTGGAGTCAATAAGACCTGAGTTAAAAACTCTGCCTGGTGAGTCATTTAACCTCTCTCTGCCTCAGTTTCCTCATCTGCAAGGTAAAGATGACAATAGCACCAGCCTCACAGGGCTGCTGTGAGAATCAAATGAGATGATACATAGTGAGTGCTACATAAATGGCTGCCAAGTGGCCTACAGCTCTACAAAAGAAAGCAGTGTCTGTGAGAAGTTGGACTATTAAAGCTACAGAGGGTTACAGCAGTTAGTGAAGGGACCAGGGTGCGTGTGTGTGTGTGTGTGTGTGTGCGCGCGCGCGCGCGCGTGCATGTGCTGGTATGTGTATTAAATAACAACTAGGGCGTTGCTACTGCATAAAACCAGAGGATAGAGGCCAATGACTGAGACCTGCTAAACTTATTTATTAGAATTTATAATCAAGCACAAAATCCTGTGATGGAATTAAATCTTATTCCTCTTTTCCCTCAAAAATTCAAGGACAGCTACAAGGTAGAAAAGAGGATCAGAAAGAAAGGCAGAAAACAAACTGCTTTTGACCAGTTTTGACCAGCCTGTCCTCCTTCCCTCTGCACAGAAATAAAATATGAAATAGCTCTTTCCAAAGGGGGAGGGGCCTCAAGGCCTTATACCTACCTCATCCTGAAGAACCTGGAGTGGCAGAATAAGGGAAGTGGGAAAGGAAGAATGAGGAGGGGGGAAGAGAAGGAGAGAAGGGAGGGGGAAGAGAAAGGGGAGGGGGAAGGAGAGAGGGGAGATGAGGGAAGGAGAGACAAGAGGGGGGAAGGAGAGAGAAGAGGAAGGAGAAGCGGGGAAGGAGAAAGAGGAGAGAAATGGAGGAGGAGAAATGGTGGACTCCTACAGTCAGGTCTCCTACTCTCTTCTACCACCTGAAGTCATTTGGTTTAATAGATTCCTCTTTTAAAAAGCAATTAAGACCCTGGGAGGGTTAAAGCATTTATACCTTTGTTGTTATTGTTGTTGTTAGGCTAGTGATTCATCAATATGGGGGACTCCTGGTGTGGAAACTGCCTCCATTGATGCAGAACAGAGACTCTGCAAGTTAATATCTTAGAGTGTTGCTGGGTCACAGAAAGATGAAGAGACTTGCCCAGTATCACAGCCCTATTTTGCTTGGAAAGGCCAGTCTTGAGATCTTCATGACTCCAAAGCTGTCTATCTACTATGCCACATTGCCTCTCCACTCATATCTTTTATAAAATTGATATAAAGCAGAACTGGCATTTATATAGCACCTTAATGTCTATAAAACACTTTCTTTCCTTACATTCTGCCCTTTTAACCCCATGAGGACTTGTGAGGTAGAGTCTATAGATCTTTTCATCTCCATTGTATAGGTAAAGATAATAAGCTTAAGAGATGCTAAGTAGCTTACCCATAGTCATACAGTTATTAAGTGTTATCTGTGGGATTTGAAGTCAGGTTCTTCTTGACTCCAAGTCCTGGATATGATCTATTATACCAAGTTTTTTCTACAAGTCTCTAGCATATCTATAAGATGGGAAGAAATAGAAACTTTGGGGTCTGAAGCCAAATTGGAGCAAGTACAGGGTAAATGAGGCTTTGTCCCAGGCAGTGCGATGCATTCATTCAATAAATACTTATTACATGCCCATTATGTGCCAGGCATTGTCCTAAGTGCTAGGGATAGAAAAAAGGATAAAAAAAAGTCAAAAGTCAGTCCCTGCCCTAGAGAAGCTTACAACAAATGGGAGAGAGGACATGCAAACAGATATATACAAAGCAACCTATATACAAGATAAATGGGGAATGATTGACAGGGACAGCATTGGATTGAAGAGGGGTTGATGAAAGTTTCCTCTAGAAGGTGGGTTTTAGTTAGGAACATAAGGGAAGCCAGAGAGGTACTTAGTAAGAATGGAGGAGGCAGAACACTTGACACATGGGAAACAAACAGCCAGAGAGAATTCCTGGAACTGACACAGTGTCTTATTTGTGGAACAGCCAGGAGACCAGTGTCCCTGGATCAAAGACTTCATCACCTGAGGGGCATAGTTCCATTCCCACTTATCCATTCCCATACAGGAGTGACCTGACCAAATCTGCTCCCTCATTTGGCCCCAGGCCACCAACTCCCAGGGTGCTATGATTATCATTCCCCAACCACTGGAAGAAAGACTACCCCCATGACAAACTGTATAGTCCAGGGACTCATACCAGGGGGGACAACTGAGAACATTCGTGGGATGACAACCAAGGTAGTTCACAGTGGCCACCATCCTCTCTACACCAGCGTAGGAACTATGTCTCTTCTGTCTCTCTTCCTTGTCTCTCTTCCCTCACACATAATGCCCCACAAAGGGTAAGCACTCAATTGTCAGTGACTATGATAACAATTGATAAGTGTCCTGTCAAACAAATAAATCATCTCACCCTACTGAAATAGAGTGAATAGACTCACTGACTTCAGGTCAGGATTGGGAGTCATCCCTCACCGCCCCGCCCATTCCCCCAATTGGAACCAGTCAGAGCCTTGGAGTCAATTTAGATGTTCTATACTTGATGATAAATGGATAGAGAGAAGCCCTTGGAGTCAGGAGGAGCTTGCATTCAAGTTCTTTAAGTCAGTAAGGTTATATGACCTTGGGCGAGTCACTTAACTTCTCTATATTTTAAGCAACTCCAAAACTACATGGTGTAGAAACAGTGTTAACTTATCTGGTTAAAGAGGATTCCTCATACGGGAGCTCCCTAAACAGGGTCAATCCCTATTCTTATACTTGGTACTTCTTGTGCATTATAGTCAGAAAATTCTTACCTTTTCCCCCCTCTAATCCCTGAGATTTAGAACTGCCTTATGCCTAGGTGAAAGTTCTTTTCTTCTGCTTCCTCTCCTCCATCTCTCCTCCCTATCTTTGGCTCTAGCTCTTTCCAGTCACTGCCCTCTCCTTTGATACTGTGCCTTCTGGAGGCACAAAATTCCTCATCCCTTCATCCTAGATCTCCTCTCACATTCCTTCTACCTTTTAGTACTCGCTGAAATCTAGCTTTCTTTTCCCAACTTCATCATCCCTCTTAAACTGCTCTCTCCAAAGTTCCCAAAGATCTCTCAAGTGCAAAGTCGCCTTCATCCTAAATCTCCTCTCACATTCCTTCTACCTTTTAGTACTTGCTGAAATCTAGCTTTCTTTTCCCAACTTCATCATCCCTCTTAAACTGCTCTCTCCAAAGTTCCCAAAGATCTCTCAATTGCAAAGTCGAATAGTCTTTTCTTAGTTTTCCTTCTTTTTGACTTCTGTCTCTCCAGCATTTGGCACTGTTCACCACCTTCTCCTCCTGGATTCTCTCTCCCTCTGGGAATTCGTGATTCGGCATCTCCTGGTCTTCCTCCTACTTACATCTCTGACTGCTTTATTGCACTCTTATTTGCTATATCTTTATCCATATCTCACCCACTAACTGTGAGCGTCCCCCAAGGCTCTGGCCTAAGCCCTCTTCTCTTTTCTCCATATACTCTCATTAGGTGATCTCATCAGCTCCCCTGGGCTCAATTATCATCCCTATGCAGATTATTCCCAGGTGGATTTATCTAGTCCAGGCTTCTTCCCTGAACAACTGTCCTGTGTTACCAACTGAAATGCAAACCTCCCCACATCATTTCCCACCCTGGCTATCTGATTTCATCGTTCCCCTCCCCACCCCCCAACCTTCCTCCCCACTTCCTTCAGCTTCTTTTTATGTGTTGTCTCACCCATTAGATCGTGAGATCTTTGAGGGCAGGGACCATCACACCTTTCTTTATATCCCCAGCACTTAGCACAGTGCTAGCACGCAGCAGGCAATTAATTAATTGTTCTTTGCCTGACTCAATATATCCAAAACAGAATTATTACATTTCCCCCACACAGATACACTCTACCCTTCTTCCAAACTTTCCTCTTAGTCAAAAGCACTGCCATCCTTACATTCACTCAGGTTTAAAACTTCAGCATTATCCTCAATTCCTCTCTCTTGCTCACTTTACATAGCCAATTAGTTTCCAAGTCATAACTTTTTCTCTAAAGCGTGGCTTTCATATCATGGCTTTTTGCTCCACTCCCTCATTCCCCACCTTAATTCAGGCCCTTATCACCTGAACTATTGCAACAGCTTTGTGACTGGGCTCCCAACCTCAAGTGTCTTCTCACTTCAATCCATCCTCCACACAACTGCAAAAGTGATTCTCCTAAAGCATAGTCTGACCATGCCGCCCACTTGTTCAATAAAATCCAGTAACTTGCTCTATTATCATTAGAACTACATATAAGCTCCCCCATTCAGCATTTAAAGCTCTTCATAACCTGGCCCTTCCTCTCTTCTCATGAGTTATTCCACCTCCCATTTGTTACTGTTGTTGTTCAGTCATTTTCAGTTGTTCCCATTGATAGTTTTCTTGTCAAAGAACTTGTCATTTCCTTCTCCAGCTCATTTTTTCAGATGAGGAGACTGCAGCAGAGTTAAGTGACTCACCCAGGATCACACAGCTAGTACATGTCTGAGACTAGATTTTGAACTCTTGACTCTGATCCAGCACTGGACCACCCAACTACTCATTCCACATACTCACGGACAAGCCATTCTGAACTACTTGTCCTTCTTCACACACGATGCTCCATCTCCCAACTCTGTGCCTTTTCAGACTATCACCCTTGGCCTGGAATGCTCTCTCTCTTATCCTTCTGTCTTTACAATCCCTCAATCCCTGGATTTCTTTAACACTCAACTCAAGCACCACCTTCTGCATGAGTCCTTTTTCAGGACCAGCAGCTGGTGGTACTTTCCCTTTTAAGGCTACTTTTCATCTAGTCTTTATTAAGTTGTAGGTACTGAAGACAAGATGGCTGCCAAAGGCAACAGTGGGTTAGAAGACAAACTCATTTGTAAATCTTACTAAGAAAGATGATAGATGATCACAAGCAGCAGCATCTCATAAAGCAGTGAAGGATAAAACCAATCTAAGTAAGCCTGGTGAGATATCCAACTAAGTAAATGCATCCCAAGGGCATTCAAGGATGAAAAGAGAAAGAAAGACAACAAACAGAATAAAAATCAAAACGGAAAAGATTTGCGAGAACGTTTACAACAAACCATTTTCTCCATCAGGATTAATGAAATTATCACACTTGGACTCTCACATTACATTCCCTGAGGTGTTTATAAAGGAAGTGGAAATGCCATTAAAGAGAATCAAAATTGGAGGGGTAGAGAGAGGTAAGGAGGGAAGGAAGGAGGGAGGGAAGGAAGAAGAGAGGAAAGGAGAGGGGAAGGGGAGGGAGAGGGAGAGACGGATAGATTCCTGTGAGTACTGAAAACCTTATTTGCAAGGTATATAAAGGAGGAGGGGTACCAAAGGCATAGGGAAAATATTGGAACTTACTGATATTACAAAAAAAAGTTAAGGGAGAAACCTCAACAGCTACTGACCTATATGCCTATTCTTCCATACAAAATTTTCATGAGAGTCATTTATACATGAACGGATGGTATCCATGATGAAAGTATTAGTAAAGAACAATCAGGATTTTACAAATATTCTTCAACAATGGATCACATCTTTAGCATCTCATAATTGACTAAGAGAATATAACATCTCATTGTACTTATTGTTTTCCAATTGTGAAAAATCATTCACCCAGATAGAACAAAATGACACCTTCAAGGCTCTTTTACAACAAAGTGTCTCCCCTCTATTTATCAAGAATATTCAAGATTCCTTGGAAGACGTAACAACAGAAATAATTCTGTTCAATGACCTTCTGATAACTAACATCAGATGGGGCATTGAACAGGAATATATTCTTGCCAAAAGTATTCACTACTGTAATGAAGGCATTCCAGCTTCATATCCATGTCAAGGAGGGATTTCTAGGGGTTTATGGGGTCCTCTCTGCTGTTCCTCTGTGCAGATGACATTACATTGACCAAATCAATTCCCAAGGCATTGTGGAGCCTCCTGAAAGAGTCACTCTGAGGAGTTTGGCTTGTCTATCCACATTAGAAAACGTAAATGGATAAATAATTCTTATTATTCAGATTTCAACTTTAATCTGACTGAACACTCCCTAAAGCTTGACTGACAGTACATATATCTTGGACAAACAAGACAGATGGATAACAAGTCAGATGCAGAGTTGCAAAGGAAGAAGAGAACAGAATGGATTATTTTGGGGAATTTGCAAAGCACTCTTACTGATCCCAAGCCTCGTTACAGCAAAGGCCACTCTACTTTTGTTGCTATATGGTAGTGAGAGAACCTGAATATCACTGCCTCTGAAAAGCTGAAAACTAGCATCAATGGGGAGGAGGGGAGGCTGCAACATATAATGAACAAGGAACTCAGAAGAACAAGATTAAAGGAGGACATCAAAGAATTTTGTGATGAAGGAAAAAATGGGCTGGTTATGTTAGAGGGAGCAAGGGATGGCAAGCAGACAGCCAGAGTATTCCACTGGTACACTTGTGATACCAGGAGAAAGCAAGAAAGGTTTCTAGCATATAAGGTGGAAGCCCCTGGTAGGGAATTTTGGGAAGGACATGGGTGAGAGTCACCCATGGGTGATGAGCTGGCATGGGTGGATAGAGATCTTCCTCTTTGCTGGGAATTCCCAATTGTGTGTGGATCACCCATCCAATTGAGTTTTTAGGACCTATTTATTTATATGCTTTCTCCTTATTTATATATTGCCTCCACTAGAAGGAAAGCTCTTTAAAAGCAGCAACTGTTTTTGCTCTTGCTTTGTTCCACTCCATCCTTTCCCCCTCCCCCATCACTTAGCATAGTGCCTGGCATATAACATTTAATAAATGCTTATTGATTGTTTCCTCCTAAAGATACTACTTCTTATTACCTTAGCTTCTTGAAATTCTCTCAGATACTCCGACTCCCAACTGCACACAGAACTGGGAGGTTGATTCAGTTGGTGTGTCTTTTTCTCCTCACTGCCACTGTCAAACCTTTCTACCACCATCACTCAGAAACTACCCTTTCTTCTTTCAAGAACACTCCATCCTCTCTAGATCCTTGTTGCTGTAATATAAGCTCTAGCCATTCTCCTTCCTCTCTAAAACAGTTCAGTACCTGACTCACAGTCTTCTCCACCCCAGACTTGGAGGCCTTCAAACACTCTGGCTTCCCAGTTCAACTTCTTCAATTTCTCTGATTTTTTTTCCTCCAGTCTGCTTTATCACTTTGACCATGCACAGAAGTTCCATACTTTAGACATCCTCCTGTCATTCTATTCCTTCCCTAACAATGAAATCCAGAACCCTTTGTAATGGTTCTGAGTGACCCTTTGTAAGGGGAAGGGGCAGGCTTGGGCAAAGTATTTTAATGAGAGGCTTTGGACAGTTTGAGGGTATTGAGATGCCTGAGAGATGGGGAAGAAAAGGCTCTAGGTCACAAGAAGGTACCAAAATAAATACTATTTTCCAATTTTGCTACAGACTCTTCTGGTGAAGTCTCCCAAAACCATTTTGTTACCTTCTTTTAGAATATGACCTCTGTCCCACAGCTTCACTTGTGGTACAAATATGGAAAAAGTTATCACATGAGTTGAAACAATGGTGATACTACATAAAGTGTGCATATGTGAATTTGGGGTGCCTCTGATTTCAGAGAATTGTCCTATTCATTCAAATGGGGGTGGAAGAAAAGCAAAGCATATCACCCCAAATAGAAAAGCCTTGGGTTAAGACTTAGAACCTTGTTGCCAGGGAGACTGCTGATTGGAAAAAAGACCATGACATGGTTTTACGAAGACCAACAGAATCTCCTTCCTTTATTTCTTTCTTTCTGTTTTTTCTATGAAGCAAAAGAGAAAGTGAGGGGAAGAGTAAGAATAAAAGACATTCAGTGAGGCCCATCATCAAGTTGACCATCAGATGATTTTTTTTTCTCTCAATCACAGCAATTCACAAATAATCCACACTAAGACACAAAGGGGCTGCACTATGCATCAACAGAGGGTGGACCCACAGAAATGAAATCACAGCTTTTTCTTTTTTTTAGGTACTGAACTATAATTAGTAATTGCTTATGTTTGATTGTCCTAATAATTTTATTTTTCTAGGAAAGCCTAGTTGAGGGTCAAAACAAACTATATTCCCTCTGATTCAAACAACCATGCCTATAGGAAAACTAGTTGTATGAAAAATGAATTTATAGCCCAGTGAACCCACAAGCATTTATGAAGCACTTACTGGTCAGTCTGTCTATTATTAAGTGACCACTGCATGCTATACATTGTGGTAAGTGCTGGGGGTACAAAAAGAGGTTAAAAAAAACACCACAGTCTTTGCCCTAAAGGAGCTTACAATCTAATGGGGGAGACAACACATAAAAAATGCACATATATACCATTTCTAGTTCTGTCCTCTAAGACCAAGCAGAACAAATCTACTCCCTCTTGGATATGACCTACTTAAAATATCTGAATTTAATTACCACGTTCCCCTCTAAGTCTTCTCTAGGCTAAACTGAGACTCACAGGCCATGATATCTAGTCCCATCGCTATCCTGGCCATTCTCCACTGGACATATACTAGGCTGTCAACGGCCTTCAGCACTGTGGCTGTGGTTTGCTCCTCCTTCGTGATAGAAAGGATGGCATACAGTTACTCATGAAGCATCTTTACATGCTGCTTCCCCCTCTGCTGCCCTGCTTGGTTCCCCTAGTTAGGATGCTAACAGAATATATGATAAAATGACTGACTGGGGAATTAAAATTGTACTTGTCTTACAAGTTGACCTGAACTTGATGTCAAGGCCAGGAGAAGTTGCTTATTAAGTGACCAAAAGAATGAAGAGACTTCTGTCTTTAATGAAACTAAACATCTATATATACTTTCTGCTCTGAGATTTCCTCCCATTGCAGTGAAATAATTTTTGGACTCTGTTTTTCTAATTATGTTTATCATGCAAATGACATGGCAAAGAAGAGGGAAAGAAACGGGAAAAATAGAAAAACTATGGCTGAAAAGTCAGAGGTGAAATTGGCCAGCTCTGGCTAGTGGTAAGACAATTATGATAAGAATACTAGGGAACCATTGGGATGGAAGGAACCGTTTGTGCTCTGGTTTTTGTAGAATTGGAAAAATTCAAATAAAGTCAACTTGGATGACATGGTACTTGTGCCACAATGGGGTTTGAGTGTTATAGGTTGTAGATTCAGAGTAATGAATGGGAATTGGGGCAATGAGAGCAAGGCTTGATGGAGAGGCAAGTAGGAAGGTTAGAGCAAGATCTGAATCAAAACCACTAAGGCAAGCCTCAAGGGGCAAATACAGAAGAGCACAGCCAGGCAGGAAGACAAGAACCAAGAGAGCAGAAATATCACAGGACCTATTTGACAAAGTGAAAGGTTCAAAGCGTAAATAAAAAGGATGATCCAGGAGATCACTAGGAGCTCCAGGAACAGGAACTTTTATAACTCTTTGCCTCTCTAAGGAAGTTTTTCTACATTTCAGGTTAGGACAATAGCCAATTTCCAAATTTGGTCTGCAGTAGGAGATAGAAGGTAGTGCCTGCTCACCCTGAGGGGTAAGGGAAGCTGCTAATAGAGAACTCCTTTAAGTACTCGTAAGTAACATATATATTTATATTTCAAACTCAATTCTATTTTCCTGCTCATTTCCCCTTGGTTTAACTTCATTTCTGATTGATCTTCAGGCATTGGTTCCTGAGGAATACATTCTTCACGTTCCCCTGGGCTAATCTCACTGGTCAGGGGTAAGGGATAAACATATACCAAGAAGGCTCCTTAGCTGAGGGACCACCTCAGTGAATGCTCATCCAAAGTAAAAAAATCTTTTTGCAATATAAATAAACTGTCCCTAATTTGGTTGTCTTGTAAATTTAGATTTTGATTCCTCCAGTTTTCTTCTTATTGAATTGGGGGGAGGGAGGAATACTGGTCAAGGAAGACCACTTTATTTTATATTAGGGCTTACCTAAACAAATTCAGAAATAATAATACAAATGGTTGACATTTATATAGAGCTTATTATGTATATTAGCACCAATTATTTCATTTACTCCTCATAATACCCCTGGAAAGTAAGTGCTATTATTATCTCCATTTTACAGATGAGAAAACTGAGGCTTACAGAGGTTAAGTGACTTTCCCATCGTTGCACAGCTAGTAAGTGTTTGAGATTTTATTTGAACTCAGGCTTTCCTTGTCCAGGTCCAATGTTTTATCCATTGAATCACCTAGCTGTCTTACATGGCTGAATGGAATTGAATCAAATTAAAAGATGCATTGTCCTTTTGCATCTTCTTATTGAACTTGGGCCTGATTGAAACATGTGGCATTCCAGGAAGAAATCTCATTTTAATTGGAACATTCATGCAACAGATGGAAGAGGAGGTTTTTCAGATTCTCCCCCCTCCACTAAAAGAATGCTTTCTTGGACAGAAAAACTGAGGGAAAGAAACCATCGTCTAACAGATGCCCACCTTTCACAGTGTCATCTCTGGGAACCCATGCTTACTTTCCCAGATCTGAAATGCTGTCATAGACTCCTTTTCTTATCTCTTGCCTAACCCCTTGGATTTGCTTACTCTGGCAAAACCCTAGCTTGATTTGGCACAGCATCCTGTCTACTCTCTCAAACCATACTACTTGGACCCTGCCTTCTTTCCTTGAAAAGGTTCTTTCCCTTGAGCATTCTTAATTACTCTCCTGTTCACCAGAACAGAGCTTCAGGGAATCAATCTGAGTCAACAAACGGTCAGCTTCCTGGCCACTCCCTGAAGTTTGGTTCAGTGTGGATTCTCTGCTCCTAAACTGAGGTTTGGCCAACTTATTTTTAACTAACTCAATAGATCTCAATGTTCCAAAAACATCCTTCTATTCAATAGAATCTATTGGCTGAGCTTGGCTTTGTGGCTTATGCTTCTTCTCAACTTGGATCCTACCTCCTTGTTTCTAAAGTTCCAAGCAAGTTTGCCTTTCCCCTACATAAGAATTGGTTTCATCATTGGTGTGTGTTGGCTCTACCTCAGACTCTAGGGGACCAAGAAGACATGAATTTTTCAATTGCTTAAAGAAGAGCTTATTAACTAGAGGTCTACAGATCTCTTGAAAGTCTATAGATAGATTTCATGGGGTCCATGAATTTGGATGAAGAAAAAAATCACATCTTTATTTCCTCTTACCTTGGTTTCTATCTCTATTTTATTTCATTCATTTAAAAACATAATTCTGAGAAAGGGTCAGTGGACTTACCCCATCCTACCTTTACCCAAGGTAAAGAACCTTTGCTTCTTAACAACAACAACAAAGTTAAGAACCCTTGACCTAAAAGATACATTATTCTATTCATATGGATAATGTCCCTACTCTGATGCAGAATACAGTATGGTCTTCAGAAGGTGTTGTGGCTGTGCATGGTGTAATCTTGTGGTTGAGGCTGGTGAATCTATGTAGTTTGGAAGTTCTGAGCTGCCATAAGGCTAAAGCTAATTCATCAGATGTCCATACTAAATCTGGCATGAATATGGTAAACCCCTAAGAGACTGAGGTGGGGGGCTTCCTAAAGAAGGATAAACCAGTTTAGGTGAAAAACAAGGTAGGTTAGACCTTCCATGACAATTAGCAGTGGGGACAGGCCTATGAGTAGTTGCTGCCCTTCCAGCATGGGTGATTTAGAGAGATTCAGTATTAACATTTTTTAAAAAATGCTATGGACAAAAAAACTCATCACCCAGTGATGAATACCTCCACCTTAGCTAGGTTTAGAACTTCAGTGACAGATAGTCAGTGAATCAGGAGTCCTTTTCTCAAAGTCTTTCGTTGGTTAAATCAATGATAGTACCAAAGCTTTCACTTTGCTGGCCCAAGCTATAATACTCCAGCCAGGGTGACCTCCAAACTTGGCATCAGAGGTACATGACTTGAAATTAGTGAACATTTCAGTTGATATGGGTTTTAAGTTTAAGCAAGCTTCATGAATAAATATAGTCATCACACTTTATTCCCCAATCTTCTTTAAGAATTATATTCCTTAGCAGCCCACTGGAAATGACACTCTGTTCCTCCACAAATGAACTTCTGATTCTAGGATGGAAAGAAGCTGAGGAAAGTGTGGGATTTCTTCCAAGGCAAGAATGATGTGTGGATAGGAAGGCTCATCAAGGGATTTAGCTGATCCTAGACACACTGGCTTCCTCATTAACTTTACCACTTAGGTAAGATTAGATCTTAATCATCCCTTTTCCTGATCATATCTCCTGTTATTAACATGATGTCTCCAGCCACAGGCTGGAGAAGAACAAACAGAATTGTTGCTTTCAAGTGTCAAAGGATAAAGCTGGATCCAGAGAATGTCCCTTTAACTTTCACCAAGTCTCTACGTTGGTACTTTTCCTGCAGTGGACAGGTAGACTCCTCCTTAGGAAGATACAAAAGACCAGAATACAACACAGAAATCACAATACAGAAAAATAAGACTTGATGGTACAGGGATGAAAGTAGGGATGGACAGAAGATGAAGGATTTATTTCAAATCCTTCTTCAGCTACTTAATAGCTGTGTGACCTAGGGCAAATGATTTGATCTCTCTGGGCCTCAGTTTTCTGATCTGTAAAGTGAGAGGGAGGCCATCTTGCAGCTCTAAATCTATGGTCCTGTGGCCTTAGGTAAGTGATGGTTTACAGATCACTAACTACTTGTCTGGATAGTTAGAGAAGATTAAAGCTAAGGCATTTGGAGCCAGTCACACAGCTGTTATAGATCAGCCCTAAATGGAGACAAAGGATCTCTGAAATGAGAACTGAGGCTATAAGAAAAAACAGAATTCTGCTTATAAAATATTCTCCAGCCACATAGTTTAGTGGTAAGGGGAAGACTTCCATATAGATTTTATAATTTTAGGTGGGACTTTAAAATTCTGAGTTATAGAACCTGGGTGGGAATCCTCAAATTGATGCCTACTAGCTTTGTCCTAACCCTCTACACCTCAGTTTTCTCACCTGTAAAATGAGGGCTTTGTACCAGAGGGCCCCTTTCATCTCTGAAGCATCTGCCCCAGAACCCTTCAGAAATAGTTATTGTAGAAATTGAGATCCACTTCAACTGGGGGACATGAGATAAGACAATGAACAGTCTACTGTGGCCAGATGCCTTATAGAATGCAAAGTTTGTGCACAGAGTGGGTGGGAGGCAAGAGACACTAACACTTGGGTGGCACAGTATATGGAGTGCTAAACCTGGAGTCATAAAGACCCGAATTTGAATCCTGCCTCTGGTGATTACTAGCTGGGTGGCACTTAACCTTTCTATGTCTCACTTTTTATCATCTATGAAATGGGGATAATAACAGCACCTGCCTCCCAGGGTGCTATCAAATGAGGTAATATAATAATAGCTAACATTTACAGAGGCAGCTGCATGGCACAGTGGATGAAGCAGCCAGATCTGGAGTCAGACCTCAGTTCGAATCTGACCTCAGACACTCACTATGTGACCCTGGGCAAGTCACTTCACCCTCAGTTTTTTCATCTATAAAATGAGATGGGGAATGAAAAAGCAAACCACTCCAGTGTCTTTACCAAGAAAACATCAAATGGAGTCCCAGAGAATTAGATGCAAGTGAAGCAAATGAACAACATTTATATAACACTTGCTCTGTGCCCAGCACGATGCTAAGTGCCTTACAATAACCCTGCCAGGAGATGCTACTATATCCCCATGTTACAGATGAGGAAAATAAGGCAAACAGAGGTTAGGTGACTTGCCCAGGGTTATACAGGGAGTAAGTGTCTGAGGCTGAATTTGAACTCAGATCTTTCCAACTCCAGGCCCATCATGCTGCCCCTCTATATACACGTAAAGCAATTTGCAAACTTTAAAGCACTATTTAAACACTAGTTCTTATTTTTGTTGTTGTTGTTAATCTTGGATCAGGCACTATGTGACCTTTCACCAGTCACTCACCCCCTCTGTGCCTCAGTGTCCTTATGTGTAAAATGAAGGAGGTGAATGGGATAATTTCATAGGTCTCTTCACAGCTATAATATTTTAATCATTCTATTGAAGACTGAAGATCTGTACCTTACATGTTAACCAGGATGCTAGGACCCTTAAAACTGGATCCCAAGCAAGAATATCCTTAACCAACTTCATCTTCCCCAAAACCTGGAGGCTCAGATAAAATCCATAGCAACAGAAGCCCTGCTCTGTGGCAGCGCCTCCAAGTGTTCCCCAGCTCTGCACAGCCATATGCCAGTTGGCGGTTTCCTCCCACTTTGGCCCATTTTCCATTTTGGGGTACAGGCTAAGTCATTGCCAGAGCTTAAGTCTTAAGTGGTCCCTTCAAGGCTAAGAAGTGTGTTGGTCTCCTGAACTTCTGGGGGATCTCCCAGTAAGGGGCAGGATAATTTCCTTGACTCTCAGGCTCCTTTTCCATTGTTAGAGCGTCTGACTATCTCTCAGGTCCCTTAGACCTAAATCTTCTAATCCTCGTTGCACAGAGGGTGCAGGGCTATGGTAGCAATTCTGAGGGACATTAGTCCTTGGCTGCTTCTGTCCAGCTGGGTGGTGAACTCTTCGTGAGTATAAATCACCAGTAGTTGGATGTCCTCCGTTTACCATATACTAGAGCAGGCACAAGAGCAGCATGAAGCCAGGCTTCTGGGAAGATTTTGTAATCTTAGGTGAGATTTTAGGAGGCCCAGGAAGCCCAGCTTCCTTCATGTGACCGTCTACCCCTTCTGCCTCATGTTTGCTAATATCTGAAATCCCTTGCCCAGGAGACAGGGTCTTTCATTCCAAATTAAAAGAAAAAATGTTCAAAATACAAATGCTCCAGGGAGAGGCCAAGCCTGGGGACCGCTTCTGCTACCTTTAGAGCCAGAAGGCAGCACCACATTGCAGCAATACATGTCGGAATCTGATGTGTTTTGTGTATCCCAGCCCAGCCATTCCTTAATTTTGAGGCCATTTTGACCTCTGTGAAATGAAATCATTCCCATTTGCTCAGTTTTTTCATCTCATTTTTGCAAAATGAATTTATATGAGTTACCTCCCTCAGGTCCGGTTTCTCTCTGGTCTCCTTACCTGCCGTATTGCTCTGCCCACTTTCCCTTCTGGTACCCCTGTATGGTCAATCTTCCCTCATTAGAATTAAAGTACTTTGAGGACAGGGACTCTAGCTTGGCACACAATAAGCATGTAATAAATGCTTTAACCTATTATTTAAAATAAAGGACACCAGTATGTATACATTAAATATCTCTAGTGTTTGTCACTGACCTTAATGTGCCTCTGTTAAGTCAATCCCTGGTTATCATGCTGGATGAGTCACTTTAGATTTAATACATACATATATATACACATGCATGTATGTACATTGTGTATATACATATACACATATACGCATATGTGTGCACACACATATGTATAGTTACTTAGTTTTTCTGAAGATGAAATAACAATTAGCTAGGAGTCAAAGACATGCTGTACAAGGACAAAGAAGTATTTGAATGGCTTCATGAGGAAGAGGGCTTAGATGCATTTTTGCTTGGTCACAGAGTATAAAACTATCACCAATGGGTAGGATTTCAAAAGGACAGATTTAAAGCTTAATCTAAGTAGTGCTGGGCCTGGACTCAGGAAGACCTGGGTTCAAATATGGCATCAGACATGATTTCCTAAACTGTTCTCTGCCTTGGTTTCCTCTTCTGTAAAATGGGGGTAGTGGCTCCTATCGTAGAGAATCATTACACAGATAAATTAGAGCAAAGAAAGCACTTTGCTAACCTTTGAAGCACAAATGCTAGCTGTTATTAATTCAGTTCAGTTTAACAAATATTTGCTAAGTCCTCGCTGTGGTATGAGGCGGCTGGTGGTGCAATGGGTAGTGTCCTGGACCATTCAGGAAGACTTGTTCAACTCTGACCTCAGACACCCACTATCTTTGTAACTCTGGATCCTGTGGACCTAACCTCTGTTTACCTCAGTTTCCACTGCTGTGAAATGGGGATAATAATAGCACCTAACTCCAAAACGATAATATTTATGAAGCATTTGTTACAGTGCCTAGCACATAGTAGGTGCTTTATGCTACCATCGATGTTATCCATTGCCTAACACTTAGCTATCCAAAGCTGGAAGGGGCTGCCTCCAATGGTGGTGAGTTCTTCATCTCTGGAGGTCTTCAGGAAAAGCGAGCCACTTGCTACAGATATTATACAGGGGCTGTCCAGTTCTGTTATGGAATAAATGACTAGGTGACCTGTGAGGTCCTTCCTCACTCAGAGGTCCTATGATTTCGGTCGTTCTTAGGACAGGCAGCCATAAAAGGATCTACTGTTGATAACTAGAGAAGGAGGCCCCAACTCGGGAGCCTCTGTCCTTTATTCTAAACACCCTCACCTGTCTATCATCTACACCAGAGGAGGCTTTATCATTCTGGTTGCTTTTCATCGGTTCTCATTGTCTGTGTGTTATCCAGGGTCTCCCCATCTCTCTCCTTTTTTGAGCTCTGCTTTCTCTGTCTTTTCCCTTCAGTCCCTAGCCTTCCCCTGCTCCTTCCCCTCCCCAGTCACTCTTACTTTTTACTTTCTTTTTTTCCATAAGAAACTGCTGACATTCAACCACAGCACATTATCTTTGGATGAGAAATCACAGTGGGAGGTATTAAAGTCTCAATGGGAGGGATCCCAGCCCTGGGCTGACAACAAAACATCTTTGATTTGAAGAAAAACATTTAGGGTAAGTACAAAAATGAATCCAAAGGATGGGGGCAAGCTAGAGGGACCTGGAACATGGTCATATGCCTTTCAACCAGAGGAAAAGCCTGGTTTAAACCAATGTAATTGAATCAGACCCAGACCTTTTTTTGGAAGCACAGGGAGTTCCTAGGCCCTGGCTGCTTCCTTTATCCTAGGAAAAAATAAAATAAACCCCTCTCCTTCCAGTTCCCTCTAGACAGGAAAGTCATCTAGGGCCCCTGAAAAGACCCCATTCCCCCAGGGGCAAGTCATGACAAGAAGCAGACTGTGTGAATGAGATGGCAGAACCAGAGGGTTTTGAACCGGATATAACATTCCTCTGTTCTCTTTTAATGGTTTTGTTCCTTTGCTTAACAACCTACAGTGGCTCCCTTTGGCTTATTAGATCAGGTTCAAACTCCTCGGGCCACCATTCAAAGAACTCTACAGTCTGGCCCATTTACTCCATCCAGCCTCTGAGGTCTAAAACAAACGCTTCCCTCTTTCCAGGCCAGTCTCTGTGTGTGCTGTGCTCCCTTCAGCCTCCATGGGCTTTGTTCCAACCATCTTCTCACCCTTTCCTTCCAGTAATGAACTACATTCACCCTACAAGGCCTAGCTAAAGACCTACTATTTCCAGTAAGACTTCCTTGACTGAAGACTTCTCCATGATCTTTACTCTTCTCTAAATCCTTACATCTACTATCCCTACAATTTCTTCTATATTTTCTGTATTGAACCTGGACCAGAGACAACCAAATGGTCCTACAGTCTGGCTTTTTCTCCCTACTGTAGATGTATGTGAACAAGGGCTTAAATATATGGGCTTTGTGCCAAAGAAGAGCAGAGCCTCTTGGATGCAGAAGGGGCTGAATTCTTAGGTTTGGGCCCCAATCTATACAGTGCCCTCAGGCACCAATTTAATCTCATCATTGTCCTATTCAAATACCTATAACGTCTCCCTTTAGCCTATGGGATAAGTAAAGCATATACTCCCCAGCTTGGCCTTCAATGCTCTATATAACTAGCCCCACCATACCTGTCTAGTCTTTTTTTCCCATCATCTCCCAATAAGAAGCAAAAACAATTTCTTTTTGACCAGGTCATTCTCCTCCCAGAACACCCAATCTGCCATGTTCATTCCCAACATTTAGTCTTGGCTCATGACAGGGCCCTCCCTGCCTGGAATGTTCTCCTCTTTTGAATCCACTTAGTCATAGCCTACATACCTTGCAAAGTCCAAAGAAAGTTTCTTTTCTTCCATGAAACCTTTTCTAATTCACAATGATCTCCCTCTTTTTCAAAGTCCTATATTTCCCTTTTTTATATATATGCTTCTCCTTTTGGTCCATGCACTACCCTATATTGATTTTTAACTTTTTTTGTGTATTCATGTCACAAGAGACAATGTGGCATAATTGCTTGAGTAACTGGATTTAGCAAAAGGAAGTTGAAATTCTACCTCTGATACTTACTAGCTGTGTAACTTGGGCACATCACATAACCCCCTGAGCCTGAGGCAGCTCTCTTAGATTCATCAACTAATTTTTAGATGGGTTATGATCACCATTGAAGAAATGGTGCTAACTTTCATGTTGGAGGAATTAAGTAAGGGATCAGAGTCCATCCCCCTCCTTTTGGAGACCTGAGAGCTAAGGCATAAATAAAGTGACTTACCCAGGGACATGCAGCTGGCAAGTGGCAAAGAGAGCATGGGAACCTGGAACCCCTCCCCGTCCAGTCCTCACCCACCATGCTGCCTCAGCTGACTTTCCCCTTGGCTTCTATAAATACCACATATCCTTGGCTGAAATGCTGTTTGATAACTTCCTACAGCAATTACATTTTAGAAAAAGCACAACAGATATCATTCTACCGCCTACATGAATGGCAGAGCTAGAGTTTTGTCTTTTTTTTTCTCCCCCTCTTGTACTCAGAGCTGAATAAATCTGTGAGGGTCAGAGATTGAAAAGAAACCAGAAATGGTCATCCCAGCAGCTGGTTAATGGCTCCCAGCAAAGGATTCTCGACAATACCCCACCCTCAGGGGCTACCAACTCATGGACTTATGTAGACTATAGTTGGGAAACAAATTTTCTGTCAGGCCACTGATGAGAAGTAGGGTTGGGGTGAGGAAAATAAAAGGTCATAGAAGAAAAACTCAACTTATTTCATTTATTTTAGAGAAAGAGAATATATAAAAAGGGCTTTCTTTTTCAGTCATCTTTTTTTAACTTGTATGCTCACAGATTTGCTCCAATACTATCTATTGATTTCATCAAAAAAAGTACTCCCCTCCCCATAAATGAAGATTACAACCCTTCCATGAGCTAATGGGTCAGTAGGGTGAAAAAAAAAATCATCACTTGGTGCCTAACCTTCTGGATTTAACTGGGCTGGTTCTCCAGCAGCATTCCAGTGCTGGGCTGTGCTAGAAGTCTTCCCAGCTTCCTAAAGCCTTCCATGGCTCATTCATGATCAAATGGTACAGGCTCGAAGAATGCTGAGTTACCTCCATACCACAGTGAGGCAGTGGAGAAGCCAACTTTTAAGCAAGCAGTGATGCAATTTATAAGGAAAGAGTAGGAAAATATTTAATAAATAACTCAAATCTGTTCTCAGGACCAGCATAAATAAGCACAGACAGGCTTGTCACCAGTATGTTAGTCACCCTGTGATGAATTCTTTGTCCATAGCAAGTCATAAAACAAATCTGATTTTGATAAATATAGCTAGTATTTGCATAATGCTTTGGGATTTACAAAATACTTTGTAAATATTATCTTATTCAGTACTCACAAAAACCCTGTAAGGTAGCAGGTACCATTATTATATCCATTTTACAGGTAAGGAAATGCTGAGAGGCTGAGTGTTTGGGGGCAGGATTTGAACTCAGGTCTTCCTAGCTCTAGTTCCAACACACTATCCACTGTCCAGAGAGGGGGAGAGAGAAAGAAAAGGGAAGAAGAAAGTGAGACAGGGAAGAGGGGGAGAAAGAGAAAAGAGAAAGTGAGAGATAAAGAGGAGAAATGGGGAGGGAAGGAGAGATAAAGAGAGAGAATGAGAAGCAGACAAAGAGAGGGAGACAGGGCATAGAGGGACAAAGAGAGAGAGAGAGAGAGAGAGAGAGAGAGAGAGAGAGAGAGAGAGAGAGAGAGAGAGAGAAAGAGAAAACTGTTTTGAAAAAACCTTCTGCTCAAAAATCCCGTAAATCCCCTATAAGAAGTCTGGCAAAAGTCAAAACTGATCTACCCAAATTGCTGTGAAAAAGCACAGTTGGACCAGAGCAAATTGGGACAAAATGGGGCAGTGCCAAGCAGAGGCTCTGCAGCCAGGCTCCCCCTGCTTTTCCTTAATTAGGATCTCCACCACCAAGGAATCAGAAGGAGAGACTTCTTTCCCAAAAAACATGCTCTGGACTTCATGCCCTATCCTGCTTTCAGGTCCCCATCTCCAGCACAGCCCTCCACTCCCTGCCTGCCAGGGTCCTACACACAGCTGATTCAAGCACACAACTAATCTTTACTCCAATGTGCAGAGACTTGAAGTAAATCACAAGAACAATCTCACATTAGACTAAATGCTTGGCCCAGATTTAAAGCATTAAATGGTTCTATCTAAGCCATAGCTGTTGGCACATCTCCAGGTGCAGTGAAGTGGTATGGTGGTTAAGAGCTCTAGGCTTTAGGTCAGGAAGACCTGAGTTCAAACCCGACCCTTAGCTCTATCTCAGATTCTTCATCTGTAAAATGGGGATAAGTACCTCCCTTAAAAGGCTCTTGTGAGAACAAAACAAGACAACAAATGTAAAGGAACCAGCACGTTGGTGCCCGAGGCTTAAGTGAGATAACATTTGTAGATCACTTAGCACTGTGCCCAGCATATTGTAGAGAACATATAAATGCTGCCAATGATCATCACTTTGCAGACCTTAAATTGCTATATAAAACTAGTTCTTCTTATTATTAATTACTATGTGCAGGCCCTCACTCTTTGGCTAAGTATTCTTATTAATCCTTGCTACAGTTGATTGCAGTGGAATCTTTCTGTCCTGAGTACCAGCTTTACTGGTATTTTTTACTGGTATTTTTACTCCTTTGGGTAAAAATAAAGACTGCTTTCCTGGAAGTCAAGTTACCCAACACAGAATGGTGCAGTAGAAAGAGTTATGGACTGGGAGCCAGAAGATCTGCATTTAAATTTCAGTTATAGCTGTGTCACCTTGAAGAAACTGCTTACCCTCTCTGAGCTCAGTTTCTCTGCTTCTAAAATAAGGGCATTGGATTTAAGGACCTCTAACATCCCCTTTGGCTCTAAGTCTTATTTGGCTCTGCGCCAAGAATCCTTGACCAACTTTTTCTCAGTTCTTGAGTTCAGCCTTCATTTAAATCTGCCCATCCCAAGTTCCATTAACTCTAGCTCTGCTCTTCCAATGACAAGTGACACATATTGGCTGGCTATGGGGCCCTGGCCAAGTGACTTAACCTCTCAATGCAAGTCTCTAGGGTTATAAATTATAAATAAAGTACCACCTTGCATTGGTAATTGGAGTTTCCTCATCTGAGATTCCTATTCTAATAAATTACAGGTCCAGACCCTGTCTTGACTCAGTTTTCATTTCTGTCTGCCCATTCTGAGCTCCATTTATCCCAACTCCCCTCTTATTTGTATTCCTTCTATAATTGCTCTTTGGGCTTTTTGAATAAACTTTACCCCTATTCCCTCTACTCTGGATCATCCCATCATAGTTTCTCTTTGTTATTCTTTCACATGGCTCAGCCTTCTCCTCCTGTAGTCTGGTCATTCAGTACTGAAACCAATAGAATTCCCTCTACTACCTAAAGCTCCTGATTTCTGAAGTTCTGCTGATAAAATTAATGGGAAGGCCCCTCATACAGTACAACACGAGGAGGAGAAATTGAATCCTCTCACCTCATCCCCAAAGTGCCATGATTTTCAGAATGTATTTCAGTCCATAGAAGCCAACATTTTATCACCCTGTTGCCTACAGCTCTACGCCATAAATCTGATATTGGGCACATGTATGCCCATAGAGTGTATGCACTCTATTGAAACCTGGAGTATCCTGAGATTTCATAGCCAAGAGCTTGAAATGAGGGTTCATTTGGCTCTCTACCTTTCCAACCCACTCCTCAGTTTTGTTTGTAAAGAAAAGAAGTGTGGGAACTGTAGTCACTGCAAGACTTTCAAAGCAATTACGATCTAAGACCAGTATTCCTTCCTTCTGATTCCCAACTTTCTAGGTGAACCCTATTTAGCTTCTATATCTCTGAACTTGACCCTGGAGAGCCATACAATCTTGTACATACCTGGGAGGGAGATAAATGGAAAACCAGCTACAGTGAGCACACAGTGATGCCCTCCTCCTTTTGGCCCCCCACCTTCAATGATATGAGCAGCAAGGTGGAACAGTGGATAAAGTACTGGGCCAGGAGTCAGGAAGACCCGAGTTCAAATTTGACCTCTGACACTTATTAGCTATGTGACACTGGGCAAGTCACTTCTCCCTGTTGGCCTCAGTTTCCTGATCTGTAAAATTAGCTGGGAAAGAAAACCTGAAACCACTCCAGTGAAATCACAGCCAAGAAAACTCCAAATGGGGTCAGGAAGAGTCAAATACAACGGAAACACGTAAACAACTTCAATGCTCTAACCCTTCATGAACACTACATTCCTGGGCCTTCTGGCCCACCACATGTTTATACATGCCTGATTGATCTCCTGATCTCCTCCCATAGCTCTGAACACCCCTCCACCCATGTCTAGTTGGTATTGGCCCTGCTCCATGAAGACCGGCTATGTGCCAGCTTGGGAAAATGTGCATGCAGTCTGAACTGTGCAGAATCCTTAGGATGTACTTCTTCACAGGACATTCAAACAGCACTGCAAAAAGTCAGCACAGTCTTGAGCTAGCACTTTTCCATGACACCTAAAGACTTTACCACTTCTTGAAATTCATAGAATATAATCAACATGTCACTCCTTAACACGTGACGATTTCATAGGTTTGGGGGAAGGAAGAGGGACCAGGGATGGAGAACCAGCTAGATCTTGTTCTACTTTTTTAATTTTTACAGATGAGGAAACCAGAGCCAGGAGAAATAGACCAACTTGCCCAAGGTTGTACTGATGGTCACTAACAAATTTAATACTGAAGAATCAGGATTTGCAGAGGTTATGATGAGGTCAGCAGACCCCAAAGGACCAAGTCTCAACAGTAATCATACTGGGATACTGATCATAGCATTAGACAATTAGAGCCAAGAGGGATCTTAGAAGGCATGAAATCATAGATTCTAAATTCATAGAATCATAGATAGAAAGTTAGAAGAAATCTGAGCCCTAGTTAACTTCTCCAACTCCCTTATTGCGTATAGATGAAGAGAGTTCAAAAGAGGGTAACTCGTCCAAGGTCACACAGGTAATAAATTTCACAGCTAGGATTTAAACTGTAGTCTTGTGACTCCAAGTTCATCACCTTAGAGTGGCAGGGCCCACAATACCACAATACAGAATTATTGTAACTAAGAGTTTAAGCAGTGGCTGTGTGCCCATTGATCATGTAAACAGTCAGCCACTGAACACAATTACACAGCATGTCAGGGAAGAACTACTAGCCATTATTCAGTCTGTGAAATCTGGTGACATGATTCAAATGGATCCCAAATTAGCATCACTGTATATACCTTGCATCTCAACTTGTGATCTTTATGAACTATGATGATACCCAGCCAACAGCCTTTCAATTACTGCTCCCTTTTCTTCATCCATTTTTACTCCAAAATCTGTACATACTCAACTCCTTGAATCAACCGGTCCATAATGTTCTGAGGAATTCATATTACATGATGACAGAAGAAACTATTTCAGCTTTCATTCAGTGTCCAAAACTTTTCATTGCCACCTGGACCCCAGTGGAAGTTAAAAAAAAGTCAATGAACTTTGGATGTACTGGTGTGACAGCCTGGGATGGAGAGAATTCATTGTTGGAGATGTAGATTTGGTAATCATCCATTTAGAGGTGACAATTTAAGTAGATGACATGACCAAGGGAGAGAGAATAGATGGGGGAGAAAAGAAGATCCAGAATGGAAATCTGTGTACAAATGAGTGAAAATCAACAGGGTAGGAATTAAGCATTCAACTCTTTAAGGAGGACAAGTAAAGGAATAGAGAAGAGAGTTGGACTAATCAGGGAAACCTTCATAGAAAAAAGACATTCTGGCATGTATTTTGAAAAGGAGGAAGGAAGCTCTAATTTAAAGAATTAGTGAAAAGAAGAGGCTAGTATATTCCAGATGGATGGAATAGTCTATATAAAGACATCAAAACAGGAAAAAGTAAGTTGTGGGAAAGAAATGACAAGTGCAGTATTGTCATTGTCACCAGTGAGAAAATACCCATCATACCCACACCTCTGTCCATTCTGAATTTTTACCTAATAGAATTACATTACTTTCAGTATGATGCCTCTTTTCAACTCAGTCTTAAGGACAAAATCAATGTGGTACAGTGGAAACAGAGTGGGCTTGGCTTACAGCCCAAAAGCCTCAGTCAGAGTCCCAGATCTCCCACTACCAGCTAGGCAACCTGGGACAAGTTGCTTCATTTTTTTGAGCCTCAGTTTCTTCACTGATAAATTAGGGAAATGTCACTTAGCTCAAAGGAAATGTTAATATATATGTGTGTGTGTACACAAATGCATATTTGTGTGTGTATGTATGTATGTGTATACACACAAACACATACATGTATATATATATATATATATATATGTTGTTTTCCTTCTCCTATGATGTCCTTTCCCATTTTGCTTTTTTCTAGCCCAACACCTCCATCATTAGAGGAAGAAAAGGCCACAGAAGTCATCCACTCTAACCACCTCATTTTAAAGATGAGGAAATTGAATCACAGATTGTTAAAGAGACTTGTTCAGGATCACACAGCTAGTCCAATGCCCTAGCCCCCATATCAGGCTGCCTCTTGTATTACAGATTTAACCTGATTCAACTCAAAGTATCAATCAGTTTCTTTTAGGCCCTCTCTCCTTCATGTATACACACTGCTACGCACTATATAAATGGAAATGATTATTATTATCCCATTTAGGGGAAATCTAATGGCTGGCAGGGATAAGGACAAGAAGTTGCTGCAAGACAAAAAAAAATCAATCAAGATCAAAAAGGCAAAATTGTAATTAGCACAGGGCAAGTATGACAATGCCCCCAGGGCATCAACATGGGGGAAAAGAGCATGCTTCCTCCCAGAAGGTGAACACCTTGTTCATCATGGAGAAGGAATAGAGGACACTATCCCCACCTTGAGTCTCAGACATCCTGGGCACAACCAGCACCTCCAGGTCCACTTCAGTCATAATGTCTCTTACCCAGCCTGCTTCCCTTCCACACTACAAAAATAAAGTTGACACTGCTCCCTCTGAAAATATAATTTACACCCACCATCACAGACTCTCCACTACCCACTACTGCCTCTCCTGAACCCCATCTCCTTCCCACCCCAATCAACCATTTTTGCCCCCAGTGTAAAAGATTATTAATCATGGCTCTACTTTAAACTAAGGGTAACTGGGAGTGGGAATTAATGTTGGGAGTAGTTAGCAAGAGAACCCTCCTAGTTCTTTGTTTTCCCTATCTGGAGCCCATAAAGAGAAATGTTACTTCCTAGGGATGTTTACAAGAAGAGGAAGAGTGAACAAAGGGAGAGGGAGAAAAGGAAAAATGGGAAAGGGAGAGAAGGGGGGGGAAATGAATGTATAAAATCCAGAAAGTAAGAAAGTCACATCATCAACATCAGCAGTGTCTCCCTAGCATGGTTTGGTTTAGCTTGGTTGTTTGGTTTTTTAAGTACAGAATGATAGGTCATCTTGGTGGGACTACAGAGTGAAATAAGAGGGGTAATATGTAATGGGGCTGAAAAGGTAGGCTGTGGGCAGGTTGTGAAGGACCTCAAATGCCAAACAGAAGAGTTTCTTTTTAATACTAGAGGCAATCAGGAGCCATCGGAGTTTATTGATTAAGATAGTGGCATGAATTGCTCAGCACAGCACCTGCCACATAGCAGGTACATAACAAATGCTGTTGACTGGAGAAAAATCATTTTGACAGCTGTGTGGATGGACCAGAAATGAGAAAGGCAAAAAGATGAATGAATAGGCTATTGCAATAGACTGGGCTGGAGATGGTGAGCATCTGAACTAGAATGATAGCTGTGGGAATGCAGAGAAGGGGACCAATGTAATAGCTGTTGTGGATGTGGAAACAGTGCAAAGGAAATGGGAGACGGGAGGGAATGAAGAGTAGTAGATAACACCGACCAGTGAAGCCTGGGTCACTAGGAGGATGGTGGTGTCTTTGACAGAAGAATGGCAGTTAGGAAGAAAGGCTGATTGGGGAGGAAAATGGCTTCCATTTTGGATGAGATGAGTTTAAGATGGCTACAGGATATCCAGTTTGAAATGTTAAACAGGTAGTTCAAGATATTCCACTGGAGCTGAGGAGAAAAACTAGGGCTAGAGATAGAGATCCAAAGTCATTTGCATAGACATGATAAGGAAAGCCATGGGAGTTGAGAAAGTCACTAAGGCGGTATTCAACGCCCATAGACCTCATCTGTAACAGGAGAATATTTCTAAGTTTCTTTCTACATCTCACACTCTGCAGTTTTGTTTCTTTTGTTTGGTGTTTTTTTTGGCTCTATGAATAGTTTATTAACTAAAACATGAACAATTTTCTTAAAGGTTATTAATTTTGCTCTGACATGTTATAATTCAACCCTGTCCAGCTTTTGCTAGAAATAAGTTCAGCAATCGGTCAGGAAAGAAAAGGAACCATGAATGACTTTTCCTCTGGCCAAGTATATTCCCTGTAACAGAATCACAATAAGTCATTTTGTGGATACCAAATCATTTTTACAAGAATCAAGGAATTGCTGTTACCACAATAATACAAAGCATTTATCCTCATAAATCAGACTCTTTCTTCAGTGTTGCTGAAATTTGATAGAAGTGATACCCTAGAGGGAGAAATAATACTTTTTTTCTATTCATGGAAATTATAAGATGAAAATGCTGCAGCTGGAAATCAATAAGTGCTGAGATAGGCATGGGAAAGTGAAAAGGGCACTCGCTGGATTTAGAGTAGAAGACCTAGGTACAAATCTCAACTCTCGTATTAATATCAATAAGATTTTTAGAAAGTCACTTTATCCTTCTAGGCTTCCATTCTCTCATCTATAAAAGGAAGGGGCTATCCTGGGTGATCTCTAAGGTCCCTCTAAATCCTATGATTCTCTAAGACTAAAAGTGCTAAAATAATAACTAATCGAACAACATAACTAATATTAATGGGATTTTAATAGCTAATTTTAAAAATTCTCATTTTTCTTTTGCACAATCCTAGCCTTCAGTCTCCTGTGTGTACTCAGGGAATGCAAACTCATTTTAATATTAGCATAAGGAAAGCATAATTAGGAAGATAAATCTGCTGCTGCAACTGCCAGCAATCACATAATGCATTCCAAAGCCAAATATAAATGACATTTGTATTATCCACTATTTTGGATTATTCATCCTCCCACTCCTCCCCCCACCCCAAACCATTAGAATTGGGCACAGTGCTTCTCCTCTCTTTTCATCCCATATTTGCTCATTGAAGACTGCTGTCACTTAGAAGAGTGAGTCTAAAATTTAGGATGGAATCTCAGAGCTGAAATCAACCTCAGAGGTCAACTAATTCAACCTCTTCATTGGATTTCCTAGCTTAGCCAAGGTGACAAAGCTAATTAGTAACAGAACTAAGGCCAGAATTCAGCCAAAGTCACCTAGCTGGTTAGTAGTTAAGCTGGGGTTACAACCAAAAGGAATGGGGTGTATTGAGAAAAGCAACTTTAGTTCGAGGTCAAAAGGCCTGGATTGAGCCTGGGTTCCTTCATAATCTATGTGACCTTAGTAAGATTGAGCCTCGGTGTCCTCATCAGTCAAATGGGGGGTAATAAGACCAACCTCAGAGACACAGTTGTTGTTTAATCAAATTAGAGAATTTGGGATAGCAATGGAGCCTCTGATAGCCAATCTATTCTGAGAATATCAGCAATAAAACTGCATAAGAGGAAACACAAATTGTGTTCATCTAACTGTAATAAATCACAATTCCCACTTCTGTTTCCCCACATAGAAGGCTCCCTAATGAACTTCTGTGACCATTTGCTTGGGTAATTTTTGTAGGATCAAAAGCTCATAAGTTTAGAGCTAGAGTGGTCTTTAGCAACCATAGAGTCTAATGCCCACATTTTCCAGTTGAGGAAACAGGCCCAGGGTCACCTAACCCCCTCCCCATAAGTGTCTGAAGCAGGATTTGAATTTACGTCTTTCTGACTCCAAACCCACTCCTCTATTGTTGACACCGGGGAATCAGGAGTGTCATCTCCTCCAACAACTTATATTGTATCATGTGAAATACCATATAAATACCTAAATCTATTTTTTAAAAACAATTGCAAAGTAATTTCAAGGAGGAAATGAACCAGTAGCTCAGAAGAATCAGGATAGACATCATTTGGGAAGTAGTATTTGTCCTGAGCTCTGATGGAAACTAGGAATCCTAGGAGGCAGGGATGAGGAAAATGTACATTCCAAGCATAGAGAATAAAAGATGGGGAATGAAGAATCATGGGAAGAATAACTAGACACCCCCCCCCAGAATTCAAGCCCTTTCCTGTTTTTCTCCTGTGGTGTCCTTCCCCATTTTGCTTTTTCCAACCCAACACCTCCGTTGTTAGAGAAAGAAAAGGCCACAGAAGCTATCCACTCTAATCACCTCATTTTAAAGATGAGGAAACTGAATCACAGATTGTTAAAGAGACTTGTTCAGGGTCACACAGCTAGTCCAATGCCCTAGCTTCTGTATCAGGCTGCCTCTTGTATTACATTTATAACCTGATTCAACTCAAACTATCAATCAGTTTCTTTTAGGCCCTCTCTCCTTCATTGTGACTAGAACTCAAATGCTCGTGGTCCCTATTTTTACTAGCTAACACATCCCTACTTAATTTTACTTCCTTGGTCAAAAGAGAAGCAAGATTCTTGCCTGCCTAGCATATTAGGTCCAATACTCGGTTTCATATATGGAAACTACTTCTTCTCAGTCACCTGAACTCCAATTTAGCACTGTTCTTAGATGGCCTGCATAAATCCTCTGAATTAGTGCCTCCCCGTGTCTCAAGGGATGCACCTCTCCATTCTTTTCTTCTAAAATGGTCACTATAACCTGCACTGACCATCTTTTATCTCAAATGGCTCCTCCTTTTCCACCATATAAAGAGAATTTATGTCTCTCCGAAGAAGTTATCCTTTTTTACCTGAAAGGCTCAGAACTTCCAGGCACAGAATCATATTTCAATAGTCTTCATTTATTCAATAGTCTTCAAATTAAGTTGTCTGTCTTCATTTATTCAATAGTCTTCAAATTAATTTGTCTCCTGTCCCATTATTGTCCTTCTTTTATATCATTACCAATTCTGAAAACTCAGGCCTTTCATTTTATCACATCTACCATATCCCCTGATCCCACCCCCCACCCTCAGGTTCATTCTATAACTCACAAAAACTCTAGGAGGGAGAGAATTTTCAGCACAACAAACACACTCAAAGTGAGTTTGAATTCATTTTCTGCAGGGCATCTATGGATCTAGATTATTCACAGAAGGCCAAGAATGCAAAGAGAAGGAATGTGCAAATGAGCAATTCTTGACATTCATTAAAGTGATAGATTTTACATCTTTGAAAAGGTTATTTCAAAGTCTCTATAATACAAGAGAATAGGAACCTGACAGATTGCTGGGACTCTTATGGCACTCTAAGTATGGAGAAGTAAGGAAAGGGAATAGGGATTAGGCCTGGGATTCCCTTGCCACAGGGAACTCCCTCTACCAGTGTAGGCTAGGGCCTAACTCTGTATTTTATGATCTTCAAGTATTGCTTGAGGACCTGAAAGTAAGTAATTTACCCAGGATCCCACAGCCAATATGTTTCAGAGGTGAAACTTGAACCCAGGTTTTCCTGACTTCAAGCCCAGGAAACATATAAACTCATAATATTTCTGTTACAAGGCTTTTGTTTTCTTTATTATTAACTAGAGGACAAGCAGAAGGAGGAGGAAGAAAAGGTAGGTTTCTGCTATTTTTAAATGTAACTTAATTTTTTAAAAATTAAGAAACAAGTAAAATCCATGATATATGGGGCCTATTACACTCCCTCCCTTTTCCATGAGTGAATCATAGGTCTTGGCTTGCTGTTTACCTTCTTCAGGGTGTTCCCAGATGCCACCTCTCCCATTTGATTCCTTGGTTCTCTAAATTCAATTCAATTCAACAAAGAGTAAATCACCTAATATGTACAGAACACTCTGCTAAATGTTGAGGGCAGAAAGACATTTTTTTAAAACCTGCACAGTTCCTGGCCTCAAGTAATTTTTGGTTCTTATATAATTACCATCCCAGTGATTCTGAAACCAAAAACCCCTACCGATGCAGGTTTCTTCTCATTAGAATGTAAGATCATCAAGAGTAAAGACTTTCTTGTTTTTTTTTGTATCTGTATTCTGAGCACTTAGAACACTGCCTGGCACATAAGTGGGACTCAATAGACATTTATTCAGCATCTACTAAAGGTCAGGCATTGTGTTAAATGGCAGAAATACATAGAAAGGCTAAAGATAGTCCTTACCTTCAAGGAACTCACCATCTAAGTAGAGAGACAACATGCAAATAAATATATTCATAAACAAGCTACATGCAGAAACATTTTTGTTGTTTAGTCATTTTCAGTCAGGTCTGACTGTGATCCCTTTTGAGGTTTTCTTGGCAAAGTTTGGGAGTGATTTGCCATTTCCTTTCCCAGCTCATTCTACAGATGAGGAAACTGAGGCAAACAGGGTTAAGTGACTTGCCCAGAGTCACATAGCTAGCAAGTGTTTGAGGCCACATTTGAACAGGTCTTCCTGACTCCAGGCCCCATGCTCTACCCACTGTGCTGCCTAGCTGCCATGCAGGAAAAACAGGAAATGATTATCAGAAGGAAAACACTAGAATTAAGAGGGATTGGTTAAGCGCTTAATAAATTCTTTTTGTTCATTAATTCCTTCCTTCACTGAGGTGTTGGAGGGGAGGTATGCTCCTTGAGCTGCTGGGAGTAGGGGTGGGGATGGGATTAATTTTAAACATGTTGAATTAGAGATCAAGATATAGAACAGGTAGTAGGCAATGGCAGAGCTGGAAATACAGACTTAATCAATAGAGTTATCTATTCCATAGAGTTATGGGAGAAGTTCAGAAGCTGTGCAACATATTTTAAAACTCTTTTCTCAAAAGCATTCAATTGAGAGGGGAAAAAAACAAAACAAAACAAAAGGCTCTGGGGAAAGGCAGATGGGCTATCACCATCCTGATTTCCATAATGGGCTATTTAGACTTCTCCTGGGACCATGGATAGGGAGTGATCTCAATGGACACCATAAAACATCAGCAGCCTTGAGACGACTTTTGGAATGAAGTTTCATTCATTATTGACCTTCTCTCTCTATTCTAGTTTTATTTGGTTCTTGAGACCTGACACCCAGGAAAGTGTCCCCTCATCAAAAAAAAGAAAACCCAGGAGCCCCCAAACCACTTTGTTCTTGCTGCCCTCTCCAGCCTTCTCAACCAACTACACCTACAGTTAGACTGGTTGCAAATGAGAAACTATTTGTAAAATGCTTAGCACAAGCCTGGCACCTAGTAGGCATTATATAAATGCTTGTTTCCTTCCCCACCTCCCACCCCCATGATCCTGGGCTAAACACAGCCTCTGCTCAACACTCACTAGAGGCCAGTTTGATTAGAGATTCTCCAACTACAATACCTTTGAGTTAATCCTCTATACAAGAGTGGGGAACCTGCAGCCTCAAGTCCACACATGGCCCTCTAGGTCATCAAGTGCAGCCCTTTGACTGAATCCAAACTTCATAGAACAAATCCCTTTAATAAAAGGATTTGTTCTATAAAACTTAGACAAAGTCAAAAGGCCTTACCCAAGGATCTAGAGAATCACACGTGACCTCGAGTCTGCAGGTTCCCCACCCCTGCCCTTCCACATTGTAATTTTCCCCAACACAGTTTTGATATATCACTGGTCAGCATAAGAAAGTAAATGGGAATTTGGGGGAAATTTTGCAGAAGCCACAGATGATTTGCAAGGTCCAGCAGATGACATAGAGCCTCTAACCAAATACATAAACCAAATTTTACAATAAGGTGCTGTAAACACCCCCATGAAAAGAAAACAAAAAAAAATCAAACCACTGGTAGGAAGAGAGGATCAAACCATTTTATACGGCTTTTCCAGATCCCAGGATCTCTGCACCCCTGGTCCTTGTGATGCAGAAGGGATAACTCTACCTTTAATTCTTGGTGGAAGTGTTGATGTAATTAGCTCCCACCCCACCCCCCAACATCCCTACCCTTTCTCTACAGTCCTAAGAGATCAAAAGCATTGGGAGGGAGGGACACAGAGAAGGAGGGAGGGAGCTGGACAACGTTGGAAAGGGTGGGAGGGTGTCTCCAGGGCATAATGCATATAATTCTGCATGCACTCTCTTCTATTTCTGCATCCTACTGTTCTTCCTTCTCTCCCACTACACTGACAGGAAGCTAGACCATAAGATCAAGTTAGAAAGAGAAATGCTTTTAATGCTAATGGAGCATTCATTAGAAAGAGGGGGGCTGGAAAGTGAAATGGGTAGCAAAAGGGAGTAAAAGCTATACTTTGCTAGTAACTTAGTCACCTAAGTGACCTAGTCCTGTTTTAAAAAATGAGAGTTTACCACCACCCCACACACACAACTACAGTACACACAACGTGTTGTAGTTTCAGTACACACAATGTGTTGTAGTTTTAAAACAGTTTTGAAACAAAAAAGGGGTGTGAAAAGAAAAGATTAGCAGCAAAGAGATGGAAACCAAGGGCTCTTAATATGATGGCTGCGATTATAATGTAAGCAACACATTGTACTCAGGCATTCTGTTTCTTCTGGATTTATTCCAGATGCCGCTTCTACTTATCGTAAATGTATAAACCCAGAAGATCAGGATAAGGTAAGGAAACGAGCATTTTTATACAGTACCTACTAGGTACCAAGCACTATGCTAAGTGCTTTTTACAAATATTATCTCATGTTATTCTCACAACAACCCTGCGAGGTAGGCACTGTTATGATCCCCATTTTATAGTTGATGAAATTAAGGCAAACACAGAGGTTAAGTGACTTGCTCAGGGTCCCATGACTAGTAAGTGTCTGAGGCTATATCTGAATTTTGGTCTCCCTGATTTCTAGGTGACAACTCCCAACAATATCCAAAAGCCTGAAATAACCAATCAGACTGCTTTACTTTACTCTAAAAATGCCCTTTCCTTTGTCAGCAACTCCAAAGACCAGATAAGGCTGAATAGTGGGACTTCTCTTATCTTTCCTAGAGGCTGGTGCTGTGTTGGGGAAACTCAGGTATCCTGGGATCATAATTTCCAGCTGACACTTCTTTGTCAATTGTCTTGTCAATCTGTACTTACGACTAAGAAACTTCCTTACCAAAAACATATGGAGACCATAAATCTAAAGGACACAGACATCCTGGGATTATCCTAAAACATAAAAACTTTGTCAGTCTTATATTAGGCAGTCAGAACTTAGGTTTTGGCTCCTCCTACACACAAGCTTGCTAGCTTCATTTAGCTTTAAGGGAAAAAATAATATGAATTTACATATCACCCAGCCTGTTTGTTTCCTTTAACCAAACTTTAACCAACAGTTATGGTGCCAGTGACATAGGGTCAACATAGGCCCAGTGCTCTATCCACTGCACCACCAGCTGCCTCTGGTATTTATCGACTACTTATATAATTTTATTAAGTCATTATATTTTCCAAAATAAAGAACACTGACTAGATTGTGCTCTGAGGGCCTAGAAATGTCAAATGGATGTTGATGAGGAAGAAGTATAAGAGTGAGACTATGGTACCTTGAGAAATGCTACCTTCCACCTACTGGTGATTACCCAAACTAAAGACATAAAGCCTAGAAGAAATCAATGTTAGTTTCATTAGGTGTGCCAGGCAAACCAAACCACATTAAGCAAGAGCAAATATCACCCAAAGAAATGTCCTAAATCATACAGTTACAACTGGCATTTATAGAGGTACTTCAAGGTCACAAAGAACTTTATATACATCACCTCATTTACATGTTGAGACTACCTGTGTCATGGGCAAGGTAACTAATGTTATAATCCCCACTTTTTTGATGAGAAAACTGAAGTTCAGAGAGGTTAGTGATTTGTCCATGGATTCACAGCAAAGTGTGAGAGGTGGGCTCTGAACTTAGGTCTTCTGTTCTTCAAGTTTAGCACCAGGGGCTTCTAGCCACTAATCTAAGCTGTGTGTATAAAGAGCTATGATTGGTACTGGGTTCAGAATTATTATTCAAAGTAAGGGTTATTGTTGTTTTTCATGAGTCACTTTTTAAAGTTCCTTCCAAAATAAATGCAATCCTTGATTACACTAATGGGTTTCACATCTAGAAAAGGAACCTGAGACTCCTTGGGTCAACACATGAAAGGCAGATTAATTAAAATCCCTTTCTTGGTAGCCCTAACATTCCTTTCCTGAGGTCATTAATAATAGAGTCCTGGCCAAGAGCCATAGGAGAGCAAAACTATTTTAAAGGAGTTGGAAACTTAGGGCAAACTTCTAAAAGAAACTAGTGCTAGGAGTCATCAAATGAACATCAGAGAGCAAGAGTTCTTAACCTGGGGTCCATAAATGATTATTTTTAAGTGTTTGGTACTTATTTCAATCTAGAGAGGGGGAAAAGTAGACACATTTATTAAGTGCTTACTATGTACTCAGCACTGTTCTAAGTGCTTCACAAACATTATCTCACTTGATTCTCATGACATCCCTGGGAGGGAGGTGCTAGTATAGTCTCCCCATTTTATAGTTGAGAATACTGAGGTAGAGTGACTTTCTTAAGGTCACAGAGGTAGTAAGGTCAGATTTGAACTCAGGTATCCTTGACTCCAGGCCCAGAACTCTATCTAGTACACCACCTAGTTTCCTTTCTAATCCTTTGTATTTTATTTTATACTTTTAAAAATATAACGCTGAGGTGTCTTTAGTCTTCACCAGCCTGCTAATGGGGGTCCATCTCTTTCTCTCTCTTTCTCTCTCTCTCTCACACACACATAGACACACACACACAGATACACACAGATACAATGGTGGTTAGGAACCTCTGTCTTATACTATGATTCTCATTTCTTGCCAGAAGCACTTGACCTCCACTTTGGAAAGCTAAATCTTTCTAATCATAGAAAGATAACCCTGGAGTCCCTGAAAACAGGCGGGCATTGTCTGTAGTCCTAGAGTAATCAGGACAAAAGGTGCTGCTGTCCAGCATCTGAAAGCATTATGTTCACACAGAGTCAACAAGCAGAAATCTCCACATGGTAAAGCCCTGCACCTTCTTAGGAACAAGCCTCCACAGTTTCCTCATCGGCTGCTTTCCCTGGACTGATGTTTGTCTTGGAGTAGTGACTCTCAGTAGTTTGCTACACACAAGCTCTCAATAGAGCCCCTCCAGCAAAGACTAGCCTGCTTCTGCTCTCGTTGGTGCCTGGTCCCTTTCTTACTCCTATTATGAATGGGGATTCTGCTCCTCTATGAAGGCCCATGTGTCTTCTTTGTTACTAGGAGAAAAGACTTCTTTTGTGAGGGTATAACTGTCTATGTATCTCTCTGTGGGAAGGCAACATTCTAGGAGATGAATAAATATGGATGGATATACATGAGGCAGCTGGGTAGCCACTAGAGCTGAACTCAGCAAGACCTGAATCAAATCCTACCTCTGACATTTACTAACCATGTGACCCTGGGCAAGTCACTTAACCTCTCTTTGTGAAATATGGACAAGAATAATATCTATCTCCCAGGATTATTGTGAAGATCAAAGGAGATCATATTTGTAAAGTGTTTAGTACAGTTCCTGACACATAGTAGGTGCTTAATAAATGCCTATTCTGTCTATCCATCTACTATGCTAATTGACCAGGTTCAATTCAATTTGATTCAATAATAATTTATTAAGCACCTAATACACTCTGTATTATGCAATGTTCTAGGGGAAGATATAAAATTTAGATAAGACCTTGTCTTCATGGCACTTACAATCTATTCATACAAATAATCTTAATCAAAAAAATGGCTATAGTAAATAAAAATTTACACTGTAACTAGATTCAAATCCTATCTGGGAAACCTTGGGTAGATTATTTCATCTCTCTGGGTCTGTTTTTTATCTGTTAGACTAGGGGGCCTTTAAGGTCCCTTCTAGCCCTAAATCAATTATCCTAAGATATTATGATAAGTAGGAGATGGCATTAAGTTGGGCCCCAAAGGTACCTCTATCATATTTCTGGCACATAACACAAAAGGGTCGCAATCCAAAGGAGAAACAGAGCCTATCACAAGCATAAGAAAGAAGAAAGGAAAATAAAATAAAGGAACACAGAAAAGGAGGAAGAGTAAGGGCATAGAGGATAGCAGCAAGAAAGGGGTAGACCAAATATGAATGGGGAGGAAGAAAGAAGAAAGATAAAAGTTCATACGGAGGAGAGAGACCAGAAAAGGACCACCACCAATTGTTTCTACTTCCTGCATGATGATGGCTATATTATAGCTTCCCTCCTCCCCCTACTCCTCATGGAATTTCAGATTTCATTTTCCCACTTCACATCCTTTTCCCATTAGTCATAAAAACTACACTTATATAAACATACTAAGTCATAGAAGTCAGAAATGGTTCCTACCATTCTTACTTACACAAACCAGGATCTTTTCAGATTAATTAGTTCATGTAACCAGAAATGTGGTGTACTGATGAGCTTAAAAATGACATTAAAAAATACTTCAACCCAATGTTTCTTTATGTTCCCCTCCCCCAGAACCCAGTCCTTATCTCACAGATGGAGTTGGATTAAATAACATGAAAAGGAATCTAAAGGATTGTTTTTGAAGGATATGCTTTAACTACTTCCCATGTAAGGGATACCCAATAAACTAAAGATTATGGTAAAGAAAATGATGTGATAACAATGACTAGAATGATTGATTACTAATGGCCCTGGAAAGGATATTCCAGAGGCAATGAGGCTGTGTGTGATGGAGATAGAGGAAAAGTTAACTGATGAGATACTTGGTCAGGATCAGAAAATGCCATCTTTCTCAGCAAAGAAAATGGGCTAATGTTTATGCAGAATTGGAGGGAGGTGGTACCAAGATTTTGCTAGGGAGAGTCTGATAGATAAGACAGAGGTTGCCAGCTACTTCCTCACCAATATCCCTTTCCCAGACCCTCATCCCATACAATATTAATAAGCACAGCCTCAATAAAGAGAAAAAGAGCCTGGGACCATACTGAATTATTCATAGATGCAATTGTATAAAGCAGAGGAGTCCTTCTCCTGAGAGCAAGTGATAGTCACCCATTGATTTTCCACCCCATCATGATCCCCAGGTAAGAATACAATTTTAAAAAGAAAATCTAAACACCAATTGAAGTGTGTGTGTGTGTGTGTGAGCACATGCACACATGCATGCATATGTGTATAAGACAAGTTACACATTTTCAAATTGTACTTCTGTTTACATTTCTGTTCTCAAGGCTAATTTCAAAGACCTGGTGCCTTGGTTTAAAATGTTAACAAAACAAAGAGTCTGGTTTAATGACGTGAAGTATAAGGTTTGACCATTTTGAATATATTATACTTGTGGGAAAACAATATTTCTTAATGATCATAATCAAAGAAGGTCTTAGAATAACAACAATATTTTAAAACAGCCTTGTGAATAGAAGAATAAACAGAAATAACTCATATATTTGCTCATTGTTCTTCTCTCCCCATAGATATTATAGAATTTAGCTTCTAGTTATAATAGACACACAATAATCATAGCTAGTGAAAGGGAAACATGGGCTCAACAAAAAGTTCTTAATTCTCTTCCTCGCTCCAAGAAAACCATGTTTTCTCAAGAGCCATCCTATCCTTTGTCCTCAAACTAGTGCTAAAAAAGAAAGTGCTCTCTATGTGTATAGGGGCAATTTAAGTACAATAAAAGGAAAGATATAATTCTTCTCAATCTTTACCATATTTTAATGGGGCCCAATTTCCCTTTCACAAACATTCTCAATAGGTGGATTCTACCAGAACTTCACTTTCCATGTCAATTCGGCTCCTTTGTCTTTCAACTCCCCAATTCAGCGTATCTGTTCATTCATTCACACCCTCTCTCCTGGGGAAGCAACCAGTCATCCTGGATAAAATACTGTCTTTGAAGCCAGAGAGACTAAGTTCAAGTCCTAACTCTGAAACATACTGATTGTGTGAATCTGGGCAATTGCTTAATCTTTCAGTGTTCTAGGTAACAAGATTATAGTTGCTTAGAAGGTGCTGAGCTATATGGGAAGAGGGAATTTCCTCTCCTGTGAGTTCCCTATACCAAAAAAATCAGATCCACTCCCGATTTCTATCTTACTTACTTTTCTGTCTTCCTATCTCAAAAAAAGATGTGTGCCTCCTAGTTCCCAAGTTTATCCCTTCTCTCTACATTCTTGACCCATTCCCTATCCAAGTGGTCTATTTCCTGTGCCCTGAATATGATGTTCTACTTTTTATCTCATGGCTTTGCACAAACCTGTGAAGCACTCTCTCTTCACCTCAAGATGGTAGAATCCCTAGCTTACCTCAAGGCTTAGTTCAAATAACACCTCCTACACACAGCTTAGCCTGATCTCCACAATTACTCATTTCTTCTCCCAAGAAAAAAAAATCTATTTCTACGAATATTGTGTGTTTGTGACTGTACATGCTCATTTGCTCTCCTAGAGGAATGTAAATTCCTCCAGGGCATGGATTATTTCATCTTGTCTTTCTATCCCTAGTCCATAACACAACGCCAGGCAAATAATAGGCACTTAACAAATGATTGTTGATTATTTACTTATCTGTGTAACATGTTGTTTCTTTCCCCAATATTTACTTATCTGTGTAACATGTTGTTTCTTTCCCCAATAAACTATAAGTTCCTTCAGGAAAGGGACTACTTCATTTTCATTGTTGTATCATTGGGAACTAGCACTTAGTAGACTTTTAAATAAATTAATCCATGCCTGTTAAAAATGAATGAATGTGTGTGACCCTGGAAAAGTCACTTTACCCCAATTGCCTTACAAAACAAAACAAAATGAAATGAAACAAAGCAAAATGAATAAATGAGTGCTCCTCGGGGACTTTGCTTCACCATTTATCTCTTTTATCTCTCATTTCTTCCATCTCTCCTTCCCATAGTTTCCTTCATCTTTCCTACAAATGAAATTTAGTTCCCACTAACTTAAAAAAAAATTCCTTCCTTTGAAGCTACCTATTCCCTCACACTCTCCCCTGTCTTTCTCTCTCCTCCTTTCACCAAACTCATTTTCTTGACAAAGTAGTCTGCCCTTACTGCCTCTATTTCCTCACCATTCATCACTCATTTATTAACCCCTTTTGCAATCTCACTTCTCTTGCCCTCACTCTATGGGAAGTGCACTTCCCAAGGCTGTCAGGGACCTCTTAACCATCATATCAAATGGTCCCTTCTAGGTCCTAATCCTCTAGACTGCATCACAATATTCCAACACTGCTTTTTTCTTGAAGCTCTCTTGTCTACTGGTTTCTATCACACTATATACAACACTGACCTCTCCTTGTCTGCCTCCTCCTTTAGTTTTACTTCCTATTGCCTTAAATACAGGTTTACCCAAAGATTTAGTCTTCTACCCTCTGCTCTCCTCCCTCAGGGTTTGTCTACTTCCACAATCACTTGGAACACTGACTTCTCTCACATAATCACAGCTGGAAGGGACCTCAATGACCACCTAACCCATGCCAGTTATCTAAGCCATACTAGAAACAGAATGCCCTCTTTGACATAGCTAAGGAGACAACCAGTCTTTGCTTATAAACCTGCAGTGAAGGGGATGCCACTATCACCTGGGGCACCCCATTATATTTTTTATGGCTTTAATTTGTAGAAAAATGTTTCCTTACAATAAGCCTAAATTAACCTTTCTTGCAACTTCTTTCTACCCATTCATTTGGGGGTAATGCAGAGCAAAGCTAGTCATTCTTCTGCCTGTCAGTCCTATAAATAGCTCAAGACAGTTAGCATTTCCCACCACCCCTAATTTGTCTTCTATCCTCACGTGGTATGTTCTCCAGTTCTCCTGTAAACCCTGTCTTTACCCTCCCCATCTGCTGGAAACATACAGAGAGCTCTCTTTGCAAAGACCAAGTAAACTAAGTCTTTGAGTATCTGCCAATAAACGGTTTGTTCGGCTATTTTTAAATAGTCAAACTAAAGAGAGAAAGGTGGTAGGGGAAGTGATGAGAGATAAGGAATGAGAGAAAAGTTTGGGTTTTTTTTAGAAATTCCCTTAAAACACAACATAGGGCCAAGAAAAGTCATAAGCACAAAACCTTGACCCTGAGAAAATCTTTAAAATGTGAACTTTTGGTCTGGCTCACTGTGCTCCATTGTGAAAGTGACAGAAAGAAATCCAACTCTGTGAAGCAGAAGTTATAAGAGGGCAGGGCACTAGAGGAGCATCACTAGAGGCAGGGGCTTCTCCTCTTGCTAACTAACAGAACAACGGCTACCACAACCCCTGCCACTGACATCTCCAAAGTATATCTGGTCCAGATCTGTCACTGAGTCAACCTCAGCCTGATTTAAACAACAACAACACTTTGAATATAACGGAAAAGCAAACTAAATTTGGAGTCCAAGGACATGAGTTCAAATTTAGACTCTGCCAGTTACTACCTTGCATCCTCAAACAAGTCATAAGATTAAAGGATCACACATTTAGATCTGGAGTGATCTTTAGAGACCATCTGGTCCATACTTCCTGTTTTACAGATAAGGCAACTGAGATACAGAAAAGTTAAGAGACTTAACTGAGGTTATAAAGCTAGAAAGTATTCAAAGCAGGATTTGAATCCAGATCTTTCTGATGCCAAGTCCAACTTTCCATTCACTCTCCCAAACTGACTCACTCTCTACCTAAATTTCTTTATCTGCAAATCTGCCTTGTCTACGTCACAGGATTATCACAAGAATTATATAAGATATGTGAAAGAGACTTGTAAACATAAAGCTCTATATAAGTGTTAGATATAATCATTATAACACTAACTGTTGGTCTCACTGGGGCCAGTTTGGTGGAAAAAATAGTATACATTTGCAAGACAATGCTTGTTTTTGTTGTTCACTCATTTCAGTTTGTGTTCTACTCTAGGTGACCCCATTTGGCGTTTTCTTGGCAAAGACACTGGAGTGGTTTGCATTTCCTTCTCCAGTTCATTTTACAGATGAGGAAACTGAGGTAAACAGTGTTAAGTGACTTGCCCAGGGTTATACAGCTCATGGCTGAGGCTGGATTTGAATTCAAGTCTTCCTGACTCCAGGCCTGGTAATCTACCAACTGCAGAGCCTAGCTGCCCTAAGTTAATATTAACTGGGTTCGAATCCTCTGAACATAAGAGTATAAATAAAAGAGGGACTTCAAACTTTTCGATAAGATTATCCAGAGCAATGGATTTAAAGTCAGAAGGTCTAACTTTGCCTATCACTTATTAGCTATATGACTTTGGACATATTCAATGTCTTTAAGGCTCAAATTCCTTATCTGTAAAATTAGGCATGATAAATATCTCATGGGATCTTTTTGAGGCTCAAATGAGGTGATTTACATGGAATACTTTGTAACCACAAAGCTATATTTAAATGTGAGTTATGATTTTTAATCAAGTTTTTTTCTTGGGGAACATGAGAACATGGTAAAAGTTTGAGACTGAGGTAGGTAGGGTATGGGAATGCTGATCTGTGGGACAAGCAGCATGCTGATGCTGTTTCCCATGGGGAGCCCAACATCAGCACACACTCCATAAACTCACTGATTTTACTGTTCTCTAGGAGGGGGGTTCTGGGGGCTTCCATCACATCTCCTCTCTTCTAGAAATGCCCCCACATACTGAAGTCAAACATGGCTTTCATATGCTGTCTCTCATGAGTTTCCCTACAAATAGTCTGGGGAATCTACTGACTCTAGATGTACTGGGTTTTCTGTGACCAATTTGCAACAAGAATGCTGATGGCAATAGTGTCACTTCCACACCCCCATTTAGCAGTCTCTCAGTCGCAGAAGCAGCACACACTTCTGATTGTTCATATCTAGTTGGGTAGCAGGTACCCAGGCTTGCAGTCTCACCAAATGTCATATAACCAGACCCCCAGCAGAGCCATGAACTGAGGAAGAAGGAGCCTGACAGCAAAGCAGCCCCAGCTTCTTCCATGTACCTTGGAAGTGCTCAACATGCCTCTGAATGTTTGTGAGCTATGATGTTGCTCAAGGCCTAGAGGCATAAGGTGAATCCTGTACAAGGCAACTAGAGAAAGGCTGAGTTTTCACCAGTTATTAGAGTGAGGGATCCCACCTAGGAAAGACAGATGGAGTCAGAGAACAGGTGGCTCTAGTCAGTGAAGAAGAGAGCATGAAATCAGATATGAACTTGACAGGAATTTATCATTACAAGCAGTCTCCTAACTTGCGAGTGAAGTGTGTTGCAAAAACCTGTGATCCAGTTACTTAAAATACAGAAGACTTTTTTTCCCATACAAATGACATCATTAATGGCAAAAAGACTCCCAAGGCAGCTCACCAAAACCTATTTGGCCCATAATGTAGGTGAAATACAAAAAAAAAAAGAAAATTATCACAACGGTAGTAAATTAGACTAGAAGGAAAAACAAAAAGTGGAGAACAAAAGGAAAAGAGGACTGTTAGAGAAATATAGGGCAAGACAAAAAGGCCTTACCAACTAAAATTGGTACCTACTAAAACACCAACAGAGGAAGGAAGGTGCATTGAAATAGGCCCTATTGATCTCAAAGGTCCCTTCCAGCTACAAATCTTATGATGTTATTCTAGCTGCGTCAGCAGAAATGTGCCCCTTTTGATCAAGCTTTCCACACATGCATATGAGGCAGAGGAAAAAAAGTCAATTTGCTCTGAAGGAGTTAATTTGTTAATTGTCCAAATACTCTGCTTCCCAATGATAAAGACGTAGCTGCTTTTGCCCAGAGATTGAACTGAATCAGATTTTAGAACTAACCAGCTCTCTCCTCCCAGCCTATCCTGGTATGAAGGAAGCCCTCTTACCTGTAATGGCCACCCTACGAATCCTCTGGGGAAGAACTGACATTTCAATCAGGGCAACAAGGTTCTTGATGGTGAGGATGTCAACAAATGATAAAACAGATGGCATTATATGCTGTAAAACATGCAGAGAAGATCAAATAACACTCGTGCAAGGGTGGTCCGTGAGGGGGAGCCCCACAAGGTGGTCTGTTGGGCCAGCAGGTCCATTTAACTTAGAGGCTCAGAGCACCAGAGAGACAGGCGATGGGTGCAAATATGAAGTAGTAGATTTCCAAAGGCGAACTGCTCTCACAAAGTGTTAAGGGAGGAGCCATGCAGTGCAGTCTGGATTTGGAGTCAGAGGACCTGAGTTCAAATCCTAGTTCTGATACTTTTAACTTGTGTGGTCCTAGACAAGTCACTTTCTAGATATCAGTTTCTTTGACTATAAAATGATGGGGTTGGATTAGATGGCTTCAAAGGTCCCTTCAAACTCTTTTATGAAATATGTGATTAGAAAAAACAGTGAGCCAAAGATGTAGTAAGTATAAGGAATCACAGAAGGATGGGCTCCATGCTCTACTGGAGTATTCTGAAAGGATGAAAAAGCCTAAAGCAGGAGTTCTTGACCTCTTTTGTGTCATGGAATCTTTTGACAGTCTATTAAAACCTAGAGATCCTTTCTCAGAATAATGTTTTTAAATACATCGGAAACCAAAGGAATTCAATTATATTTAAATTGTATTGAAAAAGTTACCAAAATACTTATAAAAACACACACATTGATGGACATCAGGTTAAGGAGCTCTGACTTAGGGGAAGGCCCCCAGCCTGTTGCATGGATCATCTGGACAGGTTATATGGAACAGCATGATCAGGGGAAAGAGAAGAAGGCAGGAATGGACAGCAGTCCAGTCTGAAACAATGGAAGGAGTATTCACATCGATGAATTACAGAGCCTCTCAATGAGGGACTTACTTAGTCATCAAGGGTTCTGAAGTATTTGGAAACTGAGTAGAGCAGAATAAACCTGAAGCCAGAAGCTGGTGGGGCACAACAAAGGAGGCCCAGGGGTTTCAGGCTGTTCTGAGTCCCGTGGGAGGCCAGGCTAATGTGTTACCTTGGGTCTCTCTGGAGAGTAAAGGAACATATGAAAGGAGACCCTTTAGAGATGGGAGAAAGTAAACAGAGGAGGGAACGGTCAATACAACTTTGAATGAACAAAAGAGAGAATAATTATCATTATTATTATTATTATTATCATTACTGACATTTATGAAGCAGGCCTGTACCAGAAGAGCTCGAGCAGCCTCTTTCCCTTTCCTAGTTAAAATAGAAAAAAATTTAAAAAACCAAGAAGCACATGGCTAATCTCAGGTTGCCAAAGTGACCTTTTAGGTCAGCCCAGTTCATCATTAGCTCCAGACTCCAGCTACTCTGTCCATCTCCCCACAATTCAGAGGACATTTCTAGCAGAGAGAAAGCATGGAGGAATCCTGCAAGTAATCATTGTTAATAATAAATAGCATTTATATAGTACCTTAAAGTTTGCAAAGCACTACACAGATATTATCTCATTGGATCCTAACAACAACCGCCAGAGGCACGTGCTATTAAATTTCTTCATTTTACAGATGAGAAAAATGAGACAAGCAAAAGTTAAGTGACAGGCCCGGGGTCTTGCAGTCAGTTTAGTATCTGAGGCTAAATTTGAATTCAGGTCTCCTTGACTTCAGATTTAGGACTGGATTCAGTGTGCCCCCTAGCTGCCTTACTTACACTAAGCTATCTGGTTAATATTAGCACTGCCACTCTTAAGACTAGTAAAATCTATACATTTTCCCCAAGCTCAAATCATCAATAATTTTCCTTCTTAGCAGAGGTACTAGCCTACAGCTCATCCATACCCCTCACTCACTTCCATTACTCTCCAGCCCCTTTGCTTTGTTCGAAGCTTGGCTGAAGGGCTTGGCTGCCTCCTAGGCAAAGCAATTTACTTAACTGTGTATATGTATCCCATGAGTAGAATGTAAGCTGCTCAAGGGGGTGTTGGTTTTTAACAAATAACATGGCACAGTGCTTTATGCATAGTAGGGGCTTAAATTTTATTTAAATTGATTAAAATTGAATTGAATTGCAGTTCTAAACATCTTTTCCTCCCCCTCACTTCCCATGAACTAATTCAAATATAGTAAGACCCACACTGTTTTTATACTGGCTGCTCTGAACTTTTAGGGCATTAAATACACAAAGCTATCTTTTGCACAATCTAAAGAGTTTTTTAAAAACTCTATTCTCAATGGATCCAACTGACACATTAGAGAACTGTGCCTGCCAATACTATCCTGCTGATGATCTCAAATTCTTTGATTATTTTTAGCTCTGAAACTTCTCTTGCAATGTGCCACACTGTTATTGTTAGCAAAAAAAAAATGCTCTCAACCACTTTATGCTCCCACGCTATAAACACATAATGTAAATTCAGCTCGCATACAGATAGGCAGACGGCAAACATACAAGGGGACTGACTACCTGTCCACCAACATGTACCAATACACAAAGAAAGCTCACACCAATAAACAGCCTGAAGGAAACACTTCAATTCAGTTCAAGAATATAGCCCACCATACATTCATAAAGTCTCCAAACCAATGGAATATCTTCTTAGTGACTATTCCTAAGGCAAATGGGAATCCTATTCACCGAAGAGGCACCTTCATTGAATACAAGGGATATTGATCAAGTGCCTACTCTAAGCCTGACACTATACTAGTCTCATCTTTCTGAGCTCAAATCTGGCTTCAGGCACTAGCTGGGTGACCCTGGACAAGTCACTTAACCCTGTTTGCCTCAGTTTCCTCATCTGTAAAATGAGCTGGAGAAGGAAATGGCAAGCCACTCCAGTATTTTTGCCAAGAAAACTCCTCAAAAAGGAGTCACAAAGTCAGACACCACTGAAACGACTGATCAACAACAAATTCTAGATGTTCCTAGAAGCAAAAGAAAATTAAGGCCCTTCCCTTCGTGAAGCCTATAATGTAGCAGAGGCATATATCGTGCATTCAAATGACTGTTAACACAAAACGGCACATTTTAATAACTAAATTTATCTGGTAATTATTATATGCCAGGCACTCCACCAAGCGTTTCATAATCAGATGAAGATCTCATCTGATCTTCCCAACAACTGTGGAAGCTAAGTATTCTTATTATTCCCATGTTACAGATGAGGAAACTGAGGCAAACAGAGGTCAAGTGACTTGCCCAAGGTCACATAGTAAGTCTCTAAGGCCACATTTGAACTCAGTTCTACCTGACACCAGACCCAGCATTCTATTCACTGTGCCACCTAACTTCCTAAAGAAACATGAGATTTGGGGCCAGAAGGAAGGAAAATGTTGCCTTGTGGTCTGGTTGGCTTCTAGAAGTTGGTCCAATATGAAAATCCCACAGAGACAATCTTAGGAATAGAGGAAGTCCTTGTTTATTTGATGGACAGAGCCTGGAAAGATCATTTTTAGTATATTGGTGCTTTATATGAATGCCAACATTGCCAGAGACCAGACTTTTTTTGTATCATTCCCATTGTTATACATTTGTCATTCAGTTGTTTCAGTCCTGTCTAACTCTTCATGACCCCATTTGAGGTTTTTCTGGCAGAGATACTTGGAGTGGTTTGCATTTTCCTTCTCTAGCTTATTTTACATATGAGGAAACTGAGGCAGACAGAGTTAGGTGACTTGCCCAGGGTTACACAGCTAGTAAATGTCTGAGGATGGATTTGAACTCCGGAGGATGAGCCTCCCAGACTCTAGGTTTAGCACTCTATTCACTGAGCCACCTAGCTTCCCTAGCATTGGTATGTTAGCCCTGAAGAAAACAGAGACCCTTCTGCAGAAGTATAGGAAGTACCTTCTGGTGGGACTCCCAAGGAAGTCCAACATAAAGTTTGATACCATTGAGATGAACTGCAGCTGAGACTGTCAAACCAGAGCAGTGGTCCTAAGACATTTTCAGGGAAAAGACATCATGGGACACCTAATTTACATTCTCCTGCAGTCATTGTTAAAAATGCATACACAGACACAGACACAGACTCAGTCCTCATCTGAGAGCTGCACCCTTTAATTCCCTTAATCAGAGGCTCCCAAAGTAAGTGATACCACCCCCTAAGAGGCGCTGAAAAGACAGGGGTAGTAGTGGCCTTGGATGCAATTGGGGGGACAGTAAATAAAAATAAGGAGGCAGTGTAAATATAAGGAAAGAAGAGAAAAAAATTTGAAAAATTGTCCCTACATTTTTCATCTGTTGTGTAACAGTCATAGTGATTATATTATTTTCCAAATAAACAAACAAAATGCAAGTTATACCTGGTCAGTGGTCAAGTCCACTGACAGGTCTTAACAAGAAAGTGTTGGCACATGAGCATGTTATGCATTGTCAGGAAGTCCAGCATGCATCAGAAGAAATATTTGCCTGTAATGATTTGTTTATAATATGATACTATACAGTTACATGATATAATATTGCATCATTGAAATTTCAATGCAGGAAAACTCCCCCAAATTATGAAAATTATTAAATTTAAGATGTGTCATTTTAAAAGAAAAATTTATATATTTTTTTAAATGTCACAAATTTTTTTTAATGTTAAAGGGTTAAAGAAAGTCAATTTCCAGGGGGTCAGTGCACTGAGTAATTTTTCTGAAAACAGGATGGTAGGCCAAATACGTTTGGGAACCCCTGATGTTAGCCATCAGTCCTTTGACCCCTGTTTAAGGGCGACCTCATACATAAACAGCCTATAGGATATGACTTTAAGCTACCAGCTCTAGCACTTGAAATTCTCCCATTAAGCATTCCTCTAAATTAAGGTTCCATTTCACAATCATCCAAGAAGGGTAATATAGGTAGCAACTTTTTTTTCCAAAAGCTGAAATCAGCTTATATTTGGGCAGGCAGTTGATTCTTTTCTCCTCTAGACCCTAATATATTTAACCTTGGACAAATCCCTTCACCTTTGCTCATCTCAGTTTCCTCATCTGTAAAATAATAGGTTTGGACTAGATAACCTTAAGTTCTCTTCTACCTTTAAATACCTATGATCCTCTAATGTGTTTGCATGACCGTTGAAAGATTATTTTGATACTGTAATAGTATGATTAGTTTTGAAGGGCCCAATTGGTCTGCTTTACTTGGGTAAGGCCATCTTGCTATTGAGGAGAAATGTGAAGGGGCACTAAAATTTCCTACCAGAGACACCCTCCAATGCCTTTTTGTGGCATGGAGGTAAGAACCCTGTGTTCTTGTAAGGAAGCAGAAACTCCTGACAATCCTACCAAGCTGGAGTGGTTAAACACAAGCCTAGCAACAGAATGTATATCCAGTCTTCAATAATCAGCCTAGCAAAGTTTTAAGAGTCATCACCAGGTTAACCACAGGGTGATGAATTTTTCAGCTACAGAAATTCTCAAAGACCATGGACTAAGAAGAAAGAGTGCACCCTGAATTGGTAGAGGAAGAGTCCATAGCCATGAAGTCATGTATCACCGAAGTGCAAACAAAAGGGTTTTCATATAGAAGATATAAGACACACAGTCATATTTTTACTCCCAACTACATCCCACCCTTAGTTACCTGACATTGTAGCTTACCAGTTCTGTCTTGCCTTGCTCTCTTCCCTTCCCTTTCCCCTTAGAAAGGTATAAAGATTCTAGACAAACACACAGGGAACCACTATCTACCCCCACACACACGCACATACACTGAGAATCCCAATACATTTGTACAAACCTGCTTCACTCTAGGTAATGCAGGAAGGGTTAGAGGGGCACAGAATAGTCTCAGACTTAATAAGCTCCTAGATAAAAAGTGTTCCCTGCTCCTACTGCTGACCTAACCAAAAAGAGAAAAAGAAAAAGGTAAAAAAAAGAAAAGAGGAGGGAGGAAAAAGGATCATAGGACTCCATCTCTATAGCAACACCATCACCTGCCAGCGTGACCTGGTATACAGGCTGTTCCATAGCCTAGCACCAAGTGACACCCATCCTTGTGCTAGGTGAAGTCTGGGGGGAGTCAGTGGAGAGTGGGAAGCAGAAGAGGTCGGGGAGAAGAGGGAATATTTTTTTAATTTGTCAAATTTAAGGTGACCAGTTACACTGCTTTGAGCATGGTGGTCCTTAATTTGCATTTGTCTCTCCTGACATGTTTCTCAAAATGTCTCTTACTAGTGCAATTTGTCCTACTCTCCATTCCTCCAGTTTGCCTTTCCCCTTCTCTTTCCTTCCCTACCCCTCTCTCTTTGTTCTGTTAAAGTTAAGAATCCCAGGGGAAGGTAGACAGCTGTTTGGGGAAAGATGCTGCATTCCCGCAGCTGTCTGCAATCACTAATTACCCTAGGCTATTAAAAAGTGTGGTGATGTGTTCTTTCTTTTTTAAAATAAAAATAGCTTTATTGGTGCCTCTTATTTTTTCACACTATAGTCATTTCCTTATGTATTAACTGCTCCCTCCATTGTAGCAGAGAAAAAGAGTTAAGCAAAATTGACGGACACCGCAACCAATTCTGACAGCATATGTAACATTCTGGGCTCAGAGCCCCCCATTGCAATACTAAGGGAGGGTGTCTATTTTATCATCTGTCCTTTGGGATCCAAGATTGATCTTGACGATTAATCTGACACTGGATACCTTTTAGTATTGTCTTGATTTACATTATTCCAATAATAGCCTGTATTGCTCTGGTTCTGCTCTATGTAGGTTTCTCTGAGTTGTTCACATTTGTGATTTTTCTATGGTACAATAATATTCTGTTACATCAGATACCAAGGTCTATTCAACCACTGACTGAAAAGATAGGCGATCGTTATCTTTCCAGTTTTTTTGATACCACAAAGAGTGCTGGTATGAATATTATAGCATATATGGGACCTTTCTTCTAGTTTAAGCTTTCTTACAGCATATAACTAGTTAACTGGATCACTGGATTAAAGTTCATTAAAATTTTAGTTCTTTTTCTTGCTTAATTCCAAGTCATTTCCCCAAAATGTTTGGACCAATTCACAGTTCCTCCAACAATACAATAATATTCCTTTCTTCCTACACACCATCTGACTTGGACTATTTCCATTTTTTATCAATCAATCAACAGCCATGTATTAAGCACTTACTATATGTATGCCAGACATATTTATCATCTTTGTTAGCTTGATGGATATGAAGTAAAATCTCAGGGTTTTATTTTGCATACTTTTGTTTTTAGAGATCTAAAGCATATTTTCACATTGTTGCTGATAGCTTGCATTCCTTCTTTTGAAATTTTTTTCTTATCCTTCCGAAATGTTCTCTTAATAATGACTATTGTAGTTTAGTGTGAGATCAAGATCTAGATTCTAAATGTGTTTGTGACAAAGCATGAAGGTACCAAATAAACAAAGTAAAGTATAAGAGACAGAATAGAAAGAAGGAAAGAAAAAGAGAAAGAAGGAAGAGAGAAAAAAGGAAAATGAGAGAAGGAGGAAGGAGCAAGCATAGGCCATTTGAGTGACTGTAGTATTGGAATAGAATACTGAAGGTGAAAGTGAGGGATGAAAATTTTCTAAGTGTATACCTGTAGAGCCTTAGAATTATTCATTCCATGTCTATAGTGAATGAGACAAAGAATGTCCACATGTGTGTTCTCGGGGCCAATTCCATGGAGAAGAAAGGACGGATATCTTAACACAGATCCTTGGAGCCATGTTTATGTGAGGTGCATGAGGAGGGAGAACTGGGATGAAACAGAGGTGGTGTGACTCCTGCCTATGTAGCTATCCCAACACGTATACTTCTATGCCAGTACTCACAGAGTAACATCATTTAAGAAGCTATAATGACCAAGCCCTACAAGATGTAAGTATATAACTGACACAGTTCTTCCTCCCCCTTCCCACATAGAGCATCTACATAGGGGGAAAAGTTCCCAGAGAAGCCAAAAGAACTAAAGTCTGGATGTGAGTGTCATTAATGGTCAGAGGATGTCTTAGGGAGGGAGGGGAAGGTTGAAAACATTAAAGAAGGACTGTGGCATGCTCAAAAAGAACCCTATTTATTTGCTGAACCAAATCCATGAGGTCACTTTTATGAGATGGCTTCTTGGCTATTTCTGTCTACCTCTCCTAATTAGTCCTCCCTTCTCTTGACTTTACCCACTTTTCCTATTCTAGATACTGTTAACTCATCAGTGATAATAAGTGCTCTCTCCCTTCCCTCACCACAGACTCAAGATCCATCAGGCTTGTACTGGCCTCCTCCATGTCTGTCACTGACTCCTCTCATATCTGGTCACTTTAGGCCAACTTAGCGTAAGACACAAAAGTGGAAACAAGGGGGTTGATTTAAGCTTATCTATTTCATATGCTCATATAGAAGGGACCTCCAAGGAAAGATAATCCAATCCCCCCTCTTTTTTTTTTTTACAGTTGAAGAAACTGAAACCCAGGGACATTAAATCCCTTGCTTCAGGTCATACAGGTGGTGGTCATCATCAGAGGTAGGAATTGGATCCAGGTACTTTGACTTCCCAGTCAGTACTCCTACTACATATTACATGTCTCTCAAGTCTTATCATTGAAATGTTTTTTTAAAAAAACAACAACACTATTTTCTAATAGAAAGAAAATAAAACCCATGATCAAGAAAACAAAAATTTCTGGTGAGAAAACAAATACTCTGCACTGGGTTTCTGACTTCTTCAGCAGCTATACACAATTCCCCAAACTAAATAACTGCATAATGAGAAGCCCAGTGGCGTGGGTTTTGTCTCTCCTGAAGAACTGTCTCTTTTCTTTGAGAGTAGGTTGGGGAAGGGAAGGATGTAGTTCTTAAAATGCTGAGATTTTAGTAGCTGGGAGAACACATGGAAGACTAACATCCATTTGCACTATTTGCATGCCTCTAGATTTCCCAAATTCCAGGGATGATTTCCTACTCATGATCCCCCCAATCGATGATATTTCTGCAGACAAGAAGCAGCGCTTAAGACTGGCTTGGAATAATGGGAGAAAGTGTCTGACTTTGCAGGAGACCTAACTTCCTAATGCCTAAGATGTTTTCCTCATTAGGCAGTTTTACATAACATTAGGAGAAAACAGCAGGAGAATTAGAGTGTTTCTGAGTGAGAGGGCTGGAACCCATTTGTGTGCAGACCTAGAGTCTTACTCCATCCTTTGGGCCTCTCACAGAGCCCACAAGGTTATTTCCAACTAGCCCCTTTCTCCCTGGCTTGGTTTCCCAATGTACCACAGGGAGATAACAGTGCTGATATACTTCACAAAGAATAAACATTAAAGAGAAAATAAACACAGAGTCACCCTCCAAGGAGTACCATGGCAGATATGAAAAATGTGGTCATTAATATTATCAATGTTTTCATCCCAAACCTTTCCATGTAGCCCTTTGAAATGTTTTTCATTCCAGGATTCTTTTCAACATTTTGTCAAATTTCAGAGATCCCCTTTCAAATTTGTAATGTCTTTTCTTCTCTCCTATTGACCCATCGTTAGACTACATGCATTAAGGCCTAAATTTTTACTTCCTAGTGTCTTGACAAAGGATCTGTACAAATAAATGCCATTGGTTTCTCATTAGGTCCTAGTTTTAATGAGTGAGTGTGTGTGTGTGTGTGTGTGTGTTTCTGTCTCTGAATTCCCTTTCCAAGGGAACTTGATGGTTTATCCTGCCCTTCTCTCCCATTCTAAGAGGGGAAAAAATTATTTAGCATCTATTGTGTGCATAGCATCATGCCAAGGGACATAGAAAGCTTAGATAAGACACAGTCAATAGAAGCTAAGCTTCCAGGGAGCTGGACTATTTCACAATTGTCTCTGTATCCCAAACTTCATAGCACATGGTAAGCACCTAATAAAGACTTGTTGGACCAATTGTTGATTGATTGAGCAAATCCCTAGGTGTGCTGAAGTTCACAGTCCGGTACAATGGTTCTTAACCTGGGGCCCACAGAAATACCACTAGGTATTTCTGGATAGGTTTCAGGAGTTTCCAGAATCTTGGATGGGACAAAACTACAGCTTCATTTTTGCTATCTTCTAAATGAAATATACCATTTTCTTCCATTATTTAAAAACCGTGATTCTGAGAACCATAGGCTTCACCAAATGGTCAAACAGATCTAGAACCTATGCTCCAGTAGGAGGATGTGATGCCTACACAAATAACTCGAACCCAACATAAGTAAATGTTTCAGAACATAGAAAGGGCTATATAATGTCATAGCTAAAAGGGGAAAAGTTATTCCTTCTGCAGTGATCAAGAAAGTCTTCGTGAAAAGGACAATAGCCAAAATGACTTTTTGGGGGGGAAGGAGGGGAAGGCAAGGAAATTGGGGTTAAATGATTTGCCCAAGGTCACACAGCTAGTGTGTCAAGTGTCTGAGGTTGGATTTGAACTCAAGTCCTCCTGACTCCAGGGTCAGTGCTCTATTCACTGCAGCACCTAGCCACCCCTAAAGGATAGGCTTTCCACATGCCAAGGCAAGGGTAATCCAGATATAGGGCACAGAAGCAGCAAAGAAACACCCATCTCTTTTATGGCCACCTACCTTTAGGCCACATCTTTGACCACTCGTTTCCCTAACCCTACGGGCACAGAGCTAAGTTCACCTTACTCTACACCAAAGGCAGAGATTCTCTAGGCTTTAACTTTTGTGCCCTTTATCCAGGAATAAGCACTTCTTTGCAACTCAGCTCAGGTTCTGGGCTCAGATTTTTTAAAGTAGCAGCTTCATTGGTCAAAGGGAAGAGGGGGGTATTTGGGCGGGGGGG
>CM053597.1:82472294-82531537 GCA_028646575.1 Pseudocheirus occidentalis
CCTTAGAAGAGAGATAGCAGAGAGGATCTGGCTACGAAAAAGGAAGTCCCAGTTCCCTGACTCTCACCACCACAGGCAATCAACTGTGAATAGAAACCTCCATCTTGAACATGTCAAACAGAAGGAGAAAATCAGAGTTCAAAAACAAGGCCATCAGCTCCATTTCTCCGGGTTCTCCTCCCCAGGGAATCTTACAGCTTCTGGCCAATGTCTCATTCAAGTGAACAAATATTGATTAAGTCTCTACCATATCAAGGGGATCATGCTGGGTGCTGGTATTCTATATATCGGCTGAAACAAGACACAATACCTGCTGTCAAGAAGCTTGAAGCCCTACAAAGGGGGAAATTAAAATGCGTACCCAAATAGACAATCACGTGAGTTGCAAAATGAAAAGTTATAGAGGAAAGAGGCATGAGAAACTGAGGAGAGCGGGCCACTTATAGCAGGAGATGGTTCAGATCAGGTTAAGCTTACAGAGATTTCCCAAGAGCTGAGCCTTAAAGGAAGGGAAGAATTTCAACAGGCAGATAAAAATGTGCAGGAGAGACTATTCGAGCTAGGATGTACAGTGAGTACAAAGGCAGGAAGAAAGTAAAGAGACAGATAAGATGAGGGGCCAAAGCACAGCTGGACAGCTTCCATGTGCCCTGCCTACTCACTAGTGCTGGGGGGCTGGGCATTCATTTAAAACCTGAAGAGCAGAATGCTTTGATGTCTGGCTCACTTGTGAGGGAACAACTCTATTCTTAGCATAGCTGGCTATTATCTGAACTATTCCTACTAATAAGGACAAAGATAAGGACTGAATTTGACAGCTCAATGTTATGGGGAACTCCCAGGAGAAGAAAGCACCTCTATAAATGTAGGCTGGCACCTTCTCTGCAATTTAAGGCTTCAGAGTTGACTAGAGCACCAAGGGGTTAAGTGACTTGCCCAAGGTCACATTGCAAGGAGAAAGGATTTGTCTGTCTGAAGAAGGTTCACTCTCCGCTAACACCTTAAAACTTCTATTAAAGTGCTTTTTTATTAGAAATCTTTTACAATTTTTTTTATCTTCTCACCTCTATGAAGTAGGTGGCACCAGTATTTTTATTTCCCACTCTATGGGTGAGAAGGGCTCAGTGACTTCCCCAAACTCAGTATAACTACTAAGTTGCAGAGCTGAGGATCTGAATCCAGATCTTCTGACTTCAAATCCAGAGCAACTTACATGTGTCATGCTTCACAGTTTACAAAGCCTTCATATATATTTTCTAACTTAATGAGCCTCTCACAATCCAGTTAACAGATGAAGGACAATTATTAGTCCCATTTTATAGATGAAAAATTAAGGCTCTGAGCCTTTAAAAAACTTGTTTAAGTTCCTAAAGCTAGAACATGGCAACATCATGTCTTCTGACCCCTAAATCCAAGGTTTTTTTCACCATACCAGCCCTGCCTCTGACTAGTTATATGACCTTGGACAAATCCCTTCATTTCTCTGGGCCCATGTTTCCTCATCTGTAAAATAAAGGTACAAATTTCTGACCTGGCCCAAATGAAAGATGAAAGGAACAGGTGAAATGATTTCTAAGGTAACCCAGACATTCTAAAATTCTACAAACCAGTTAGCTAAGGCATTGCTGAGTGGTGTCTGGCATTTAACAAACTCCCTGAAGGGAGGTTGCTAATATAGATTAGTTACTATCCTAAAAGAATTTAGGGTCCTGAAGCGCAGGCGTCATTTCATTTTTGTCTTTCTGTCTCCAGAAACAAGTTGTCATACCAGTAAGCTAATGTTTGTTGACTGATAGATATGTTTCCCAGAAGCACTAAGTAATTTGGTCAAGGTTACTGTAGATTGCAGTGGTCCTAAGTGGCAAAGTCCAGATTCAAATCCAGCTCCTCTGGCTCCAAAGCCAGTACTTTCCTGCACTCTACCAAGCTGTTTTATCAGACCCATTTAGGTATTTGCTAGTTTGGGAAAAGCCTTTGTATTACTATTTAGATTTTATTACATTTATTCAATCATGCATGCAATATTTATTGAATGTCTGACAGTAGCTGGATAGCCAGGCCCTAGGAGCCTTCAGTGATTGCATCCAGACCATAGGTTGTCCAAACTTGGCTAGAGGAAGACCAAAGGGGAATATCTAAATCAGGCTACAGTCTCCAATACAGTGTGGAAAGAAATATTCCATTGTGAGAAGAGATAGGAATAGCAAGATTCAAAGTACTTTTTATAGTAGCAAGATGTTCATTAATTGGGGAATGGCTAAACAAATTGTGGCACATGAATAAGATGGAATGTTGCTATGGCATAAGAAATAATGGGTATGACAAATAGAGAAAATACAGGGAGAGATTTACGTGACTTCATGAAAAGTCAAGTAAGCAAAACCCAGAAAACAACATACACAATAATTAATGTAAATTGAAAGACCAAGAGCAAGAAAGGAAAACTGAATGCTGCAAAATTATACAAGCCAAGCTCGGCCCTAAAGAAGAGATATGGTAAGATGTACTATGGGTGTGGAACACTGCATACATCATCAGACTTTTTCAGTATGTTGGCTAGGTTTACTGAACTGCTTCCCAAACCCACCCTTGTGGTTAAGCCATTTTTCAGTCACATCTATCTCTTCATGACCCCATTTGGAGTTTTCTTGGCAGAGATAATGAAGTTGTTTGCCATTTCCTTCTCCAGCTCATTTTGCAGATGAGAAAACTGAGGTAAACAGAGTTAAGTGACTTGCCCCCAGTCACACAGTTAGTAAGTGGCAGAGGCCAGATTTGAATTCAGATATACTTTATTACAAGAGAAGACTATGGAAAAGGAGGTAAAGAAATAGGGTAAAATAGGTGATATAAAAACAAAAAACAGCAAAATGTATTTTAAACAAATGCCATTGCAAGTCCAGACTACTTCCTAAGATCATGAATAATCTGATCAAATCACACGTATATGGGAAAACCAGTGAAGTCTGGCTGGATGGAACGTGGCACAAAAGACCAATAATTTTGTTGCTAGTAGTTAAACATAAGAAAGAAAGGAACATGGAATTGGCATGAAGGTCTACAGCTCTGGGTGCTTTTCTGCCCTTGTGTACTTGCCCCAAATTCATTTGCATGCCAGTCAAAGAAGATTTAGCAAGAAAGAAGAGTTTTAGCATCCTGGCCCCCACACAGCTCCGTAGGTTTTTTAAGTCTAGATTTGGGATGTGCAGACTTCCAATCAGGAATTTAACAGGGGTTAAATCTTATCTAGCCACCCACTAGGACACTGTCAGAGCCTCGCCAACAAGGGTGTCCTGCCATTTTGTTCTGCCACAACCCCCCTTTCCCTACCAGGAGTGACACCCCACCAGAAGCAGGATTCCTAAGGAGAAGAAGGGAAGAAATCCCTATTGAGTGGAACTAACTTGGATTGGAAGGTTAAATGACAAAAACAAGGTGTCATGGCTGAGCCAGTAGAGGCATTTTGCCATCTTTCCTGCTATCAAACATGTATTGCTCTCCATTCCACATCCCCTCGACTACCACCCCTGCCTTGCCACTACTAGCTCTGTGAACAGTAATTAAATCATCGCTTCCGAAAAGGGTGTTATCATCCACTTGTGGCTTTCCTCACCAATCCCTGGGACTGCCTAGATGGGAGCTGCCTTCCTGGTCACCACTGACTCACCACAGATGCTATATCGGCTAGGAGAGTAGACACTGCTTCAGGGAAGGGGCTGCCTTACTTTTCCATTAGGTTTTTTCCTAATTGTAATGCTTTTTTTTAACTCAAAAATCAAAATTTCTGACATACAGCAACTTCTCCATGCCTACTCCCCCCTTCTTATACAGTGCAGTCATCATCATCATCATCATCATCATCACATTTATATAGTGCTTTAAGATTTGCAAAACACTTTACAAACAGGATCTCATTTTTCCTCACAACATTACAAACATAGTTGTTATTATTACTCCCATTCTGCAGATGAGGCCAGTGAGGCAGACAGAGGGCAGGTAACTTGCTCAGGATCACAGAGAGTATAAGTATCTGAGAGAAGAATTGAACTTAGGTCCTACTGACTCTAAATCCAGCGTTTGATGTCCCACGCTACCTGGCTGCCCGTTTATCTTTACAGAAGTTCATGGCATAACATACACTTGCTGCTGGTCAAAGATGTAGACTGTGAATTCATGCCTTCTCATCCTTCTTCCAAGTCACCTCTACCTGTTAAAAGCATATATTAGAGAAGATTCTCTAATTCGGCAGAGTGCAGCAGAGTGGTCATGTATATATTCTAAGGCTTCTGTGACCATCTTTCCAACTTGTTCCTGGAGGGCTTTCATCCGCGGGACTTAATGATCAATATACAAAGTAAATTCTTAGCCTAAACAATTGTCACGTGCTTCTAAAGAGAAAGCAGATTTCCTTCCCAGGTCAGTCATTTTCTACCAGAATACATTCAGAATGCTTGGTCTACTTAATATCCATACCTAATCCCTCAGTCAGTCAGAACCCTCAAAACTAAGACTCTACTTCAACTTTTCCAAAGCTTCTTGTCATTCCAATGCCCAAATATCTTCTACATTTAAGCAAGCAGTGATGCAACTATAATCCTCAAATGAAATGTTATGGTAGACCTTTTTTAAAAAAATTAAATTTTCTTCAATCAACAAAAATCTTTCTTCTCTCTCTCCCAACCAGCCTTCCCCATCATTGAGAAACAAAGAAAAATAAAACCTCTGTTATAAACAGTCAAGCAAAATAAATTCCCATATTAACCATTTCCAAAAAAATAAATGTCTCAGTCTACACTCTGAATCTAACACCTATCAAAAGGCAAGAAATATATATCATCATAAGTTCTTTGGAATCATGGTTCATCACTGGTATTGATTATTGGTTCTTAATCAAAGTTGTTCTGGTTCTGCTTTCTTCACTCTGTATCAGTTTATACAAATCTTTCCATGTTTCTCTGAAACCTTATCCTCCATCACTTCTTACTCCACAATAGTATTCCATCACACATTTTTATGCCATAACTTGTTCAGCCGTTCTCCATTTGATGAGCACTCCCTTAATCCTTGTTTCTTAATGATGTTTTCAGTCCATTCAATGACTACTTAACCCATAAAGATACATGTGCCCATTTACTAACTCATGGTCTTAACATCTGACTTTTGGAATTCCAAATTAGCATTTACTATATTTTCCTCTAAGACCTATGCTTAGTACCAACTTGAGATCTTCCAGATGTTCACCTATACCCTGGTTAAAGAAAGTTATGTCTTCTGAATAGGCAATGGAAAATAAATACTCCCAGCCCCAGTTCACATAATAATCCATTAACCAACCTTTGAAGAGAAAAAGAAGATTAATTCATCAATTCAAAAGGTAAAACTAAACTCATCTTCATTCAAAACCATAACTTTTGCATAAATCAACAGCCAAAATGCTTGGTGCAGCTGCAGCAGATCCTAGGCATCAATTCTGAACACAAGCTACATATCAGGCTTGGATATGGAATTTAACTTTTAAAATCAGCACAGAATCTAGCCTTGGTAACACTTACAGAAGGTATGCTAACTCCCAGTTCTAACATCTCTGTCACCTCTTCTTTCCTGATGTCACCTAAAACCTTTCCACTGATTCCAAAAGGTAGTAATATAATTGAATTATTATCCCCAGTATCTACAGCTAAAACAGTTCTACTTGGTTTGCTTTGAAGTATGTCTGTGAGCTTACTAAGCACAGAAATAATTCTTTCCCCCTCTAACTGGGAAGTATTCCCAGGCTTTCTAGCCATTGTTCCATGCTGCATTCCTCCAAGCTATGGGCAGGAAAGCAAACTTCTCTCTCAGATTCCCATCTTCCCACCTCACCCCATACTCAGAACTATGGTGCTCTGATGGCCTGGATTTTCTGAACCAGTTATGGTTTAAAATGCCATTTTAATGATCCTCAACACTATTAACATAGCCCAGAAATACCAATATCTCAGTAAAGAGTAACTGAATGAATCATGTCAGTAAGTACAACAACAACAACAAAATCTACACGTCATCAAAGATTGAGAACAACAAATGGTAGGTAATCACAGGCTGGAGAAACAGTGATTGCACATGAAAACACATGCAAGTTGGCTCCTAATATGCACATTTATAACTTATATGTGCCATATATATGCATGGGCTCCATTCATCACTGGTAGTGGCACAGGCAACACAGCAGTGAAAATGACTGATTGCCTGAGATATTTCTAGCAGAAGGCCCACAATTTTTTTTTCAGGAAAGGTGATGTCTTCAATGTACAACTAACTGGGATTTAATTTTTATATTTTATGAGGCTTTTCATATAAATCAATTTACATATCAAAAAAATGGGGGAAAATCTTATTTTTTACCAGTTCTGATGTTTGGTTTGGAAAACGTGGTAACTATACTCAGGACTAACCCTAAAATGAGCCCTAAAATGAGTTATTCAAGAGAGCCTGCTAGGTATCATGATCATTTTTGTTGTTCCCTCATTTCAGTTTTGTCTGACTCTTTCTGGCCCCATTTTGGAGGGGTTTTCTTGACAGACATTGAAGTGGTTTTGCCATTTCCTTCTCCAGACTGTTTTACAGATGAGGAACTGAGGCAAACACGGTTAAGCGACTTTCCCAGAGTGACACAGCTAGTAACTGTCTATGGCCAGATTTGAACTCATGAAGATGAGTCTTCCTGATTCTAAGCCCAGAACTCTACTCACAGATGCCCTTTGAACATTCTTTTCCAGGTCTTAAATCCTTCCACCAAACCCCACTGCACTATAGTTAATAAACAATTTAACTCCACTAAATTTTTATAGGCAATTTCTCCCCAAACAAGAATTTGTGTCTATGTCTCTAAGCACTTCTAAGGCTAATCACAGATTTAAAACTCTGCTCAGTAAGCCCCACACTACTACTGGGCCAAAAGAGAATGCCAAAGTACATGTCTTGTATATCTCCTGGCATAGCTGTAACCACCATAAAGATGCATTTCTTTTCCTTGAAGATTAGCTTGAAAAAGAAGCTTATTCTACTTCCCTGTATTCTATGTACAAAGAAAGCTGTTAGGGTCCTTCGTTCACCTTTTCTTCCTAGGATGCTTAGTGTCCAAGGAAACTTGGACTCTAAAACACATAGCATATCAGAGTAGGAGTAGTAAAAATAAGTAAATAAATAACACTAAGACTCAATCAATCATTAAACATTTATCAAGTGCCTACTATGTGCCAGGCACTCTAAGAGATGGGGTTACCAAACAGGCAAATAAAAGATAGACCCTGCCCTCAAGGAACTTGCAATCTAATGGGTGAAACAGCATGCAAACAAGTATATACAAAGCAAGCTAAATACAAGGCAAATGGGGAATAATTAACACAGGGGAAGATATGGGGACTAATATGTCTGTGGCCGTGGATGCCCAAGTTGTGGTCTCTTCCCCAGAAGTAGAGAATGAAGGTAGTCATCTATCCTATATCTTTGAGGTACTGGAAGAGCCAAAACAGACTAAATACTTGTCCTACTGAACCAGAGCATCCAGCATAGGACAAGGAGTTGAGTACTCCAAAGCCTATCCCTAGTTATCTGAGTGACTAAGTTGTGAGCAGCTGATCTAGTCCCCTCTAATCTCACTCTACCGAAATACTGCTGGTTTGTAAAGAGGAGATAATTGTGGTGTAATGGATAAAGCCCTGGTCCTGGTGTCCAGAAGACCTAAGTTCAAATCATATCTCAGACACCTACTAGTGTGACCCTGGGCAAGTCACTAAACTTCTATTTGCTTCAGTTTCCTTATCTATAAAGTGGGGATAATAACAGCACTTGCCTCCCAGTGAAGATAAATAATAACTGTAAAGCACTTAGCATAGGGCCTGGCATATTATACTAAGCTCTATATAAATATTAACTATCATTATCATCATTCTCATAATACAGAAGCAATATGAAGACTTGAGGAAAGCCATGACCCAAGAGAGGAGTCTACTGAAGTTCAAGCCACCCATGTCTACTGTAGTTTAATATTGTCATATTTCAGGGAAGTTAGGTGACACAGAGAATAGAGCACCACACTGGAGTCAGGAGGACCTGAGTTCAAATCTGATCTCAGACACTTAACACACCTACTAGTTGTGTGACCTTGGGCAAGTCACTTAACCCCAATTGCCTGGCCTTCCCCCTCCAAAAAAAATATTGCCCTATATCCCCTAATTTAACTCTTCTATTTTTAATATATGGGTTTCAGGGGATGGGGGGAGCTGAGCCAAGAATTAAGAGAAAAAAGAGAGGTAATTTTGAGAAGATTGTAGTCACCAAGAACCTGTCACATCCCTGTTATATCTGGAAAGCTTCTCTGTCAATAATAAAGGCTGTAAAAACTGCTCTAGGGTACTGTCCCTTGGAAGTATCCCACAAGACTTAGAGTAAGTAGTCCATCAAATACTGCATCATGTCTATCAATAGATACTCGGCAACCACCAAGGGAAGATCCAGTTGCAGGATTTTCTGAGACCAATGGATAATTAATTTAACCTTGCTTCTTGGTTCCAAATACAATATCTTTTGGGTTGTGCTCCCTCCACCACCACCCCTTTAAGTATGGTTCATGGACAGAGGGTCAAAAGCCAAAAAGAGAAAAAGCTTAGTTGGGGAAAAGGCAAGGGAATGAAGTCCATTAAGAGGTGACTAGACAGACATCAGAACAAAGATTTCCCTTCCTCTCCAGCTGTACTCTGAATTTCCTCTGCCATGCCCCAGTTCTTTATCCTGAAACTTCCTCTGGCTCTGGAATTCATGTTTTGGAAGTACTCTCTGCCCCTTTGACCTTTCTCTCGGATTGGATGGCCCCTCCCAGAAGCTCCATCTAAGGAGGGTCTCCAGGTCAGCCATGTCTCATTTCTCTCCATGTCACACTCTGGACATTCCCTACCATGCCCTGTGGGCTTTGTGGAGTTTACAGTTTCCTTTCCTCCATTAGAATGTAAGCTGCCTGAGGGTCAGGTCTATTTTTTTGTTGTTGTTGTTTCCCTTTATATCCCCAACACTTAGTATAGTGCCTGATACATAATAAGTACTTACTAAAAGACTGTTGACAGAGGGTCATGGGAGTCAGGCCAGGAAAGAATGATCTTTTTTTTAAGCTAATAAGATATTATGGAGCCCTCTGGTTATATGAAATCCAAACCGAATTGTAAACATGAAAATCTCAGTGTTTTGTGAAAATGTGTTGGAATGGTTATACAATGATAGCTAGAAATAAAAGTGGCTAAAGGAGGGGTGTGGACTTATAGTGAATAGAAAACTGAGATGCGGAGAAGAGGTAAGAATTTGTTAGTGAGCTTCCAGCAATTGAGTGGGGGAAAAGTATCCTTATGATCAGAGGAAAATTGGTTTCAGTATGTCAGAAATGCCAAAACAGAAGAAAATAAAAGTCTCACCGTGCTACTACCACAGACTGATTAAAATATCTTCTAAGGGTATCAAGCTCTGTTTTGCCTCATTCCATGTTAACAAGTAATCTGATTATCAGGTAGTCTTTCCAGGTGCCAAGAAGGGGGTGTTTTGGTCAGTGAACATGCATAGTGTTAAAGGAACAGGTATTTATAGGGGGGAGGTTGGGGGGAAGGGGAAGCTAGTTGGCACAGCAAATAGAGCATTGGGACTGGAAACTGGAAGACTGCTCTTATTGAGTTCAAATCAAGCCTTGGACACTTACTAACTATATGGCCCTGGATAAGTCACAACCCTGTTTGCCTCAGTTTCCTCATTTGTAAAATGAGCAAAAGAAGGTAATGGCACACCACTCCTGTATCTCTGCCAAGAAAACAGGGTCACAAAGAGTCAGAAACAATGGAAACGACTGAACGATAAACAACGTTTATCTCCAGGGTGACTGAATAAATGGATGTTTTTGCCTTACTAACCAGTCTCATCTGAATGTTATCCAGAGCCTAATTACCTTCCTCCAAAGGTACTGCTGAAATCCAGTCTCTGGATCTGCAAATTGAGGACTGGACCTGCAACTGTAGTGAACCTATCAAGATTCAAGCACCTCCATAAGACCCATTCAATCAATCTTAGTCTTCATATTTATCAACTGGAAACTAAAGTGCTACCACAATAACTTCCTAAAATAACTTGGAGAAATTCTAGATTAAAGTAACTGAGGTAGGATTCATCCAGGTCAACAAAGTTGGTTAACAGAATAAGTTATCTAAAATGTTCACATTTCTTTTGAAAAACAACTCCCCAAATCTGCAAGACATCCAGATCCAAGTAGACAAAGCAATGTGGAAAGACCTCAGCACTGAGAAGAACAAAGCATATCAGTTGATAGAAAAATGTGATTGGTCCTTTGAATAAGCATTCTTCAATTGTGGTCCTTCTGGTATTTTGAGGAATCACATAGGAGAACAGATTCATCAGCTCAGATCTAGCTGTGCAAAAGCATCCATACCTCTGGGCTCCATCATAAACCCTGGTTGGCATCACCTCGTTATCACTGCACTAATGAGAAGAAAGAGGTTGTACTTACGCAGGGCATGCCACTCATCCTGACGGATGGTCTTGGTGATGTTGTAGGTGAGGTTCCTGGGGATAGTTGCTGAGGAATAATGGTACTTGATATAGATGCATCGCTCAATTTCTCCTGGCAGAGAGAAGGGAGAACCCAAATGTTAATAGCTCAACAGCCACACTGGTAGACTATGATCATCAGTTAAGTACCACAGGACAAAGATCTCTTTTCTAAATAGAAACTAATAAGATTTACCAGGCTACAGAAGACAGCAGTTTTATCTCTATAGGAGTAAGCAGGATAAGAAATAGAAAACTTTAGAGTATAACCAAAACACAACCTCATTAACCCAGATGCCAATAATTCACCTTTAGGAATGAGTCTGGTTCTATGCTGTCTATGAAAAAAAACATAAGTAAAGAAAATAAATAATTGGGGGAGGGGAAAATACTGTTTATTTTTAAATTTTTATTTACTTTTTAATTTATATTTATTTATTTTTATAATCAAGTGTTTTAAATGGCTAGAAAGCACTTATTTATATATGATGATGTGCTAATTATAAATCATCCTGACTTATTGAGTAAAGTAGGCCCAGCTAAACTTCTACTGACACATAGTCAGCAGCTGTATACCTCCCCCAAGTAATAAAACTTGTAGAACATTCTAGAATCTGGACTTTTCTCTAGCTCACTAAATTACATTTTTACAAGTCAGACTTTAAAAGAACAATAGCATGAATTTCAGTACGTGAATTCATCTTTTCCTTCATAAGCCCTTCAGAAAAACATCTGACAAAGTTCTAGTGGGAAATAAGGAATATGCTCTTATCCTTGCTTCCTCCAATGTCTTTCAGGTATTTCCATTGATAGTTTATCTATGGGGTCTTAAAAATTCAATGACAGGACATCTTGAAGAAGGAAAGGGAATACTTTTAAAGGTGAGGGGTTTCAGTGTTCAATTTTGTACCTGAATAGATTCTGATAGTAATCTACTTTGCAGCCCACTTATTTTCAATTTATCATTCATGACATTTGATTGAATCGTGATGATCCATGCTTTACCTGCAATGGGGCAGAACTTGGAAACTGGTGATTTTCAGTCATTTAGGCAATGCTCATAAAACTGAGATCTCATTGTAAATCATCACTGGAAAAATGTCCAATAGCCAGTCAAGGACCAAATGTTAACCTCTTGGGAGACTGATGCTATTCAGTAATGATAGTAACAATGAGAAAAGTTCACTTATATATAGCACTACAGTTTAAAAAGAGTTTTTTCCTCACAATAATCCTGTGAGGTAGGTAGGCTCAGTATTACTGATTCCATTTTACAGGTGAGAAAACTGAGGATCACAGAAATGAGGTGACTTGCCCATAGCCACACAGTTACTATATGACAAAGTTCTTTAAATGTGTCCTGTGTAGTTTAGAAGACCACAGTTGGTGTGAAATCTGACTGGTCTAATTATATGCAAAATATTCAAGTAATTTATCTTAATTGGAAATCAAATTACTAAACAGAAATCCCTTCTGGAACATCATAGTCCTACAGAGGGGAAAAACAAAACAAAACAAAAACCAAACCATGATACCTTCATAGCAAGTCTGAAATAGCAGAACAGGTAGTCAAGGTAGAAAGAATGATAGCTTCTCAGAATGATGCCTGCAGTCCCTTGTCTAGAAACATTGCTATCCAAAGTTTGGGGGTTAAAGGTACTACAGTGTCTCCATTAGAGCCTAAGAAGAAATGGTGGTCATGGTGGTTTGGCACGCTTAGAGTACACTGCCTCCTGTCTCCTCAACAGGGTGCCCTGCTAATTCAGTTGGGCTAGTTTGCTTGTCCCATGAATAGCAGTTGGTCGGCAGTTGATGAGTATGATTGATCTCTTCACCACAGAAGTTGCTTCCCTGGATAATGGCTGAACTAGAACGGTTCAGGGTCCTAAACCAGGGGTGTGGAACCCTTTATGAAGGGGATTTGTTCTGTGAAGTTTGGATTCAGTCAATGAGCTACACTTGAGGACCTAGGGGCCTACATGTGACCCTGAGGCCACAAGTTCCCCGCCACCCCCTGTCCTAGGTTATATTCATCTGGCTCTGAGAGGAGATGGTGGTAGAGGTAGCATTATACAAGTTGACCTCTAAAATCCCTTTAATCCTCTGAATTGTTGATTCACAGTTCTTCCTCTATATAATAATGATATTTGATGTGTTCAAGTCTGAATTATTCTAACTCTATTATTTTCAGCAGTGTTTTAATCCTGAAGACCACCATATCTATTTTCATGGGTCTCTCAAAGATCCAAGAGCAAGGGAAGAGAACTTCAAAACATCTAGAAATATACCAAATAAACTAGAAGAACAACAGCTAGAAGAGAGGGGAGGAAATAAAGCCATCCAAGGAAAATTACGGGAAAATATCAAAACAGAGAGCCTAGGGAAGGAAACAAAGAATAGTTCCCAATACAATGAAGAGCTACTTCTCTTACTGAAGTAAGAGAAAACCAGGACAAATCTCCAGATGAAGGGAATAATTCTATAAAAAACACACAACTAGAACACCAGAAAAGATCATAGAACCCACACCTCAAGAATGATCAGAAGTCCTCATAAAACAACTAAAGACATAAGAAGTTAAATTAGAGCTTACAAGGAAAATCAGGGTTTTAGACAAGAAGTCTAGAAAACCTTAGCAGAGCTAGGGAAAAAAATGAAATATAACTCAAAAAATTCAATAGAAGAAACATTGGTGGAGAGTTAAAAAAAAATGAAGAGCACATGAGATATCTTTAATCAAAGCCTATTATCCCTTTGTATTCTAACCTTATTTAAGGGTTATTGGGAGTGTTCAAAATGGAATTACTCTAAAGAAGGAGAGGGAAAGAATGGGAAATGCTGTGAAGATCATCCTTTCTGGGTCAAGTGAGGGAAGACTGAAAAAAATTATAGTAGTAGAAATATAATAAAGTAAGCAGGAGACTAGACTGAGATAGTGAGAGGAGTGTTAGGAGTCTGAGTGGTGGGGAAAAGCTGAGAGAACTGACTGAAAAAAAATTACCATTACAGAAGGCTGATTACAAAAGAAATGTTAAAAAGAGGAAGCCCCTGTGATTTGGACCTGATTAGGTAGAAAGAAACAGGGATAGAAAGGAGATTGCAATAGATTACTGTTACAAGCAGAATAGACTGCAAACATCAACAGCTAGTTTCTTTCTTTTCTTAAGTAAAGAAGAAAAAAATATAATATGTTTTCAAGGAAGGGAAAAACAAACTTAACTATCCTAATCATGAATATGAATGGAGTAAACTCACCTATGAAAAGGAGGAAGGTGACAGAAAATTTTAGAAGGTAAAGTGCAAAGATTTACCATATACAAAAACACACTTAAAAGATAAAAATGCATACAGAGTTAAAATTAGGACTTACAGAAGAATTTATCACATCTCATCTCAGTCTTAAAAAAAACAGCAGGTAATCATAGTCTCCAACAAGGCAACAGCAAAAATAGATACAGTCAAGGGAAACTACATTATGCTAAAAGGTTCCACAGATAATGAAATAATATCAGCCCTAAGAGAAGCATCTCAAGTTGATGCAAGTTATGATTTGGCTATAGTCAGTCCACTTGGCTAGGAAAAGTTCAGTTGAGATCAGAAAAAAACCACCTGAGACTCAAACCAGAATGAGACCAATCAAAATGCATTCCTGGTAGGCAGCCAGTAAGCATTTCCTGAAGCAGTGATAGTAGCAACATTGGAGGGTCCTCATTATTTACTTGGCTTAGAACTGTAATCATTCTGCCTTTGACAGCAATTAAATTAGAAAAACTCAAATATTACCCAGAATAGAAAGCAAAATATTTATCCATGTAGCTGTAGGTCCTGTCAGTGTGCTGGGCTTTTGTATGTGCAGGCACCATCTGGGTACCAAACGTGTGCCCAGAATGCAAGTTTCTAACCCAAAACAAGATTATCCACAAAGAAACAGTGCCAGGGGAACAAAACAAATACTACCTTTAGACCAACCTTCAAGGTTGTGTCCTTATCTGGAACATACCCTGAGCTACCTCCTTTCCCAACTGAGTAAGCAGGATAAGAGTAGAACTTGACCTAACATATCATTGTTTTGAAAGCTACAGAGTAAGGAATTTACACTACCAATAAAATCAGTATTCTCTCTGAAACTTAATATCTTAGAGTTGCCTGAGGCACTGAGAAGTTAAGTGACATACCCAGGATCCCACAACCAGTCAGAAGCAGCCCGTGAACCAAGGTCTTGTTGGTCCTATGGCCAGTACTCTACTACTCCATGTTGCCAAACATAAGTAAGAATGCTAAACTCAAATCAATAAAATTTCAAAACTTATCACATTGGCTGGGGAGGGGGGGAAAGAGGGAGCAGGGCTTAAGGTGATGAAAGCAACTCTACAATTCTTCTTGGGAAGAATTTAGTTCCTGCCTTTACTCCCAGCTTTCTGAAGAAATGTCCTTCATAATTTTTTTATACATTCATGAGATTTAAGGCTGGTAGGGTCCTCAGAAGTCACTTAGTTCAACTTCCTCACTTTATGCATGAAGAAACTAGGGCTCAATGATGTTAAGTTATTTTGCCAAGGTCACACAGGTAGAGAGAGTCAGAATTCAAGACCCCTGACTTCAAATCCAATGTTCTTTCCACCAAAAAAGCACTGCATCCCTTATATGCCACTGCTACTTTTCTCCCTTCTTTTTTCTTCTTTTTCTCTACCAATTTCTTCATATGAGCTCCACTCCTACCTTCCCTTCCTTCATTCCCTTAGCATGACAGGAAAAACAGTGTAACAAGATTGGAAAAGTAAGAAAGCACCAGGTTGTGAAAGGTCTTTAAATGCCAAACAGAGGGTTTTATATTTGATCCTGAAGGTAAGAGGGAATCATTAGAGTTTAGTGAGTAACAGGGTGACATAGTTGGATCTATACTTTAGAAGAATTATTTCAACAACTGAGTAAAAGATAGATTGGGGAGACGTGAGGCAGGGAGACCAATTATAAGGTTATTGAAATAATCCATGGGAGAGGTGATGAGGTCCTGAAATTGAACAAATCTAGGGTCAGAATGAGCAAGCACAAGGTTGGGGAAAGGGAGATATGAAAGTCAGGAGATGCTAGAAGGTAGAGAAAGAGGACAGGAAAAGTAATAATAGAATCATAGACTAGTAGAGAAAGATAGGTCCATACAAATCATCTATTCCAATACCCTCATTTATACACGAGGAAACTGAGTCCCAGAGAGATTAAATAGCAACTTGTTCAAGGCCACACAGCTAGTTAGCGTGTGGGTTAAAACCAGGTTCCTAGCCTAGTACTTCTCCTGGGGGTATCAAAGACAAAGTAATTACTTTATAATTTAGCCAGAAGAAAAATGAGGATATGGGAAAGTTCTCCAAATGTTAAATGGCTTAAGTACCTCCAAAAGTATTCACTATTCACCACTTTCTCTGCAACCATTTCTGGGTATTATCAGCATAACGACTCCACGACCAATCATTCATTCCACATGAGTTATACATTCCCTAGTTAGTTATTGAGTTTGACTGTATTTCTATAAAAGGTTTGAGGAAATTTGAAAGAGGATCAACAAGAATATAGTAAAAATTACTCAAAAAGAATATTTTTAATATCATTGAGGGTAGTCTAATGTAATTTAAGCAATTTAGTCTAGAGAAGACCAAGGAATAATCAATAAAATATTCTTTATGATAACAAAAATTATTCAATTTATTATCAGGAAAGACCAGTCAACAGCCTTATCTGGCATGATTTAGACATCCTTGTTAATAGACTTTATCATATAATTTATCTTGGGATCCCATCTTCTATCTTCAGTGCATTCTTTTCATACTGGTTACTTTGAAAGGACATTAACTAAACTTAAAGCTGAGGAAAACCATTATCTTTCCCTTTCACTTTTTTGATCCTTTTCCATTCATTCAATAAGCATTTATTACCATGTACTCTGGTTTCAAATAGTTCCATAATGATCATTCTTTTTCATTCTACCATGAAGGCAGACTGAAAGAAGGGAGGATGGAAAGAGGAGAGAAAGGAAGGGATGAAGGAAAGAAAAAAGGAAAGGAGGAAGGAAGAGAGGGAGGGAAGGAAGGAAGAAGAGGGAAAGAGAAGAAGGGGAAAGGAAAACAAGTGTTTGTTAAGGGCCTACTATGTGCTAAGTACTTTACAAAAATTATTTCATTTGACCTTGATGACAACTGTCAGGTAAGTGTCATTATTATATTCATCTTACATTTGGGAAAACTGAAGCAGACAGAGGTTAAGTGACTTGACCAGGGTCTCTAGCTAGTGTCTGAGGTCACATTTTAACTCAGACCTTCCTGACTCCAAGCCCAGCACTCTATCCACTGTGCCACCTAGCTCAGGAAGAAGATTGTTACTAACAGGGGTTGAGTCAGAGAAGGCTTCATGGTGGCATTTAAGTTATTTAGGACATAAAAATACTTGGGAAGATGAGGGGATGAAGGTCATCCTGGCAGAAGAAACAATGTAAACAAAGGCATGGAGGCAGGAAAGCACAGCACATGGTTGGAGACAAAGTTTATCAACAGTGTAGATTTTATAAAAGGAAATAACACGAAACAAGAAAAAGTTAAAGTGACACCAGGTTATGGAGGGTTTTGAATGCCAAGCAAAGGAGTTTGAACTTCACTTGAAGGTATGAAAAGAAAACATGTAACTTTCTTACCACCATTTACTTAAGATGAACAGGTTGCATAACCAGCTACATCTGCAAATCAATTTTACTGTTAGGTTAATTTGCAAATTCTTCTATACCCCTGGTGTTTGGTGACTAGTTTGCTATTTTACCTAGATTAGATCTTCCCTTTCTGCTATCTATTTGTTGATGTATAAATCATGACCTTCTCCTTCTGCCTTCAGTAAAATTCCATTATGTCTGTGTAACTAAAATCCACATAAGGTTGCTGGAAACTGTTGCTATAGGCACACTGATTTTTGTGTATACTGAATCTATTTTCTGAGTATATAATAAACTGTTTTTCCCCAAATCTCTGCATGCAAATGGTTATGATTGGCAGCAGTACCTATCAAAAACTCCTTGGACAATTTCTGTCAAAATAGTGAGTAGTTTGTTGCTGAAGATTTTTGAGTAGAGCAGTGCTATGACCAGAATGATAACTAGTTTAACAATCTCACTAAACTTACTTTAAGTAAGGTCATTCTGGAATCAATCCGAAGAACGGACTGCATTTGGGGGAAGTGGGGTAGTGGAAGTAGAAAGAGCAGTGAAAGGCAAAAAAGGAAAAACAAAAGTATATATCTTTAAAGCCAACGGGGGGGGGGGGAGGAAGGATGTAGTAGGAGGGGATGGTTATCAATAATGTCAAAGACTTTAGAGAAGTCAAAGAGAATCAAGACGAGAAAGCCCATGACCTTTGAACGGAAAGTTTCAGTAGTCTAATAAAAGAAGACAATTTGCCTTGTGGTAGTGAGGAAGTGAAGGCATCAGGAAAATCACTTTGTAGCCTCTGAAATTATACATAGATGTGGGCTATCTTAACAATGGCATACTGGTAAATGTTTAATAAACAGCATTCCAAAAAAATGTACCCATGACACACATTTAAGTTTGTTCTGCGTTATAAACATTTCCCTCATCGCTTTTTCAAGTCTAGACAGTCAATGAAACAATAAATCAAATCGTGATTTATGGTGTTGGCTGATTTCCAAAGTGAAAATGATCATTATGAAAATTTAACAATGGGCTCAGGAGCTAACTCCAGCACACTCATGATTATCTATGAGGTGAAGACAACTTTTTAAAAGTTGAGCAGAAAGGAGAAGAAATATATGAGACATGGCTGTATGGGATACAAGCATTAAGAAAAGGCTTTTTTAAGGGACTTGGGAGACCTAAGAATACTTTCAGGTAGATGGGAAGAGATTAGAGGAAAAGAATGAAGACTGATAAGACATAGAGGATTTACTGGCAGAGCAAGGTCAAAAGGAGTTGAGAGGGAATGGGATCATCAACATAGAGGAATTAGCCTTAAAAGAAGGAGAGCGACCTCATCTTCTGATTCTCTTCTGGCACTGAGGTGTCCTTCCAGCAAGGATATAGAGTATTCTGCCAGTTAGGAAAGTGTTTTCTTTGTTACATATATCATCTGCTGTATCCCTTACTAGACTGAATACTTTGAAAGCAAGGACCAGATTTTGTTTAGCTTTCTATTATCCATGGCATCTAACAAATTGACTTGAATATAGTGGTACTCAACAAAGACTGATTGAATAAATGAATGCTAAAACTAAGGACAGGGAATGACTGTGATTTTGCTGATATAGGGAACTTCTGGATGAGGAAACCCCCATCATTGTAGGCTGGTATCTTCTCTATAACTTATAGTTTTAGAGAGTTGTTGTGAGGAATACAGCATTCTCTCTAACCTGCTTAACAAAGAAGTCCAAGAAAGCTCAAAAACCCCTAAGAGAGAAGCTGAGTCACCCCTTCAGAGTAAGACCAGCTGTAATAACTCAGTCTTTTCTATTACTAGGGAGTTTTCATATTAACTAGCCTTCAATTCCTCAGGAGCTTTTTCCCCCCTTATTAGCATGAATCCCACCAAGACCAGGACCAGGCTTCTCTACCCCTTCTCCCAATGTCTAGTCCTGTTATGCCTAGATAAGAACCATATAAAAACCTACCAGATTTTAGTGGTCAGGGACAGAGAGTGCCTCATTACCTCTGGGGCCCAGGTAGGGCCTATGACCCCAGCAGGGTCCCCAATTCCCTTAAGGGCTCAGAGAATTTGATCAATTGATACCTTCCTTTCTGATTGTCCTTTGCTTTTTAAGCAATCTGCCATCTGCCTCCCCTCCCATCCCCATGCCCATAAGGCTGCCTTGTTTTACTGTCCTGTTGTGAGCACTACATTTCCCTGTACTGCAATTTGTTATTCCTCAAATCTCTCTGAGTCTGTGTAAAGACAGTTACCTAGAGCGCTGGGAGTATGTATCAGAGGCAGGATGTGAACACAAGTCTTCTTGGTTCTGAGGTCAGCTCCCTATCCAATATATCTTGTTGGTTTCACCATGACTTATTATGTAGAAGTATGCCAGTACTGAGGGACCTAAACCAGCTTCTTTCATTCTTTACCATGGTGATAAGTCTACCTTGGTTTCTGTAACCTGTGACTTCTTCAACACTGAAGGAAAATTCATTCCTGAGCAAGGATACTCCATAAACATTGGCCACTGTCCTATAAGAATAATATAAACAATTGTAGCAGCAACCACACTGGCATACCCAGGATGGCTGCTAGCACAGGTTCTTAGATCTGCTTTACTAGGAAAGATAGCAGTTTAAGAGGTCAACGATAGTTTTTTAAATTACATTCACTAGTTCAGGGGAAAGTCAGTACATTGAACTTCAAAGAAAATACACACAGAGAAAATACAAAGAAAATATAAGCAGAGAAATAAAGACCAACAGACAGGGCTCTGGCTGCCTGAATCAACTATATGCTTTACATACATGTCTGTCTCAAGAGAGCCTTTATATCTGAGCAGTTGAGGAAGCTCTGGACACTGCCATCCCCAGAATTTCAACCAGGGAATCACAAAATCCTTCTCTAATTCTAAATTCTAAATTAGAATTCTCTAATTCTCTAAATAATAAGTGAGCCCCCAAAGCAAAAGACCAACTCAGAGTATAAATACACTTCTCAGAGTCAGAAGGCATCAAAATCCTTGTGACTCTGTGACTCAGTGCCTAAATAGAAATTAGCAAAACATGTGAAAGCCTTCCTATAAGCAAGACTCCCCTAAGCAAGCTTCCCTTAATGGGCTCCATATGAGGCCTATTAAATGGCAAGGAAGATCTTATATCCCATTAACATTACAACAATACAGTGAGGCTACATAATAACTTAACTAAGGCTACCAGTCATAAAACCCATTTTAGAGCTTATAACCCCCAAGCTCTCTACCAGCCTCCCTCCCCACAAAGCCCCAGGCCTACTGACAGCCCACTCCACAGATGTTTACAAAGATGATTTCCAAGAGTACCACAGTGACAGACAGCAAAAGCTATAATCCAGCAAGCTTCCCCAGAGTAGGAAGTTGATGAGAATCATGTCCAAATGAAACAGGGTTTAAGTGGGCATCATGCATTTTTCTGTGTCTGTACATAATCTGGTTTTGAGGAGGGAAAGCTGAATATTATCACACAACCTGTTATTTTTCAAACTGGTAATTGCTTTGAAAACGTGTTTTCAAAACAATTTGCCATTTCATTGAAATTGACTTTTCTCACCTCCAAATAAGTTCACATATAGATGCCATGTAAGTTGAAATTTGGCAACAAGACAATAGATCCCTTTTGGAGACAGCATGGTATACTGGAAATGATATTGAACTTGGAGTTGAGAAATCTGGCTTTGAATCCCAAATGTTTCTCTTACCAGCTATGATTTCTATTACCACATGGTCTCGTAGGATCTGCATCTACATTGCCAAAGGGTCTGATTCTATAATTATTTCATAAATTTGGAGTCAGTCACACAATTTGTCTGAATAGGGTAGAAAAATAAAAGCAAAATCAATTTCTATTTGTTTATAGAGATATCACTTAAATGGTCCAGGTATATGCAGAAGCAATAGTTGACATTTATATTACAGCCTAATTTTTACAAAGCAATGATGATAATGATGATGATAGACTTTTTTTCCATTCCTCCTTTTGGGCACTTGTCACAGGGAGACTAATTATTAAGTGACTATTAAAATAGTCTAGATACAATGGATAGAGCACTGGTCCTGAAGTCATTGTGAACCTGAGTTCAAATTCAACCTCAGACATTTAACCAGCTATGAAACCCTGGGCAAGTCACTTAAACCAGAATGCCTCACCAACATAAAATAGTTTAGATCAGTTATGGTAAAGGCCTGAACCAAAGAAACTGTGGTGTGAATGAAGAGAAGAACAAATGCCAGAGATGTGAAGAAGGTAGAATCAACAACATTTGGCAACTAATTGGACACAGGTAGTAAGGGAGAGTAAAAATCAAAAATGTTTCCTAAGTTCAGAACCTGAGAGACTGTGGTGGTACCCACAAATGGTGGTACCCACAAAAAATACACACAAGTTTGGAGGAAGGGAGATTTAAGAGGAAAGAAAATGAATTCTGCTTTAGACACATTGAGCTGAGATACTCACAGGACATCCAGACGGAATTGTGGGATGACTGGTGCGCTGGAGAAAGACGTGAGTTGAACATGTATATTTGAAAGTTATCTTCATGGACCGAATGAGTGAATAAATGGGATCTCATGACATCACCAAGTGAAAGAAAGAAGAAGGGAGCTCCCAGGACAGAATCCTGGGACACAGTCACACATAAGAGACCAGCTATGGGTGATGATTTACAAAAGAGACTGGGAAGAATCACTTAGATGCATAAGAAAAGAACTATAACAAAGCAGTGTCATGGAAATCCGGGATAAAAGATATCTGAAAGAAGTAAACAGTGTTAACAATGTCAAATGCCTCAGAAAGTTCAAGAAGAGTAAGAACCAAGAAAGGCGTCCCTTTCAATCAAGGTAGTCTTCTGGTGATTTTCTTCACAACATTGTCAGCTATCTAAAGCAAACTTCCCTTTCACATATGAGGAAACTGTGGCTCTTTGAGGTTAAAAGATTTGCCCAGGGTCATATAGTCAGTAAGTATAACAGTATAAGACAAAATTCAAACTCAAGTCTCCTAATCTCATCTAGCACCCTTTCCAATGTGCCATATTGTGTCCAAGGAATGTCTTTTCTCTTGCTGACCATGTGCTTCAAAGCTACAGGCAGGAACTCTGAAGTTTCATCTCACACTTCTCAAATTAACAAAGATGATAAAAGATGTGAATTGGGTGGGGAAGGGAACTGAGAGGTACAGATAATATAAACTGAATGAGATGTTGAAAGCTTGGGTCTATAATCCTAGCCAATAAAAGTGCTCTTGTATGGCATTATGGAAAAGTGATATACGTGTTTTTTTAATGCTTTCAAAAGTTTCACACTTTATATTTCTCATGCTTTTAGCCTAATTTTTTAATACTGTTGTGTATGCATCACATAAAGTGGCTTTGGCATTTTTCATTTTTTTCCTTTTTGTACTAAAAGCTTGTTACATACAAGAAACCTTCCAAATTTATGGATTCGGTATTTGAGATTTGAAATATTCATTACCTCCTGTTCCCTAGTGCCATTTCAGCCCCTAATCTCTAGTCCTCTGCTTATTGCTATTGCTGTTCTCTATCCATGAGCCCTAGGCATGCTCTCCATGTGAAAAGGAAAATGAATAAGCCTTAAAAACTATTTTATATCAAGGTAAGTCTTTTTTCCTGGATATAATCAGAAGAATTGAAAAAAATCCAAAAAGGGAGAGCTTTAGAGCAAAAGAATTTAGATGAAAATATTTGGAGTGAGGAAAAAATACTCATGTATTTTTATTTTTGAAGGGATTACCAGAACTTATTGCTCAAAAATGGAGTAGAATAACATATTGAATAGGCAATAACCATTCATCTATTAAGCACCTATTATGTGTCACACACTGTGCTAAATGTCAGGCTTACAAAAAGAGGCAAAAGACAGTCCCTCCCCTCAAGGAACTTGCAATCTAATAGAAGGGCCAAATAGCACAAAAAACAAGAACAAGCTTTATTCAGGATAAATGGGAAATAATTAAGAGAGAGAAAGCACTATAATTAAGAGGAGTTAAGAAAGACTTGCTCTCTAAGATGAAATAGTAATTGGAACTTGAAGGAAGCCAAAGAAGCCAAGAGGTGGAGATGAGGAGGGAGGGCATTTCAAGAATTAGGGCCAGTCAGAGACAATGCCAGAGATGGAATAGATAAGCTAAATCAGTTTATGGCATAAAATGCTCATCCCATATTCTGCTGCTGCTGTGCTTGTAACATTCAAATATTCAGGAGGGAGTTGGACAAGCCAAAGTTCCTCCAGAAGAGGATGACCAGGACAACGTGGAGATTCAAGACTATGCCATGTGAGGATTAGCCAAAGAATCTGGGGGAGTTTAGCCTAAAGAAGAAAAGACTTGGGGGTCATGAGATCTGTCTTCAAATATTTGGAGCACTGTCATAAAAAAGGATTTGGGCTCTATGTGGAATAATTGGAACCAATGGGTAGAAGTAAAAAGGAGACAGATTTTTGACTCTCATCCAACAGTAAGGAAAATTTCCTAACAATGAGAACTGTATTCTCTATATACTATTTCACTCGGTGATCTCATCAGTTCTTTTGGATGCAAGTACCATCTCTATGCTAATAATTCCCTAATCTACTTATCCATCTCTAACTCTTCTGGGGATCTTCACTCTCACATCTCCAACCACATATTAGACATCTCAAACTAGATGCCCTGCATACATCTTAAACTCAATATGTTGAAACAGAACTCATTATCTTTTCCCAAAAATTGGAACCATGTTTTCCTGTTACTACCAAGGGCTCCACCATCCTCCAGGTTCTCTAGGCTCACAACCTAGGTGTCATCTTCAACTTCTCACTCTCACTTTCTGTATCTAGTCTGTTGTCAAGATCTGTGGATTTTATCTTTGTAACATGTCTTGAGTATGGTCCCCTCTTTGTTATTGTCACTACCCAGCCCCTCATCTCAGGTCTAGACTATTGCAGTAGCCTGCTGGCTGGTCTCCCTGACCTACTCAGGTTCATCCATTCAGCTGCCAAAGTTATTTTCTTAGACAAAAATTTGACTATGTCACTCCCCACCCACTCTAAACCCCACAAACCAGTGTCCAATGACTCCCTATCACTTCCAGGATCAAATATAAAATCCTGCTTGGTGTTCAAATATCTTCCCCATTCACCCACCTTTTCAGTTTTCTTACACCTTCCAGCCCAATGCACCCTCCATGTTCTCTTCAATCTTTCCTATTCTTCTAATCTTGGCTACATGGGCTTTGTTTGTACAAAATTTCTTAATTTAATGTAATCAGAATTATCCATTTTACTTCCCAGATCTTATTGGTCATCAATTCTTCCTTTATCCATAGATAACAGGTAAAATTTTCCATGTTTTCCTAATATTAGCAATTCTTGAGACATTTTTCAATCACTGATTCACAGTATTTACTGAAGCCACTGCGAATACATATGAAAATTTGGTTGAGAAAGTATTTCTTCCTCTCGATTTTCTTAAAAGGAAATAGGGTTGAATTTGCAAGGCATGCTTCCTAAAGTTCTTGTTAAAACACTATGCATGCAATGCAAGTAACTAAAAAGACCATTGTCTTTTTAGGGAAAATAATGTGGATATCATTATATGGATAATATGGATATGTGGACAGATTATAGCTCAGACTGCCGAGATACTTCACTGGATCCTGTGAAAATTAATCTTTTTAGGGTGGTCAATCATTTAATTTTTTTTATTTGTGCAGCATAGCTGCTTGCATGTTTTAGTTTAAAGAGGGTCTGAATAGAGCTGATCCTAGAATCGAAGGGTAATGTGTCCAAGCAGCTTCTATCTAGTAGGACACATCCATGTTCTAGATCAGTTGACCAAGCCAAGATGCCAAAAGAGGAAGCAGAGAATATAGATCCAAGCACACTATTTGCCCTCTTCTTTTGTTTTGTTTTTTCTTTCTCATAGTTCCTCCCACTCATACTAATTCTCCTTTACAATATGACTAACGTGAAAATATGTTTAATAAAAATGTATATGGAGAGCCTATATCAGATTGCATGCTGTCTTGGGGAGAGGAGAGGGGAGGGAGGTGGAGGAAATTTAAAACTTATGAAAGTAAATGTTGAAAACTAAAAACAAATTACTTTATTTAAAAAAAGAGAGAAGGCAGAAAGCTGGAATACTAGGATACAAAACAGTGAGAGGAAATAAGAAGGACTGGGAGAAGAGAGATAGACTAATAGCACCAGATTCTAGTGCATGGTCCCCTCTCCCTTTTTTAGGACAAAGGACGTAGTCATCTCCTGTACATACAAGGTGGCAGGTGTACCTGGTTCATTGATTCCTTGACAACAATTAAAATCAACGCAGTGCATGCATGCAGGGAACCAGCATCCGCAGGTCAATATTCCTATAGTTACCTGAGCCAAAAGCAGCCCAGTCCCCCATCTGGCAGTGATCCATTCCTCCAGTAACTATGACCATCCCCTCATGCACACCCACCCTACCCCACCCCCCCCCACACACACACATATGCTTCCATAGCATCTTTTGGGGATGATTGTGATCATCTCCCTCACCATGTCTCAGCAGTCAGAATATGGCAGATTTATATCAAACAAGTGAATTTCTTGATTTCTTTCCCTGCAGCTCAGGAGCCAGAGAAACAAATGGAGACAAGGCTTTGCTTTGGGGGAATGAATATTGAAATTTGCTGCAGTTTCTGCTACTAAGACTGCGACTGCTGATGTTACCAGGTTTGTACTAATTAAGCCATTTTGTTTTTTGATTACAGTATGAGGTCTAAGTGATTTATTAAGGGGACTGGATCTGAGAGGAAGTAGGGAGTGTTCTATGTTTCCAGTGAGAGTGAATAAGCCAGGGGGAGAAGGAGAAGTTACGAGAGCAGATTCTCCTACCCCACCCCCAGAGACTGTCCAACCCCCTGCCATTATATTAGCATAACAAAAGCATCTCCAGATAAAGCATAGGGGGGAGGGGGGGTTCTTTACGTAGTAGAAGATAAATAAAAACAATCTACTGGCAAAACTGAGGCTGGTAAAATTTATCTTCATCATTTCCAAGCCTCTTTCTATACCCTCTGCTTTCTCAAGACAAACCCTCCCCCAATTTAAGCATCCATTCTCCTTTTACTCTTTGAATTTCTCTTCCCAGTCAGAATGGCAAGAGTGCTATGCATCACAGAGTGACTATTTACTGTCTTTTTTTCCTATGAATGGAATCAATCAATAAATATTTATTAAACACCTACTATATACCAGGCATTAAGTACTAGTGATAGAAATGTGAGACAGTCCCTGCTCTCAATGAGCTCCAGTGTAGCAAACAACTATGTACAAACAGCCTATATTTAAGATAAATTTTAAATTATCAACAGAAGGCACTAGAATTAAGGAAAGTTGTCTTGTAGAAGGTAGAGTTTTATTGGGGACTTGAAGAAAGCCAGTCTTTGTATTTCCTCAATCTGTACTTGAAAACACTTTGCCCTTTCTTAAGATAATTTTAGGCTAGTAAGTAGGGAGATCTGTTGAAGAAGTGGGCAAGACAATCCATGAAGTCACTTTAGGACAATTCATGAACCAAATCCCAAAGGCCAATCTGATTTAATTCTTTTAGCGCAGTAAATAAGAAATAATGAAGAAAGAGAAAAATGAAGAAAACTTACCAGAGAAGGTACTCTGCTCCCCTGAGGATAAGTCTAGGGTCCAAGTTTTTAGGGCATATTTACAGGTAATTCTGGTGTCTAAGAAGTCTACATATCTTTTTAATTAGTATAGAGGAAATGGATTAAATCTGTGTACCATGAGATGTGGGGAGGACATCTTCACACCCCTCTCCAAAAAGAGTAAATTTAGAGGTTAAAGAGTTATAAGGTTCTACAGAAACAAACCCTCAATCTGTATTTTATTCAACAACAGATTAAGATCTTGAAGTTGACCTCACTATTTTAGAGCCCTCCTGCTTCCACCAGAATATGCTGCCATCAGCATATTAACATATTATATTTTATATTATACATATTACATATGTATAATTTATATTATACATAATACATATATTATACATGTTAACATAATATTAGCATATTAATATCAGCACATTAACTAGAGACCTGCTACTCAAACAGAATGTTCTGATGGTACTGATTACCAAGAAAACATCTCCCCACCCGAAATAAATCTAATCTTTTGAAATTCCTGAGATCCCAAGATTAACATGTTTTAACCCTAAGGGTAAGACATTCTCTCGAAAATTACCTTACATCCTGTCCTTATTACTCAGTCTCTCAAATAATGAAAAGTGGCTGAGCAGCCTCACCTGATAGCCTCCTTTGGCAGCCAGAAATGTCACCCTAAGGCTGTGTAATACTGTGTGTGTGTGTGTGTGTGTGTGTGTGTGTAAAAAAGCTGCCCATCAGCTGATGCCAATCAGGAAAGGACCAGGTATTGAAGTGGGACCAGGAATTCCAATCCTCTCATTTATAGATAAGGAAATTGAAGCCCAAAGAGATAAAGTGGCTTGCCCAAGGTTACACAATAACATGATGACAGAGTCATAACTAGAACTCAGGTCTTCTGAATCCTACGGCAGCTAACTGGTGCTGGAACTGTTAGACCATTTGACCTGGAGTCAAGAAGACCAGAGTTCAAATGTGACCTCAGACACAAGTTGTGTTATCCTGGGCAAGTCTCTTAATTTCTATTTGCCTCATCTGCAAAAGGAGCATTAATAAAAACATCTTCCTGGCAGGATTCTTGTGAAAATCAAATGAAGTAAGATTTGTAGGAAATGCTTACTATATAGTGCCTGGCACAAAGTAGGCTCTTCATAATGCTTATTGCCTCCCCATCCTCCTTCTTATCCAAGTCTCTTTACTTTGTCATATTTCCCAGATGGAAATTTTCTGGTTTTCTAGTCTACTCCATATTGTTTTACTGTGTAATGACAGGTTTACAAAGCACTTCCTGCTTCCTTGCTTACATTCAACAATGTATCCCTGTGCCTTCTATATTATTTCTCCTTTTTGTAATGAATTTTCTACAAAGAAGTACGCTGTTAAAATGTATCCTCTTCATTTAAATAGATGTTATCAATTAATACATGATCCAGGACAATTACTTGTTTTCTATTAAAAAAGTACTTTATTAAAATTAATTATTCAACTTATCTCCACAAGAGATAGTCATAGCCCTGCAATCTGTAGGAAAACTAAAAAAGAAATAACATGGTGTGGTGCTTCCCTTACTTAACATCATCAAGGGTTATCAACTAATACTTAACTTAATCTTGCATTACACATTACTGATTTCCTTCCTATTCAGAGGCCCTCCTAGCTAGCAGCTGAACCTTAATGCTTCTCCTATTGTTGGAAAGAAAAAAAAAGCAGTCCTCCAGACTTAATAACTGACTATTTTTGTTAAAACAAAGTATCATGTTAGTTGGAAAGCTAGGTGGTATAGTGGATAGAGGTGACCTGAGTTCAAATTTGACCTTAGACACTTATTAGCTGTCACCCTGGGCAAGTCACTAAACCTTGTTTGTCCTGGTTTCTTCATCTATAAAATGAACTGGAGAAGAAAATGGCAACCCCACTCCAACATCCTTACCAAGAAACCCCCAAATGGGGCCACAAAGAGCTGGAAACAACTGAACGACAACAAAAATCACTTTTGTTTTCTTAGCTCTCCCTCTGAGTTCTAGAATAGAATTTCCTGAGGCTGCTCTGTCTCCTTTCTTGGAAAAGAAAACATTGATGTCTCGGTGACAATCTGAACAGACTCTACTAGAATGCACTCTTTGAGAGCACAGTCCATTTTATTTCTGTCTTGGCATCCCAACAGTGACTAGCACGGGGCCTTGGACATTTTTTACAAGAGAAGGGAAGGGGCAGCTAGGCGGCACAGTAAATAGAGCACCAGTCCTGGAGTCAGGAGGACCTGAGTTCAAATCCGGCCTCAGACAGTTAACACAAAAATTAGCCCTGTGAATTTGGGCAAGTCACTTAACCCCAATTGCCTTCCCACCCAAAAAAAAAAAAAAGCAAAAAAAAAGAGAGAGAGAGAGAAGAAGGGGACAATTTAGAACCTGTGATTTTATCAGTGAGAAGAATTTCTGGTGAGGAAACACCCCGTTAATGCAGATTGTAGAAGAAAAACAACCTTGTTGTTGGAATGTACAACTGGAAAAAAAAAATAACCCCCATTTTGCCAGACACAAAACCTGAATGAATTGCTCTTTTCCCCATTCTACCCTAGAATGAATACACAAAGTTTAGCTACCTCCACCCTGCTTAGGCTGAATACACAAAAGAAGTCCTTTCACACTTCAGAAGTATGTAATCCCACAAATGTTGCACCCAACATTTGATTATGGATTTTTCCACAGCAGCTTCCTTAAAGAGATAGACTACATATCATGGGTCCATTCGCAAGTTCATAAAAGCTAAATGAGTCAAAATCTATATCTAAGGAAATGGAAGTTGCTGTGATCAAGCTTTGCCATCCTTGGTGTGCTAATAAACTTCTTTCCTTTCAGTTTGGCTGCTTACTTGATTTGACCTCTAGTCTTGAGGACGCTCAGGTCAGAGAGATTCACAGGAGAGGATCTCTAGGAACCCAGGCTGAAAAATTCCTCTAGGATATCACCAACTGCTGTTCAATTTTGCATATAGTAGGTGCCTAAAAAGTAGGATTACATAGGATCTTTCATTCTTTTCTTCTCTCTTATATCTTCTTATGGTTCAAAACCCCCCAAAATAAAAAATGTGGTTGATCATTATTGGTGTGGTTCCATTGGGTCTCACTTTCTAATGATTTAAAACTTTTGGTAGTTAACTGGATGAGTAGTTGTTAATATAACAACATTTTTCACTCCTCTCCCTCCTCATTCCACTCTCCATCCACGTTCTTTTAAAAATTAAATAATTTAAATTATTTTGTCCTTAATTTTTCTCATCCAGTTATTTTTCAACCAATACTTAGAGTGAATCGATTAAACTCAAGCTTCTAGGGTTTAACATTTAATAAATTTCTTTGCTAAAGATTGCTTTCACTTCCTCATCTTTTCTTTGATGAGAGAGGGTCAAACAGTTTCTTAAGACTATACTCACTTTTACATCTGTGCCTTTTAAATACATTTTTTAAAGATGTGCTTAAACATAACCAGACATTAGTTACTGAACAAGACTTAAAATATTCTTCTTATTCAATTTTTGCTGAATACCACTCTATTTCCATGGTTTCAGCAGTCTTCCTTGCTATTTTGCTCTTGAGGAAAGTGAAATAAATGGCTCATCCTTCTGAAGTGGCCTGCCGAGGAAAGAATGAGTAGTCAAGGCTCAGAATGAAATTCCCATTTCTTAGTGGAACAAACAACCTCTTCCATCCCTCTCATCTCCATGACTTTGCTGAAAAGGCAAAACCCCTCACCTGCCTCTGACTGCCTCTGTATCGTATACTGCATATGCACCAGGCACATACTTGTAATCTAGGCCTCCTCTTAGCAGAGTTCAGTGGCTAGAAGAATCATAAATATCACAGCTTTGACAGGCAATCCAAGGAAGCAGGAGGCCAGATCTGGCTTTTCACTGGAAAGCAATGAGCTCACGGTCTTCTCTCAGGGGATTGAGGAAGTGGAGACAGATGGAGAGATGGGGAGACAGAGATAGAGACAGGCACAGAGTGATGAGAGTGATGAGGGATCAGAGACAAGAGCTTAAAGAAGGTGCCCTAGTGCTTTTTTAATGTCACTTTTGATATTAGTCCCCGAGCTCCCAGGCTAGAGGGAGGCATCCATTTACTTTAAATTAAGCATTCTGTATCAGGCAGTTGTCCTGAGAGCAAAGGGCAAGGAGAGAATAAAAAGAGCTGGAAATCCTTCATTCCTGTTTCCTCAAAGATAGAAATGAAACAATCACTCGTGAGTCGCTGAAGTAGTCATTGACAGGAAAGATTTAGCAGTACCTTTCTCTTTCACCAAGATGCACAGGACACTCTACTGCTGGCTTCTATTTTGAATGGAGCTAAAGACAGGTTCACTGCAGAATTTGTCACCTTTTAACTGGTTGTCTTGGCTCCCTGTACACATAGCCTCAGGCCTGTGTCGCCATGATGCCAAACTCTGTGTCAATTCAATATATATAATAGGCTGTATCTAGACTACAGCAAACATCTGGAGAAGAATTAGAAAATTCAGGGAATTGGCCAGATGTTTCCAAATATCTGAATGTTTGGTCTCAGATTCAAAAACCCAGATGACTAGGTTTTCTACTTTTCAGTCAAACATATCTTTTTAAAAATCTAGTCAAAGCAGCTGTTTGGCAGCACATGAAATAAATATGAGTATGATTGACTAAATTCTTTATTTAATTGCAAAGTCTTAGGCAATGTTAAGACAGTCACTAGTCAATTCAGTAGGCCAAAAATAATTGTACCAAAATTCCAGGCAGTATAGGGACAGAGACCAGACCTATGATTTCAGTGGTGTAGGGAACTATCCGCTGAGTAAACTCCCTCTATCAGTGCAGACCAGAAACCTCTCTGCAATTTAGAGTCTTAAAGAGTTGCACTGAGAAGCTAATTAACTTTCCTAGGGTCATACAGGCAGCATGTATCAGAACCCAGATTTGAACTCAAGTCTTTTTGGTTCTAAGGCCATCAGTCTATTCACTATGCTACTGTGAGGAGGATGGGGAAGGGAGGAGGCTGCACAGTAGGAATCACAGCAAGTGTAGACCAACTATCCACTTGGCTTGACTGAATTTTCACTTTTCAACTTGTCTTAGAATTATACAGACTATAGATGGTATAGATTTGTCATAGCCAAAGACTGAACATAGGCTAAAATTCATGAGAAGAAAACATGGTCATCAAATCTGTGGATTATATTTCTGTTTATAGTTATATTTTCGGGGCTAATTATTAATTTCAGTAAGATCTTCTGCCTTGATTGAAGATGTCAAAGCATGAAGTTGTTACCTGATTCTTATTCTCTAGAAAAGAAATACATAGATGCAAGTGCATTCTCATTTGAGTCAGCCGATAGCTGTTTGAAATGAGAAGTAATAAAATTGGTAGATTTGTTCAGTGTTCTTTCCTGCTGAAGATACTATCAGCCATTTTATCTTTAGCCGTGATGCATGTTTTCCTACATTTTTCATATCTCTCTCATGATATATAAGCCCCCCAAAGACAATAAAAGCAAGGACAGTATTACAACTTTATAGCATCTACCATGATGCAATACAAACAGAGGACAAAGAAAAATAGTACTGACCCTAAAATGTGATCATGTAAATTCAGAGACCTGGATTTGGAGTCAGAACAACTAGATTCAAATGTCAGCTTTGTTCCTTACTACCTGCAAAACCTCACGATAGTCTCTGCGCCTCAGTTTCTCAAAAAATGGAAATCTTCCCACTCCTGAGACTCTGGTGAAAGTGAACTTCACTACCATTAATTGGATGCCAAAAAGCAGTCTAACTACTTATTAGCTAACTATCATAGGACAAAAAATACTTGACAAATTATTTATATTTTTATCACTGAATTTTGTCAAATTGGTTTGTGTGTATGTATATGTATGCATGTATAGATATAGATATAGCCTTAATAATGGTATATTTTTATGGATACTCGAGGGTCCTGTTTAACACTGAAAATCCTTCCGTTTTATCTTATGTTACACTCTGTCCTCTGAACCCTTGGATCCACTGCCAAAAGCATTTATCCTAGGAAGGTACTACATCCCCTTAATCTTACCTCTCCTAGACACTCTTCATATCTCTCCAGGTAGTTCTCTTCCTCTGGTTTTCCCTGGTCATGGATTTCAATAAAGTACTTGATGTTTTACTTCCATAGGAGAAGTGGAAGGAGGGAGTTGGGAGTACTTCAATGGTACATCCTAAGAGCTTTGGATATTTTTCAAGAAGTAGAATATTCTATTAAGATGATTTATGCCTCATCACCCACTCACTTTGGATGCTCAGGGTCCCAGGGGAAGCTATTTGTCTCTCTTATTTTAGCTCTCATACTTAGAAAAGATAGTGATGCCATCTGACTGAGCTCCATCTGACTTCCTTGGAAGACATGGCAACTGACTACTTTGTCAACCTAGGGATAGCATATGCAATAGAAAAAAGAACATCAAAAATGTCCATCAAAGTTAGGCTGATGGTACGTCCAGACTAAAAATGGTACAAGTGAATCTGAATCTTCAGTGGAGCATCTGTTGGGAGAATATAGTTGTGGCCCTCCATGGTATTGTCCTCACAATTTGGAAATGAATTCCAAACAATCTGACCCTTCCATGGTCATTCTAAGTTAGATTTTTCAGAAAGAGATAAGGAAACCAAATTGCTTTATTGCAGAATGACTGCACCTTGCATTTGTCTTCAGCTTGAGGTCATATCAAAAATTGCCATTAAATATAATGGCCTCACTATCAGTTTGCCTGTCCCAATCTACCTCTGCCTCTCCCCTCACCTGGGATATCTCTAGCTCTCTCCTCTCTAATGGTTTCTTTGAGTAATAGGAAGTTGACTAGGGGAGCCATTTGTTAGGATACAGCTCTGGAGGCCTGTTTGACTTCATTGGCAGCATCTGCTCCTTTGGTGATCCAAGCTTAAAGAATCTTGTAAGTGTGGGTCAATGACTAATGATGATCATAGGAACCTTGCTCTGCCTAGCTCAACACCTGTCACTTTCACAAAAAGATCCTTCTCACAGAGTTCGTTGTTTATGAAATCATTTCTGTTAGAGCCCTTAGCATCCTCCAGGGGGAGAGAGCTGCTGTGGCATGATGGAGAGTCGGTGTTTACTTATGTCTATTTGTTGCCTCTCCTTCCCAGGAGGATAAAGGTTCCTTGAGGTCAGGAACACTTTGGGTGGGTTCCCTCTTTGTGCCTAACACAGTGCCAGGCACATAACAGGCACTTCATAAATGCCTGCTGAATTAATGTTTATTGGATTTGGGCATCAGCAATATGACAAATCCTCTGATTCTCTCAAAACTTCCTTTCTTGGAACCATTTCTACCCTGATGAGTGGAGGGAGGGTCCTGTGGGAAAAGAGAAGTCAAACTAGCATTTCTCTACCAAGAGTCTAACAAGGGTGGGGAACCTGTGACCTCAAGGCCACATGTGGCCCTCTGTCTCTTCAAGCATGGCCCTTTGACTAGATCCAAACTTCACAGAACAAATCCCCTTAATGAAAGAATTTATTTTGTATAACTTGGATTCAGTCCAAAGGTCCCACCCAAGGACCTAAAAAGCCACCTGCAGCCTTGAGGTGGCAGGTTCCCCACCCCTGCCCTTGACCATACTGTCCACTGAGTCATACATGACTAAACAACAGAAACATTACTCCTTAATGCCATTTCCTGACCTTATTTCTGCTAATGGTCACTCACTTAATGCTCTCCCCTACATGAGGCATTTCCAAGTCCAATAGATATTAATGTCCTTTCACTCCTCAAAAATACTTTAAATACACTTAACAATTTAAATTTTGTTTCTTTTCAATGGAAAAGAAGTTTCTTGTGGGCAAGAATTGCTTCAGTTTTTATTGTTGTGGCTAAAACACCCAGCTAGAACCCTTGAATATAACAGGCATGAGTGTTGAACTGAGTTCTTCATTGCTAGTCCGTAGGCAAACCTAACACAAACTCTTTTGGAAATAACTTATAAATAACCCAAGTGTGAATTAGTGAGCTTTGACTTAGGTACAGCTAATTCTATGTGCATTTTCAAAGGTGAATAGACAAGGCAAGTGACCTAGAATTGAAGAGTGAAAATACTTAAAAGGTAATCTTCCTGAGGGCAGGCAATGTTTCATTTTTGCCTTTGTAATCCCAGAACTTAGTATAATGTCTGGCATATAGTAGGCATCTGATAACTGGATTGATAGTAATCAAAGTGATTTAATAATGATAAGAATTTATGTAACACTTATATTGTTGTGAGGATCAAAAAAAGATAATTGTAAAGCACTTAGCACATAGTGTCTAGTATATATTAAAGTGCTTTTTTTATTCTCCCAACAACTCTGGAAGGCAAATGCCATTATTATCCCACTTTTACAGATGAGGAAACTGAGGCAGACAGGTTAAGGGACTTGCCCAGAGTCACAAAGCTGGTATCTTGAGAACAGATTTCAGCTTGGGTCTTCTTGACTCCAGGCCAGCTCTCTTCCCTACTGCACCACCTAGCTGCCTGCATATAAATGCTGTTGTCCAGTCACTTTTCAGTCAGTCATTTGACTGAATTCTGACTCTTCATGACCCCATTTGGGGTTTTCTTGGCAAAGATAATAGAGTGACTTGCAATTTCCTTCTCCAGTTCATTTTGCACATGAGGAAACTGAGACAGACAGGGATAATTGACTTGTCCAGGGTCACACAGCTTGTGTCTGAGGCTAGATTTGAACTCAAAAGGATGAATCTTCCTGACTCTAGGCTTGATACTCTCTCCACTGCATCACCTATTTGTTCTATATATAAATAAAGGCATTTTTTGTAATAGCAATAAACTGGAGGCAGGGTAAGTATCCATCCCTTGGTAAATGGCTAAACAAATCAAGGCATATTAATGTTCTAGAAAATTATATAATGACCAATATGAGAAATTTAGAGAAACAGAGGAAGAAGTATGAGTAATATAGAGGGGAGAAAATAGAACCAGGACAACACATACAGTGACTACAATAATATAAATAAAAATAACTCTGAAAGATATCAGAATCCAGATCAAAAGCAATGACCAAAGCTGGGTCCAAAGAAAACTTTCCTTTCAACAGAGACCTAGTAGACCACAAGTGTTGAATTATATATATATTGTTAGTCATGGTCACTGTGTGTCAGACGAGTTTAATTTTTAAAATTTATTTAATTAGTATTAAATATCATTAATATAATAATATATTGCTATATATGTGATTATTAATAACTGATTATTGCAAAAGGCAAAATTCATGAATACAAATCCAAAAGAGTTTCAATCTGAAGAAGGTCTGAGTTTTCGGGTTGATGACCTCTTCCTTGCTAGGTATCTATTCAAAATTATTTTCCTAGTCTAGAGTATCAGTCAGTTACAGTATATACTTAATTCAAAAGCCATTAACTCAGAATTTGAGATAATTCTAAAAAGTTGATATGATTCTTTTTGACTAAAAGGTTTCCAATTATGGGAATAATTAAGGACTTTTATGTCTATAATAAATGACTATCTAAAGTAGACCAACTGGAAATGGTCATTTTCGTTTTCATTAATTTTCTTCAATTTCTTTATTAATACTATCTTAATGTGTGGCCATTCAATTCCAGTGCCAAGATCTTCCCTTCTCTCCATACCTTCAGTTTCCCTTTAAGGTGAGGTGTACTATGGGATTACAGCGATCCTGTCCACATCTCAGGGGCTAGGGGCATGAACCCCCGTGGTCTGGAAAATCTGGGTAAAAATTTTTGACCCTCCCTTCATACCAGAGAAGAAGTCTGAATGATTGTGGTCTTAAAAGATAAAATACAAATATTATAGAATACTATACATACATTTTACACATTTCTAAGTTTCTAAGCTTTTTGTGTCAGCTGCTGGTCTTTGTGTGTCATCTGCAGCTTCCACAAAACTCACCCCAGAATTCCCATTTAATTTCTTATTCCAACCTGCAGCATATCAAAATCTGGATGAGAAAAGTTGCAATGTGGAAGAGATAACTATCGCTTCTGTCATCATGGATTAAGGCATCCTTAATCTCTTTGCTGTCAAGGAGCCCTTTGGCAGTTGGAGAGGCCTATGAACTCCTTCTCAAAATAATTTAAGGAAATTCCAACTTTCAGTTAGAGGTTAATGAAAATAAAGATGAATTTTTCCCATCTAACTTCATGATCCCCCTAGGATTTGTGGACCCCAAGCCAAGAACCTCTATTATTATTTCCTTCCCTACTGCCTTCCAACATGCCCAGTCTTCTCTGTCCTTAAAAAACGTTTTAGCAGACAGTACTGACCTCTCACCTGTATCTCACCTCTTTCTCAATCAAACTCTGAAAAAATTGCCTATGCTACCTGCCTCTACTTCCTCTCCTCTTACCAACTTCTAAACACTTTGCAATCTGACTTTCAACTTCATCACTCAACTGAAGCTTCTCTCTCCAAAGTTACCATTGATCTCCCAGCTGCTAAATGTGATGGTTGTTTCTCAGGCCCCCATCCTTCTTTATTTATTTGCTACATTTAACACTGCTTACCACCCTCTCTTCCAGGATATTCTCTCAGGGTTTTTGTAATACTGCTCTCTATTGCTTCTCCTTCTACCCATTTGACCACTCCTTCTTAATCTCTTTTGCTAGTTCAGCATTCATATCAGCCCCCTAATGCATTCTCCAAAATTCCAACCTAAGCCTTTTCTTCTCCTCTATGCTCTCTCTTGTTAACCTTACCAGATCTCATGAGTTTAATTATGAACTCTGCTGAGGGCATAGCTATCTAGCTACACACATGTGCATGCTTATACATACATATGGTAGTCTGTCAACAACCATTAACTTTCTACCGTGTGCCATTATGCTAAACTATGGACGTAATGCAGGCATTCCGTGTCTGCTGCCATGATTACTTGCCAGACTTCAGACCCTAACCTACAATATAAGCTATGCCATAATAGATTCTCTAACCTTACACAGCTGAGGTTCAGTCTTGGGGAACTTTCACTAATCACAAATTTTGTCATGTGCCGCCAGCCAAGTCTTCCATTAGGACAGGGGTGAGTAGCCTGTGGCCTTGAGGCAACATATGGCCCTCCAGGTCCTCAAATGTGGTTCTTTGCCTGAATCCTAACTTGACAGAACAAATCCAGGATTTGGGTTCAGTCCAAGGGCCACACTTAAGGACCTGGAGGGCCACATGTGGCCTCAAGGCTGCAGGTCCCCCACTCCTGCAACTAGGAAAACCAGAATTTAGTGCCTCATAGAAAGGAAAAGAGCCCTCAGTTTCCACACACATATTCAGGTTAACTATACGTTGAGTATATGAATGTAGGCCAGACTTTATTTAATCCAAACAAAACCTAAAAAGGATTTGCATCCAATAAGCAATCAAGACAATTTTCATCACCTCTCCAATGGCCTTCCTTCTTCTCTATACCATTGAAGGAGACTTATAATACTAACCAAGGCCTGAGACTCCAACCTCCAACTCCCACAGAGTCACTGGAGAGTTTACCTCCTTTGGCTTTCCACAGAAGGCATAAAACCAATGCAGAATTAGGTCCCAGGTTATTTCTCCATTTTGTTCTTTGCTACTCCTAGACTCTAGTTTCTGGTTGGTCCAGGAACATCTCTGTTTATTCCAAGAATTCATCTGTCAAGTCTAGGAGGCTTAAATGTTTCTGGGCTAGGAACTTTCTCACTGATCTGCCTTCATTTCCACCCACTCCCATCCTTACATGGCTCTCGACTACTCCAAGATTACCAATAACCAATCTCATACTTTTCATTTTTTTCAGCATTTACTGACATCTTGATCATCAACAAACAGAGCACTGTGCTAGGGGATGTCTAGGAAGTATAGTGTAGTAGCACTAGAATTGGAATCAAAGACCTTAAACTAGAAACTCATTTCTACCTCTTATTACTGATGTGACCTTGGGCAATCTACTTGAACTTTTTGAGTTAGAGTACCTGCATGTGTCAAAAAAGAATTAAAATAAAATATTTGCATTATCTATCTTGTAGTTGTTTTGATGATTAGATGAAACCCTGTTTGTGAAAACTCTTTGAAACAGTAAAGTGCTATATAGAATTGTAATTAGGGCAGGTCAATCCAGGGCTTTGCCCCAGGGCACTGACTGCAGTTACAGTCTCTCAACATCATAAACAAAAAAAAAAAAAGAAGAAGAAGAAGAAGAAGAAGAAGAAGAAAGAAAAGAAAAGAAAGAGGGCTTAACATCTAATTGGCAAAAATAATTAGTTGAATAGGGAGTTTACCAGGCGGTGAGGTGAGATGAGGTTAATACCTAGCCTATCTCACTAGAGGAACTCCGTGTAGGCCTCAAACCAATGACCTGGGGTCTTTGCCTCCTCCCACTCCACCAGCAATATGCCACCTGCTTCCCCTTCAAATTAGGCTATGCTTCGTGCCATTTGCCCCAGGTACAAAAATTCCTAGTTACTACTCTGTTACTCTATAAATGTCTCCTACTATTATATGGACTGCAAAGAGTTTCCTGGGAAAGAAAGGATGGAATCATTAAAAAGGATAATTTGCCTACATATGGTTTCATTGTTGTTGCTTGGTGGTTTCAGTCCTGTCTGACTCTTCATGACCACATTTGGGGTTTCTTGACAAAGTTACTGAAATAGTCTGCCGTTTCCTTTTCCAACTCATTTTACAGGTGAAGAAACTGAGGCAAACAGGGTTAAGAGACTTGCCCAAGGTAATACATCTGGTAAATGCCTGAGGCCGAGTTTAAACTCAAAAACATAAGTCTTCCAGCCTCCAGGTCCAGCACTTTATCCATTGTGCCACCTAGTTGCCCACACATAGTTTGGACTACATAAATGTACATTTGCTTAAGAAAAGTGGTGAGTCACTAGCAAAAATAATAACAATAATTTGTACAGATCTTTAAGATTTGCAAAGGAATTTATATATATATCATATATTAATATATTATCATATATGATACAGGCTCATTTGATTCTCATCAAAACTGTAGGAGAAGGTGCTATTATCATCCCCATTTCACAGATGAAGACAATGAGGTTGAGAATTTATATAATGTGCCCAGGGCTATATAGCTAGTATCTGAGTCTATTCAAATCCAGGTTTCCTTATGCCCAGGCCCCTATTAACCTTCTATCTACTATAACACCTAGTAGCCAACTACCAGGTGGGTAAATGCCCTCTTTTAAAATGCGACCACTGCTGGGAGAACCCCCTTTAGTACAAACTAGCTTATATCATCTACTTTCTACAGGACCTATGGATGATAGTGAAAATGAGAGAGTATGAGTTCTGATGGTGAATTGTAAAATCCCTATCAAAACTAAATTCCATAAGAATGAGCTAAGTGTGAACACAGGGCTCTTTAATGAGGGAAAAACAAGTTCGGAAAATGTACTCTAGTGGGAACTTCTGGGCAGCCCGGACAACACACGAAGGTACTATTTATATGGTAGGCAGGGAGAGGGTGCCAAGCCCTTGGAGGAAAGAAAAGGAAATGGGAGAGTACCCAAGATGAACTTCAGCTAATTTTGTCATTTTGCCCAGGGCCAGACCTGCTGCCTACTCCCAAACTGCCATAGGCACATGCAGAAAGCACTCAGCCCACTGATGTCAATCCCTTGCCTGTGGACTTATGAAGGGATTCTACTATAGAACAGTAGACTAAGAATTCTTAATTCTGCTTTACCTCCTTTCACCTTGTTCCTATCTGCTTAAATCCACCTGCTTGCAAACCTCTGTCTTTTTTTAAGGCTATTTTTATTTTGAATATTGTCAACTATAACCTGAATTGTAACCACTTCTCTAGAACTAATCCTTAGCTGTCAGCAAGTTAAGGGGGAAAAATCAATAAACGGATTAGCTGCAAGTGACATTGCATATTCTAGAAAGAATACTTTGCTCAGCTCCTATGGGCTGGAAGGCCAAGGGACATTATGCAACCCTTTCAAAGGAAGGCTTTTTTTTTTAATCCAGGAAGCTTCTCCTCACCCTCTGCTGCCCAAAAGAAGGGGATATAAAGAATGCTCTCAAAATGAAACATGTGGGAATTGCTAGGTTTCTTTGCACCATGGAGATCTCCCTGCCTTTTACGTGAAACAGAAGGCTCAGCACTGCATCACAATTGCTGATTTGGGACCTGATATCCTTCTTTAAGAAACAAAAACTCGTTTATAGGTGATTAGGCTTAAATCCTGAGGAGGTACACTGGTGGAGGCATTTTTTCCATATTTGAGAGATGAGGAAACTGAGATCCTGGGCATTTAAGCCTAGTCTTCATATGATGACTGTTACTGTATTTGGACTCACAATGGCTTAGATTACACTTCACTTCATCCTCTAGATCTAAGATTTTTCTTGTATTCTAACATAAATCTATTAGGTTCAACGTTATTTAAAGAGGAAGAGTGATGAAGGCCTTAGTGGGAATGGAGCAATTTGGGGGAAGAGACCAAAGACAGCAGGGCTAGGAATGTAACAGATGAACAGCCAGCAAGACTGGCAAGAGTGACAGAAGTCAGAACAGGCCAAAAGTCAGGAAGAGACAGGACAGCAAACAGCAGGTAACCAGGTGGGGTATCAGAAGCCTGAAGAAAATGATCAGAGGAAGTGAAAGGGACACAGAAGCAGCAAGCAGAAAAACTAGGAAGATTCATGGGATTAAGATTCAACCCCTATAGCATCTTCCTGTCCCTGCTGCTGGGCTTTTCTTACGGATTCAACTTCAAATCCAGTTGGAAGGGTCTAACCATTAATCACAAGTGGAAATTTATGGCCCCCTAACTGAAATGGGCAAACCAAGCCAGAAAATCAGAAGCAGCTTCTGATGAGCAAATCTTGAAACCCACAAAAGTAGAAAGCCCTAGTACTAGAGGAGCTTAAGCTGGTTAAAGGATAATGGCAATAAGGCCAAGATCAAGAGATCTGCTAGTATACAGACCAATTATACTTGTTTATTTCCATAGTCACATGTCATACCTAAACCATCTTCCTTATGCCTGCCACGTAGGGGACTTGGCAAATGACTGTGGCTAGTTCATTATAATTATCTCCACTCCTAAAAAAGCTTCAAACCCACGCTGTACTGATGGTATAATTTTTTTAAAAGAAATTTTTATAAAGGGAGGATTGAAAGTATTACTGTTAATGAAACCCAGAAGCCCACACTTCCTCTCCAGTAGAGAACAGACATGTCTTGAGAAGAGCCTAGTCTTGAATGATCAGTTTTTATTAAAACAAAAATAAAAATCATCAAAATAAAACAAACCATAGGAAAAAGATATTCATATCACTATTTTGGATGAAAAGATCACTGGACTAGGAGTCAGAACACCTTTACACATAGAATTACAGGCTTCTATCCATGCCACCATCACTAAGTAACTGTGTGACCTTGGACAAATAACATCGCCCTCTGGTCTCAGCTTCCTCATCCATAAAATTAGAGGTGTATTTCTAGCTATAGCAACATTTTTAAAAAATGGTTATTCATCTAACTCTTTACTACCTTATAAAAAGTGTTGCATATTTCACCATTTCCTCTCAACCTCCCTAAGAATTGAGGTATTCACACTATAATTCTATGACCCTGTACCCTAGGGGAGCATGGAGCAGGAGAGAGGGTGGGAAAAGGGAGAGGATTTAAGATTGGATACCTGGAGGGGATGCCAATCAAAGAAAATAACTGGGACAAATTATGGACTTTCTACCCACGGAGATGTCAAGAGTAGAGTAGAATTCCAGTTGCCTTACCAGGGTTAAGTTCACTCTGGTTAAAGTCAGGGAGAAAGAGGAGTTAACCTTTTCTCTTCAGGCCCAGCAATTTGGGGTTGAAAACACAGACTAATGCATTTGTTTAAGAACTCATTATCACAATGCCCATTCTCTTGATACCAACATTACATAGTGCACAGATCAGTTCAACTCTTGCTATTATTACTGCTTAAATAATATTTCTAGTTCTAATTTATCCTGTATTTCTCTTGTTTATATGTAGTTGTTTTTATGTTGTCTTCCCCATTAGACTCAGCTCCTTTATGTCAGGGGCTGGGTTTGTTAGGATTTTTTTTTCTTTTTATCACCCAGGGTTTGGCATAATTTCTAGGACATAGTATATGCTTAATAAAATCTAGCTAACTGAGTCACTGACTGTTCTCAGGTAGTTCATGTGGGCATAGGTGATAAGCATTCCCTCATTCATTCATTCATTCAAGAAATATTTAGCAAGTGCCTACTATGCATCAAGCATAGCATTAGGTACTAGAGGTTCAAAGACAAACAATAAAATAATACATTCTTTGGTGGAAAACAGCAAAGAAAAGTAAATATATATAATTGACTATATACATGTAGAGTCAATTCAAAGTATTAGGATAGGGGGTAGTGAAGGGAATAGTAACTGGGAGGATCAGGCTAAATTCCAAGTAGGAGGCAACATTTGCGACTGTGCATTAAAGTATCCAAGGATTCTGAGAAGTGGAAGTGTGCAAGGAAGACGTTTCAGGTATGGAGTGAAGGATTCGCAGAGACGGGCAAAGAAAACAAGTGGAATATCATTCAGGGAAGCAGTTGTAAGACCCTAGAGGGAAATGTGGTCTCAGACTTGTAGACAGAGAACCAAATATTGAAGTCTTTCTTGAAGTGGCTGCTTTAGTATGGTGGCAGAAAGTCAGTTTCAAAGAGCTGCCAAACTCTTAGTCAGCACTGAATTAACATGGAATGCTAGGAATTAAAAGAATATTCCAAAGGCCCTCTGCCTCCAGAGAGTGATAGCCACATCACAGATTTTAGAATCCAATTCAATTTAGCACTTTTGGGGGAGCATCCACTGTGCTTATAGCTCTGTGGTTGGTCTAAAGTTATTGGAGTTAGAATCAGGAAAACCCAAATTCAGATCCCATCTCTGACCCTTCCTAACTCTGTCACTGGGCAAGACTCTACCAATTCCCTAGAACTGATCTCCTAAGTCATAGATGCGTTTTGATTTGCTTTGGTAGATGGGGTTTCCATGCTGGGAATTCCCCCACACATTGAAATCACAAGGCTTTCTCAAAATAACATTCATCAGATTCAACAGGAGACACAATGATGAATATGAATCTGTGACCTCATGGTTATTTACTCTCTCTACTAAGGGATATAAGACAGGTGCACAAATAATAACAGAAGGTATAATACAACAATGTAATAAGAGAACTCCAGCATGCTGGTTTTTAAGAGAAGGAAGAAACTATTTCCATGTGGGAGGAGGGGAAAAGGAAAGGGTAATGAGGGGGAAAAGAAAGGGTAATGAGGAAAGGAATCATGGAAGAAATGGTCATCAGATCAAAAAAATCTCTAGGGAATTAGATTCTTCCTAATGGTCTTTTCGAACCAGATTTCTCAAGTCCTTCCAGCTCTAAATCCTAGGGTCCTAACTTCTTTCTTTGGCCCTTTCAGAGCTGAATGGCCACTTTGGTCAGAGTAAGCTATTTGGTCTTATTTTAAATTCACTGAAAAAATTAGTGATCATAAAAATATGTATTTATTGATAAACTGGAAGTTTGCAAAAGCAGTTGAGTAAGACTTGGAGGGCTGGGTTAAAGGAGATGGCAATATTTACCCCAGAGAAAGAGAAAAATTAATGGGGCATAAAAGACAATGTGGCACTGCAAAAAGCGTACTGGTTCCTGAGGAAAAGCACCTGGGTTCAGATCTCACCACTCATGTTGACTGCTTATGTAATGGTGGGCAAATCATTTTACCTTGCTAGGCCTCAGTTTCCTCATCTGTAAAATGAGGGGGTTGGACCAGATGGGTTCTGAGGTCCCTTCTAGCTAAGTATCAAAAGTGTCATCACTGAGAAAGGGGATGGGATTTGTTCTGCGGTCTATTCTGCCCTCAAGGGCAGTACAGGAGCAATGGGTAAATGTGCAGAGGGAAAGTGAGGCTTTGTGTAAAGACAAACTTTCTAACAGTGAGAGTTTTGCAAAGTAGAATTCACTTTTAGCAAGAAAAAATGAGGTGTGGGCTGGGTTTTGAAGGCTGGGTAGGAGAAAGATATGTGACATGGTAGTGAAGTGGGGGGAGGGCATCTGAAATGGCAGAAACAGTCTTGATGAAGATGAAGAAGCAGGAATAAGCAAAACATATTTGAGTAATGGTAAGAATATGTTAGAGTATGGTTTTTGTATAAGGGAGATACAGGCAGATTAGAAAAATATGGCCAGATTAAAGAGTTGTAATTTTGCCCTTTAGTCAAAAGAATACCATTAAAATTTTGATCATAGGAATAATATGAAGAAGAAAGCATCAGTGATTTAAAAATTGAAGTATCAACAGTTCCTCTCCTTGATCAATAACACACATTTGGAAGACAGGTGACTTTGTTGGGTGACATGATAGCTATCATTGGAGGACCTGTCATCAGGAAGACTATTTACATTTGTGTTTTCTAAGGAGGGCAAAATTGGAACCACTTCCATTAAGTGGAAAGTGCAAAGAGACAGATTTGAACTTGATAAAGAGTGATAAGAATAGGGCCTGGAACTATGATTTCATCGATATAAGGGAAGCTCCAGGTGAAACAATTCTCTATCAAGCAAAGCTTTTTTTTCTTTCTTTCTTTCTATTTCTTTTGCTCTTTACAGTCTTTGCGAGCCACTTAGAGGAGTGAGAGACCTGGTGACTCACCCACAAAGTCAGAGACCAGACTTGAACCCAAGTCTCCCTGGCTCTAAAGCCTAAAAGCCCTTAGACCCTAAAGACTCTAGACTTATTAGGCCAGATCCTGATGGGTCAGGGAGGAAGCTGTGTCTTCATATGGGTAGAAGGTATTGGGTAAGGGGAGGGCATATGTAACGGTAAGACTATGGCTATTGCATAGATTTAGTTAGGGCTTAGCCCTGGGGAAGGAAGGAATCTGATTCCCAGAGAACTTGGCAGAGATGAATCCTCTTCTGGATTTCTCAGTTTCCTCATCTCCACAGTCATCTTCCTCTATTATCCATCCCCTCCTTGAAACAGGGGCTATGCTATCTGAGCAAATACAGCTTAGTCCACTGAAAAAGATGCCCCTTTGCTCCCAACACACACAAGCAAATTTATAATTATGTGTTTTATTGATGGTAGGGGTTCAAAAATGAAGAGATGCCTATGATATTCATTGAAAAGCAGAATGGTAAAGTGGATATAATTCACAGGAAATTATGATGGTGATGGTAATAGCCAACATTTATACAATGCTATATTGCTTTATAATATATATGTTATCTCACTTAATCATAGACATAGCTATAAGGATGGAAACCATCTATCTAGCCCAGACATTTCCTTTTACAGGGAAAAAAAAACAAAAACTCAGAGACATTAAGGAATATTCCTGAATTTATACAGTCTGTTTTGTTTAACATCTCTGAGCCTCAACTTCCTCATCTGTAAAACGAGGCCTAATAAATCAACAAGCAATCCCGTTAAATGCCAGACACAGGATAACAATATCTGAACTGACTAACTCACAGGCTTCTTATATGGCTCAAAAGAAATAATGGATGTAAAGCACTTTGCAAAGCTTAAAGCCCTATACAAATATCAGCTATTTTTATTATTAATGAGCAGTCATTTTCATAAAGTCATGTTGGAGCTTATAATCTAGGAGAAACAGAGGGGAACACAAGAAATCATTTGGGACAGAAATGTTATTTTCAAAGGTCATGGTGCCTCGCAATAAGATTTTTTTTAATAGGGGGCAGAACAGTGATACTCAGAGACATCAAAGTCTGATATAGTGAAAGGTAGCATATTTACCTCTTATCCTTGCCTCCCCACACTGCTCCCCGTAGCTCTGTGCTGACAAAAAGGTTTACCGGAGAACTACCCAGGAGCACTGAGGGCAGATCAGCTCTCCATGAGAGAGAGATTCTCCTGACTGAATTCTGCTTGCAAGCCTCCTCTCACCAACTATTCAACTTACCTTCTTCTGTGGCTGACATCTAAAATTCCTTCTATTTACTTGCTTTACAGACTGAAGTGAAGCCCTTTGTGAGGTGATACGGAGTAATAGGGTCTAAAGGAATCTGCTGTCCTGTCTACCCTTTGGGGGTTGGTATGGGGGCAGAATCAGTGGTAGGTAAAGCCAAGAGTGTGACTCAGAGCTTTGCATTGCGTGACTGTGATGCTGACCAACCAGTTTGATCTGGGTGAAGCAATCTAATAGTAGCATCTCAGTTAGGGAGGGACCAAAAGCAAGATGCAGAAACAGAGTTCTATCCATTGGAGGCAATAAGGTCAGTTATCAAGGCACCTAACACTAGCTAACCCTTAAGGAGCCCGGGGTAGAAGCAACCAAAATCAACATCATACAAGCTAACAATCCGATGGTGTCTAAGGAGCAAGCAAAAGAGGAAAAAGTGGTCCCAAATCAGGCATGAATTCTAGAAACTGAGTATCCGACGAAGTTTGAGCTCACACAAAGATGAAGTACATTTAATTTGACTCCCTGAGTGCTGAGATCATGCCAACATCTTGCTGAATTCTAGCAGTTGGTGGTAACCCCAAACCCCAAGGTTTGGTGGTGAACAGCTTCCGCATAGCAGGGGGCCTAACTGGTCTGAGAGGCACTGTACCCTCATCAATAGGGTATTGAACTTGGAGGCAGAAAGACTTAGAATAAAATCCCACTTCTGGCCCTTAGTAACTGTGTGGCCTTGGATAATTAATGATGTGATGATGATAATGCCTAGCATTTATGTACCCTTTAAGGTTTGCCAAGCAATTTATAAATATCTCATTTGATCCTTACAACAACTCTGAGAGAGGTGTGACATTTTGCAAAAGAGGAAACTGAGACCCAGAGAGATGAGCTCACGTACTCAGGTCATACATCTAGTAAGCATCTGATACAGGATTCTAATTCAGATCCCAGTTCAGCACTCTATTCACTATGTGTCCTAGGTACCTCTCTGAGCCTCCATTTTCTTCATCTATAAAATAAGGAGATGGGACTAGATGGCTTCCATTTTCCCTGTCATAGGTCAAAACCCATGATCCTATGGACGGCTAAGTGGCACAGTGAATAGAGCACCAGCCCTGGAGTCAGGAGGACCTGAGTTCAAATCTGGATGAGAAAACAGAGACCTAGTGAATTTACGTGACTTGTTCAGAGTTGGCCAAGTATTAAGTAGCTGAGCTCTTCTAACTCCAAATCCAGTTGTTCTTTCCACTGGCCTACGTGGCCTTTCATTCAAAGCTCGAGCTGCTCATCTGTCTATAAGTTTTCTCCCCATCAGCCAGGCATGTAGCTGTGTCTTTTAGTAAAAGCAGTTTTCCCAGATATGCTATAGAAGAACCCCAGTGCTCCAGTTGCTGTGAGGAAAGAATACAACCTTGAAGGCTCAAGTCCTCTTGATATAGGTTAAAAATGATGCCTAAGAACACAATGACAGATTGTCCTAGCAGCCACTCTGAGTCCCAATCATCTCAGATCCACAGAGCTGGGAAACTGCTCATTTCACATACTGGAGAAGTTTGAAAGGACCATAGTTTCCTTTAGTCTTTTCACATAGAACCATGAGACTTCACAACCAATTACGTTAGAGCAGGTTTCATAATCAGTCTGCTGAAGAGTCACACAACTTGTTCAACTCTAGTCCATGATGGGAATTTTATCACTGAAATCCAAGCAACCTTTGGAGAATGTACAGAACAGAACGACTGTCCACCAATAGGGCTGGCGGCTTGATTCCATTTTGGATTACACATATGTAGTCCAGCTGGGTGCCCAGGATCTGGACTGAAGTGAGGCCACCCTCGTGGAGACATTCCAAGAGTAGCTCAGCAACCCAGTCTGGAATGGTCTGGCCCAGGCTGAGGCGTCTGGAATATTTCCAGTGCTAATGAGCCAATGGTTACAGATTGAAGGAGGCTTAACTGCCAGCTGGGGACCCTCTCAACAGCCGTTGTCTACTCCAGCCCCAGGCTGTGGATCTCCCCCTAAAGTGAAAGCTAGGCCAGTTCAGCCAGGGTCAATCTAACCCCAAATCACCCCAGATGACAAGGTACATCATTAGAAGATCAATGTTCATGACAATTATGGGCAGGTTAGGTATTAAATGTATATCTTACAGGTTAAAACATTTCTCCTGGCCCCTGCTGGCTTTCCTTGCCCTATTCCCACTCATAACCTCATGTCAATAGAGTTAATAATAAATTGAATTTATGTAATGTTTTGTGGTTACAAAGTGCTTTACCTATGGTATCCTATGTGGTCATGGGGTTATATATGTTGGGGGTGGTTATACATATATTTAGAGCTAGAAGGGACCTTAGAGGCTACAGATCTGCCCCCTTTTCTATATTGCAGATCAAGCACCTGAATAATAGAGAGGTTAACTGCATTGTCCAGGATCTCACAATTAATACACATCTGACATAGGCTGTGAGCCCAAGTTCTCTTGATTCCAAGTCCAGAGACCTCTCCACTATGTCATAGTGTCTCTCAAGAATCCTGTGCAACAGAGTACTACTACTATTGCTCTCACTCCCATTTTGCAGATGAGAAATGTTAGATTTAAAGGTCAAAAGGTAGAAAGGATTATAGAGACAGGATCATAGAATCATAACTCTTGAACTGAAAGGGACCATCTTGTATGACTCTCTCATTTTACAGATAAAGAAACTGAGGTCAGAAACAATAAGCATCAGGGGTAGGATTTGAACCCTAGTGCTCTGACTCAGAGTCAACATTCTTTCTTTTATACATCTTCTAGTCCAATCGTCTCATTTAACAGAGAATTTAACTTAGATAAAATGACTTCCCCAAGGCCATATAGCTAATAAATACTCAAATCTAGGTACTCTGACTTTTAGACCAATGATTTCCTGGTTAGTCACTGGTATCCAAAGAAAGTAAACTGCTCTGCCTTCCCCAGGAAGAACCATGACTTCAAAGATATATTCAACCTCACTAAGTAACACTCTATCACTCAACTCTGGCTGGGTAGCTCAGTGAGGATTGTTACTCCCTAAGCCGTTCAAGACTTTGGTAGATAGACTTGATACTGGAGCTCATTCAGATATGTCCTACATCAAAGATCCGATTCTTTCTGTAAAGAAATAAGTGGGGAGCTTCATCTGTGTACTAAAAAAATAGAGCTGAGTGCAGCTATCCTGAAAAGCCAATGTTCCCTGACACTCATTACCACCTTATGAAACCAGACCTATGTGGCCTGTTCTATAGCAAGATGGTAGGTGGGGAGGGAAGGTATGGTCTCCTTCCAATTCAAATGGAAGAAGAATGAAAGACTGCATTCTGTATCTGCTACAGTTATTACAAAGTATGCCAAGAGCCTGTTCAGTCTTTGTAATATTCTATCCACGTTTCAACATTTCATCAGTGATATATTCTGTGAACTTTGGACCACAATGTAATTGTGTATCCAGAATGATATCCTGATTTATTGCCATGACCCTGAATAGAACCCTGCCCAGACCTGTTCAGTACTGGATTATTTCCATGAACGCTGGCTTCAGGCCAAGTTATAGAAACTCATGTCTAACTTAACCTATGTAGAATTTGAGGGCACATCATCTCCCCACAGGACAATGATATAGACCCACAAAAAATCAGCTTTATCTTGAATAGATGATTACCTGCAACTTCCAAGGACATTCAGTGTTCCTGAGATTCATTATGCATTGCTGATTTTTCATTCCATAGCTGTCTCTTTTATGACTAATCTCCCTTCTCTAAAATTCCAGTTTGAGCTTCTCTGGCAAAGCACTTACTATAAGCTCAGTTACCATCACCCTATACCTAAACCTCAACCCACATACCTCTCTTCCACATATATATCCTCCTCCAACATACATACTCTAAAAGTCAAGTGAATCTCCCCTGAATTAAATATGCCTCCCATTTAGTAATATGCATATCAACAAAAATATAGATCTCTGTACTATATATATCTCCCATGCATGTGTAATCCCACACATACAAATACCTAAGGTATTTGTGTCCCACCCAAGCATTACTCATAAACATGGTCCTCCCCAAGCAAACATTCTCATCCAATGGATGGATAGAGAAATAGCTTAGAGGATACATGGCTTGGAAACAAGAAGAAAAAGTGAATAGCTAGAGAGGTGAGAGAAAATGGGCAGATAAATGGGTCATGGAGTAGAATATGAAGAATAGAAGGGAGTTGATCAGAAAGAGGCAACTAGGACATCAATAGAGTTGTGTGTCCTCACTTTAGTTCTTGCTAAAATTGAGGAAACAAACTCTTCAATTCTTTGTTTATCCCACATAAAACCAAATTATTAATTCAAAGCACATGTTTTCATTCAACAAATATTTCTTAAGCATCTCCTATGTGTAAGTCATGGCACTAGGCACTGAGAGATGCTGGAGGTTGCTTGTTCTAGATGCCAAAATTTTAAGTAAGTTTACACAGTCCAAGATTTTAAGACATGACCCCTACCTTCAAGGAGCTTACTATTTAAGACAAAATTCACAGCTCTAGAGTTAACCAATTCATGTGCAATACTTAACTTCTGATGTTTCTTCTTGAAAGAGAAGAAATATACAAAGCTCATTCATCTATTAGCAAAAAGAAGTGACCTTTAGAATTATAGTTGCATCACCCTGCTTAGCTAGAAACACCGCCCCAATCTCTCTATCCTAAAGTGACTGTAGGAGAATTCAAGGATAAATCAGATTAAGATAATCATCATGATCATCACAATATTTGTAAAGCATTTTAATGTTTGCAAGGAAATTTACATATACTATTTCATTTGATCTTTACAATAACCCATTTTACAGAAGAGGAAACTAAGGTTGAGAGAAGTTAAGTAACTTGCCCAAAACCATACAACTCAGTAAGTGTCTAGGGCAGAATTTGAACTTAGAACTTCCTGCCTCTGGGTCCAGCCCTCTTATCCACTATACCATCTAGCTGCCTGGAAAAATAATAGCAATGTTATAATCAAGGAGGCAAGATGCTAGAGAACATGTGAAGAGGCCTAAGCACTCTTCAATCTAGGATAGGTCATTTTTGTTCCCTGATTTTCAGCTCAGCATTAACCAGTTGTTCAAGATTATCTGGACTTTTCCAAGGAGCAGGGTAATTATATCTCCTTACAAGGTAACATCCTGCTCTCTACTTTGGAACTCTTCTGCTCTGGGCTAAAGAAGGTCCAGCATCATTTTCTCTCTTTGCAGATGAGTCTGAATCTATGGTGGAGCATAAGAGAGAACCCTCTTCTTCCTTTTCCTCCTTTTTTCATGTAGCATCTCATTGAGTGATGAAAACTAATCAGGCAATCTGCATCTGAGACTGACTTTGACCTTAGGATAATTCCCTCACATATTTGTCAGAGCTAAAGTTCAAAGGCTGATTGATGTCCCCAATGCAGGGGGAAGGGAAAAGGAATCCAAGCAAATAGCAAATCCAAAAGGCTTCTATGAGGATTCTATAAAGGGCACTTGATGAGCAAGAATATCTAAGCCCCAGTTCCAATTGCACTGCTTCTTTAGCCAGAAAATGAAAAAGCTGGGGCCAAAAACCAGATTTCCTATCGCCTAGGCCAGTGACACTTCCATTGTACCATCCTGATTACAAGTGAGTTTTAGAAAATTACAATTTCTCTCCACCTCAATTTCCAGAGTAGTTTAGTGGAAAGAGCATGGCTCTGGGGTTAGACCTGGATTCAGATCTCACCTCTGAAACTTATTAGCTCAGTGACCTTAGCCAAGTTATGTTAGCTCATTGGGCCTCAGTTTCCTGATCTGTAAAATGAGAAATTTAGACTATATGGTCTCATTTCATCTCTGCATCTGGAACCTATCTACAATCCTCACCTGTAAAATGAGAGGGTTGGATCAGATTCAGTTCAATTCAACAAGTGTTTATTAAGACTGTATCAGACACACAAATAAATGCAAAATTAGTTGAGGAGGAAGAGAGTATTAATATCTGGGGAGTGGGGTGGGATCAAGGGGATCTCACTCAGAAGGTTGCACTTGAACTAAGATTTCAAAGAAGCCAAAGAGTCCAGAAGGTAGGGGTGGAGCAAGGGAGCATTCTAAGCAAGGGCAGAGATGGAAGAGGGAATCAAGTTCAGGGAACAATCTGGTAGGAAAGTAGAGCATGTGATGGACAGTAATAGGAAATAAATCTAGAAAGGCAGATGGGAGGCAAATTGTGGAAGGCTCTAAATGCTCAATTGATGAATTGGTATTTTATCTTAGAAGAAAGAGGAAGTCACTGAAAAAATTTTAACAGGAAAATTATACGGTCAGACCCATGTCCTTGGAATTGTAATTTGGCAATAGTATAGAGTGTGGATTGGAAAGGGGAGAAATTAAAAACAAAGAGGCCAAATTAGGAGGCTATTATAATAGTCTGATTGAGAGATGATGAGGACCTGAGTGGGAGAGTGAGTCACTCAGGTGTGTGTTGGGGGAGGGTGAGGTAAGGGAGATTTTGTGTCAGGAAAATCAACACTTCTTGGCAAATGATTGGGTATGGGAGGTAAGTGATATGTAAGAGTCAAGGATGACACCAAGATTATGAGCCTTGGTGAGTAAAAAGATGATGACACCCTTGACAGTAATGGGGAAGTTTGGAGGAAGGATGGGTTTAGAGGAAAATACAGATGAAGTCCCATTTTGTATATAATAAGTTTCAGCTACCTATGATATATTCAAGTGGAGCTATCTAGCAAGCACTTGGCAATATTGAGCTGGAGTTCAGGAGGGAGTTTGGGGATAAACATGTACAGCTTAGAGCACGCCTGTAAAGCATATACCCCACAGCCTGCTTGCAGCCCACTAAAAATGTGGGGTTGGCACTGTGCTCACTCCCACAGCAACCAATTATCATCAGTCTGTCTCCAGTCCAACCTATCTGAGACCCAAAGAAGTTTGGTATATTATAATTCTGGCCCTACCTATTCCAAGTTGTGCAGGTCTTCCTTAGAGTACTCTGTATAGGAATTACTGAACATAGAGAAACTGATGGGGTTACCAGGAGAGTGCATAGAGAGAAGAGAAGAAATTCTAAGACATAGTATAGATACACTCACACTGAAAAAGCAAGGATGTAGATGATGATACAGCAAATGAGACTGAGAAGCGGTAGTCAGACAGGAGAACTAAGACATAGGAGCGTCACAGAAGCAAAGGAGGAAAAAAGCATCCTAGAGGAAAGTGTAGTTGACCATCCCTAATGCTACGGAGAGTTTAAATTTGAATCTAACTAAATAAGAACTGAGAAAAGGTCATTGGCATAAAGAACAGGATAAAGAGTAGTCAAGACCAGCCTGCTGAACCCTTGGAAATAACTTATCAAAGATCTAAACACTGTTTAGTCCAATCTCATGCTTGGGGTCCTCTCTGTCTTCTTCCATGATAGATAGATAGAGAGACAGACGGACAGACAGACACATACATACATGATAGATAGATAGATAGATAGACAAATAGACAGACAGATAGACACATACATACATGATAGATAGATAGATAGACAGACAGACAGACACATACATACATGATAGATAGATAGACAAATAGACAGACAGATAGACACATACATACATGATAGATAGATAGACAAATAGACAGACAGATAGACACATACATACATGATAGATAGATAGACAAATAGACAGACAGATAGACACATACATACATGACAGATAGATAGACAAATAGACAGACAGATAGACACATACATACATGATAGATAGATAGATAGACAAATAGACAGACAGACACATACATACATGATAGATAGATAGATAGACAAATAGACAGACAGATAGACAGACAGACACATACATACATGATAAATAGATAGATAGATAGACAGACAGACACATACATACATGATAGATAGATAAATAGACAGACAGATAGACACATACATACATGATAGATAGATAGATAGATAGAAGATCTATATCATATTTTTTCAAAGACCAGCCAAGATAAGTTTAGATAGGCAATAAATTTTCTGACCACAAAAACTCTTGAAAAGCATTTATTAAGTTACAGAGGGGTCACAGTATCCCTAATGACAAAATTATGAATCCCTTATGTATTAGAGTAAGTAAATGAAAACATGAAATGAAATTTCAAAAAGGCTGGCATTTTACATTTGGGACCAGTTTCCATTAGCAGATTCAGAAGCCATATGAAGGCAAAAGATGTTAGTTAAATAAATATTTTGCCTTGAGAATGGAAATATAAGCTGCACCATTAATTTGTGACCTATTCTTTTCTGATGTGCTTGATCTTCAGCAAGTTTTTTCACCTTAAGCAGAGTTATAAAGCAAGAAAGATTTGTCATCAGTGTTTTCCCTTTCTGGGTGGCTCTGTCCACTGTCACCATCACTAGGTGCCCAGTGCCCCATGCTGAATCATAGCTGCTAAGAGACCTTCCCAGTGATATACTACCATCCCCATTCTGAATTCTCTCCTTTTTCCTACCAAAACTTGACTATCTTAACATCTCAATCTCTCAGGACTTTGTAAGGTGACAGTTATCTGACCTCTAAATTGTCAGGTCCCTCGACCCATCTCTAAAAGATGTTGAAGACCAGAATCATAACCTGTGGGGAAGGGAAGCATCATCTTACAGAAAGCATCAGAGATAGAGCCTTTGCAAACTCGTCCAAATCACTTCTCAGTGGCATCACGCGCACCTATATGCTCTAAGAGCTCTACAACACAGGTAGTAATGTTGGAAATTCTCCCAGGAGGACTGTCACATGATGAAGAAAAAGGACTAACAGATGCAAAAGGAAAGACACCCAGGAATGCTCAATCTTCCTACAGATAAAATATTTTCATGCACAAGACCTCCATACTTGCTTTCTTCCCTATCTCATCACTGTATGATTGTAGATGGAAGCTACAGTCCACAAAAATGTTATCCTCAACAGAGGAAGGCCTGTCTCTCACTGATTACCTGTGCTGGCTTAAAGCAACCAAAGTATAGGAAAGATCCTATTGTTATCCTTATTGACTTATTGACTACAGATTCTTCCCTCCTTGCCCTAGTGCAGTGATGTCAAACTCCAATGGAAATGAGGGTCAATAATCCATAAAGAAGGATCCCTGCAGGATACGTTAGCTTAGTGTTTAAAGGTAATGTTATCTATGTTTTATTGCATTTTCCTTCATTTTGTTAACTATTTCCCAATTACATTTTGCTTCCAGAGGCACTGGGAGTGTTATGTACTAGAACAGGTCTGTATTACTTTCTTTGCTCCGCTACATAAACTTGAAGACCTATAAAAACTTAGAATTTGTAGTGGCTTTAGAGATAATTTTTCTCAGTCCCCTCTATTGCAGCTAATAAATTCACAACAAGATATCAGTGGCTTAATGTGTTTCTACTTCCATAAAGTATTTGCATTTTAGAAACTAGATGCCAGAAAACTTAATTCTATAGTTTAATCCAAAGGAATGAATTTATAATAATAGAGATGATAGGTACTATGGCAGCCAGCAAGGATGGTATCCTGAGACAAAGTACCCACTCTCAGACCCAAAGAGACATCTCTTGTAAAAAAAGAATAAAAAAGAAAAACAACAGTTCAGCAAAACTAACCAGCACATCTAAAGTCTGATGCTACGTGCAGTGTTTCACATTCACAGTCTTCCATCTCTTCAAAGAAGGCTGGGAGGTACCTTCTTGGATTTCTTCTTTAAAGGCCAAGTTGAATCCTTGTCATTTTGAAAGATTTTGCAATTTGGTTTCACAAAAAGCAAATGAGTTTTAATAAATCACAAGTGGATCATAGATCACCTATCGAATATATTTAGTGATCTATGCCTGAAATAGGTCCTACTATCTATCAGTTGAGCCTGCTTTATGTTAAACAAGTACTACCTGGTGTGGCTAAGGTGCCTAGGGAGAGTCAATTCACCTCCACAGAGGTAGCCTTGCATGCCCTCATCCTAATTCACTAATGGAGATGTCATACATAGTTATGCATTTTTTTCCTGAGGAGTAATATATGAAATACACCTGAGACTTCTCTACTTAATTGCACCTGACATTTCTGGGTCACTGGTGAGTTGTGGCAAGTATCTTATTGGAAAGTCCCATCACTTGTGACAGTGGCCAAGGAAAAAGTACAGAATCAGACTGTGAACCAGCTTCTACCCTGTTGCCTTGCCATCCAACAAAGTACTGTCATGCTTAACAGGCACACATGCATACATAAAGCTGTTAACCCCAGAATTTAAATGGTACCAGAATTATAGAAATAGCTATGGAAAAGTCAGTTGTTGAGATTATCTGGTCATTATGATCTTCCTCAAGGGTCTAGCTATATCCAGAATCATAAAATATACAATACAGAATTTATTTAGACCAGAATTTTTAAACCATGGTCAATATAATACTTGTGGTCCACAAGTCTCTTCTAGGTAGTCTTGAGTTTAGTATCTCATAGTATTAATGTTTGCAATATGCTGAAATTTATGGTTTTGTTCATGCATAGCTTAATAATTTATTTAGGATGCTGGAAAAATAGGTATTATTTCATTAATGTCTCATCAAAAGAAACATCATTGCTTTCATTCTGGCAAAATACTTTTGCTGTGGAAAAGAATTCGGGTCAAAGCCATAATTATCCTTGGTGTTTCTCTAACGAGCACCAAAATAGAGAATGAAGATGTGTTTGTGGCCTACTGGCCCTATACTACCTGAGGCTTTTGGTTTTGTTTTTAGGAATCAATATACTTGTTTATTTGAAAAGAATTAAGAAAAAAAATCAAGCATGGCTCTCTCCACTCCTCTCTAACCACAAAATAGAGTCTTCAAATTTTACATTTTTTCCATTCTGATTAATTCTTTATTTTATCATCAGATTCTACTTCTGCAAAAATAATTTTAGTCTGAATCGTGGAAAATGCTGGAGCGACCCAATATTTTATCCTTAGCTTCTTTCACATACCATAAAATGACTTTCTGGTAGTTATCATTGGTCTTATCCAGAGAAATGCTTTTCACTAGGTATGATGACAAGATTCCTCCATTTCTCCTACCACCATGACCTGGGCCTGCCATAGCGGATTTAGGTTTGTGAGATGTCAGAGGATCTAATATGTCCTTTTCTCACTGTTTTCTTGTACTTTGTTGGTGGGTCTCACAGAACATAGGCAATTCATGAGGAGTTAGGGAAGTCCGAGGCTAAAGTCTCCGATTGTCTACCTTCCATTTGTTTTTAAGTACACGTAATTTTGCTCCCCTCTGACTCTTGCTGAGATCATAATGCATTTTAACCAATTAATTTCCAGTTCCAACCATGATCTGGCTTAATCTGGGATGCCACAGGCAGCACATTACACTCATGTTGGTGACATCAATTTCATATATTTTATGTAAGGTCTGAAGCTCAAAGAAAACAAACTTGCCAGTGCCACCCACCTCCCTTAACAAATGTTTCAATGACCAAAAGCTGAATATCTTCACTAAAGCAGCACTCATGAAGAAGGTAGAAAGATTTGAAACTGAAAAAAGGGGTTTCTTAAACTGTCAGATGTCCCACAGTTTTTAAAGTATCATCCCCTTACCATAAAGCAAGAACAGTATCACCATAGGAAAATGTCACACAGGAAGTATCTGTGCCCAGATCATGGGCCTGTCTGCAGTGGAATTTGGTATAAACACTCATTATTTCTGTCCCAGATCTGGATGCTTCCATACTGGCAGCCAGCTGCAATTAGCTTCCCATCTCCACAGAATATACAAGTGGCTAAAATTACTTTTTCCCCTGAATTGTTTTTGGTTTAAACATCCTTTGAGTTTCATATCCCAGGTTCACACAGTTAGATCATTTAAACAAGTGAAAAAGGTTTCCTTTATTTTGGGGACACGAGCAGACAGTATTAAGCAGTGCCATATGGCCTTTAGGGTTGGCCATGTTCACAATATACTGATCTTCTTTTACACATTCTATCACTAGGAAGCCATTTCTGTCAAGTACTTTGGCCTGAAAGTTTCTGGACATGAGGAGAATCACTTTTCCTGTGCTGCTGTACGGTAGGAACTTAATTTGGTGACAATCATGGGGTTTAGGAAATTAGAAAGCTTGATGGGAAACATCCATCTCTATAAAATTTCAAAATTTAACACCATAATCAAATCCTCCTGTTACCAAGAGGGCACCTGAATAGAGCCTCATAGTGGGTCCACCCCTTCCCTGACATCTACCTTTCCGCACTACTACATACTCCTCACTCGCCACCTCCATTAT
>CM053597.1:82531637-82561821 GCA_028646575.1 Pseudocheirus occidentalis
GAAGGAGAGGAAGGAGGAAGAGGAAGGAGGAAGAAGGGGAAGAGGAAGAGGAAGAAGGGGAGAAGAAGAAAGGGAGAGGAAGAAGGGGGAGAGGAAGAAGGGGGAGAGGAAGAAGGGGAGAAGAAGGAGGAGAAGGAGGAGAAAGAGGAGAAGGAGGAGGAGGAGGGGAAGGAGAAGGAAAAGGAAAAGGAAAAGGAGAAGGAGAAGAAAAGGCAGGACTGACTGATCCATAAAGAGCTCGTACTTATGAGAACAGTGGAAATCATCTCATCTCAGCTGTATTCTAGAATTCTGTCCTGGGTCACAAAACCCAAACTTTTATACCACCTACAATGTGCCAAGTACTTTACAAATATTTTCTCATTTGATCCTAACCAAAAAAACTTTTAGGCAGGTGATATTATCCTCTTTTACAGTTTAGGAACTGAGCCAGAGGGGAAGTGACTTGCCCAGGGTCACACAGGTAGTATCTGAGGTCAAATTTGAACTCAATTCTTCCTGAATCTCGACCCAGCACTCTATCCACTGCACCAGTGAGCTGCCTCTAAGCAGCCTAATGGCATTTTACAGAGGAGTTTCAGAGCATATTGGTTCATCTAGCAACCCAGAAGACATCTGGTGGTAGAGGAAATTATTTTAGTGACTGCTGGATATGTACTGTTTGTTTTACTGCCTGAGGTAGTCAAATTTTATGTCCTGTAAGTTGATCTCCTGACTTGAAGATGAGGAAAGACTTAAGGAATATGAGTAAACATGGAAGAAATGCTCTGGCAAGGAAGTTAGAATGATTTTTTTAAAATTCTAGATGATGAAAGGGAAATAATGTCAAGAGGTGGTAAGAAGAAAACAGTGGCACCCATGGAAAAGGATAAGACTATCACTGGAACTACATCACAGATGGGAAAAAATAGTGCTTAGCGCAGTGCCTAGAGCAAAGGAAGGGTTTGATAAATCGTAAGTGACTGATGGAGATGAGAAATAAGCATTTAGCTATAGATGATAACAAAAAGAATCTGATTTTCCACAACACAAGCTATGAAAACAGAAGTTTCCTGGCAAAGGATGGTGTGAACATGACATGTTAAAATACCATGAAAATAGACAAATGGCCTTTTTTTAAGTTTTCTTTCTCTCCTTAGTAACTCAAGATTATCCAGTCAGTGTCACACCCAAAATAGGACTCTCTAGGCCTCTTGGTTGGTTAGAGCAAGCCCAAGTCTTCTGGAACTGATGGATCTTGCATCAACAGAGAGAGTTCTAGGCTCCTGGAGGAATTACATGATAGTGTTTGGCATGGGAAAAAATCTATGCCTCCCATGGACTTAGTTGGATAAGACCAAAAGCCTGGTGGTCAAGGAGAAACCTTGGTCTCTTCTCAGTGTTAGAGACATTCTCTTTTGTGTTATCTTCCAAGGCTGGAGTCAAAGCAACTGGAATTATGACATCTTCCTGGTTATGAAATGCCCACAGTGAAACAACAATAGAGAAAAGTTTAAATTCCAGATCTTTATAGAGAAAAACCATCCATTTGTCTGTTTTTCATTTTTCTATGTATGCTATATTTTAAAAGAAAATTGTTTGGAAAAGTTCTTTCCAGCAGAAGTCAGTTTGATTGACAATTGCCTAGCTGCTGGCATGGTCAAGGTAACAGTACCCCACTGTGTGTTTTTGTAGATATATAATGCCGATGCACCTATAAGAACTGCAGAAGAGAGAGAGAACAGACAGGAGAAAAAACATAAGGATGGCACCAATGAGGCATCCCCAAACTTCTATCACATGTCCACTTCTTCCTGATGGGGGAATTAATACAAGTTACAAGACAAAGGGAATAGACACTCATCATATTCTTCTCTTTTAAGTACACACCAAGAATGAAGAACAAAAAGATGCTTTCATTCTCCAGTGACTTAAACTCAGTAATGTACACATTAATCCAATATGCTTAGCTTTAATAGTATAAATAACCATTACTTAGAGAAATAAAGGACAATCAAGAAAGAGATTCATTCCTGAAATACCTGAGTCTCCAAGCTCACTGACTCAGGAAAGTTTTAGTTCTGGTGACTGGGTAAGAGAAAATGGAACTGTTCCCCTGGATCCTAGAGCCAACTCTCATGAGAAATACAGTGTAACCTAGGGCTACTTGGCAGAGACAGCTCTAGTACTGACTCATGTGCCAAACAATTTGCCCACCTGAGTGTTTTAGGTCAGGTGTAGTTAGTTGCATAAACAGGCACCTTAGTGAGAACTTTGCCAACAGCTTTGATTCCAACATTAGACAAATTATTTAAATTCCATTTGATAAGATTTTGCTAATCACCTAGCGTGATTAGCACTTCACCCAACTACTGATTGTTGATAACAATGATGATGGTGACAAAAATAACTGGCATTTATAGCGCCTACGTATGTGCCAGGCACCATGCTTTTTACAAATACTGCCTCATTTGATGCTCACAACAACTCTGGAAAGCAGGTAGTATTATCATTCCCATTTAAGAGTTGAGAAAAAAGAAGCAAAGAGAAGTTAAATGATTTGCCCAAGATCACATAGCTAGTAAGTGTCCAAGGGCAAATCTGAACTCGTCTTCCTGACTTCAGGTCCAAATACTCTATCCACTGCACAACCCAGCCACCTCCATTTAATAGTGGTCCTCCTACTGGATGAACCAGAGGTAGTTAGCTTGAAAAAAAGAAGTCTTGAGGTGGGAAAGAATAAGATAAGCTTTAATAAGTCTTAATAAGTAGTTGACATAAGATGTTCCAAAAGTCTTGGTACAGTTTTAAACTATTAAAACCTTACTAGCTTAAATATTAAATAATATTTAATAGCTTGGAACCACACTAAGACTTTTGGGATAGCTTGTATTTGAAGGCTTTTCATGTGGAAGCGGAACTCTACTTGTCCTCCTTGGTCCAAGAGGGCAGAACTCAGATACAGGGAGAAGTTAGAATGAGGTCAGTTTTGGCTTAACATAAGGGAAATCTTCCTCACAACAAAAATAATGAAAATGGGCTTTGTTATTGAGATGTTTTAGTCATGTCCAACTCCTTATGACCCAGTTTGGGGTTTTCTTGGTAAAAATACTTTAAGGGCTTGCCATGTTCTTCTCTAGTTCATTTTACAGATGAGAAACTGAGGCAAACAGGATTAAGTGACTTGTTCAGGATCACACAGCTAGTCAATATCTGAGGATGAATGTGAACTCAGGAAGATGAGTCTTCATCTCATCTGAGCCCAGAGACTGATCCATCCACTGCACCACCTAGCTGCCCCACAATGGATTACCTTGGGCAATAAATAATTTTCTGTCACTAGAAGTCTTTTAAGTGGAAACTAGATGACCACTTTTTGAGGACACAATGGGTGAAATTCATGTTTTGGGTCAAATCTGGACAAGATGACATCTAAGGTCCCTTTTAACTCTGAGATTTTACATAATTTATGTTTTCTAGTTTACTGAACGCTAGCTTATTAAATTCCATTATTTCTGATTCTCCTTAGTCTGTTCCATTGATCTACCTTTCTATTTTTTTAATCAATACCAGGTGTTTTTGATGACTGCTTTTGATTGATTTCAAATATTCCTCAATAGACTATAAATTGAGGTCTAGAAATTATTCCCTCTTCATCTCTACCTCTTCTTATCCTTTCTCTTGCTATTCTAGATCTTTCTAGAACTTTTCAAATAAATTGCTATTATTTTATCAAGCTCTATAAAGTATCCCTTTGATAATTTTATGGTGCTAAAAATTCAGAGACAAAAACTAAAAAGTCTTGCCCTCACGGAGCTTACATTCTACTATGATCCCACAATCACTCTTGCTATGGCACATGTTATCAATATTATTCATTTAAAATTTAGCATATACCACCCTATATTTATTAAATTTTTCTTTCCAACTAACAAGAATTTAGTTTCTTTCCCCCCCTACTCCCACTATCCCCACTGAGGAGAAAAAAACATTCTTAACAAATGTGTATAGTAAGGGTCTCTAGGTGGTACAGTGAATAGAACACTGGCCCTGGACTCAGGAGAACCTGAGTTCAAATCCCACTTCAGACACTTAACATTTACTAGCCATGTGATCTTGGGCAAGTCACTTAACCCCAATTGTCCTGCCTTCCCCCCTCCAGAAGAAGCCCCCCAAAAATGTGTATAGTCAAGTAATTCTCGCATTGGCGAGAATAGTAAAAAAAAGTATGTCTCATTTTACACTGAAATTGTGTTTGATAATTGCAGTGATCAGAGTTTTTAAGTCCTTCAAAGATATAATGTTTTTGCTATTGTGTAAATACTTTGCCTCCTTCTGCTCACTTCTTATTCTATACCAGTTCATACAAATCTTCCTAAATTTCCCTGTAACTGTTCCTTTTATGATTTCTTACAGCACAATAGTATTTTATTACATTCAAATAGCATAATTTGTTCAGTCCTCCTCAACTGATCTGTACCCTGCCTTATATTGTTATCTTTTTTATGTACATGTGTCTTATTCCCCCAATTAGATTGTGTGGTCCTGTAGTCAGGGACCCTACAGCAATTTTGCAGTAGTGGCTACTGAAACCCTCCAGGAAACTATGAGAAATCTCATAGTCAGCCCTTAGCTAAGACTTATAATGCTGTTTTCTAGCCATTCTATTAAATTCCTGAGCTGCCAGTGTTAAAACATCATTCCAGCAAGCTGACCTCTCACACCAGGAGGTTGTCAAATGCCATCTGTAATTAGAGCAGCAATTTTGTTTTTGGAGATCTTTAATACCTTCTGTGACATAGAGCCACCTCATTCCTTCCCAGGGCTTAGGGAGCAGCAATCCTCAACCTTGTGTGAGTTCTAAGAAGCAGTCTAGTCTAGTCTCTTCAAATTTGCTTCATACAGTCTATCCTTCTATCTCTTTAAAATGGTATGCAGTGTATTTCTTTTCAACTAAATTGAACTAAAATTAATTTTGTTTTGGAAAAAAACATATTTTTTTAAGTCTAGACACCTCCTAAGATAATTGGAGGTAACCTGGGAGTGTCAAGTCTAAAAAACAGAATTTGAACAAAGCATCATAAATCAAACTCAGAGTTCCTTTCCGGAGCGTTTTTGTAGAATTCTTTTGACAAGAAGCAACTCATTAGCATCCAGATAGGGGGCTTCTGAGATTTCTTTTCTCATGGTCATCCTACATCAAAACAAAGGAACATAAGAGGAGATTAAAATACAGGATAGCTCAGACTAGTTCAAGGAGTTTTCTCACATTTCCTCCTTCAGCCTGCCATTGACAAGATAGCAGTGTTTGAAGATTTGTGGGTTGACATGAGGGGGAAGAATTTCTTTAAAGGCTTTCAACAAGATGCTTACTACTTGGCAGTCTTTCCCCAATAATGGGAGACAGAGCCTAAACATGGAAGGCACCATAGTACAATGGAAAGAATGCTGGGTTTGGAGTCAGAAAAACTGAGTTCAAATCCTGCCCTTACTATTTATTACCTGTGTCTCTTTAAAGTAATTTAAGCCCTCTGGACCTCAGTTTTCTCATCTACAAAATGGGGGGATTGACCTAAATGGTCTCTAAAGGACTTTTCAGATCTCCTGTGTCCTACTTTCCAAGTGCTACTAAACCAAACGTTTGACTATGCACAAATGCAGGGAAAGGCAAATCTAGCCCCTGAGCTCCTGCCCAGAGGTATAGCAATCAAGTCTACACAAGGAAACAAAGGAACTCCTAAAGAGTAGCTGTGTCTAATACACAACTACTACAAGCTTCTCAGAACTCTCCTTGACATACACCTCCTCACATACTGCACCATAATTCACATAAACATTTGGGCTGGCCTTACTGGACCGTTCCAGAACTGAAAGCAATACAAAACTGATTGAAATACCTGCTTCTGGTTTACTAGATTTGGGTAGAACCTCTAATGCTCATTTCCAGGTCATATCCACATCTGAACTCCTCCACTCCCATGATTATGGCTGATAGTGAAAGACAGGGGATAACAAAAGTAAATATTATTCATGTTCTTTCTTCTCAGAGAGAATTTCACTGTTTATTGTGTATAAAATCTGCTCCAGAAGACTCTTCCCTTTCTATATCCTGTTCAAGTAAGAGAAACAGAGACATCCATGGAATGTGTGTGTGTGTGTGTGTGTGATTTTGTTCTTTTTGAGTGCCACTACAGGCCCTGAAACACAAATCACCACAGATGAACTTCTTACTTGGACCTTCATAAACACAGACAGTAGCCTAACTCCCTCGGTGTTAGTAATGAGTAGAAGACAGCCTTGAAAACTTCCAAGTTACTCTGAAAATTCTTTCTTAGCATAGCTTTCTCCATCTCAAATGCTTCCACACATCTCTCTTCCTCTAACCAACAAATGTAGTTGAGATACTATTAAAGACCCTCAACCAATCAGAATCTAAGCTGCTTAAACCCCAGAATTTACATTTTTCTTTCTCCTCCGTATCCTGCATATAGTGACAAAGGACAAAAAAAAAAAATACGATGGACCATATAGAAGCATGATTCAATACTTGATGATTTTGCCAGAGGAGGAAATGTCTTTTGTAATAATACTATGATGTGAAAGACTCTGTTTTGGAAAGGAAGCAGAAAGAATAAATAAGGATGAAAAAGAAACCATGGGAAAAGGACAGAGGAAGGAAAAGAAGAAGAAGCAGCTATAATAGATTGGAGTAGCAAGGGCAGCTAGTCATTGCCCCCAGGAGGTTATTATCTAGTGTAATCAATGGGACAATAAAGTAATTCAAAGAAAAAACAATCTGAAGCACTGTTTAAATTTCAAAGTTAGATTATATTACTTGATGGAAATTTGAATAGAAGACTATGAGCTAATCTGAATAAGAATTAGGATTTTAGATCTGGAAGGGACCATCATAAACTGAAAGGGATTGCAGAGACAATCTGGTCCCACACCCTCATTTTACAAATCAGGAAATCTGTACAGGGAGGAGGGGGGATTCAGTGACTCACCCAAGGTCACACAGGTAATAAATAAATATTAGAGTTGGGATTTGAATACAGGACCTATGGACCCAGAGCTCTTTCTACTGTTCAATGATTTTCAAGTCCAACTACTTCATTGAAGATAAAGACACTGAAATCCAATTCAAGGACACACAGCTAATTTGGAGCCGAACAAGGACCAAAATTCAACTCTACTCACTCTTAATTCCATGCTGCTGCTTCTTTTAGGGTCTTAATCTGGCATGTCTAAACCCAGAATTTTTATTTTCTTGATACCCTATTGCTCATTTATAAGTAGACATTTGACCAAAAACTCATCACTAAGCCATAATGTATAGGTCTCCATCTATCTTCCACTCAGGGCTATTTAATTCTTAAGGTGAAAAAAAAAAGGTGATAAAGAGGAGAAGAAAAATAAGAGGTAAAATGAAAGAGAAAAGGGCTATATCCATAATTCTTTGTCTCCTGCTATGATAAATGCTACATTTAAATTCATGGAATCATTTTTAAACTTAAGTCTATGGAATCCATATAGCATTTCCTTGCATCACTGGACATCAGCATTTCATCTTAGACTCTGGTAGGGTTTCTGTGATAGAGATAAGGCACTTTTCCAATGACAGAAGGCAATTTATTTTGCATAATCAATGTTGTTTGTAACCCAACCTCGTGTTCCCAAGGCCCTCTGGAGCTGAGAAGCATAAAATACATATGTCTAAAAGCATGTGAAAAAGATGGTGCTCTCATGGTGCATTGATAATTCCATTTTATCTATTTTTCACTCGTCTCTAACCAAGGGTGGTCAAGCAGCCTGAATTAGGAAGGACAATCCTCAAGTTTAACTTTGTGTCCCTCCTGAACTGATCCCCAAACATTTCTCATCGATGCATTTTATTCTCTCTCCTTCCTTTCTTTGCTTAGGAAGAATCCTATTAATTAAAGCACAAGCCTTGAATTTCATATTCCACTTTCCAGACAGTTTTGCCTCTGCTTTCACCATCTTTCAAGATATTCCCTTCCCTCTCTGTTCACAGCAATTTCTCCTGCTCCAGTTATCTTTCCTAAGGTTGGATTCTTAATCTCTAGAGACACTGTCCTCTCCTATCCCCTTCTCCAGGTACAAGACTTGTCAAGTTCTCCCCTGTATTTCACATGTGAGAATCTGGAATCTGGTCATTCTATCCTAGCAATTTGGAAAGTTATTTGCACAGTAGAGGATGAATTAGCCTTTTAAAATTGATGATGATGGTGGTGGTAATGATATCATATACTATATGTCAAGAGGAAATGCACCAGATGGGACTAACTCTTGTTCTGAACATTTTGGTTCCTCCTTCCATGCGCCCACATTCTTTCCAAATTTCTAAACAACAAGTCAGTTGTTCTTGAGAGCAAAGAAAAAAGACAAGAATACTTCTCTGAGTCCATGTATACCCTCTACATCTTACCACTTACCTGATCCTGGTTGAATTCCTAGGGGCAGCTAGTTGCTGCAGTAGATAGAACACTGATCTTGGAATCAGGAAGGCTGATCTTCCTAAGTTCACATCCTATCTCAGACATTTACTAGTTTCGTGACCCTGGGCAAGTCACTTACCTTCTTTGCCTCAGTTTCCTCATCTGTAAAATGAGCTGGAAAAGGAAATGGCAAACTAGTCCAGTATCTTCGCCAAGAAAATCCCTCAAATATGGAGCCACAAAGAGTCAGACACAACCAGGAAATGACTGAATAACAAGAAGTTGAATTCCAAGGCATCATCAGTGTTTCCTCTAGTCTCCCACTCCTCTCTCAAACACTGAGAAGTTACAAGAGCCCCTTAGGCACATTTAGCAAATGCTTAAAACAAGCTGGAACTGAGAGTATTTGCTGAATGTCAACAAGGGCGCAGAGGCCGTTACAGAGAACCAAACAGGGAAGGTCCTTAAGTTGTGTGTGCGTGCGCGCGCGCGCGCGCCCGCGTCCTTCTTATCTCTCCAATAAACTGCACGTTGTAAGAGGACGCGGATCGCGTATTATCCAAATTTGCCTCTACCCCAGACGCGCAACAGACTGAGAACCTGATCAACATTGAAATCAAAAGTTAAGTTTGAGATTTCAGCTAAACCAAAGGAACATGAGTGTAATAAAAATCATCATAATTTGTAGGATGGAACATAAGCTTTAAAGCTAGATCTTCAAAGGATATAGTACAAGAAGAAAGTAGCTCTCAGCTTTTCTGTGAGGACCCCTTTCTAGCATCAAATCCCCCATCTACTAGCAATTGTATCATTGCCATCCATTGGTTTAAAAATATGTGTCTGAACATGAACCCGTTGTTAATAATCCTGTGGTCCCATGGGTTGGGAACCATTGATGGAATCTAACCTCTCCAATTAATTGATGAGAAAACTGAGGCTCAAAAAATTCAAATGATTTGCTCAAGATAAGTAGCAGAAGAAGATTTGAACTCGGATCCTCTGAGTCCAAATCCAGTGTTTCCTCCACTGTATACCATTGTAGTTGAGGAAAGGTACATCAGAATCAGCAAAAGAATCAAAATGACAGAAGAGCATATACAGTAAGGCAAACGTCTACATCTAGTAATACTTTGCTTGTCTCTGACATGCTTACGTGCATTTTATAATGTAGTCATCTGTGTATATGTGTCACCTTTTACTCCTAGAAGGTGATAAGAATAGCTAAGATTTATAATGCTTTAAAGTTTATAAAAAGATTTGCATATGTTACCTCATTTTATCCTCAAAACAACCCTGGGAAGTTGGTGCTATTATCATACCAATTTTACAGATGAAGAAACTGAGATTAAAAGAGGTTATTAAACATCTCATCCTGCATCACACAGCTATTAAGTGTCTGAGGCAGGACCAGAACTCCAAGTACAATGTTCTATGTACTATGTGACATAGCTGCCTCATAGATAAACTATGTGCCTTACTCATGGTCATGGCCCAGTGCCCAGATCAGGGTACCCTTGTAGAAAGGAAAAGTGATCTCAGCCAGCAGATCTAGGTGTATAGCTCTTAGACTGACTCTGAGAGAGAACTCTCCCAATTAGCATGACCTGTTACTGGGCATGGAGCAGCATGATCATACAGACCCCTGCGGGGAGTATGCACAGCCCACATGTGCTTCCAACTACCTTTTCCAGGGCATCAGTGGCCCCCTCTCACAGAGACAAAAGACAAATTCACAGGAATCCCAAACTACTACAAAAGGGACACTCAGCCACTAATGGGTTTTACCTGGTTTCTGCTCTTAAATGTCATTCTCTTTTCTGTCTTCCCCACTCCCCCCACAATTCTGTTCCCTTCCCTTAAATTCCTTGGCTCTGCAACAGACCAAAAGTGTCGATGAAATCATTTGGCTTTCTCATCCACATGGCCAGCTGCTTGTTATAGCTCAGGGATGGGCAGAAGCATCCAGGGCTCTCTTCTCCTGGCTCCTGACCTTGCTATACATCTTTCTCCCATTGGGACTAGCATTAATTTTGTTCCTCCTTCTGTACATTCGACAGGTGCTTTTCATATGTAGGTACTTAATAAGTATTTGTTAAATTTGTTATGGCATTGAGAATGGAAATGCTGCCAAGAAGGGGTCCTTGGAGCCCTGCTCAAATGAATGAATAAGAATGATCTGTAATTAGCACATTCATGGTTTTATTCATACAGCTGCTATTAGAAAATCTTTTCTTAAGAACTTTAACTATCTCTCCTATACTTTTTTATTATACTTGCTATACTGTGTCATGTCCTCTCCTCTGCCCCACCCCTAGTAGAATACAAAGTCATTGAGGTCAAGGACTGAATATTTCAGACATTTTCCCCCACTGCCATGCATAGTGACTAGCACATAGGAGGTCCTTAATAAGAAGGTGTTTAATAGATGCTTGTTGACTAATATAGTTGGCCTGATGAACCTATATGGCTGCCTCTGATTCTGAGTTGATCAGATCTATTCTGAGTCGATTAGAACCAACTTGCCAAATTGAGCACAGTTCTCATTTGTACAGGTAAAGTTCCAAAGTCTAAGCCCAGAGTGAAAAATTGAAAACTCCCTTTGGAAATGAGGATCTCAGAAGACTATAATCCTTGTAGCCTAGAAATGATTTGAGATAAAGGCAACTCAGATGGAAAAGAATTGGCCATAGGAAGCAATTTTCTGGTACCAACAGACTTTTCTTGGCTGAAGTTTGTAACTAGGCTCCCTTTAGTGAGTCTTATAATGGGGTATTTCCAAAACACTTTATACATAATAGATACTCTGGCACTGTGGTGACTCTGTAATATCTTTAGGGTGCATATTCTCTCTCCACTGATGCAGATGGTAATCCCTGATGGTTTTTGTCCATGTTTTCCTGGAGGCCCACAATAGAAAATGCATTCAATATGCTAGAAGTATTTCTTAGGCTCCTTTAGTACCTCAAAGCTTCCTATACAATTCTGGCTTCCTATCATTTATCTACATGAATGGCTCACCTCATTGATCCCTCAAAGATGTCCTAGATAAATGATTTCTGAAATCACATTTCATTAGAAGGAAACAATAAACCCAACTCCCGTGATCAAATATCAAGTTGATCCCTTTGCAATAATAATATCAATATATCAATACAAATCTCAAATCATTAGTTTTGTAACAGGGTTCAAAGTCATGTTTTACAGATAAAAAATTTGAGTTACATGGAGAAATACTCAGTAACACAGAACTGCTATAAGATTCAGATCTCCTATGTCCCAAGTACAGTTGCCTTCTGTCTGCTACAATACCATGGACCACGTTTAAAAGTTAATTTGGGCATAATATCAACAAAATGTGTAGAACTTGCTGCAAATCAGACTGTTCTTTTTCTGTATCTCTGTTTAGACTTAATTTCAGGAATTACTCCAACTAGCTTACTAAATGATGTGATGTTATGAAATGGGTAGTGACTAAGATTTACTCAGCCTTTTACGAGAAGACAAGACCCTAGGAGTTAGTATAGATATTGGATTCCTCCTGCTTGACAGGAAAGGATCCAGGTTTTCCTTCCAAAAGGATGTTACTTCATTAGGTCTGTGGAGGGAGATTGTGAACTTAACTAGGATCAGATATTTATCTCTGAGACTCATATGTCTAGGTCATCATCATTTCTCAGATAGACTCCTTTCTTGGATGGATTCTGTCTTTGTCTTGACTGCTAAATATTATCCCACCCAGGAGCACAGCAGCTGAGGCTACACATCTTACCAAGAAAAACAGGAGATCAAAATGCCAGGTTAGCATGACAGAGTTACTGTAAGCTTTAGGAAGCCCTACCTGTCATCTGTCCTCCAAATGCCATTCCTTGTCATTCATAATATCTGTCACATCTACAAGGGTTCTTAACCTAGGGTCCATGAACTTGCTTTTTTAAATGTACAAGCACACACACACATATATAACTATTGAAATATAATTAATTTCCTCTATAATCTTGTCTATTTTATTTTATGCATTTAAGAAGTCCGTAAGTTTTGCCATCCTGCCAGGGGTCCATGAGACAAAAAAAAATGTTTAAAATATTTTGTGTGTTGATTAAGGAGAGATTAGATTTTGCTGGGCCTTTCCAATCAAGGTGAGTCATTGGCAATGAATGGAGATACTTAAGTAGCTTATTCAACAGTTAATCACGTAGAACTTTATGCCATTATTTGTTTTAGTAACCCTTATCTTTTAAAAATCATCTTTGCTATTTAATTTTTAACATTTATGTCTCAACTCCAACTTGGACTCTGAGTCCAATTTTAAAGGTGCTAAGGGAGTATTGTTTTTGCCCACTATTTATCATAAGGGCCCTAGATGTGGGTTGAGAAATTCCAGTTTCAATAATCAGGTTTTTTGTGACTCTGGACATGGAAAACATAAATATGGTTATGGGGAGAATTCTAAACAGGAGATAACCATAAAAAACAAAATGGACGTTCTTAGATTATATTAATTTGCACATGAAAAATCAATGATGTTATAATTAGAAGATAAATAGTAAACTGGGGAAATTTTTTTGCAAATTTCTTTGATTAAAGATATGATGTCCAAGACATATAAGGATTATATAAACATATAAGAATAAAAGCCATGCTCCAATATACAAAGGATATGAATGAGCAGTTTTCAAATGTAGAAATGCAAGTTATCAATAATTATATGAAAAAATGCTTCAAATCAATAATAACAAAAATATAAGTGAAACAGCCCTGAGGTTCTGTCTCATAGCCAGCAGACTGGAAAAGAAATCAAAGGATAAAAATGGAAATTGTTGGAGGGACTGTGGAAGGAGAAAGCACACTAATGCACGCTAGAGCTATGAATTGATCCAATCATTCTGGAAAGCAATTTGGAACTATACTCTAAAAGTCACTAAACTGTAAATATCCCTTGACCCAATAATACCACTACAAAACACATATTCAAAAGAGGCCAAAGACAGAAGGAAAGAACTGAAATGTACAAAAATATTTATAGCAGCACTTTGGGGATAACAGAGAGCTTGAAACAAAGTGGGTATTCATCAATCTGAAAGTGGCTTAACAAATTTTGATCTATGAATGTAATGGGATATTATTGGACTGTACAAAATAACAAATATGAGAAACATGAGGAGACTTGTATGACATCCTAGAGAGTGAAATGAGCAAACAGGTCAATTTTCTTGCTAACTTGTCAAATTCTGTACACATTTTAAAGCATATAGGTGATAAAAGTTAGTTTCATATTTAACCCACTTTTTTGCTCTTTGTATACTGAAATTTTCATGTTGGTTGATGATTAAGTTTAATGTAAAAAAGGAAATTTGTTCAAAAAAAGAAAGCAGAAGAGTTCGATAGTCTTGCCTTCTAAAGCACCTTTTTGTACTTAACTTTTTGTATTATTTAAAGTCTTCTTAACCAGCTCAGAAGTTACATGGATGAGTCAATTGTACTGAAAACCTGATCAGCCAATGAGAGTTGTTTCTGAGGATTCCATACAAATTCACTATGTTTCATTGGTCAAGTTTCCATTGTACCATTGGGGGAGGCAAGGATTAAATACTAAGGAATATCATTATGCACTGCTGGTCTTGCCTTAAGATGAATTTCTTATCCATATCACTAAGATGCCTTGCTTTGCAAAAGAGATGTGATCCTAAAAAGTTTTGTGTAAATCAATTTTTAAAAAAAGAATTCTATTTAAAATGTATTAAATTTGCTTACTCTTTCAAAGAACTTTAATGTGAATTCTTTTGTAAACCCAAGAATTCTCTCAACATATAAATAATAAATCCTATGTCACTGGAAATCTCTAAACAGAGACAGGAGAATGACTCAAGGAAGTTGCTGTAAATGGGATCCCATGCATTAGGCAATTCAGCTGGAGATCCTAGCATTATCTGGTTTGTAGAACAATGACCAACCATCATAACAGATCACAAAGTATATTAATAATTTCCTGACAGAGAGATGATGGGCTCAAAAAAACCAATGAGACATGGGTTGGGTTTTTTTCTGGACATGGCCAACATGGAGAGCAATGTTTTTGCTTGATTATACATATTAATTACAAAGATTTTATTTTCTTCTTTCCTTTTCCAGCAGGGAGTAGTGAGTTAGAAAGAAAATAGATTTTTGTTCATTGAAAAAATGAAATTTAAAAAATTTTAATGGACTAATGAATTCTTTTAGAGCTCTTCCCTAAAAGAGGCAAGATAGAGCTGCATAGGGCTTCTTTTTGTTGTTTTCTATCAAATTTTTCCTCAGCAGTTTTAACTTAGAGGAAGCCATTATAAATAAGGAAGAAAATTAACCAGATGCCTATTTTTAGAGCAAATCATATTACTGTGGTGTTCTATTTGTGAATCAAACAAGTAAAAGAAATTAGAAGTTCAATTTCTTAAGTCCTTAAGAATTCACATTGAAGTAGCTAAAGCTTAGACAGATGGAACCGACATCTGGAGGCAATGTAGTGTACACTGTAAAGGGAAGAATGTTGGTTTTGTTCCCAGGAGGGCCTAGGTTCAAATCCTAGGACTATTATCTGAGCGACTTTTGGCAATCAACTTGACCTTGTTGGAAATGAAGGTGTTGTACTCGATGGATTCTGAGGTCCCTTCTAATTCTAGATCTATGATACTATGACCTTTCTGAGCCTTATTTTTCTCATTTGTAAAATGAGGTCAAACTAAATGACCTCTAAGATCTCTTCCAGTTATAAATTGATGCTCCAGCCTCCATATCACTCCTCTTCCCTCTCCTCTTCCCCACTAGCTGCTAAACTCACATGTAGGATAAGGAGTCATAGCATGGTTGGTGGAAGTTCTGTGACAGTTGTTTCTCTTGCCTGAAAATGTCTTTGTTCTGGTAGGATTAAGTCAGGCTCCTGACCCTCTTTTCATGGAACTTTTCTTGAGACACAAGTCCAAGGACCAATAAACAATTCTGCATTACCAGGTTATAAATACAATGGCCATTTAATAAGTATTTAGGCTCAGGAGTAGAAGAATCAAGGTGTGGAAGTAACTGATTACAGTGGAAGAAAATGTTGAAGTTGGTGGGGAAGTGAGGGAGGAGGAAGTGAGGGAAATAGAAATATAGTTCAGAAAATCTGATTGCTTTTTGAGCCTTTGAAAAGTCTGGAGATTTTTTGTGCAGTAGCTGGGATATTACTGTCTCCCTCCCTCCCTCCCTCTCCCCACTCAATTCCAATACCAGGAAGGAAAGCCAGCATCATAGATTAAGCAGAATAAGAGCCTTCCCTGGCAACAGCCATTCCCAATGGTATGCATTAACTTTCCACAGAACAAGAGTGTCTAAGTTTTTCTAATAGTGGACCACATGGTCAGAAATCCATATGTGTGTGGATTGCATGAATTTCTATTGTGGCAATTCTATGAAAGAAAATATATTTTCACAAAGACAAATAGAAGTATTTTCCAGACATGTAGTTCGCCAAACTAAACATTAGAACTGCAGTCATAGTTTAGAGATGGAAGGGGGAGGGTGAAGTCAAAGATGGCAAATTAGAGACAGCAACCAAACAAAACTTTCCCAACATTCCCATCCATACAACTTTAAAATAATGCCTCAAATCAAATTTTAGAGTGGCAGAGCCAACAAAAGGTCAGGGTAATACATTTATCCAACCTAAAACAACTTGGGAGATTGATACGAAAGGTCTGTAACAATGGGGTGGGAGCCAACCTAAAAATACATGTGGTGGTGGCAGCACCAACAGTTGTCCTTGGAGGCAGCCATGATAGCTGTAGCAAGAGCTTTTGGAGTTCTTAGCCAAGAGACAGTCAGGGCAGGTCAGACAACTGGTCAGAAAGAGAAGATAGGGGATGCTTTGCTAGCACTTGGTACAGCTGATGCTGATTAGCAGCTCTACTGCCTATGTATCTTGGGGTTGTAGTTTCAGGGTGGAGAGGAGTGCTTGTAGTCAATTACAATTACAGGACAGGAGCCCTGGTTGCAGTTCCAAGAAAGAGAGGAAGACTATCACTCATGGCTGCAGGAGACCAGGGACCTTTCTTGGGAAGAGGTCAGAGTACAGCACATCACTCTTCTCTCTGGATCATACCACCTTGGAAGCACTGAAAACTTGCAGACCACTCCCGGCCCCAAACTAGTTCAGAAAAGGGCAGCACAGAAAAAGCCTGAAACTTAAGACAGTGCCTCCCCTGCCCCAGAGAAGCAGGGCCCAACTTTAACATAAAGTTAAAAGTCAAGAAATAGACTAGAAAATTAGTAAACAACAACAACAACAACAAAAGAACAAACATAAAAAGTTACTACAGGGCCAGGAAAGAACAAGACTCAAAAAGAAAACAACAATATAAATATAGCTACAACCAAAGCCTTAAAGAAAAATGTAATTTGAACCAAGTCCATAAAGATTTCCTGGAAGAGATAAGCATAGTAGAGGGAAAAGTTGGGGGGGGGGGAATGAGTGATATGACATAATTATGAAAAAAGAATTAATAATTTGATAAAAGAGGCACAAAAATACTGAAGAAAATAACACCTTAAAAACACAATTGGCCTAACTGGAAAAGAAAGTACAAATATTTACTGAAGAAAAAGAACTCCTTAAAAATAAAATGGGCCAAATGGGAAAAAAGTTACAAAATTTCACTAACAAAAATAATTTCTTAAAAACTAGAATTGGGCAAATGGAAGCTAATGACTCCATGAGACATCAAGAAACAATAAAACAGTCAAAAGAATGAAAAAAAGAGGAAAATGTGAAATGTCTTACCGGAACAACAACTGACTTGGAAAACAGATCAAAGTTAGATAATTTAACAATTATTAGATTACCTGAAAAATCATAAGAATAGGCAATTTTCAGGAGAATACATCAAAACTCTCTTGGTAGAACTGTGAACTGGTTCAACCATTCAATTATGCCTAAAGGGCTATAAAACTGTACAATACTCTTTGATCCAGCTATACCATTAAGTCTATACCCAAGAGAAATGAAAGAAAAAAGAAAAGGAATTATATGTACAAAAATCTTTACAGCATCTCTTTTTGTGGTGGCAAAGACTTAGAAATTGAGGAAATATCCTTCATTTGGGGAATGGCTGCAAAAGTTGCAGCATATGATTGCGATTGAGTACTATTGTGCTATAAGAAATGACAATGGGGATGGGAGTTTTTATAAACTGGTGCAAAGTCAAATGAGCAAAACCAGGTGATCATTACACCATAACAGTGGTTTTGTAATGATGACCAACTGTGAAAAATTTCACTACTCTGATCAATACAATGATCCAAGAAAATTCCAAAGGACTCCTGTCCACCTCCAAAGAAAGAATTGATGAACTCTAAGTGCAAATTGAAGTATAGTTTTCTCATCTTATTTATTTTTTCATGCTTTTTATTGGTGCAATATGGCTAATATGAAATATGTTTTGCATGATTTCACATGTATAATTGATATATTGCTTGCTTCCTCAGTGGATGGGGCATGGACAAGAGGGAGGGAATGAATTTGGAATTCAAAATTTTCTTTTAAATTTTAAAAATAAATTAGCAAAAAATATTTTAAAAGATATACAATAAATTAAAATGGAAGAGAATTTAGAATCCATGAAGCCCAATATTGCCCCTCCCCATTTTGCAGATACATAACCCTCTGCTACACAAAGCCAGTTCCTCCTAACTCTAAGTCCAAGACTCTATCCATGGTGCCATCTTGCCTGCGAAGTTATCTTATTTGTTAAATGACAAGGTTGGATGATATAGTGTGATATAAAACAAAAAGGCACTAGTTTAAGAGTTAGGAGACATGGGTTGGAGTGGAGCTATTTCCTAACTATATGATGGTGGGGAAATCCTTCAATACCTCCAACCCTTGTCTCCTCCTCCGTTGCTGTTTTTTAAAAGAAAAAAAACAAAGAGAAAATAACAATTCTACTACCTTCCACAGAGGGTTTGTTCTAAGGAAAGCATCTTGAAAATATGTAAATGCTAAATAAATACGAGATACACATACACACAATATAATTTTACCCCCCTTTCCACTTATGTAATGTTAGCTAGTTATGTAAAAGTGTTTTGCTAAAAAAAATCTCAAGCAGGTCATATCTTCATGTGAAATGGGCTGAATGTTGGTCACCCAAGCCACAGATTACTGTAAAATGAAGGACTGAAATATGCTTACCTTTGTCAGACTATGAAATCGGGAATACCCCGAACTCCCTTGCAAGGTCTCCCAAGGGCAGAGATGTGGGTTCCTACCACCCAAGTAACCATTACACATCGCAGGGGTCCCACAGAATAAAATAGTTCCTCTCCTGCTATGTGTTCCACAATGAATAATTTCTCTACCTTCATCACTGCTCCACCATTCAGCTTACTTTTTGTGTTGTTTTCCCCCGTTAGGATGCACACTCCTTCAGGGTAAGGACTTATCTGTGTTTCTGCTTATATTTGTCTTCCCAAAACTTGGCACAGTTCCTGGCACAGTGCCTGGCACATAGTAGTGATAAATAAATGCTTGTTGACTGACTAATAGAGGGTAAAGAATTCCTTCTGGCATTACATTGGGAAGAGGGAGAAAATTTCAAACTGACAACCTTGAAGGAAGATCTCTAAGGATATTTTTTAGTTCTGTCTTATAGAACAAATACATTGAAATAGATTGTGTTCCACTGAGTGATTTCTGCTTCCACAAATACTGGTTTGACATTCTCTGCAGTGATTATGTAGGAGAAAGGTACATTGATCCCAGAAAGCATCTTGAATCAGATCATTGCTATTTTTTCTTACCGTGATGAGGTCTTGCTGAGAGAGAGACTATAACTCTAGTACTAACACAATTTTATGGAACTCTAGTAGCAAATCTTCAAAGAGGAACTGTTCTTAATACTTCTATTAGACTAATGAAATGAAATATACACATTCCACACAGTGGAATTTCATGCATCAAGATCAATCATACATAATCCAGAGCACTGGCTTAGGAATCAGGATTCCAGGGTGCCAGTTTGGGGCTCTGCCACTAACTAGTTAGGTAATCTTTGTCAATTCAATTCATTTCAATTTAACAAATGTTTCTTAGGTTCATATTGTGTGCCAAGCATGAGGTGAGAGCTATAAAGTATGGATAATGTGAGATTCCTGTCCTCATGAAAATTAGTCTCTAGGAAGGGAATATGATACAACATTATAATATAGAATAATATATAATGACTGCAATAAATTAGTGCAAACAAAGTGCTCTGTGAAGTTCAAAGGAAGGAAGATTATTGATGACTAGGGGAGTGAGGAAATGCTTTATGGAAGAAGTGGCTTTTGAGCTGGAACTTGAAGGTTAAGGAGGATTTCAAGAGACTGAGATTTGAGGAAGATTCCACAAAGAGAGAAGATATGAGTAAAAATCTACAAAAGCACAGAACATGTGCATGGGTTGGTAAATAGTCCACTCTGGATGGAGCAGAGAGAACATTAAGGAAAATGGGGTAAGATATAATAATAATAACAATAATGGTATTCATAGCATCCACATAGTACATTAAGGTTTACAAAGCACTTTACATATGTTATCTCATTTGGTTCTCACTTCAATCCCTTAAGGTAGGCACTATTACTATCCCCATTTTATAAATCAGGAAATTGAGGGTCAGGGTACATAAGTGACTTGCTCAAGGTCATAAAGCTAGTAAGTGTTTGAGGCAGGATTTGAAGCCATGTCTTCCTGATTGAAACCCTAGGCCTCTATCCACCATCTAGCTACACAGTTAAAATTGGAAAGATTGTCAAATTGTGCAGGGCCTTGAATGACAAGCTGAACTTTAGTAAACCGCAAGGAGCCACTGTAGAGTTTTGAGCAGAAAAGTTACATAACCAGATCTGTTCATAAGGAAGTTCAATCTGGCAAGTATATAGAGGATTGATGGAAGAGTAGAGGGGGTGGAGGTAGGAGGACCAGTCAGTATATTATTTTCCAAAAGCAGGCATAAAATAATAAGGATCTATGCTAGCACATTAGTAGCAAGAATAGAGAGCAATCAACGAAAGAGATATTGTGTAGATAGAATCAATGTGCTTGGCAATCGATTATATCTGAGAGATGAAAAGGGAAGGATCAAGTCACTACCTCTTTGGGTCTGTTTCCTCATCTATAAAGTAAAGGGGTTCAACTAGAATGCTGATTAGTCACTTTCAGTTCTAAAGTTCCATGAAATTTGATTCTTATTTAATATAAAACTTCATTTATACTATAAGTTGAATTATATACTCTAAAACTTACCAAAATAAAAAGAGTTTTTTATCTATGTTAGCATCAAAGACAATCAATGTTCAGGGTTGCTAGGATGATTCAGATTTACCAGAATAAAAGTCGTCTCCCAAATGACAAATGAACTAAAAATATGATGTGGCAGTTTCCAAGAGAAAAAATCCAAGTTCTTCATAGTCATGTGGGGGAAAAAATGTTTCTAATCACTAATGATGAGCGAAATACAAATTAAAGCAACTCTGATATTCCATCTCCTATTCATCATCTTGGCAAAGGTGATGTAAAAAAAGAAAATGACACATGCTGGAGAAGATGTGGGAAAACAGGCATATTCATGCACTGTTGGCAGAACTGAGAACTGATCAAACCATTCTGCAAAGCAATTTGAAATCATGCCCCAAAAGTTATCAAATACTGTATGTCTTTTGACTTATTGAAATGACTACTAGGACAATACCCCAAAGGAGATTTTTTTGAGTGGAGAAGGGAAGTCCTAAAGGTATAAAAAACATTTGTAACAATTCTTTTTGTGATGGCTAAGAACTAGAAACAAAAGGAGAATCCATCCCTTGGGGAATGGCTGAACAAATTATGGCATATATGATATATATATATATATATAATGGAATACTATCACGTTATAAGGGGCAGCTAGGTGACACAATGGATAGAGTACTGGTCCTGTAAGAAGACCTGAATTCAAATTTGACCTCAGACACTTACTAGCTGTGTGACCCTGGCAAGTCACTTAACCCATTTGCCTCAGTTTCCCCATCTGTAAGATAAGAACAATAACATCCTAGAGTTGTTGTGAGGGTCAAATGAGATAATAATTGTAAAGCATTTGACACATTTCCTGGCACATAGCAAGCACTACATAAGGATTAGCTGTTGTTATTACTATCATCATCATCATCATCATTATTATTATTATTCAGATTTTTTAGAGGATCAAGGAGGAATAGGGGGAAAATAAATGCTTGATAATTTAAAAAATAAGAAAAAATTATTTGTGAGCATATGGAAAGAAACAGTAATCAACTGACTTAATTAAGAATGGGTCATACCATCTTACCCTCATTTCTTTTTTTGACAGGCTAGTAGACTGGGAAAATACTATTAATATAATCCTTAAATTTCAGCCAAACAGGGGCAGCTAGGTGGTGCAGTGAATAGAGCACCAGCCCTGGAGTCAGGAGTACCTGAGTTCAAATCCGGCCTCAGACGCTTAACACAAAAACTAACCGTGTGACCTTGGGCAAGTCGCTTAACCCCAACTGCCCTCCAAAAAGCAAAAATAAAAAATAAATTTCAGCCAAACATTTAACAAAGTCTCTCATGTTATATTTGTGATGAAAATGGGGAGATACGGTCTAGATACAATAAAATCCAGGCAAGATGTGATAAACATGTTTTTCTCAGTCTGCATAGTAGTTCACCGTCCCTCTGTTATAAGATTGGCAGCAGTCTCCTCCAACAGTCCTCTGGAATTATGTTTGAGTATTTTATTGAACAGAGTTCGTCAGTCTTTTGGAATTATTAGTGGACTTCAAATGAGTTGAATAACCAGACCTAAGGAAAAATCATTAATGAATTGATATCAACTTGGAGACAAGTCTCTATCTGAACAGTGTAGGAATCAACCCTTGGCCCCAGTACTGCTCAACATGTTTGATCAATGAGTTGGATGAAAGTACAGAGGGCAGGCTTGTCAGATTTACAGATGATAGGAAGTTTGAAGGGATAGCCAACAATAGATAACAGAGTGTTTCCGAAGAGATCCTGACAGCCTAGAATGATGAGTCACACAAAACCAGATGATATCTAATAGGTTTAAATGTACAGTTTTGTACTTAATTTCTAACAATGAATTTCCTAAATACAGAATTGGGAATGTGAGACTAGACAAAAATTCCTGGCATTTCCGTGGCTGGAATGTTCTTTGATGTTCAAGCTGTCCTTGAAGAATGAGTTTCAAATTCCCTTTTCTCTAATGAACATACTTCTCACCCTATTCCTCATTGAACTCTGTCCTCTATACTTTGGTTATTTATGTGTATTGTGAGCCTCAATTTCCTCATATGTAAGTTGAGAGGGTTAAAATTCCACTTTTACAGTAATTGAACAGAATCTGAGATGTGTCCAGAATTTCACCAGGTGTCACGAGGAACAGAAAAACACTGGAAGATGTTTCTTGTCCCCAGGGAACTTATCATCCACAGTTAGCTGTAACAATCTGATCATGTGGGAAATAAAACAACCATGTAAGTGTATGAATCTTCCATTCCAGTTATTTTCATGCAGTTACATAAGTTAGTTTTCTATAGGACAAAGGATCTGAGTTCAAATTACAGCTCTGCTGATTAGTTGCTGTGTAATCTTGGGCAAATATCTCATTGGCTCACAGGTTCCTCAGCTATAAAATTTTTCTAAGGTCCCTTCCAGCCCTAAGTTCAGTGAGCCTGTGAATAGATAATTTGTAAGGTGGTGTCCAACCCCAACAGTCTAAAGCTATTCAGCCTTCAGGCAAAGACACAAAGCTTCTTCTTCTTCCTTCTTCATCCTTCTCCTTCTTCCTTCTTCTTCTCCTTCTTTATGTTATTCCCTTTATGGATATTCTACAATCTTTTTTCATTATTAAATTATTTCTAATTTTTTTATGGAATAAAACAAGCATTTTCATAATATAGTACAATAAAAAGATGATTGCACATGAAACTGCAAATCTACTGTGTACAACTTGCTTTTCCTTTTAATATACAACAAAATTATCATGTAAATTTAATTTTTTTCCTTCTCCTCCCCATCTTGGATATGACACAAATAGGTGTATATGTGTACATATATAGTGCATATATATGTATAGATATGTAAATATACACATATATATGTAAAATTATTCTATACATACTTTTATTTATCAGTTTTTTCTCTGAATACAGATAGCATCTTTCTTCATACATCTTTTACAGTTAATTTGGGTATATATAATAATCAAAATAACTCATTCATTCAAAATTGTCCACTTTGGAAAGAAAGTCAGACAAGAGACTAGGAAATATAATAAAGCCTTGTAGGACTTGAACTTCCTTCTGCTTCTGAATCCCACTGTGGATTGGCATATCATCCCTGGGGTAAAGGCAGGGGTGGGGTATACTGTGGCCCAATAAACCTTTCTCTTGGCTGACCTGCAGTTTGAACCTATCCACAAAGCCATTTTTTAGGCCTGTGGAAATACACCGTGCCACTCTGGATCAACAAAGTGTGACATGTGTTTAAGAAATAGGGACAGCCACTCCTAAACAGAGACAGTTGGCGTGTGGGCAAATCCCCTATAAGCATTTTCCATGCCAGGAAACCTGCATATGCTGGGAAGCTGACACGTTGGTGCTGGCCTTATAGCAGCACCATAGGAAAGCATCTCAGCTAAATCTGTCCTGAGCTTCCCTCCCCACTGCCAAAGAGGACTTGTTCGGACACTCAAGGGACTTGTTGAACACTACTTTGGACAAAGGAACAAGGCATGCGATAGACAGTTCAGCAAATCAGAAAAAATAAAATGAGTACCTTTCCCCCATGTCTTTATTGGAATGATGAATTCACTTCAAGTCGCACAATGAGAACAGGGAAAGTCTGAAATTTGACCTACATTAAAAACAATGAGGCATTAAAACTCCTTTGTAAAGAAAGAGTTCTCTATAGTGAAGCTATTTCTGTGTTCTGCCAGATGGTCCACAAAAATGGCTCTTTGCTGATCTGATTACAGCAAATTTTCCAATACAACAAATGCTTTCTCAGCTCCTTCTCCACTGCTATTCTCTGTATTATAGTTCCTGCCTATGTGCTGTTTGCTCGGTTGGCACAGAGGAGAGGTGTTTTTTTTTCTTTCTTAGTTCTTCAGCTCCGTCCGTCACCAAAGTACTATTTTCCTTTAACTCTTTGCACCTCTTCTGGACTTCAGTATCCTAAGACTGCTAGGAAAATCTCAACTAACAACTACACCATTCACCACATGTGCAAAAAGACTCAAGAAGATTCAGACTTCATATACAATCCTCTTTTTTGTGTTCTGCTACAGATAATAGCAACAACAACAATAATAGCATTTAAGTTTTGTAAAATTCTTTATAAGAATTATTTCATTTTATCCTTGCAACAATCCTGGGAGGTAAGTGCTATTATTATCCCCATTTACAGATAAGGAAACTGAGGCAGACAGAGGTAAAGTGACTTGCCCAGGGTCACCTAGCTAACATGTGTCTGAAGCTGTATTTTAAAGTTTTCCTAATTCCAGTGCTCTACCCACTGCTCTAACTAGATGCCTCTGTATATGGAAATATTATTTGTGTATACACATACACAGACAGATAGATAGATAGATAGATAGATAGATAGATAGATAGATAGATAGATAGATTGAGTGATTGATACACATACACAGATGCATGTAAGTTCAAAATCTCAATTTTCCTTAAAAGACCCAAGGGTTTGAAGAAAGAATATAAGCTCCTCGATGTCACAAATTGTTTCCATTTTTATCTTTGGACGTCCCTCATAGTGCTCTGTATGCGTATAGAATTAACAAATATCTTGAATTGTTCAATAAAATGAAGCAAGAAATCTCTCTTTGTGGTAGGAGGAGGAAGCCTGTGGAGTTTTCCATAGGTCATAAAATATTAGAGCCAGAAGAGATGTTAGATACCCTCTAATTGTAAGGTTCACAAGTTCTTTCCTGTCGACCCCTCTGGCGCTCTGGAAAAGCCTCTGGATGCCTTCTCTGAACAAGTGAAGAAATCTTAAGGTTCACCTGGGCTTTAGTGAATTTGGAGACTAATTTTTCCCATCTAAATCCCATCTTTTCTCCTGCTAACTGAGAGAGACAGAAAAACTGGGAAATAATTCTTTTAGCATTATACTTATTTGACAAGGCAATATGGATGGTAGATATGGAGACTCATCGTCAAGAAGACCCAAGTCCTAGTCTCACTTCTTACATATCTTAGCTATGTGACCCTGGGAAAGCCATTTAACCTCTTGCTACCCTAGACAAGTCTTTAAGACTTTTAAGTTGTAGAGAAGTTGAGGATCTATGTCGGTAGAGGAAATTTGTGATAAAAGCTCTCTGTTCTTAGGAAATCACAGGTCCAACACACACCAAAAAAAAAAAAAAAGGGAAACTCATACCTTATAGCACTATGTTCTCTTACCTAATTCTATTTTTATAGCTGTTCATATGTTTGTTTTCTTCTTCCTACATTGGAAATTCCTTAGGGGCAGAGATTAGTTCTTCTCTTTCACCTAGTATGTAGTAGGTAGTCAATAAATGTTTTCTGGATGAAGGAATAAATGTTTACATCTCTAGATAAATCAAAAGACATTTCTTAAACTTCAAATATGTGCCAGGTACTGTGCTAATGTAAAGCAAAAATAGTTCTTTTCCTTATGGAGCTCACAATCTACTGGGGGAGACAAAAGGCAAACAACTACATATAACAGTATATACAGGATAACTCGGGGGGGTCTTGGAAGGAAGCCACGAGTATTAAAGGGTGCACGGGAGAGGCTTCTTGTGGAAAGTGGGATTTCTCCTGAGATGTGAAGGAATCCAGGGAGGCCAAGAGGCAGAGACAAGGGGAGAGAGTGTGCCAGGCATGGTAGAAAGCCAGGGGAAAAGGTCCGAAGTCAGATGGACTCTCTCGTGTACAAACAGCAAGAGGCAACGGTGTTGCATAGTAGAGTACGCCAAGGTGATAACTTCCTCTATCCATCCACTAGACAATCATTAGCTGAAATAGCAAGAATCACTAAAGCATCACCTTGGAATATTTATTCCGTTATTTCATTTATTATAATACAGGCAGATTCTCAGCTATCAGACCATCTCAAATTAACTAGGAAATTGTATTCCCCAAATGGCAAAGGCAGCATCACCCATGCTTAGGAAAAGAGGAAACAACCACTTCAATGCCATATTGATGTAAAACCTCAAAGCCCCAAAGGGGAGGATGGGGAGGGAGAAATAGACAGGTGAGAAAGATGAGAAATCAGTGTTTCCCAAATGAGCATGAACAGAAGGAGAGAAGTCAATATGTTAACTTTCCATCTTTTCAAGGGCTTAAGAGAGTTACAAGAAAGATGAACAAATAATTTTATCTCATCTAATTAATTAATTGCAAAGATAAACATATATGCATACTACTCTGGAGAACTCTTTGAAAGGCTTCAGTTATTTGAATTTATAGAATTGTTTTCATAGAATCTTAGTACTAGAAGGGACCTCAGAAGCCATTCCACACCCAAAAGGAATCCCTATTAGAAAAATAAGATCTCAGACTGGAAAGAACCTCACGGACCCTCTAGTACAACTCCTTCATTTTACAGATAAGGAAACTGAGGCTCAAGGAGGTTGAGAAAAAAGCAGTAAACGTCAGGAAAGATAGTTAAACCCAGGCCATCTGACTCCACAGCCATTTGGATTTTTTCCCCACTATGCAATATTGCCATTCTATTCATCAACCGGTCATTAAGCCCCTGCCTGCTATCCTTCTTTGATGACGGGAACTGACCATCTCCTAAGGCAGGTCATTTTACTTCTGGTCAACTCTAATTGTTAAGGATTTTTCTCTAACATCAAAACTAAATTTGTTTCTTTCTAACCTCCATCCATTGCTCCTTGTCTTGTCCTATGGGATCAAATAGAGCATCTCAACCCTCTTCCACAAGCCACATACTTAAAAACAAAAATGGTCTCCCCTTCTGAGACTTCTCTGTGCTAAAAATTCTCAATTCCTTCCACCTACCTTTATGTGATATGAACTTAAAGCCTTTCACTTTGCTAGTTGCCTTCCTCTGAATGCTCTCCACCTTATTGATCTCCTTCATAAACTGAACATAATATTATAGATCTTCTCTAACCAAAGCAGAATACAGACACTATCGCTTCCTTATTCCTGGAAGCTTTGCCTCCCTTGATGCAAAAGTCCAAGATCTCATTACTCCTTTTAGCTTCCATATCACTCTGCTAAGTCACATTGAGCTTTCAGTCCAGTGAGATTTCCATATTTTTTGTCAAACAAATAACTGCTTATGCATGCTTCCCCCATCCTGTACCTGTGAGGGCATACCTACTCCTACATGGGTTATCTTATTCATATTTTGTTGTCTCAGGCAAGTAGAAAAACTACATAATTTAGATTCAGAAAACCATATTAATAAATATAGAGAATTTACACATCAAAGGAATCCCATAATACCCTAAAAGCTTCCATGGGAGCCCATATTCTATTACAGCACTAATGCAAGTGCTCAAAACATTTCAGAGTCAGTCTATAAAAGAAACAGCAAGGTCTTTCTCATCACTTGTACCATGGCTCATACATAGATACATGAATATGTACACACATATATTTAGTCAGGTACATTTTTATACCTGCTCTATAACAGGCACCATGCTAAGCACTGAGAATACAGACAGAGGTGTAAGACAGTCCTAAGCTCAAGGAGCTTACGATTTAATGGGGGAAGACAACACATACAAGCTGAAAAGTGGAAGATGTTACTGAAGGGAAGGGAGGTATGCAGCTGGGGTGGGAAACTGTCTGAGGTGATATGAATTCCAGAATTGATGTTATCCTGCAGGATGTTCTAGAGACAATAAAGTCTAAGAAGGCAATCAGGTGGGAAATGATAAAATGTATGCTGTGGGTTTAATAATCCCTTAAATTGTGGATGATCTGGGAGGCACTCTGCAATAACCATCCTCTATCCCCTCCAATCAGAGAGAGGGAAGAGCTCCAGGGGCAGTGAGAATTAAAGAAGTATAAATTTCAGAACTGATATCATCTTGCAGGATGGTAAGTTTTGGAAATCATGAAGTCCAGGAGAGTAGTCAAGTGGAAAATTATGTGAGTACCTGCATTTAACGTAATTTAATTTAATTTCAGTCTCAATTAATTCTCAATTATGAAGAAGATAGATCTTAAAATAGTTAGTATTGGACTTAATATTAAATAGACCTGAGTTTGAATCATGCCTCAAACACTTATTTACTATGTGACCCTGGGCAAGTCACTTACCTACTCTCAGTTTCCTCATCTGTAAAAGCAGGATAATAATGCACCTACCTCACAAGGCTCTGGCAAGAATCAAATGAGATAATCTATGTATAATGCTTTGCAAACCTTAAAGTGCTATATAAGTAGCTATGGTAGTAGTAGCAGTAGTAGTAGCAGTAGCAGTAGCAGTAGTAGTAGTGGTAGTGGTGGTGGTGGTGGTGGTGGTGGTGGTGGTGATGGTGGTGGTGGTAGTAGTAGTACTAGTAGTAGTACTAGTAGTAGTAGTAGTAGTAGAAATTATCTAGATTTATGAAGGGAACACTCCACTAAAGCTCTCCTCTGATATCTCATTGTAACAAGCAAGTGACCTCAAGTTTCTTGAGAGCTGTAGCAGGAAAACACAAGCTCTAGCAGGTTATACTAAGCTGGATAGGTTTCAGGGATGAACCCAGAAACAGATTCTATGTCAATTGTCCAAGGACCATCCCAATTCAGGCAGGGCAGGGGTGGAGGAGTATCAGCAGAAGGCTGACCATCCAGTGACAAAGCTTTCCAGGTCAAAATAATTCATGAAACAGTCAAGTAAGATGTTGAAAGGAAAGGATTTGCATAGGTGGAAGGAGCAGCTACATAAATTTGAGTTCAAGGATTCCATTCAAGCACTTATTAAGCCCCTGTTTTTCAGGACACACAGTGCTAGGTGGGGATACAAAAGCAAGAATGAAACAATCTATGTCCTCAAAGAGCTTATGTTCTACTTGTAATTCAACGTACCTCTATTGAAGCAAAATATAAGATAGGAAGTGAAGGGGTCAGCACTTATGTAGTGCTTTAAGGTTCACATACTTAAATTGATCCTCACAAAGACCCTGGGAATTGAATGATGCTCTTATCTCCATTTTACATATGAGGAAACTAAAGAGGCAAAGGCTAAATGACTTGCCCAGGGTCACACAGCTAGTGTCTGAAGTCAGATTTGAACTCCAGTTTTCCTGACTCCTAGTTGTAATGCCATGCACCAGCAGATTCCCAAAAGAATGCTACTGTGAACAGCTTTTTAAGGTTCAGATTACACACTGTTTATTCCATTATGAATCAAGGCAAACATTCACAATATATCACAATATAATATTCACAACATTACATCTTATCACAGAAAATCACAACATAGTGTTCATAACAGCTTAACATTAGAATGGCTACACAGTTTTCACTACAGTGGTCACAATATTTAGAACAAAGTATTCAATCAATTCACAATACAATAATCAATCTTCCACTTATGGGGCAATCATACATCAACTCAATCAGTCACTAAATACAATCATTAGAAAACCACACAAACCCTCCACCCCTCGGTGTCCAGCAAATGTCAGTTTCATTCGAGGGGAGGCCTTTTCTTCATCTTGACT
>CM053597.1:82562321-82650368 GCA_028646575.1 Pseudocheirus occidentalis
GAAATTTAGGGGATGTCCATCAATTGGGGAATGGCTGAACAAGTTGTGGTATATGAATGCAATGAAATACTCTTGTGCTATAAGAAATGGGAAGGAGATGGACTTCATAATTACCTGGAGAGGCTTATACAAATTGATGCTAAGTGAAAAGAGCAGAACCAGGAAAAATTTGTACAAAATTACAGACACTTTATATGTATGATGACCAACCTTGATAAACGGAATTCTTCTCAGCAATGCACAGTTAAAAGATAACTCTACAAGTCTCAGGTTGGAAGAAGATATCTACATTCAGAGAAAGATCTAGAAGACCAGAGTTTAAATGGACATAACTGCATGCCACCATGGGGTGTGGGGGGAAGGGATGGAAGAAAATTTGAAACTCAAGGGATTGCGGAACTGAATCTTGTAAACTAAAAGTAAATAAGTCAATTTTAAAAAAAAAAGTTAATTTCTTGGTATCCATATTTTCCCAAGTTTTATATAATTGTTTTTCTCTGTGCCCTCTAAGTCATCAACCTAGTCACATACAAATAAGGTATTATCCTATATCTTTTGCAAGGTAATACACATCTTTACATTTATGCCACAGTTCATTTTCTCTCTAAAACTACTCATATAATACATATATCTCAACAGTTTTTATTAAATCAAAGTTATTTTCCTACTCCTTTCAGGCAACAAAACATTTGTCTATGACAGGGGTGATATCTTATATCAGTTGATATAATTCCTTTCCTTTACCCATTCTGCCCTTTTAACTTTTAAACTTCTTATGAAAAGGGGAAAAGGGAGTGCCCTAAAGAGATAGTACTTTACAAACATATATTATCTCCTTACTACATTCTTGGAAAGTCAATACTACAAATAATAGCCCTCTTTTAAATGAGAAAGCCGAGGCTTAGAAAACTTAAGCAATTTACCCATGGCCACACAGCTTGTGTCAGAGGCACAATTCAAATTCACGTGTCACTACCCCCAAATCCAGTGCTCCCTCCACTATATCAGACTTTCTTATGGCTCTGGTCTCCACTAGATTACACTCAGAGCCTCTTTAGCATTTAGCTTTTGGATTCATAAGCACAGAATTTGGCACAGTGCTTTTTTTCCATTCATTCTCTAGCAAACCTCCCTAAGTGATAGGTCCTTCCTCTCTGTCAGTAAAAATTCCTTTCAGCTAGTACTCCATATTCTATAGTCCTTTTTAAGGGATCTGCCTTTAGTCAACCAATATTCTTTTCATCTCCCCGCCTAGATCAAATGATCATTCTCTCAGCTCAGCATCTCTCAATAGCTTCCTTTTCATTGCCTATTCTTGCCCCACTCATGTCTGTCCACATCTGATCAACTACCCATAAATCATGACCTTTTCACTTCCAAAAGCCATTCAACTCTTGTCTACAGAAGGAAAATAGTAGTTAGAATCCAGTACATCAAGGACTTGTAATCAATTTCATGTAGGAACTTCCTCTTACTACTGCTTACTTAGTTTTTTTAAAAGCTTTCACTTTTTCTTAGTTTAAAAAGTTGTCTGGGGTGCAGAGAGGTTAAGTAAATTGCCCATAGTCATATAGTTAGTAAATGTCAGAGCAGGGATTTGAATTGAGATTTTTCTGACTGGAAGTTGAGTACTTTATCCAATATACCAGGTTGCCTTTCACAATAGAACAAACAATATAAATTGGAAAATGGAATATTTCTACTCACAAAGATAAATGTAACCTTAGGCAAATGTAACCTCTCTGGACCTATTTCCTCATCAGTAAAATGACAATATTAGACTAGATGACTTCTGAGCTCCCTTCCTTATCAAAATCTGTGATCCTATGATCCCAGAACCTCAAAGGGAACATACATTAGTAGATGGGAAAGAGAACAGTTGAGAAAATAAATTGGGGTTTTTTTTAATGAAGACTAAGTAGGTAGAGTGTAGATGGAGACTGGAGACATGAGGTTGCCAGAAGAGCTGTAAGGATAGAAAAAACAAACTGGAAACATTTCAGGAGTTTGCAAACATGATATGGTTCTAGCCCACTATCAATGAGATTCTGTAATACTCTGAATGCCACCAGCTTACAGATTCTGGCACCCCAAGTCAGAATTCAGAATAATGCTACCCCAAATCAAAAGAGGTTAGGGCAACTCTAGTTGCTGGTGAAATGCACTCCTTATATAATCTCAGAATGATAGACATCACACCAGATTAACTCCAAGAACCCAAATGAACTAATCTCCTCACAGAGCGTGTTCTGGGCAGGGATACCAGGCCTTTATATCCCCCAGAGAGAAGGATAAGAATATTCAGCCTTGGAGATCTGTGCAACAGTGAAAAGAAAATAGACAGACAAATGAGTATAGAGATAGGTAACTTTGTATTTCTGTAAAGGAAGTCTAAGGTCAATTTACCAACATCTGCTCCATTAACTTGTACCTGTTGTTTGTTATTTGTCCAAAAAACAAAGAATGTATAATTTTCCCTAGGAATCTAACAATCCTTTCTGACCTCCAGTAGAACTGTAACTATCACAGGACAAATGGGGCTTTACCTAAAGGTGTCAACATCCAGAGATACTTGCTTCCTAACTGGAAAGATGTACTTCCTTCCCATGGCATATATTACCATACTTCACCTTGTGGTCTTCAGCCAGTTCTTGCTACCTTTGCTACCCACTCCCCGTTAGACTGCCCTCCATGCTACCACAGCCTAATTTTTTGCCCCAAATAAAAGAATTCCTAGTTGAGGTTCTTTTCCCCAAGAGGCAGTAACAGAGACAAGTCTTGTCCACACCTCTTCAAGTAAGGCTGGCCACATGTTCAGACTCAAAAAGAACTGACAAACTCAGCACTAGAGCTAAACTCTTTCTGTGTGCTTCCAAGAGAAGGAATTTAACTCTTAAGTCAGTAGAGGCAAATATCCTTTGCTAATAAGTTAATGGAAATTCTTTAGTTTGAGGTTTATCCAAATTTTTTTATTTCAAATGGACAATGGCAGGAGCTATGTGATAACCAGGAAAGGCATTAATTCAAGAGCATCTGTATTTTGGTCACTTTACTAAGGACCCTGAAATGCAAGCATAATGCAGAACTGCTGGGATGACAAAGTAAGAATGTAACTGTTCATCCTTATTGGGAGGAGAGAGGAAAAGAGGGGAAGGGAAACAGATTTATCTCCAAAAATGACCTAAATGTCAACAAAACCAAAATATCCTCCAATCCCAATTAAGGGATGCTTTTAAATGCAAAAAAACTCTTGGTAAGAGGATCACTCACATGAGACAAAAGTAATTAAGAGAGGCTTGAGAATCATCTTTTCTTAAAAATTAGACCTTTCAAGTTTTCCAGCCTTAACATTTCAAGACATAGCACATCACATACCACCCAAGAATAAAATGTCTAATCCAGTCCCAGACACATAGTTCTCAGAATCTAGAATCCTGGCATGCTAAAAACTGGTGGGTGGGGTACTTAGCAATCATCCCATGCCCTTCAGAAAGAGATGAGAGAACTGAGGTACAGATAAGTGAAGTACTTTTGGCCACAAAGTCAGGAATGGAGCTCAGGTCATCTGACTCCAGACCCAACAATCTTACTATTAGACTCCATTATAGCTGTATTATTTTGACATTTTACTATCATTGTATATATCTAAAGGGCAGGGTTTTTATGGGAGGAATTATGAGGTGACTTGAAGAGTAAGCCTGGCTGCATGCACATGAAAATATGCTTTTCCTTTCCTAAAAAGGCCCACAAATGAGCCATGGCATCACTGAAAGAGCATCAGCTATGAAGTCAAGGGATCCTGGACATAATAACCTTGATCTCTTAGGCCCCTTTCCACTCTAAAGTTGTTTTTCAAGAAGCATATGTCATTATACATAAATTTTGCCATATCTGTTCTCATCCAAAATGTACTCGGATGTGAGCATTAGGGAAAACAATCTGAATTATTACTTTCCATCACCCCTTCCTCGGGTGACCTAGGTGGCACAGTGTATAGAGCACTAGGATTGAAATCAGGAAGATTCATCTTCCCAAGTTCAAATCCAGTCTCAGACACTTACTAGCTGTGTGATCCTGGGCAAGTAACTTAACTCTGTTTGCCTCACTTTCTTCATCTGTAAAAATGAGCTGGAGAAGAAAATGGCAAATCACTCCAGTATCTTTGCAGAAAAAAACCCAAAAGATGTCATGCAGAGTTGGAGGGACTGAAACAACTGAACAACAACCACTCCTTACAGTATACCCTCCCCAAAATGATCCACAATGATATGTGTTGTTCTTCATTTGTACCATGCTCCCATCTCTATTCAAGGCCACATATAGTCGGAAAAACATCATATGTAATATCAGAAGAACTATCTTTGTGTCCTCGTTCTGTCACTTACTACTGGTTGTGTAATTTTGGGTAAATAATTTATACGTATAATATATATTTTATATTCATATATCACTTATAAATCATTTATACATCACCTTCTGTATATCAGTTCCTTCACCTGTACAAGGAGAATAATAGCACTTGTACGACCTACTTTCAGTGTGGAAAGTATCAAATGAAATAATATATATAGAGTGTTTTGTAAACTATGTTAGCTATGATCATTATTAGAAAGAGTAAATAATATGATGCAAAGGCACTTTGCAACAAGAATGTAAACAATAACATACTTAGGTAGCGCTTTAAGGCTTCCAAGGCCCTTTTTTCGCAATGAGGCAGTGAGATAGGCATAAAGCCCTGTTAGCTTATTGCTCTCTTCTTACTCCTCCTCTTTCTTTGCCTCCTTTCTCCTTTCCTTTGCTCAGCAAAAATAATATTTAATTGGTAAATTATAGCCCTTATATTCCTGCTTTCTAGGGAAATTTTGTGGCTGGTCCAACTTGTCTTTCTTGGTTGGTATTCTCTATTATGGCCACAGCAGCCTCTTCTCTGACTCTCCCAACCTTCCTTCCAACTCTTCCCTATCTCACAACCTGAGAAGTTTTTCTGATCCCTTCATTCTCCACCAGGTTCACTCCCTTGTGCCCTGCAATGACAAGATTGGAAGCCAGATGCTTTACTTATGCACTATTTTTATGAAAGAAGCAAAGGGTAAGAATTGTTGAACAACTTGCCAAAGGCCATATGGCTCATATCTCAACAAGCTGGAAATATAATATATGTCCCCAGACTTTTAGTGAAATGTTTCACACTGACTGGACTCCATGATAAAAAAGTATTGCTTCCTTATTTCTGCCTCTTAGATTCTCTGCTTTCCTTCAAGGCTCAGCTCCAACACCACGAAGCTTTTTCTGAGCCCCCTGTGCCCCTAGGGCCTGACTCTTTTATTTGATGTATGCCTACAGGTCAGAGGTTATTAACCTGGGGTCCAGGGACTCCCAAAAGGTCTCTAGATAGATTTCAGGGAGTCTGTCAACTTGTATGGGGGAAAAATGCATCTATTTTTCATTAACTTCTAACTACAAGTTAGTATTTCCTTTAAAATTATCATTTTTTTAGAAAAAAAAACATTCTAAGAAATGGTCCATAGGTTTCACTAGACTGGTAAAAGTGAATATGACACATGCAAAATGGTTAATAACTCCTGTTGAATACGGGCATATTGTGACCCTCAGATAGATAGTATGCTTCCTGGGGCAGCTACACCCTAGAGTCAGGAGGACCTGAGTTCAAATCTGATCTCTGACACTTGACTCACTTATTAGCTGTGTGACCTTGGGCAAGTCGCTTAACCCCCATTTCTTTGCCTTTCCCCCTCCAAAAAAAATAAAAGATACTAAGTTTCCTGATGCAACCATTTTGCTTTTATCTGGGTATCCCCAAGGCTTAGTACATTCCCTTCCTTATGGGAAGCTTTTATTATATATTTATTGATTGATTGATTGATTTCTCATAGCATATTCTGTTCTAGATTGTAAAGTGAAAATACTGGTGTTCAGGTAACTTCTTACCTTAAAGGCTCTATGATTTCATCTGTGTGGGCATATAGATTACAGCCCTTCAGTAAACCAATCCCTCAGTAATTCTGTGGATGGTTCATGAGTTATCACACCTGGAAGAATGCACCACCTTTGGGGAGCCAGTTCTCAAATGAAAGACATAACATCCATTGCCAGACCCATACTCAAAACCTTCCCAGCCTCTCCAGAGGCTAAATGTTGCTGACATAAGTTTCGAGAAGCCAGGCCCAACTCTATACCATAGTGATACCACAATGACTGACCTCAATGTGGAGGTTCAGATAGTGGAGACAATGAGAAAAACCAACATCATGAACCAGGTTCTTAACAAGAGAGAATGATCCTACTATCCTCCCAAATGTCAATTCCCAGAGTAAAAATCAACACAATTTTCCTTGAATTAAGGCTTAGCACTGGGTCCAGCATTTCAGGTCAAGGACTCCTCATTTTTTTATAACATAGATGGCTTTGACAATCCTGCAAAGGCTATGGACTACTATCATAATGTTTTAAATACATAAAATAAAATATTTAGAATTGTAAAAGAAGCCATTATATTAAAACACAGGTATCAAAATACTGGCTTAAGTTCAGGGACCTGACAACAAGAACCACTATCCTATAATAAATACAAGTTGGTCAATTAACTAAGGTGAATTTAAAACAGACAGTCAAAATATTCTACTTCAAAAATGAGAACAAAGGGGCAGCTAGGTGGCGCAGCGAAGAGAGCACTGGCCCTGGAGTCAGGAGTACCTGAGTTCAAATGCGGCCTCAGACACTTAACACAAAAAACTAGTCATGTGACCTTGGGCAAGTCACTTAACCCCAACTGCCCTCCAAAAAAAACAAAAAAAAAAAATGAGAACAAAAATGTGGCCAGCTTTACATTGCAGAAAATATGGCTGCAGTTTAATCAGAGGATTACAGCATTCAGAGCTAGGAGGGATGTTATAGAACTGCTAGTCTAGCCCCCTTATTTTACAGATAAAGATACTGAGTCCAAAGAGGTTCAGTAATTTGCCCAGGTGGTAGTTATTAGACCTGGGTCCCAGTGCTTTTCCCACAATACCACATTGCCTTCTCAGAGACAAAAAAAGAGGTATCTACAGTGTTTATGGGGGGAAAATAAAAGGATACCTACGAAAAATGAAACTTCTCCTGACTTACCAACTCTTCCTCATATGTATTCCATTTTAAAACCCTTGTGACTGGATCTACAACCTTGGAAAAGACTTGGAGACTCCTTTATGCCTAATAATAACAGTCAATATGGGATTATTGTCATTCCCAAAAGGACCCTGCTTCCTGCAGACAATCTATCTTCTTGAAGCAGCCATAATGGCCTCTGATGCAGATCCCTTTTTAGCATCCTATTGATCTGCCAAGCACCCAGCTAGTCACCACACAACTGGTGATATGTGTAATAAAAGCTGAAATAGGCATGCTGCTGGCCACCCATCACAAGCACCCTTTTTGTAAAAGTTAACTCTGCTGACCCATAGGAATTAAAAGCCTTCTTCTGCATCCTACAGTTCCTCTTGGGATCATGGACTTTGTGATGAAAGTCTTTAAAAGGAGACTTTTTTCCAGTTGGAGAGCACACACATTTTAGGAGAGACCCACTGTAACATATATTGTGTATAGCAATATTTTTTTAGACAACAGAGAGGATTTCAAAAGGGAGGTGGTGAGGAAGGGTGGAAACATTGCCAGGTGAATTTGGCAACAGTGGTTAATTTACTTACTATAGATTGTACTGCTGATATATGGTGAAAAATCTGAGATCCAGAGCTAGAGAGCACCCTTTAAAATTGTCTAACCCATTCTCATTTTATAAATGAGAAAAATGGAGGCTCAGAGAATAGTAGTGATTTACCCAAAGCCTTACAACTAGTTAGTGACAGAAATGGAATTTAAACTTGGGAACCTGAATCATAATCCATTGAGACAGGGTTAGAAAGATAGTTTGGTGACATGTTTTAGAGAACTTTAAATGCTAAACTACACGGTTTGGACTTCATCTAGAAGGCAAGCCAATAAATGAAAATCCTATACAAATTAGGTAAATTACAGAGTGATCAATTGCATTTGATGATAATTCTGTATTACCTGGACCATACTCAAAACTTTTTCCAATAGAACCAATCAGAGCTTATGCTCTGCTAGGATAGCCTTTCAGAACCCAGGGTCAATAAGGCACTGGAGAAGGATGGTAAGAAAAGAAAATGAAATTTCATAGGATTAAATATAAAGTACCACTTGAGACTGAAAAAATCAACTGCACAAATATAAGATGGAGGATGCATAACTAGATAGCAATTCGTCTGGAAGTTTTAGAACATACAAGCTCAGTGTGAATCAGCAATGTGACACAGAAGCCAAAATATTATAAACTTTCAAAGCTGTATTCAGAGTGTATGTTGTCTCTGAGGTCCCATCTCACATCTATCAGAGTGGCAAATGCAACAAAAAAGAAAAATGATAAATGTGGGAGGGGATGTGGGAAGATTGGGACATTAAAGCACTGTTGCTGGAGTTGCAAACTGATCCAACCATTCTGTGTAGCACTTCATAAGCTGTAGGTCCCATATGGAGTTAAGAAGCAATCAAGCAGTAGTGAATGGGAAAAGTCTGAGAAGCCCTGAAGTGCAGAGCAATTTGGAACTATGACCAAAAGGCTATAAAACCATGCATACCCTATGACCTAGCAATATCACTACTAGGCTTGTATCCTAAAAAGATTTTTTTAAAGAAAAATGACCTATACATACAAAAATGTTTATAGCAGATCTTTTTGTGGTTGCAAAGCACTGGAAATTGAGGGGATGTCCATCAATTGGGAAATGGATGAACAAGTTGTGGCATATGATTATGATGGAATATTATTGTGCTATAAGAAATGACAAGTGCGAGATTTTCAGAAAAACCTGAAATGATTTACATGAACTAATGCAAAGCGAAGTGAGCAAAAACAGAACATTGTATACAATAACAGCAATATTGTACAATGACCAAGTATAAATGATTAGCTCCTCTCATCAATACAATGATCTAAGGCAATTCCAAAAGACTTCTGATGAAAAATTCTATCTACCTCCAGAGAAAGAATTGATGAAGTCTGAATGCAAAACAAAGAATATTTGGAGGGGGGGGTTGGTTTGGAGGGTTTTTTTCTTGTCTATGTTTTCTGTCAGAACATGACTAATATGAAAATACTTGACTCCACATATATAACCTATATCAAATTGCTTGCCTTCACAATAAAGGAGGAAGTAAAGGAGGGAGAGAAATAATTTGAAACTAAAAGAAATTTTCAGATGAATGTTAAAAATTGTTTTTACATATAATTGGGAAAAAATAAAATAGTAAAGAAACAAAACACATCTTGTCCAGAACTAATCCTGTTCTAATCTACCCTGGTCAGACCACATCTTGGAGTATTGTGTTCAGTTCTAGGATATCATCTTTTAGAAAGGACATTGCCAAGCTAAAAAGCTTCCAAAAGAGGCCAGCTCCTGTGGAGAACAGCTCCAAGATCATGCTATACAGGGAACAATTGAAAGTACTAAGACTGTTTAGCCTAAAGAAGAAACTTAAGACTTGACGACTGCCTTCAAGTCTTTGAAGGGTTATTTTTTTTTTGGAGGGGGAAGGCAGGGCAATTGGAGTTAAGTGACTTGCCCAAAGTCACACAGCTAGTAAGTGTTAAGTGTCTGAGGCTGGATTTGAACTCAGGTCCTCCTGACTCCAGGGTTGGTGTTCTATTCACTGTGCCACCTAGCTGCCCCTTTGAAGGGTTATTTCATGGAAGAAAGAATTGAATTGCACTACTTGGTCCCAGGGAATAAAACAAGGAGCCATGGATAGAAGATGCAGGGAGTCATATTTAGGACTTGATTTAAGAAAAACTTCCAAAACAATTAAAGCTATCCACATGTAACATGAACTGCCTGGAGAGAAGGGAAGGGATTCTTCCTCACTAGAGGGTTTCAAGTAAACTCGGATGCCCATTTGTCATGGAGGTTGTTGAGATTCTTTGTCAGAGAAGGGTTGGACCAGATGGGCCCTTCTCTGAGGTCCCTTAAAACTAATATTCTATGACTCTGTGATTCATTTTACAAGAGAACTCAAGGTAAAGTTTGCTTACATAGTGAGTTCCTTGAGTATGCTTCAGTCCACTCTCTACACAACTGCCAAAGAGATATTCCTAAAGCACAAGACTGAAAATGTCCACTCATTTCTCAATAAGCTTCAATATGAATGACAAATCTTTTTGTCATTTAAATCCTTCACCATATGGATCTAATCAACTTTTCCACATCTATTATACATTATTCCCCTTTGTACAAGTTACATTCCATCCAGACTGGCTTATTTGCTGTTCTCTGAATGTTTACATTCCCATTCCTTGTTGTCCCTCACACCTGAAATGTATTCCCTCTTAACTCTTAGTTTCCTTCAAAGCTCAGCTCTAAGTCTATCTCTTGCATGAGTGCTTATCTGAAATCCCACTCTCATCTGTTGATCTTTGGCCCTCAAAACTATCAGTAATTGCTTTTAATATATTTTATATATATGTGTATGTGTTGTTTTCCCCCAACAGAATGCAAGCTCCTTGAGACTAGGAACTCTTTCATGTTTATCTGTATATTCTCAGTGCTAAATACAGTGTCTGCACATAGTAGGTATTTAAGAAATGCTTGATTGATTCAATTATGATTCTAAACTTGATTTTAAAATAATTTTAGGATCATATCTTTAAAAAGAATAAAGTAGATTCATACATACAAAATGTAAAGTTGATCTACATTATTTGTGGATTCCATATTTGTGAATTCTCCTATTCACTAAAATATATTTGTTATCCTAAAATCAGTATTCATTGCACTTTTGAAGTCATTTATGAACACACACAAAGAGACTAAAAATTTGAGTCATCCAATACACACTTTCCCCACTGAAGTTCAACAAGGCAATGATCTGTCTCCTTGTTCCAGATCTCATAATGAGAACAAGTGTTCTTTTTGTGGTCTGTTTAGTGCCATATTTTTCTTATTTTTGTGCTTTTCATAGGTGATTTTGCTGTTTAAAATGGCCCCCAAGCATAGTATTGAAGTGTTGTCTCGTGGTCCTAAACACACAAAAGCTGTGATGGGCCTTACAGAAAAAATACGTATGTTAGATAGGCTTCATTCAGGCATGAATTATAGTGCTGTTGGCCATAAGATCAATGTTAATGAATCAACAATATGATACATCCAGGAAAAGGAAAAGGAAATTTGCCCATCTATAGGTAAAGCCGCTCAAGAAAGTGCTAAAGTAAATGTGATCAGAGGCTCACAGGAAACCAATCCCATCTTTCCCCTAGGAGCAATGGTTAAGTATTTGCTAATTCACTGTCTGCAGCAACTTTATAGAACATAACTACTGTGAATCAACTACAAATTTGCTTGCTTTCCACCATTGAAGGAAATACTCCCATCAACAGTACCAGAATCCCACTCAGGTACTGAATAATATATTTAAAATGTGTTGCTTTAGTGAGTAAATGTGATTTTCTGAACAAGGAAAGAGGAGAAAGTAGGGAGAATGAGAGAGAGAGAAGAAAAAGGAGAAGTAAAGAGAAGCAACAAAGGAAAGAGGTAGAAATGAATACAAGAGATTCAATAAATACTTGCTTAATGAATGAGAGAAGGGAGAGAAAAAAAGGACAAAGGCGAAAGGAAGGTCCACTGAGACTCAAAATATTTCAGTAGGGAACATACCAAGAAAGGCACAAAGTCGTGATTCAATTTTTCTCTTCTCATGTAAAATATCTACTCAACCTAGCAATAATGTTACCTCTTTCCTTTGACATCATTAAGAATAGAACATCTGAGTGAAGAAAGCAGAACCAGGAGAACATTGTACACATAACAGCAACACTGTGCAATGATCAGCTATGATAGACTTAGCTCTTCTCAAAAACCCAATTCCAAAAGACTCAATGATGGAAAATGTTGTCCACGTCCAGAGAAAGAACTATGGTGTCTGAAAGCAGATTGAAGCATAGTATTTTCACTTTGGGGGGTGTTTTGTTTCATAGTTTTCCCCTTCTTTTCTGCTTCTTCTTTCACAGCGTGACTAATGTGGAAATGTGCTTAATATGATGCTATATAAGTTATTTCATATTGCTTGCCATCTTGGGGGGGAGGAAGAAGGTGAAAAATTAGGAACTCAAAAATCTTATAAAAAATGAATTTTGAAAACAAAAAAAAATAGATTGTCAGACAAAAAAAGAATAAATGAGCATCAACTACTCTGAAGAGTTTCTATTTCCTCTTAATAGCTTCCATTTGCATAATATTTTAAAGTTTACAAAACCCTTTATCTCACTTGATCTTTATAACAGCCCGGTGAGATAACTGATACAGGTATTATTATCCTGCTTCCACAGATGAGGAACCAGAGAGTCAGAAAGATTAAGTAACTTATTTATAGTCACATAGCTAGTAAATACCAGCATTTCAGTCCAAACCCAAGTACCTTGTGTCTCTATTCTTGCCACCGTGTTACCTGAGGACAAGATAAACTTTTTACTATTTAATCCTCCATAAAACCTTTATGAATTTTATGGTACTTTATAATTTTGCTTTTAATTTCTCACTTTGAACAGAAGCATATTGAAAACAACCTATGTGTGTATGTTTTAGTGATTTGGGTACAACAGGTGGTGCCAGCCTCGATATCAACCTACAAGGTCAGCACCTTCTCGGTAACTTAGAGATTTGCCTATTGCACTGTCAAGTGACTTGCCTAAAACTGTGCCACCCAAATGTGTCAGAAGCAGGATTTAAGTCTTCCAGGCTTGACGGTCATATCACTATCTGCTGTGCAATATTAGCTCTCTCCGATACATCTAAAATCTGGTGTGGACTAATGGCACAACTCCAAACAATTCCCCCATTGTTAAATTTTTGGTGTGTATCTTTACACCTCAGAAATCTGTGCTCTATAGATTAGGACTTGATTTATCATTGCATTGATTATCCGGATTTAAGAACGTGATGAAGAAAATGCTAATAATACAGATTAAATTTAAAAGTGTAGTGAGTACATGGAGAAGAGTTGTTAAATACAAGATAAGAATACAGTCTCTTATTTCAATCAGTCTATGTTGGTATATTTTTATAGCCATGGTATTTCAAGAATAAAAGATCTCCTTTAAAGAAGAAACAATCTTACCTCCAAGAATGGGGAGGATGGGGAAGAGGGGGAGAAGTGCTAATAGCTGGAAAGAATCAGAAAAGACCTCTTGTAGTAGGTGACCTTTCAGAGGAGCTTGAAGAGGAACCAGGAATTCTAAGAGGTTGAGGTGAGTTAGGAATACATTCCAGACATGCAAAATAGCAAAGGAAAGGAGATAGGAGATGTAATGTTATATATGAGGAGCAACAAAAGTGACAGTTTAGCTGGAATACTCATTGAATGAGAGGAAGAAAATATACAATAAGCCTGGAAATGTAGGTTAGAGTCAGATTATAATTGGCTTTAAATGTCAAATAGGAGTTTCTATTTGATCCTAGAAGTAATAGGGAAGTAGCTTTCCATTTCACTTTTTTTTAGATTTCCTCTATCTCAATTTTTCAGCAAGAGCTATTGTTTAGGTGTGACTTGCTCTCCATACATATAATGCTTAGAAACTTCTTTTTAACCCCTGCTGATACTAGCAATAGCTTCAGCTCACAAATGTCCCAGTAACAGAATTTCCAGAGTTGTTTGCTTAAAAAGTTAGTGTCAATAGAGCACTGACTGTAGAACCTGAGTTCAAATCCAGCCTCAGACACTTAACACTAACCATGTGACCTTGGACAACTCATTTAACCCCAATCACCCTGCATTCCCCACTCCAAAAAGAAAAAAAAAAGTTGGTGTCCCTTACAAAGAAGAGAATTAAATTCAATTCTACAATTATTTTTCAAGTGCTAACTATATAGAAGCACTTCTAGATCAAAAGGTCTAGTTAAGAGAACTCTTGCCTTCAGAAAACTTACAGTCTAGTAGGAGGATGTAGAGTGTGCATAAATAATCCTATCATTAAAATAATATTTATCACAGTTTTTTATAGTGGCAAAGAATAGGAAATAAGGAATTGCCAGTCAATTGAGAAATGGCTAAACAATTTGTGGTATATGAGTATCATAGAATACCATTGTGCTATAAGAAATGATAAAGGAAATAGTTTGCAGAGAAACCTGGGAAAACTTATATGAACTGACACAGAGTGAAGTGAGCAGAAGCAGGAGAACAATTAATACAGTAATAATAATATTGTAAAAAAAAACAAATAACTTTGAAAGACTTTAGGAATCTGATCAATGTAATAACAAATCATCATTTCAGAGGATTAATGATGGAACATGCAGCCCACCTCCTGACAGAGAGATGATTGACTCAGAGTACAAACTGAGGGATATTTTTTTACGTGCCCAATGCATGAATTTGTTTTGCTTAACTATACATGTTTGTAACAGTGATTTTATTTTTCACTTTTTCTCAATGCAGGGAGAGCAGGTGGAAAGGTAAGAGGAAAGAAAGGCAAATATCTGTTTGATGAAAAAGTAAAATCTAGTTTAAACAACAAAAACTAAAGATAATATACAAACATTATGTAGCAGGGTTGCCAGGAAAAAAAATGTTATGTATGAGAGGAGCAGGGAAGTGCTATGAGTAATAGGGCACATTCTAGAGGACTTCAATGTGAATAAAATTTAAATAAGATTTTTAAATAGAGATTTAAACTGGTTTCATTGTATCCTTACTATCTGCTATGGCTAGTGGTCTATTGCCCCTTCAGAGAAGAAACAATCTTCTCTCCTCCAGGTCTGCAAAACATTCTAGGTTCTTGGTGGCAGTGAGAGGCATTGCTGCCTAAATGGAAGAAGTCATTATAGTGATGAAGAATAATGCAGTTTAAACTGAATAAGAACAGCTCTGTAACAAATAAAGTCTATTAGAGAATCAGGTTCAGAATATGGAATAATAAGGCCTTCTTAAAAAGCAGGAAACGATAAATTTATAAAGACAACCTAACATGATTTTTTTTTATTGGCAAAATACCGTGACGCTGAGAAAGGATAAAAAAATAAACACACACAAAAATCAATAGAAATAATTAAGAGACCACATTCTTCCAAAACAGTAGCAAATTTCTCAGTTCCCTCTGAATGCCAACAATGGTATCTCCTCAGACCCAAACAATTGCCTGTAAATAATCCCAAGTGACTTTTGGACTGTTCTTGGTCTGTTACTGACAAATTGAAGCACATTGTTTCTCATTCTTAAAGCCCTTGTACATTACTGGGCTTATATTTAGACTACCTAAATATATATTATATATATACATATATATACGTATGTGTATATATATACACATATATGCACACACATTATATATATGCATGTATGGAAATGTGTGTGGATGTGTATATATACATACATATATATATATAAACTTGATATTGGTATGGCTTTAATTCCCACAATAAAAGAAAGCCTTTTATCTCTATTATAAATTTCTTAATTATTGTTATTATTACAATTCTTGTTCCAATGTAATCATTTATGATGAAACCATTACCACTAAGTACTGAAAGCATATAATAAAAGAAACATTGGCTGCTGGTAGGTACAGACAATAAAAACAATTATAAATTTCAAACAATCAATGAGAGTTCATTCAGTATCTATTATATACCCAAAGCTTAAGATGTAGTCTCTACCCCCCAAAGAGCTTGCATTCCAGCTGGGTAATAGAATTATCGTACATAAAACCACTGGAAAAAAATTAAACATTAACCTGTATGTGGTGCTAACAAGTACATTGGAAGTTTAGGAAAGGGAGAGATCACTGAGGGGTAGAAAAGCTCACAAAGCTTTAATGGAAGGGGGTAGATCTTAAGCTGGGCCTTAAAAGATGAGTAAAACTTGGAGAAGTGGAGAATAAGTAGGACGCACTCTAGATAAGAGAAACATCACAAACATTTAAGGCAGAGAGGCAGAAACAACAATGGTATATGCTGGGGAAAGAAAACACCTGTCCCATCTGGCTGGGACACAGGTAAGTATAAAGAAATAAGACTGGGTAGATACAGTGATGAGAGAGAAGGGAAGATCTCAAATGTCAAACAGAGGAGTCTGGACATCCATCAGGCAACTGGGACCCACTTTAAGTTACATGATGAAAACTATGTTTTAGAAAGATTGGTCTATCACTGATAGGCAGAATGTAGGTAAAGCAAGAGAGTCCAGAGGCATGGGGAACAAAAAGGCTGTTGTGGCAATCCAGGTATGAAATAGTAAGGATGCTGTCTAGAAGCATCTAGACTAGTAGTTCTCAACCTTCCTAATGCCCTGGCCCTTTAATACTTGTATGTGGGTGTATCTGCATGTGGGCGAACCCACCTGGACACAGATAGAGGAGCAGTGTTTCAGTTCCCAAGACCACTGGAAATATGTGTTTTCTGATGGTCTTAGGCGACCCCTGTGACCGGGTGGTTCGACCACCAAAGGGGTTGCGACCCACAGTTTGAGAACCACTGATCTAGAAGAAGAAGCAGAAAATAAAAAGTAAATCTAAGGCTCATTTTGAAGGAAGAAATGGGTCTTAATGATGAATGACAGAATCAAAGAGGGAGAAGACAGAGCCCAAAAGCCAAAGGTGGCTTCAGGGTTTCTATTTCAGTTCCACCTGATTCACAAAATATTTAAGTATCTACTATGCGTAAAGCACTGTGCTGAATATTGGAGGAGGAAAAAATTTACAGAAAATTGGACCCTGCACTAATGAAGACTACAATGTAGTAGGTGGAGAGATATGCATAGATTACAATGCAAAATAATATACAATAAATACATTGTTGGGGCGGCTAGGTGGCGCAGTGAAGAGAGCACCGGCCCTGGAGTCAGGAGTACCTGAGTTCAAATCCGGCCTCAGACACTTAACACAAAAAACTAGCCGTGTGACCTTGGGCAAGTCACTTAACCCCAACTGCCCTCCAAAAAGCAAAAAAAAAAAAAACCACAATAAATACATTGTTGTTGTTCAATTGTTCCAGTCATGTTCAACTCTCTGTGACCCCTTTCAGAATTTTCTTGGCAAAGATAACTGGAATGATTTGGAATTTCCTTTGTCAGTTCATTTTACAGATGAGGAAACTGAGGTATTACAGTTAACAAGTGTCTGAGGTCAGATTTGAACTGAGGTCCTCCTGACTCCAGGGCCAGCACTCTATCCACTGAGCAAAAAAAAGTGTTATGTGAAAGACAAGGGGAAGCGGTATTCATTGATCAAAGGTGATATTTAAGTAGTGCTTTAAAAAGTTGGTGAGAAATTGAGGGGGGGAAAGGATATTTGAAGAACTATAAAAGGAACAGTGTGAACAAAGGCACCAGGGTAGGAAAATATGGGAAATTTTTGGGAGACAGAGAGTATACTGTTGTTCATCCTTCGTTCTAGAAGAGGACCAATGACATCAGGAGGGTGATGTCTTGACTTGCAAGAGAATTAGATTTGAGTGAGGCAGAGCAAAGGGATCAACCTCAGGCAGAGAGTACACTAGATTAACTAAAATAGGAACAAAACTGGTAGAGAGTTACATGAGATAAAACTAGAAACAGTGGTACCAAATTATAGGAGCCTTAAATGCTAGGCAAAGGCATTTGAACTTTTCTTAGTAGGTAATGTGGAGTCACTGAAATTGTTTTAGCAGAAAAGTGGTATAACCATATCTATACACAAAGAAAATTCATCCAGCAGTGGTAGGAAGGATGAATTTGGAGGTGGGGGAGGGAAGTGACTGGAAGTAGGAAGAACTGTTAAGAGGTTAGCAAAATAGTTTAGGTAGGGAGTGACAGTAGTCCAAGGTACTAGAATGAACAGAACTGAAGTAATATAAGTGGAAGATTTGCCACTTGTGACTTCAGCATTGCTAAGGTTATATACTAGCAATCAGTGCTTAAATGTCAGAGAAGAATTCAAATTCTCCTCCTTAGAAAAGCCTAAAGTTGTTTTTAGGAGATAGCAAGCATATACTGTGATTGGGCAACAATAAAAGATGCACAAACCCTGTCTAAATTATTAGAAATACTGCTTTTTAATAAAACATAATTCAGATGAACTTGCTCCTGTGTGTTACTATGTCTGTGCTGTGAAGAGTCAATCATCTAATGTATGTTTTACTTCCTCTCATCTAAGAATAATGAAAATTAGCTTAGTAGGGTAGTTTTTGTTTACCTCTTAGTGAATTAACTTATGTGAAATCTAAATTCATCCATATCAAGGAAAGGAATTCCAATTTGACAGAGATAATGGAAACTACCTCCTAAGCTTAAGGAAACAAGAATTACATCCCTGCCTCTGCTGTTTAAGCTTCCTTTATGAGAAGGGCCAGTGACATCATGGAGTGATGTCTTGACTTGCTGTGAAATGGATTTAAGTGAGGAAAAGTTGCATAAATTCCTCATCCACACTCTCCCTTCCAGAATCACTGAAGTCCAGTGGCAAGACAAAATTTAGAGCAACTTGTGACAGTCTAGATGCATTGGTGCCCTCAATGTCTGATCAAGCTCTATGCACCACCAGTGCCTGCTTCAACCCCTTCATGGCCATTGGAATGAGTTATTCTCACCCACCCATTACACTAGGAGAGGTCTTCACATGCTTAGGGTACACATCCCCCTAACTCACTAATGGGTTTGAGGCCTGTTAGTTCCCCTCTACCTGGTTTAGTCCGTTTGCCTAGAGCTTTAACAGGGCATGGCATCTGTGCATACTACAGCTTCTGGGAGTCACAGGTGAGAGTTGGGTGGCAGGTGGACACCAAAGGTGGATAAGAAGCCCTGAAAAGGGCTTAGCAAGCCCTCACACCAGAGGTGCTAGTCCTCCCTGAACACCACATACACCTTTAACTAGTTTAGTTAAGGGGCATATATTTGTCTAGTTAGAGCAAAATTTATCATTACAGTAAAATATTCTCTGTTTGAAGATTCCATCATTAATTTGAGTCAGTAAATACCTAGAAGTGCTGGATGATACTTGCAATTCTGGTCTCTTATCTTTGCTTCCTTTTCTTTTCTCTAAGTAGCCTCAGGTGTGAAAATACACTGAACATTGATCCAGAATCCAATTTCTTTATCTTTATTTTGTTTAAATCTTCTAGCCACAATCTACAGATTAAGGTTTCAAATTGGTAGGATAAGTACCCAAGAAATAAGATATTTAAGTGAATTATTACAATATTGATATGTATTGATGAGAAATTAGCTGCTGTGTTTTCTACTTTGTTTTGTTATAAGCTAGCATCCTGTGGTCACATTAGAGAATATAAACCTTTCTGTTATCCATACTCTTTGTCACACATAATCTCTTTTTATCAACCACTTACCTACATACCTATTCCCTCCCACAAAACTCTAATGGAGGCAATATAGTAAGGTAGAAATATGTTGAATTTGGGGTTCCTTCATTTAAATTTTGGCTATATTTTATGTCTAGGTCAGAGATGGGGAACCTGGAGCCTCAAGGCCACATATAGCCATCTAGGTCCTCAAGTGTGGCCCTTTGACTGGATCCAAACTTCACAGAACCAATCCCTTTAACAAAAGGATTTTTTCTATAAAACTTGGATTGAGTCAGAAGGCCACACTTGAGAACCTAGAAGGCCACAGGTTCCTCATCCCTGATCTAGGTGACTTTGGCCAATTTGCTTAACCTCTCTTCCCCTCACTTATCTCAGATGTAACAATAATGACAACTGACATATATGTAGTGCTTTAAATTACATTTTCTCATTTGAGCACCATTCTCATCATTTTGTGGATGAAGATACTGAGAATCAGGAAACATAAGTGACTTGACCATCATTACACAATAAGTATCCAAAGAGGGATTTCAACTTAAGTTTCCTGTCACCAAGTCTTACATTCTAAACACTGCACTATGCAGCCACTGCACCATACCAACATTCATCAGTTTAATGAGGGGGCTTTAAATCAATTATTTTTAAGGTTCTTTCCACCTGTAAAATAGAAAATATTTTCTTCCACAGGTATACTCACCTATCAAGCAACAAACCTTATCATATCTCAATTAGTCTGTGCAGTATACCCATATAACCCATATAAGTTCATGCACATGGATTTATTAATCTAGACAAAGACATTGAAGTTTGTCTATGTGTGTGCAGGATTAGATCAAGCCAGAAGACAATTAGGATTTTGCTTTTTGTACTTTGGCATAACCTAAAATTTTGTAGGCCACATAGAGGGAGAGCACTGATTGTTTCTCACTGTCAGGTGTATAACACCTGAAGGAGCTCCTAAATATCTATTATGAAACAGTATTTAGGTTACTATGGGTTTGTTAACCTAACAAGGTTGTCATGCCTAGGGTGACTAACAATTAAGTGTTCATACTAGTTGGATTGAAGGATCAGTCTTGGATTCACTGTACCATACTAAAGGAGAGAGAGGGAGAGACAGAGAGACAGAGAGAGAGACAGAGAGAGAGAGAGAGAGAGAGAGAGAGAGAGAGAGAGAAGAGAAGAGAAAATCAGGAAAGATTAATTTAAAATCAACGTATTATTAATGGAAAAACTAGCATGATATTGATTACATTTAAATAAATACCTATAGACTACTTAATTTGAGACAGCTCAAATTGTTAGGAATTTCTTCCTTAAAATGAGCTAAAATGTGGTTCCTTGTGACTTTTTTCCATTTACCCTAGTTCCATCCTCTTGACTGCTAGGTCCAAGTAACCATGTTAATTTATATTGTCCTTTGGGTTCTAATGTAATCACTTAGAGCAAAACAAATAAAACATGTTTAGGAAGGAAATATATTTTTATTTAATTAACCATTATAAGAAATATAATTTATCTTTAATAATTATTAAACAAATTTATATGAGGGACCAGAGGTTGCAAACCTCAGAACCTCAACTCTGAAGGAGTCAAAGATGAAGCTTCTGCCAATTTGAGACTAAGGGTTATTACCCTTGCTGAAAAAAAGCACTGAAATACTCCAGCTGAAAAAAAGAAAGCTATAATATTCCATTGAGCCAGAGGATGACTCTGATGGTAAAGACTACAATGCAAGTCCAAGGGATCAATGCATCCTGCAGAGACACCACATCCTAAGAAGACTGAAGCAGCTGCGAGATGTTTGGCCTAGCCTGGGCAATCACAGCCTAGCAGTCCTTTAACCCTCTTAGTACATTCTAGCAGCAGCTACCCAGTAATAGAGTGACCTGGTCAGCCCAGTCTGATGGCCATCTAGTTGCTAAGCTAAGATTGTAGACAGCCAACAGCAGCCAAGCCCAAGTAAGCAAGGAGCTAGCTCCATAGCCAAGTGACCTGTTTGACTCAACATAAGATTGACTCAGAGAGCTGAGATGCTGTGCCTTTCAAGGAGCCAACCCAGTTACATGAATTGCATAAGGACCTCAAAGTAAAAGAAAGGAAATTGAGACTCTGCAGCTCCAGAGTTTTCCATGTTGTTGGCCATGTCTTTTCCCTACATTTGCGCCTCACTGTCACTGTATTTTAAGATCATGTTTACTCTTCTTATCCCCATGAATTCCATGAATATTCATGGATACACCCCAGATTCTGGGGGAAATGTTTTGTAATTATTGTTCTTACTACACCATATAAGCAAATGCTTTTGTTAAAGAAAAAAGTGACGTGAGCTAAATCCCACTTTAAGGAAATTTCCATATAATGCAAACTCTTTCTTTTTTTTCTCTTTTCAAATTTTTTATTTTTGCTTTTTGGAGGGCAATTGGGGTTAAATGACTTGCCCAAGGTCACAAGACTAGTTTTTGTATTAAGCGTCTGAGGCCTTATTTGAACTCAGGCCATCCTGACTCAAGGGCCACCAGTGCTCTACTCACTGTGCCGCCTAACCGCCCCCTAATGCAAACTCTTTCAAAACCCCAACTGATGACCCACTTATTTCAAAGAATAGTCAATATAACATTTGAAAAGAACTGAACAACTGGAAATAAATAGTCTCATTATAACAATTTGGCTTGTAGCTACTTTCTCTGGTTCCTCTAGAAGCCTCTTTTTATTTCTGAATCTGATTCGGTAGATTATCTGTACTCAGTCGGCACTGACTTATCAGGGTGTCTCCTATGAGATATGAAAGCAGAAAATTTGATATAATACCCTTCAAAGAAGCATGCTAACATGAATTAAGACATAATTTTATTTGCACCTCTACCCAATGTCACTGCTTAGAGATCCCAGATTCTAACCCTCACTAAGAACCTTCTCATCTAACTTGGGAAAAGAATTCTTATTGGTAATATTTCTACTCGGTAACATATATTATTAAGGAATTTAACTTAAACTATCCTTTTCAGGTAAGATGTTACCCAAGAAAACTTTCTTTGTCACATTTTCATACATTTCAGTATTGACCTATCCTAATTCCCATGTTGGGGGCAGCTAGGTAGAAGAAGACCCGAGTTCAAATCTGATCTCTGATACTTGTGTGATTCTGGGCAAGTCACTTAACCCTGTTTGCCTCCGTTTCCTCATCTGTAAATGAGCTGGAGAAGGAAATGGCAAACCACTCCAGTGTCTTTTCCAAGAAAACCACCAAAGGGATCACAAAGAGTCAGACAACTGAAAAACAATGAAACCAGAACAATTCCCACCTTGGGGAAACTCCAGAAATCAAGATTTTTCTTATGAGTATCCTTTAAAATGTTTTCCCCATAAAATTATCCCCACTGGAATTAAGATGCACCCTTGGTCATTTTATTCCTATGAATTTAATTAAGATTAAGTTTAATATTCTAGCAACTATTGTCCCAGCCTCTGGTCTCTTACCTCTTCAGTCTATCTTTCCCATAGCTGGTAAAATAATCTTCTTCATGCACAAGCCTAACTATATCACTCTTCTGCTCAAAAAGGCAAACTCCATGGTTTGGCATTTAAGGTTCTCCACAATCTGCCTTATCACGTATCACTTCCCTTCAAGAAGTCTATAGACCGCTACAGATTTCCTTAAGCTCAATATCCTTAAACTCACATAGTAAGCACTTAATATATGCTTGTTGATTAATTGATCTTCCATTTCTGTTTATCTATATACACAGGCTTCCCCCATCCATATACTGCACTCTCATCTGTGCCTATTGAAATCCTAATCTTCCTTTCAAGACTTACTGCAGGTTCTGTCTTCTCAGTGATGATTTTCCTGATTCTCTTAGCTGAAATTTTTTCCTCAAATTATCCTTGAACATCTGAATATCTACTTTATCTTTGTCATATCCTATTTTGCATAGCCATCCTCTGTGTAAATGGCATTTCCCTTTCAGTAGAAGAAAAGTTCTGTGAGGGCAAGAACTATGACAGTTTTTCATTTTGGTAATCCCAGTATCCAGTAGAGTACCTTGCACTTAATAAATGTTTATTGAACTAAATTGAATGAGAACCTAAATAGTAGTTGCTCAGTAAGGATTTACTGAGAAGTCAGATAGATTACAGCAGTGTACTGTGTCCTTGGTGTACATCTTTAGCTGAAAAATAGATACTGTCCCTTCTTTCAAGGATGTTATACTCAAGACAGTCAACCAAATAGTCAATAGAAACGTGTACATAGGAATTACACCATTATAAAGTGCATTGAGAAGTAGGATTACTGAATGAATTCAGAGGATGTGGGGCTTTTTTTTAAACTATCTACAGCTTTGATGTTTGGATTCTTATTAATTGTGTTTTTAAATGTTATTTTAAAATATATATGCAGCATTTTCAAAGGTAATGAGTATCGATTTCCCAAATGACTAAGTTCTTTAGGGCTGTATCATCATTCAAATAAATCTCTAATTTCCCTGTAATATTGACACTATATTTAAACAGTCTGCTCCTTTTTTTACTTTTCCTCTCTTTCTTTAATATAGATTCATAAAAAGTGAATACTAAACTAGAAAGTTTGTTTAAAAGGTCTAAGACATTATTTTTGAAGATTGATGAGTAATGAAAGATACTTTTTTCAAAAAATGCAACAAAATTAAATGCATACATAGCAACTCCTTTTCTACCTTCCTAACACTGAGGAAACAAATGACAGCTACAAATTATAGTGTAATTTCTTCTAGCAAGGGATGCAATTCTAGAATCTTTGACTAGCTAGAACAAGAAAAATTGATCTTTAAAGATCATGGTGTTAGGTTAAATGGATCTTTCTTTAACCTTGAAATGAAGACAGTGACCATAAACCTCTCTAGATTTGTAGCCTTGACACCATCCCCAGAACAACGAACCAAAGATAAACAACATCCAACAGGCAGAAGAAACCAAAGCAATCACATATACTAGGAGGCTGACAATGATGGCTGTATCTTTGGTGATAATGAACATTTCCATTAGTTCAAGTGAAATACAATATCCAAACACTTTTAGATATTAAATCCTCCCTGCTATTGTGTCCATTTTCTGTCATTCCAATTAAAATGCAGTATATAGGGAGGTAAAAGATAACACTTCCACCCGTTCCATTCCCCGCCAGTACTTCTATCTTCACCGGAAGAAAGTGTCACTATAGTAACAAAATAGCCAGATCCACAAGCCAAATCAACCTTTACTCACATTGCCAAGCACAGAAACACAGAATCAGAGAACTGCAGGGAGCCTAAAGAGGTCATAAATTCCATCCCCTGCCTCTGATCAGACTTGACCAAGAGGAAAAATATTGTGTTCTTAGAGATTATTGAAGAAGGCTATTCAACAGCTTCATTCAGTAAACCCTTCTACCATTTGTCAATCTTTACTACGTTGATTTCTTTATATTTCATTTAATTCCTTGTAGCAGCAGTTTTTGTGAAAGTAGAATGCTGACAAAATAATACTATTAATCTTAAATCCATTATTAAATTCCCTACTAGCCTTACTTAAATAATCCTAATCCCCACAGTTTTATAGTTCTTTATTCCAACCCTATGTTGCTGTCCTCTGGATTCTTCTAAAGAAGAGGTTCTTAACTTTTGGGGGGTCATGGACCCTTTGACAGTCTCATGAAACTTAGAGACACCTCAGAATGTTTAAACACATAAAATATATAGGATTACAAAGAAAACCAACTATTATAAAATAGTTGTCAAAATATTGTTTAAGACAAATTCAAGGACCCAGGTTAAGAACTCATACTAAAGTTCTTAGTCATTATTCACATTCTAAATCTTCAAATTGGACACCATACTCTAAAAAGGTCCTGACCAGTGCAGCTGACTTGATTTTTGTAATTCTGAACACGGTCCACAATTTAATTGAATTAAAATTACCAGATTCACTTGACATAAACTTCAAAGTAGATGTAAAAAGGAAATGCCTCTCAGATACATTGGATCTAGAGTATATCTAAATTTAACCATCTATAAGCTATTCATTGCTTCATTAAATATTTTACAATATTTTTCTGATTGATTAGGGTTTTTTAAACCTTTCCCAACTTTGAGAGTTGTTTTTCTCAGTGGGACTGGGGGGAGATTAGAAGTGTGGTAGGGAACAAAAATAGCCCCACCTGTCACAAGTCTAATCAATAAAACTGTTAGAGCAGCATAGCCACTATATTCTAAAATTCTAAATTTCAATTATTTTATGCCCTCCAAAAGGAAACCACAAAGTATTTTAAAGAACACTGTTTTCACCCTGAGCACTATTTAACAGACTATAAAAAGTGAAATACAGAGAGATGCCCAAGATACACAAAAATCATGTTCCATTCTTATAGAACTTACTCTCCAGGAACAAATTCTTCTTCTTCTTCAGTGATGGTCTCATAAGATCACCAAATAATATTTTAGTAGGTTTAGGATGGTAGTACACATAATGCTTGTGTATTTATAAATGTTATTTATAAATATTATTATAAATATAAATATTGTAAATATTATTGGATGGGGAAAGGAATCTTTAAATTGGCTATATAATAATAACAATTATAACATATTTATGGAGGACTTTTAAAGATTATGGTGTATTTTCTTCATAATAACCTTATGAAGTAGGTAGTGCAAATATTATTAACACCATTTTCAAATGAGGAAACTAAGAGGTTAATTGACTTGCAGATGGTCACTCAGCAAGTGTGAGTCAGGATTCAAATACAGATCTCAGCTTCAAGTTCAGTGTTTTTTCTACTACACTTTTTTTTAATTTAATCATCATTAGCAAGTGCTATTTACCTTTTAATTCTGTTTCATTTGTTTATTAGAGATACAAGTAGTTTTAATACTGGCATTTTTCTAATTCAAAAATGAAGAGCATTTTGTTCTGATATCTTCTTACACCTCCACACACACCCCATTAAGTGCCAATAATCACTTTTATTTGCCATTTGTCAAGCAAAACAAGAGAGAAAAAATCATTCTGAGGCCAACAAATAGCTTTCCTGAAGTAAAATTGGTCCCCATTGTCTATATCTTGATGTCACTTTAACATTTAGCAACCCTCTAAAGCTTAGATTGGTATCAATAGTTGTCTGCCTAGTCCTTTGTAAGAGTTTTTTGGTTTTTGGGGGAGGTGGTTTGGGAGGTTTTTTGCTTATGGTACATAAAACTTTACAACAATCTCTTGTTTCTTAGAAGCTTAGAGCTAATAATGCATTTTCCTGAGAATTATCCTGGAAAATGAGAATTTGAAGGGACCAGATAAACAAAAACAAACTAAAATTGTCGAGGTAAAGATAAGCAAAACCCTAAACCAGCCTCTATCATAAGTAGCTGAGGAATCAAAGCACTCATTACGTATAAAGCCGACTGAATATTCCAGAGTTGAGTAAGTGAAGGCCAAGAATTAGGAGCTCCGAAAAAGCAACTAAGTTAGCCTGGTGCAAGAAAGAGGTTAAAGGTTGTGGGACCCCAATCTAGGTCTTAGGTTCTCATTGTGTGTTCTCAAAAGCATACAGCCTAGATGAGACGCTTACCTTTTTGAATGAGGTCATCCAGGTCTTGGTCAAATCCCTGCCTGTGGCATTTCCTCCAGAGCCCCATGTTGGTGGAGTTGTACTGACGGTTGCACTCGTCCATAGCGCTCAAGGCAAACAGCTGCCTCCGGTTCCTGGCCCGGAGGAGTTTCCCTTCCCAGCGGTCCAATCTAGACCTGCTGGCCCTGAGCGGCAAGTTATTGTTGTTGTTATAAATGAAGCCTGGATCGACCCGACGAGTAGTAAAGGCTTTGCACCTGTCCCGATGCTTCCTGGCGTCTGTCTCGTACCAATGGTCTGAGCAGATCGCCACGGCCAGCATGCCGAGGGCACAGAGAGCTAAGGAGAGGCCAGTGTAGAGCAGTAACCTTCCAGCAGCCATACCTCAGCTTCACAACAACACCATGGGCATGTTTCACAACAACCTAGCTCTTCAGCCCCAGAACAAAGCAGACAGCTGAGCCTGAGAGATTGCAGCTGAGTGCCCTGCTCAACTGAGTCTCCCCACCTAGACTTCCGCGGTCTGAAGCAACATACAAAGCACCAAGGCTTCTGGGAGAATCTAAAAAGTTCTAACCCCAAGAAAATCTAGTGGGTTAATTGGCATCTCCTGCAGCTTAAAGCGACTAACAGTGTCAGAAGCTTCCTCCACGTCTCTCAGAAAAGGATTCCCCACTTAAAACAGCGGGGTTGCTCAGTTCAAGACCACCTTTGCGCAAAGTCGACCTTCTTCCGTTTCTCCTTTTTTTCTCCCCAGAAGGAAAATGATAAAAGTTCTTTCTGATTAAACTGGAGCTCCTTGACTTTTTTTGTGCAGTGTACCAACGGAATCGATCAACCTCTCTTTATAAGTGTGGTGATTTAAATAGATAGGGGAAAGGGGTTGTTAAACTGGGCCACTTTACAATAATCAGGGGAGCTGTAGCATCACTGGTCAGCGCTTAGAAATCTCCCGATTCCAACTGACAAATTGTCCTAGGTTTACAAGCCGACTCTGATCTGTTTTTCCTTTTAAGTGGATCACCTTTCCCTTTTGCAACCAGTGCTTGTGGTCGGGTAATGCAACGCAGGAAAAGCTTTCTCGCTTCAGTCTTGGGCTAAGAAAAATCTGTCTCCTTCATCAAGAAAGGGACTTCACCTTCCTTCCTATAGGCTTTGCTCAGAAGCAGGCTTCATGTAGGTTTTCAGTCCCTGACAACCTTTGTTTCCTAGCTCCTGTGCTTTCTTTCTCTTGCCTTGCCATTCAGGCGACTCGTTTTGTTGTCGGCGCTGTCAACCAGGCAACCTAATTGGACGATTCCTTTCCCTGGATTAGATGAAACTCCGTAGCAGCAGGAGAACGAGGAAAGATCGGCTCTGACTGAGGTTTGAGTCCAACCCGAGAGAGGCTGCAAAGAACTAAGAAGCTGCTTCAGCACCATGGACAGAACGCTCTGCCCAGAGGCACCCAGAGCCCTAAGGAGAGAACCCCTGGCTTCATACCGCTGACATCCTCGCCCTGCTTTGCTTCCCGGATGTAAATCGGTCAGTCGCCTCCCAATCTGATTTTTCAACAGTGCTTTACTTCATCTGGCAACCAAACAGCCTCTGAAACGTGCTTCCCATATGCAAGGAAAATGCAGGTACAAAGGCTGAGGGGGGAAAAAACCTTCCGCCCCCAACACGCACACATACACACATGCACACACCCTGACACCTCAAAATAAATAAGCCCCTCAAAAAACCAATGCCTGGACCACTATAGAGGAGGGGAAAGACACGCAGTCTACCTAACAGTTGTCAATGGCTCTCATATTGCACCATTTCCCTTACATGCACAACCAGCGCTCCCACAAAGGAGCCGAGATGCCAAGATCTCTCTCTGCCTCAGCAGCTCCACGCGAATAATATCCCAGCATCAGCAGTTATTATATTCAGGGTGATTTCCCCCCTTTGGTGGTCGTGGTGGTGAGGGGGTGGGGGGTAGGGAAGGGAGGACTGTTGGTTATTCAATTTCCCCTCCCTTCTTTCAGTAGCGATAGCCTCACTACCTCGCGGGCACCATCAGAGACCTGGAGAAACCGAAGAGAAGCCGACGTCCAGGAGTCTCTGGAAATCTCATCTCCCAGTTCTGAGCCTTGAAATAAAGGAACGTTTTCTGAGCTCCCGGATACCTGAGGTTGTTTCCTTGTTCAAACGCTGAGAGCTGCAGCCTTGGCTAAAGCCCACAGACTGAGAATACAGAGCACTGAGCCAAAAGCTAGTGATGTCATCCGTGCAACGTGAGACTCATTTCTTATTTTTCTAGCCTCCTTAAAGATAAACTGCACCATTTTGCCGGCAGGCGATGTCTAAGACTTACTCTTTGAACAGGCAAGTCAATGGTGGATATGTATGTATGTGCTTAACCACATACATATTTATGCACAGATACATATGTGTCCTTTGTAATGTGTTTATTGCACGTACTGTTATAAATTTAGGAATAGTCCCTGAATCATATTCCTATGCTTACGAAAATGGAAAAATCCCTCAGATCGTGCACACAGCTCTTTAAATTTATGTATGTTTGTATATGTATTTATACACATATATGTGCTTAATGAAGAGCTGGTATTCAAAGGGACTTACAGCTCATATGCAATACTGGAATTTTTTTTCTTCTCACCACAGTTCTCCATTGGTGGTATCTCAGTTTGTAAGCAGCTTTTTGTTTTCACAGGAAAAGCCACATACTCTGCCTTCCTGGCTGCAGGCATTTCCATCATTGAGCTGTATGGCTTTTCTGGGGACTTATTAACAGTTAGCCCCATTTCAGCACAAACAGATCATTAGAAATCCCCTGCCACTCAACCCACCTTCACACCTCTGAATGTGTGTGAGAGAGACAGAGACAGACAGGCAGGTAAACAGAAAGAGACAAAGTGAGTTCTGATGAATATAGGATGAGGGATGAAGAATCTAATGAGTGTGCTTTTTAATAGTTATTCTGAAAATATTTGGAGGGAAAAACTGAAAGGAGAGAGAGTTAATAAAATGTTTGGAGGTGATTTTTTTATATATAGGGGGTCAGTTGGATTTAAGATGTGTATTTATCTATAGAGACCTGTAGAAAAATGATGCATGACTAATAGGTGGCTAGCAAAGCCTGACATGAAGGGTGCCCAGGAGGATGGGCTCCCATCCTGAACAAATTCATTAAGACAAGCTGCTTGCATTGTCTGCTCTGAGACCTCACCACAGATGTTGTCAACATCATTGCTGTCTTATAGGCTCGGATTTGTTTTGTTTTGTTTTATTTTTACTCAAAAGCCTTATTTGTTATTTTCATCCCCCACCCATTATGGACAATTCTATGAATATCTCAAGAAAGTGTCAGGTTAATAGGCTTTGGCAAGACCAGGGCTGTAAAATAAAAGAGGAGCCTTCTGGAAGATAAGAATGTTCACAGTGTTTTGCTTTGCCCTCTAGGGTTTCTGAACCAAAATGAGTGCCTCTCCACCATGTTCTTTTTGTCCTTCCTCTCCCTTCCTCCTCCTTGCATTTTAAAAATAAATTAAGTAGGGGTTTCAGTGCCATCTAGTGGGGGAGGGGAGTCTTTCACTCCCCTTCTCTGGATTCTAAGATAATGAGATTTGCAGAGGGGTGGGCAGTGGCCTGAATTTGCCCCTGCTCTCCTTATGCTATTTGACTGGTAAAGTAGGGGGGCAGCCTGGTGCCATCTTCCAGCTTCAGACCACAAGATCCAGAGGCATAGTGAAGTGGTAACAGGGGTTACCAGTGTGCAGCCTGTTCCCTTCCTTCTAGTCCCCAAACCCTAGGTTTCTCAGGAAAAATTAATAAGTAACTAATAACAATGTAAATTTCTGAACCAATTTTCTCCCAAAGATCCCAGAACATTTTACCATGTTTAATCTCACTTATCTTATTAGAATTCTTTACATTTAATAGGCAAAAAGAGACACTGAGAGATGACATACACAAGGTCACACAGTAAACTAAATACAAGGACTAGAATTCTAGTTTCTTGGCTCCCAAGCCTTAGCTATTCCCTCTAGACCATGTAGTATATGACACTAATGGCACCCAAGGAAGTACTTGTTGGTAATTTGCCAATACCCTCTTTTCTCTTTTAATTCCAACTTTCCCTCCTCCTTCACTTATTCACTCCATGTTTTTTTCTTCCTTTTTTCTTTCTCTTCTTGTCTTGGGCCTCAATCTATTAGCTCTAGACTTCATGTGACAGAGATGACCCTTCTCAAAGCCATAAGTAGCAATGTTTCCCCAAAGAGCAACTTGGGAAAGGAAGACTCACTTTGGAATTCCTAGGACAATAGGGAGCTTCTTTACTGGTACATAAAAATCTCTGCTAGTAAGTAGATGAATTTATGGAGAGTAAGAATCTGAGGTAAATATGTCAGAGAGAGGAAGCCCATCTTTGGACAGTGCTATTGTCACCCTCTAATACATTTCTTAATCAGAGGCAAACTCCCAATGGTCCTTCCCTAGTTACAGATATGCTCCTGCTGTCAGGATGACTACTTACTCCTTAGGTGAATTACTCTCCCTCCTTACATCAGTGGGTCTCCCTGATCTCAATAAGCTTCCTTATCTCAGTAATATATGTCATAACTCTGCCTACTCACCTCTACTTTTAACTGTTTCATTTTTTCCATTCTTTCTATTTCCACTGATACTATCCAATTTCTGATTTTTAATACTAACCACCTCACCACTGGACAAGAAATTCCTAACTAGTCTCCATGTCTCTAGGATCTTCCCCATCTACAACATTACCAGATTAATTTTTCTGAAAACACTGATTTTATCATGGCTTTTCTCTGCTCAAAAACCTTAAATTACTCTACATTGCTCACTGAATAGAAGTCCAAATTCCTTGGCCATTCATGTCCAAAAATCTGGTCCTAACCAATTTTTCCAAACTCATTATATGACTTCAGATTTAGAGTTAGAAGGAGCCTTAGAAGTTATCTTGCCCAACCCTTCCTTTTACAAGGAACCTTCAGTTGAGAAAGGCTAAAGAGTTTTTTGTCAGGGTCTTTTCCTGGTCACAAATCTGCTGTAGCCAGGCTGGTCTATTAGTTATGCTTTAAACATATGTCATTCACAGTCTCATCTTTTCACATATGCTCATACACATTAAAATATATTGCAATGATCATGTCAGTCCTTGACTCAAAAAAATTAGCAGTTGTGTGTACTGAATAAAATGTAAACCATTGATCTTGGCATTCAAGGCCTTCTACATTATGACTCCAACCTATGTGTCCAGTTTTATCTCATATAATTCATTTTTACATGTCCTACATTCTATCAATTATCTCCCATTTTTACACTTTTGCTCATATCATTCCCTATAATAATGTAACTATATTGTGTATTTTATGTATAATGTATGTATAATAAAGCAAAATAAAGTAAAGTAGCATGCATTGTTTGTTGAAGTCTCTCAACTTTCTCTGGCCCCCTCCTCCTTTTTACTCTTATTCCTAATCTAGATAAAAGTATACTCTCCCTACTCAAATATTTCCTAGCACTTTGCCTGAACCTTTCTTATGTATTTACCTTGCTTTCCCTTATACCTTAGGTATTTTTGCATATGGCTTCTAGTCATTGGACTGTAGACTCCTTTAGACCAGGGTTTATGTCATATGTATCCTCATATCACCAGAGTCTAGCTCAGTATTTTGTATATAATAAGTGCTTAATCAATGTTTGTTGAATTGACATTCTTTATTATAGCATTGACAGAAAAGTCACAAAACTATTAAGAACTACAAAAAAAGTTTATTCTGATACTTCATTTTCCATGTATCTCAAATCAAAGGAGAGTTCCAACTGAAAATATTTGCTTAAAAATAAAGAATCTCTTTTTTTAAAGCAGCTGACACACAAAATGAAAAATTATCTTCCTTGGAAAGAATTCTGCTTCTCAGTGCTTTGGTCTGTATTTTTTGCCTCATCCTTTCTGACAGTTAAGCTTCTTTTCAAAGGAAAAAATGACCATGATTTCTCCAGTGTCCTTCTATTTCCACTTAATATTTTGTTCACCTGAAATTCTCAAGCCCTGTGTGACATTTGTGATGAAATCTTACCCTCCCTCAACTGGAGTGGTCTATTTCCATGTAAGTATCACTGACTATGGGCAAATCAAGTGAATAAGCACTATAAAGCTCCTACTATATGAAAGGTATTTTGCTACTTCTGGCGATGCAAAGAAAGACAAAAAACAGTCCTTGCCCTCAAGGAGCTCTCAATCTAAATGGGGAGAAAACATACAAACACCTTTGAAAAAAAAGACACATATAGAATAAGTTGTTGTTTGTCCTTCATTCTTGAAGAAGACCGTGACATCAGGAAGGTGATGCCAGACATTCAAGTGAATTGGATTTAAGTGAGGCAGGGCTGTGCAAAGTCTCACCAGCCTCACTTTCTCCTCTAGAGTCATATAGGTCCAGAGGCAAGATATAGATCAGGACGACTGGAGATGGCTCAAGACGCAGTGGGAGACCTTGGCCTTTTCAAACTAAGGTCTTCAATAGGTCTCAGTCTGACTGAGGCAACATCCATCCAGAATAAATAATACAAACTTGAAGGGAGCCAGGCAAAAAGCAGAAATGAGAGAGAGCATGCAAGGCATGGGACATAAAGGAAAGAGAATGGGGAGATGGGAATAAGCATTTATATAACTCCTACTGTGTGCCAGGCACCTGGTTAAGCATTTTATAAACATTATCTTATTTGATTCTCACAACAACCCTGCAAGGGAAGTACTATTATTATCCCTTATTTCACAGATGGGAAAATAAAAGCAAACAGAGGTTAAGTGACCTAAGTCATGTGGGGGGGGGGGAAGTAGGGATTTGAATTCAGGTCTTCCTGGGTGCAGGCCCTGTACTCTGTCCACTGTGGCACCTAGCTGCCTCAGGCCATTGAGACAACCAATGAAAGTCACAATTAGAAAATGTATTTGAAGAATATCAAGGAATGCAGTGCCAAGTAAATGGAGAGGAGTAAAATGTAAGAAGCCTGGAAAAGTAGGAAAGGACCAGGTTATAAAAGGCTTTACAATCCAAATAGATATTCTATATTTGATTCCTGGAAGTAATAGGGAGCCAGTGGAGTTTTTGAATGGGGATAAGAAAGGAAGAGTGCCATAGTCGGACCTGTGTTTTAGGAAGATCACTTTAATAGCTGAATGGACTAGAGTAGGGACAGACTTGAAGCAGGGAGACCAAGTAGCAGAAATTGCAATAGTCCAGGTACGAGGTGACAAGGGCCTGTACCAGGGTGATGGTCATTTTTCCCTCTTAAAGTCATCTTCCTCACCTGTGAGAGAAAGAACTTATACTAAATTACCTCTAAGGTCTCCTTAAGCTCGAAATATCTGTTAATTACTCTGCAAAGGTAAGAGTAATGTGCTATAAAGAAGCAAAGATATTGTGCAGCAGATGTTTTAGATTTAAAAAAATTAAGTACAACACCCTGAATGATAACTCTGTAATGGATAGGCAGAGGTCTAAACCCAAGTCATGTAGGTGGGAACATGGAAAGGATGGATTTCCTCTCTAGATCAAGAGTAGGGCACAATAACTGGAACAAGAAGGAGGAGGGCATGAATGGAAGGGGGAAAACTACCAAGGAAATAAGGAGGAAAAATAGCATAGGCTCAGAGACATGGTGGGTTCAGAGAACAAGGCGAGTGGACAGAATCCATTAGACTAGTTCAGATGAAAGAAAGAGAGAAGAAAAGAATATCCAAAATACATTTAAGAAAGAATGCAGAACATTTAGAACCAGGACACAGAGGAGACAATGATGAGAATAGAATTTCCTAGAGCACAACTAAGGTAGTGTATAGGCTAGGAACTGGACCTGTAATTTCAGTGATACAGGAGAATCCCCAGGTGCAGAAACACCTTCTACCAGTGGTACATGTGTACATCTTATGTACATGTACATGTAGTATATCTTTATCTGCAACTTAGTCTTAGAAAGCTACCTAAGGGGGGCGGCTGGGTGGTGCAGTAGATAGAGCATTGGCCCAGGAGTCAGGAGAACCTGAGTTCAAATCCGATACTTTTAAGTCAGATACTTAGTAGCTGCGTAACTCTGGACAAGTTTCTTAATCCCAGTTGCCTCAAAAACAAAAGCTACCTAAAACATAAAGATATTGAGAGACTTGAAAAAGGACATGTATACAGTATGTGTCAGAGGTGGGACTTAAAGCCAAATCTCCCTGGCATTGAAGTTTGTTCTCAATCCTTGCTACCTCTGAATTTATATATGACCTAAAAATTGTAATTCATTACACCCTTTGTCCTTTTGCCACTCTGCCACCTCACAGCAAAGTGGAAAGGGGTGGCAAAGTATTAAGGAACATTTCAATTTTTTGTTTTATGTATTGTCATAGTCAAAGAATGAATCACTAACTGTCCAGCCTCCCTGTGGTAAGCCTTTCCAACCTTAGCTAGTCTGGTCCTTGGACAGCAGAACTATCCTCAAAGCCTTCTAACACGGAATAATCTGTTAGAGTTTATGCTTCCCTAACATATACTCCTAAAACTCAGGTTCCCCTCAGTACTGTGATGAGATTTGGAGTAGGACATTATTGACTTTGCGGTGGGGAAGGCATTACAGAGAGGTAGAAAGTATACTGTGCTTGTGTATCATTTCTACTACCAATGTGGTCTTAGGAAAGTTATTTAAATTTCTCTAGTCTCAGTCTGAGAATCACAGGATTTTACAATTGCAAGATATCAAAAAAATCAAGAAAGTGCTTCAACCAGCAAACACATGATGTCCTTACAAAGCAGAGATATGTCAGCCTAAGTCAATTCCAGTCTAGAATATAAACCTATTTTGTAAAGCCTTACATGGAAGGATGGTTAAAGATTATGAGTAGTGTCACCTCATAAAACAGCAAAAGGCAGAGGAAGGAAAAACAAATTTTTTTAAAAACCAAGAGATAACAAACTAAGCCAAATGATTCCAAAGGCATTTAAGGATGAACGTGGAATAAAGACAACAAGCAAAAAAATATGGAAAAGATTTTTACAAAAACTGTAAAGATTTTTATGACAAACTCATATCCATCATTGACAGAAGAACTATCACATTTAAACCCTAACGTAATAGTCTGAAATGTGTTGCCTAAGGAATAAAAATGCCATGAAAGGAAATGAAGATGGAAAGAAGAGCTGGAGAAGGTAGAACACAGAAATGGGAGGTTGATGTTAGATGTGACATGGTTTTGAGGTTACTGAGAGATTGACTCTTAAGATATCTCAGAGGGAGATGCTGAATGCTTTAGGGGGAAAAACATAGATCTAATTACTCCAATATTCCATTGGCTCTATGATCTCATACATATAAATGTTCCCTCTAGGGACACAGATCACAGCCTGTCTCTGCTCATCTATCTTATGCAACTCTTCTCCATGTCCTCCTGTATGATAGCCAAGGGACTGTTCAATGTTCTTAGGACACCTTTTCCTTTTCTCTTGTTCTCTTTATTATGTTTGGATATCTATGAAAAATATGGGCCAACCATAGGTTATCCATCATGTAACTGACCCTTTTTTCCTGGAGATACATTTTTAGGATGGTATCTTTTTATACTGTTTCTCCTACATAATTACTCATTTATAATATAGTGCAGCCTGATCACACCTAATATACATTTCTCTATTGTATTTCAGAAGATTTCCAATTTTGATTTTCAGAGATTATAAAACCCATGACAATATTACCCATTACAATAATATAATATTATTAAAAAATATTCGTGTTTTTAAAATGGACCTTTGTTTCAGAGAAAAACTCTTGAGAGCAATATAAGAACTTAACAATTTCACAAAAGCAATCAAGCCCACTCTACTCCTTCTCTTCAATTCTGGGCACAGCTTACTGTCCATTAGCAATATCTGCACAAGATATATGTACTCATGTTTGAGCTCTGTGTATCAGTCTGACTTTATATCATAGTCTGAACAATAGGTATTCTTCATCAACTTGGCTTTTCCTGTGAAGATAGTTATGCCATACTCTTCTGAGTTTATCATTTAGGAGGCTCTTTGATGTTCTGTGACCCCATGCAATTAACAAAGTATCATTCAAAAACAGGAGGATCTGGAGAACCTCAACAAAGGTCTCTTTTCTATTTAGCCATTCTCCATTATGATGAAAAATACCATTTGCAAGCATTAATAATCAGAAGGCCATCAAGAAATATTATTTCCATTTTTTCCTTTTTTAAGGAATCATGTTTAATTTTGATAGATGCTTAGAAGACATGTTGTCAAGAGAACAGACTTTAAGGTTGTGTTTTCTCTAACAGACCAACATTATATATTCGTGTATAGACAATAAACACAATGGGATTTCATATTCTCTAGACTTCTCTGCAGTTCTATGACTGTAAATATGGTACAGAATACCTTTTGCAAATATCTGTCTGTTCCCATTTCCTATCTTTATCAAAAATACCCTTGATACATGTTTAGACTCTTCTCATAAAAAATTTATAGGATGGGAAAGTAGGCATATGGGCTGTTAGTTATTAATATTCACTCAGTCACCTTTTTAAAAAATAATAAGATCTCAGATATCTCTCCTTTCACATACCTTAAGAGTAATTATCTTAACATACTCAAAACTGTGTTGGTTCCAGCCTCCTCAATATATGTCAGTCTAGTACAGCTACTTTTCCCATATTTGTCTCATTCCATGTCATTTCCACTCTCTCAAATGCAATTCATCCAAAGCTGTGATGTTAGAGTACAAATGTGGTGATTTTACTTTCCTTGTTGGAGAAAAAGCTTGTTATAAAAAGTATTCATAGATCTTTTCCATTTTTCATCTACCCATTTTCCCTTCTTTCCATTTTCATCTTTAAATGTCCTTGGGATTATGGGGTTTAGTTAGGTATGTCTCTGAGATTTCTTCAAACTGGTTTTTCCATTGCTTCTTCCTCTTTGCTCATGATCTTCCACCATTTTTTTTCAGCAAAATTTTACAAACAAGTTCACATTCAAAATCAGCGTTGCCCTTGGCTGCTAAGCCTCTCTGCTTGGTAAGGAACTGAGTATTAACAGAGGTATTTTTAGGGTCCTTTTGATGTCATTGTTGGCAGTGTTGTTTGTTTATCTGTCATTTTGACCTGCATCAGTGATTTCATTGGTGCAAAACACTCCTTCCACAGATAAATACCTGAAATTTAGAGAGCTGCCTAGCGCTGTGCCTCTTACTATCCATTAGTAATGTCTATTCAAGATATGTGTACTTATGTTTGAGCTCTATGTATCATCCATAGTCTGACTCAAAAAGCTAGTGTTAGGAATACGACTTATACCCAGCTTTTTCTTACTCCAAGACTGACCCTGCATTTACTATGCCCATGGTACTGCTTCTCATTAAAATTCATTTACATAAATTAAAATTCCTTAAAATGGTTATAATATGATTCAGTGTTCCTTCCTTTATTTCCTATTTTTCACTGTCAATAGCCATTATAGGTAGACCAAGTTAGAGATATTTTAAATTCATGTAATGTCATTTTTTTATTTTTATACTTTTTCTTGCTTTTAACTTTGATCTTGCCTCTAATAATTGGCTATTATAACTCAAAAATGTGTTTAAGACTATCAATGACTACTGACTCATGCTTAAATACCCCCAACTCTATGAAATCCTTATGAATATAATCTGCATACATGCTAAGGACATCCCTGATTGAAGTATGAGAAGGAAGCCAGTATGTTTTTGCAAACAGTATTCTGGAGTAATCCACATGTTTGGAGTCACAAAACTGACAGAAAAGTATAAAAAAATACAATATCCCACTGTGCATATTGTCTGATGATTATAAAACGTGTTTGGTTTGGAAGGGAAAGAGACCACCACAAAAACTCTCCTCCAACAATATTTTTCCTATGCACATGTTAAAATCCTAAAAGATTCAAAAGATGTAAAAATAGAAATAACTTTTACAGTGAGCCTCTTATTGTAAATATCAAGTCAGGCATAAGATGGGAAGATCTATGCTTGCCAAAGATGTTTGTCATCATCATGGAGTTGTCTAGAAAAGAGTCCAAATGGAAAAGTATTTTGTGGTGTGACACTCTCATTCTCACACCTGGGACCCTCAGAAAAGCTCCTCTAGCTTCAAGGCATTCTGTAAGTCTATATCTGCTAAAAAAAAAAAACCATACCTCACAAGCCTCCATCTATATTAGAGCAATAAAAAGTTACAATAGAAAGTTTCCCCCATAACCAGGAGAACACACTCCTACAAATATACACACATCATCAATGGAAAGAGAGGACACAGCTAAAGAATATGTTTGGAGGGGCACACGTGTAAGCAATATGTCTGACAAGACCACATACATGGAGAATGCACAAATGAGGGACACATGACTAGAGAACAAGCATCATGGGAAATACAATAGGATCCAATGTAGCAATGGCACACATGGAGAGAGCAATACATCAGGAATATATGTCAGTGTCAGCAAACTGCAGGTTAAACTACCTTTGAGAAATTGTCCACTGACTTTAAGAGTGTTTTTTTTTGTTTTTTTTCTCAATTACACATAAAAACAATTACCATTCATTTTTAATCATTTTTGAGTTCTAAATTCCCTCTCTCTTTCCCCTGCCTTCCTTGAAAAGACAAGAACTTTGATATAGATTAAACACTTGCAATCATGCAAAACATATTTCCATATTTGCCATTTTACAAAAGAGAACACAGATGAGTGACAGCAAAATAAAGTTGTTTGGTTTTCTTAAAATACACTTTGATCTACGTTCTTTCTCTGGAGGTGGATAGCATTTTTCATCATGTCCTTCTACCCATTGACTTGAATTCCAGTTCTGCTGTTTAAAAGCTGATTGACTTTGGACATTTAACTTTCTGGGCCTCAGTTTCCTTATCTCTAAAAAGAAGTGATTTTAGATCATCTCTAAGATCTTTTGTAGGATTAAGCCCATGATCCTATGACCCCAAGTTTCTCCTTGAAATAAAGTCTCATTTTTAAGCATAAAATAATCAATCAAAACTGGTAAAGAATGTGTTAAGGCAGGTAAAATAAGCTAAAAATAGAGAAAAATAGTGTGATGAATTGTCACAATGGAGTAAAGAGGAGAGAATTAAAAATCCTACTCTTGACAAAAAGTTTTTAAAGGATGGAAAATAAAATTAACAATGAAAAGATCAATAAGACAAACAAAAGTAGCAAATTTAGAACAATGAAAAATTTATCAAAACAGCATATTCTCTGAAAAAGGAGAATGGTAGATTTGGACCCCAAAAAAATAGAAGCAGAAGAAAAATTAATTGAACAAAATCAAAAGACAACCAATTAGAAGCATGAATGAGGCCCCAGTAAGTCAATGGAGCCAAGCTTGAAAATAAGACACAAAAAAGATGCTCTGAGAATTAGTGGTCTTAGTCTTCTATTTCAGTTTCTACCAGTAAACAGCTGTTCTTGAAGAGACTTCTCCCTGCATTCTCTGCCACCAAAAACATTGCCTCTTCTAGAAGATCTACACAAGGGGTGGGGAACCTGTGGTCTTGAGGCCACATGTAGCCCTCTAGGTCCTCAAGTGTAGCCCTTTGACTGAATCCAAACTTTCTAGAACAAATTCCTTTAATAAAAGGATTTGTTCTCTAAAACTTGAACTCAATCAAAAGGCTGCACTCAAGGACCTAAAAGGCCACATGTGGCCTTGAGGAAACAGGTTCTCCACTCCCAATCTATACCTTTTAACACCTACTCACACACCCTAACTATGGTAAACTCAAGAAGTCTGCTAAAAATCAATGTCAGACAAAGAAAATGGCTTCTTCCTTCAAGGAGATAGAAAACAGTGAAGATGAGGATGTGTCAGAAGATAAAAAGAAAAGCAGAGAAAAGATTGCAATCTCTCAAAAGAAGGACAAGAAGGTTGTGGCTATATCAGCAAAGAAGGTATCACCAGTCAAAAAAAGTCATTGTTACCACTACACCTACCAAGAAAGCATTCATGACTCCTGGTAAGAAGGCAGCTGTGGCCCTGCCAAAAAAGTGGCTACCCCAATCAAAGTGGCCATCACACCAGGCAATAAGGGAGTCACTTCAGCTAAAGTAGTCCCCACACCCCTCAACCAAAGGGACAAAAAAATGGAAGAATGCCAAGAAAAAGCACAGTGAATCAGAAGAGAAGGAGATTAAAGATAAAAAGGATGAAGAATTTGAGCCACTCATAGGGACAAAAATGGGAGCTGCTCCAGTCAAACAAGACTTGGAAGATGAGGAAGAAGATGATAGTAATGAGGATAAAGAAGATGAGAATGACTCTGAAGAAAATAGGGATACAACACCTTCCGAAAGGAAGGATGCTTCTGTGAAAGCTGCCCCTGAGAAACCTGGGAAAGCCCAGGAATCAGAGGAGTATGAAAGGAGGAAGATGAAGATGAGGAGGAGGAAAATGAGTAGGAGGAAGAAGTGCCCATTAAAGAAGCACCAGGGAAGAGGAAAAAGGAAATGGGCAAACAGAAAACCTCCAAAGCCAAGAAACAGAATTTGGAAGCTAAAGCATCTACAAATGTCAGTATCTTTGTTGGTAACCTGAACTTTATCAAAATCACTTCTGAGGCTAAAAAACTAGCATCAGGACTTCATGGGGTAAAAAAAAAGACCTTGTAGTTGTAGATATCCACAATGGTGCCACAAGGAAGTTTGGCTATGTGGAATTTGAATGAGCTGAAGACATGGAAAAGGCTCTGGAACTCAATGACTCCAAAGGCCTCAATCGTGAAATGAAACTGGAAGAGGCAAAAGTAAACAAAAAAGATTGAGCTACAAGGATGATCTTCACCCAGAATCTGCCTTATAAAGTAAGTCAGGAGGAGCTCAAGGAAGTGTTTAAAGATGCTACTAAGGTTAGACTGATCTGCAGCAAGGAGGAGTTGCCCAAATGAATTGTCTGCCTTGAATATAAGACAGAAACAGATGTGAATAAGACCTTGGAAGAGAAACAGAGCCAAAGTTGATGACTGGGTGCTCATTCTTTACTACACAGGGGAGAAAAGTCAAGGGCAGGAGAATTCAAGAAGTAGGAAGAATAATTTGTGGTACAGGAATAATAGCAAGTCTCAGATTCAAAGACACTGGTGCTGAATAACCTCATGTAGAATGCCACTGAAGAAAGTCTCCAGGAAGTCTTTAAGAAGGTAACATTGATCAGCTTGACCCGAAACAACCAAGGCAAACCTAAAGGATGTACATTTGTTGAATTTGCTTCTGCAGAAGATGCAAAAGAAATTAAATTCTTACAACAATATAGAAATTGAAGGCAGAATGATTAGGTTGGAGTTAAAAGGACGGAAGACAACTAATGTAGCACCAAGGTGTGAATGCTACAAAACTCTGTCAAAGGTCCATCAGAAGACATAACAGAAGAAATACTGGAAGATTCATTTCACAGCTCTGTTTGTGCCAGGATAGTTAGATAGGGAGACGAGGCCATCTAAAGGCTTTGATTTTGTGGTCTTCAACCCTGAAAAAAGGTGCTAAAGTTATGAAAGGGACTATGGGAGATGGGGAGATCAAGGGAAGCAAAATAATTCTGGACTAGACCAAGTTCAGTGGCTCTGGAGGGCAACTAAATGGTATAGTAGTCAGAGAACTGGGCCTGAAGTCAGAAAGACTCATCTTTCTTAGTACAAATCTAGCTTTGAACACTTACTAGTTGCATGACCTTGGGCAAATCATTTAACAATATTTGCCTCAGTTCCTCATCTATGAAATGAGCTCAGAAGTAAATGGCAAACCACCCCATTATCGTTGACAAGAAAATCCCAAACAAGGTCATGAAGAGAGTCAGACATGACTAAATGACTAAACAACAACTATTGTGCCATAAAAAATGAGGAAATAGATGAGTTGGGGTTTTCTTAAGCCACGGAAAAACATAGGAAATAATACAGAGTGAAGTAAGAAGAACCAGAGGAACAATTTATAGGATGACATAAATATTATAAAAATGAACAATTTTAGAACTTTTATAAACTAATAAAAAATGAAATTAATAGAACAAAGAGACCCATTTATACAATAATAACATTGTAATAAACTGTAAAGCTGTAAGAACTATGATTAGTACAGTGAACACTGATTCCAGGAAAGTGAATATGAAACAAAGCTAAGATAGATTTTTAGGGTAGAATGAATCATATATACTTGTATATGTATATTGTGCGCGTGTATACCCACACATACATATCCATTGAGAGAATTTGTTTTACTTGACTATACATATTTGTTGAAAGAAATTTAGTTTTCTTCTCCCTGCCTCCAGGGGGAGAGAGAGAAAATAGATTTCTGTTAATAAAAACAATAGAGGGTTTGGGAGGAGAGGATCTACATACGGCAAATGTTTGTTGTTATATACTTTAAGGTGAAGTCACTGTATTATTAACCATTTTAATTTATTTTAATTTGTTATAAGAGACCTGTCACAAAGTAGAAGTGATTAATAAATAAAATATAAAAGCAAAAACATTACAGAAAATCTTTTTTAAAAAACTAGAGTAATGATTGCCAATTCTTTGAGTGGCTTCCCTGTTGAGGACTTTTCAGAGGACATAGACAAGAGCCACATAGGATGTAAGAGAATGGTTGGATTAGTGAAGGCACTCTTGGAGGGATGAGCCATATCAACAAGCTCACAGATTCATGTGTGTATACAAATGCATTTATACATATATATAGAGATACAGGTACACACATAGCTATAGATATACAGATGTATATAAGTTTACATAAAAGCAAGAGATTTTTCTCAAATCACAACTGACACCCAGTAGAGAATTCAGTAGTTTGGGAAGCTGGATGTCAAGATGGCAGAGGACCATTAAGGTGGTTGTGATCTCTGTTGAAGTAGGGAGCTTCAACCAGGATGTGGGCAGGGACAGATATGAAGCCTTGAGTGGTGACAGGAACAGCTCCCAGGGCATTCCTATTCTTCCTGGACAGTTCTCTAAAGTGTGCCACTCAGAACTGTTGTTTCATTGTGTTTATCTGAAAGACATAGGTAGGTCAGTAGTAGTATATAAATAGTATAAAAAGGCAATTCAGTGGTGTAGTGGATAGATAGCTAGACTAAGAGTCAGAAAGACCCAAGTTCAAATTTAGACACAGACACTTACTAAGCTGTGTCACCCTGGGCAAGTCATCTAACCCCCTTTGTCTCCGTTTCCTCACTTATAAAATAGAGATACCTATAGTACCTACCTTCCAGGTAGGTACTAATTGAAATAATATTTGTAAAACATTTTGCAAATCTTAATGGTCTATATAAACACTAGTTATATGTACAATTCATTCACAATTCAAGTTCTCTATTCACAAATCTGGAACATCTGGGGCACGCACTTAAACTTAGGTACATTAACTTTAACACCCACAGACATCATCCCCCTATAAATAATAACATTTACACATACAATTCAGGTTCTGTATTCATAAATCTAGAACATCCATAATATAGTACTTGAACTCAGACACTCTAACACCCACAAACATCATATACCTACAAATAATAATTTATCCATAATAATCTGTACCCATGGTGCAGATGGCATACCTATATGCACAAAGGCATGCAATTAAAATCTACCAACATTTCATTAAATGTCTAATTGCACAAAGCATTGTGTTAAATGACAAAAGCAAAAACTAAGCAAGCCCTGCCCTCAACAGTTTATATTTTACTGGCTATATGCAACATGCACACAGGGAAATAAATACAAGCACATTAGCCACTGGATAATCAAGCTAGAATTCATAGAGAGTGGCACAAATAAATACACATTTAAATATAAACACTCAAAAAAGTCTTATAGATTGACATATGACATTAGATCATCAGCCTCTCTGGGCTTTTGTTTCCTCACCTATAAAATGAAGGTTGGGAATAGATGGGTCTCAAAAGTCTCTTTTATTGCTAAAGTTCTCTGCTTTTATGATTTTAAAAAGTGTGTGGTTTGTAACTAGAAAAGATAATGGATGAAGAGATAAGTGGAAGAAGGTAGATTCTAAGTGAGAGAGGATGGCGAGATGGGTTAGAGAGTGTGAGCAGGCAAGAGAGTGGTCATGATGTAATCACCCAATTCTGTTACAATATTTAATACTGGACATAGCTTTATAGTTTGGTGAAAGTATAGATTATGGAGCAAATGTCCATCATTCCTCTTGGGCCCTACTTGGCTGGAATGCACAGATGAATATCAATACAGCCTGAATGTGTTAGCAAAAGAACTTTTACTGATTTAGAGAATTTGCTTTTCCCCCTGCTCCTGTTCCCCAGAGGGGATGACCTTCTTCCCTTTAGCTTTCCCGGTGGTAACGCCTTCATTCCAGATAGGATTCCTCAGACCCCTATCAGAGTCCCTAGACTTCCTATATCAGTCATTCCATTTCCCCATTCCCACACCACTCCCTTCTGACTACAGAAAATCTGATAATCTATCCCTTACATATTTTCCCACCTCATTTCACCACACATGAGCATGCGCACACACATACATACACACACCCCTCGAGACAGGAAACCCTATAATTTTAGAGGAGCTTAAGGTTTCTATTTGTTACATAAAGCCAGTTCAAACCAGTAAGATTGCACAGACCAGAGATATGAAAATATTTTATAGTGCAGAATTCTTGCTTTTCCTTTTCTATAGCCTTATATGTTGTTACTGATACCTTTATCATTTTCACAAACAAGAACCTTGATTTCCAGAAGGTCTCTATCTTCTCTCCCTTGCTTCTAACCAAGACTTGGGGTTCCCATAGTTATAAGTCAAATACTTAGAACCAGAAGGGACCTTAAAGGTCATCTAGTCCAATACCCTCATTTTATATTGTCCACGAGGAAACTAATACCCAGAGAGGCCATTTGAGTTATCCAACATGAAGTAGGTAGTAAGTCCATCCTTATATGTTTCCTGTATATACATGTGTGTGTACACACACACACACACTCACACACACACACACACACACACACACACACACATCTTACACTGAATGCTTTGCAAAGTTTTCCCTGACTTATCGGGTGTCTATAACAAATTTTCTTCCTTAGCAACAATTGAACTTAGTTCATCAAAGTAGTCATTTTATCTTCCACCCCAGTGATTTTTTTCATTAAAAACAGAAAATTGTTATGTTAGAGAAGACACGGAAGAAATCAATGATTTCAAAACCATTCTATTCTTTTTAAAACCTAATTTATTTTCTATAATACTTTTCAAATACTAAAACCACTTCAGGGCTTGCAGCTCTCATCTCTTACCCTTTTATTATTCATGCTCAGAGTAGCTTCTCTGCTCTTCTCCACTAAATTAGAGGCAGATAGAGGGAGCAGGGCATAAAGTACCATAACTGCAGTCAGGTAGATCTGAGTTCAAATGCTACCTTAGACATTTACCAGCTGTGGGACCTTGGGCAAATTACTTTGCCTCCCTCAGTCTCAATTTTCTGATCTGTACAATGGATAATAATAGCATCGGCCCTCCAGGGTTGTTGTGAGGATGAAATGATATAGATAAGGCACTTTGCAAAGTGTTATATAAACACGATTTTTATTATCATCATCATTATTTTCATCATAATGAGGCCAAACTGCTTCCATCTAAGAAAGCATTGCTTTAATTTCAGTCTCTATATGAAGTTTTCCCTAAAGAGACATCATAACCAAGTCTAGATGTGGAGCCAAAAGCCTGGAGTTGAGATCTTAGCTTTACCACTTATCAGTTCTGTGAACACAGGCAAGGCCTTTCCTTCTAGTTTGCCTATAGCACAATACAAAATGGGGATAACCCTGCTTTCACTATTTCCTTTATGAGGTCGTTGTAAATAAAGTACTTTATAAACTTTAAGCTGCTAAATAAATGTGAACACTTGTTATTAGACTTAACAGCAATCAGTTCAGTTATCCTCACTAACCTCTTTGTGCAACTACCAAAACAAAACCCCAGTCTGCCCCCTTTATTTTTGCATATACATGTAGCCCATGGCCCAGAGCCCCTCTCTAGGGGAACTTGAGGCTTGTGAAGGGACACAGGCTTGTCCCAAATCAGCTCTCTTTGGCTCATCCCTCCTATCATAAGGTCACCCTTGGGACCAGCAGAATGTAGCTCTCTTGTAAATCTTTACAGAAAGGGTGAAGAGGCCCTCAACTCCCAGGCAAGCACATGTAACAACAATACAACAAATACAAGGAAAGTCTTTATTTCACCCCAAATAAATGTAAAACACAAGGGACTTGTGTGGAGCCCCATAAACAATCAAGACTACCCTTTTTTCCCCTCCAGTCCCTAAAAGGAGAAAGCACTATATGTAGATAATAGATCACTTTCCCAACTGTGAATCCTTCCAGACTTTGAACACTACCAAGTGGTTGAAGCCCTCCCCCTAAATGGGGAAAGCACTTGGGGTCACTAAAGAATCAATCCCTTTGAGGTGGCTAGGTGGTGCAATGAATAGAGCACCTGCCCAGGAGTCAGGAGGACCTGAGTTCAAATCCAGTCTCAGACACTTAACACTTGCCAGCCATGTGACCTTGGGCAAATCACTTAACCTCAATTGCCCCACCTTCCCCCCTCCAAAAAGCAAAAAAAAAGAAAAGAAGCAATCCCTTTTCTACACATAATTCAAGCACTAATCAAGGGCAAGATTCCTACTTTCTCCTCTACATCTCAGCTGTGTCCCTTGTTTCTCCTTGACTCCATATCTTGCTTGTCCTAGAATTCTTTTTCTTATTCCCAGATTTCAGCACTCATGATGAACTCTTCTGCAGAAGGGCTGGTCCAGGAATTCCTTTGCTTGTCCAAGAATTCTCTTGTTTTACTACTGCTATTTCTGTAGCCAAATGATTCTCCAGAGAAATCTTATATACATACATATATATATATATATATATATATATATATATATATATATATATATATATATATGTAATGTATGTATGTATGTAATGCAGTCATAGAAGAGTGTCTCAATGGATGCTGCCTGCTAGAGCCTCTGGGAAATGTTTCCCCAATGATTGACATGACTGGGATATTTCATACATAGCTTTGATGCCACCACACATTTACAAGTGGCACTACCACTTCCATTATTTTTGCTGAAGCAGTGAAGGAAGAGGAAGCAGTAGTAATATTAATGTCCACATGAAATTAGAATGGGGCAGATAGGTGGCACAGTGCTGAACTTGGAATCAAGAAGACTCCTCTTCCTAAGTTCAAATCTAGCCTTAGAAACTTATTAGCTGTTTGACCTTGGGCAAGTCACTTAACCTATTTGCCTCAGTTTCCTCATCTATAACATGAACTAGAGAAGGAAATGGTAAACCACTCCAGTATCTTTGCTAAAAAAAACCCAAATAGGGTCATAAAAAGTCAAACATGATTGAACAAACCAACCAATTAGAACACTTTGGCTTGGTTTTGTGAACATTAAGAATGCTATTCTTTTCCTTCTCTTGAACTCTGACAACCCTCAAAGATGCTTATCTATTGATGCTGGAAAACTTCAACCATGAGACTTTGTCCTTTGGTGGAAAGCTCAAATTAGGGTCATTCCAGTAAAAGCTGTAATTTCTAGAACCAAGGAAGAAGAACCAGAAAGAACAGACTGAGGTTTTGTTCATCCAGTAGCTATGATACACAAAAGCCCTTCAATTTCACCCATCCATGAGTGACTGGGTTATCTTTCCTCTCCCATGATAATTGAAAACAAGTCTAATGAAGGCAACAAGTCTTCTGATTTCCTCTCCATCCACTCAATATTGGGAGTCCACTGAACAAAGAGACTAGACACTAAGTGGAAAGGGAGAAGGACTTTGACCTGGTGAGGCAATGGTATCTGATGCAATTTTTAATGATCTATGTGATATATTTTTTTTTGCTACCTATGTCTGATGTTTGAAATAACCATATATTAATAAGCAAATTAAGCAATTTTGCTTGTCTTCTAACACGAAATTAAATGATTTGTTCAAGCTGGATCTAAAAGGAAAAAATTCACAAGTCACTGGAAACAAAGGAGAATATCTTGAATCTGGGCTCAGAGTACTCAGGGTCATGACCCTGAGATATCTGTTGTTACATAGGAGCTGAAAGGGCCCTCAAATGCAATTAGTCCAACACACAGACCTTACAGATACATCCCACCAAACATTAAGTGATTTACATAAGGTCCCATGAGTAATGAGTAAAGTCAAGTCAACAAGCATTTATGAAGCAGTATATGCTAGGCACTGAGCTAAGCAATGGAGCTAAAAATAAGGTAAGACCGTCCTTGCCCTCAACAAGCTCATTAAGGGTGGAGAAAACACACAAGCAACTATGTACAAACAACTCTGTATATGTGTGTGTGTATACATATATATATATACACACACACATATGTATGTATCTCTATATCTACATCGATATAGATATATAGATATATACAGGATAAATTGGAGATAATCTCAAAAGGAAGGCTCTAAAATTAAAGGGGACTGGGAAATGTTTCTTTAAAAAAGTAAGATTTTAGCTGAGACTTGGAAGAAGCCAGGAAAGCCAGGAGGTAGAAATTCAGTTCCATTCAATAAACATTTCTTAAGTGCCTATTATGTGCCAGGCAGCTGGTGTCATAGCAGATAGAGGGCCAGTCCTAAAATCATGAAAACTCATCTTCTTCAGTTCAGATCTGGCTCCAGACACTTACAAGCTTCACGACCCTGGACAAGTCGCTTAACCCTGTTTGCCTCCCTCCATTTTCTCTGCCAAGAAAACCTCAAATGGGGGTCACAAAGAGTATGACACATTGAAAATTACTTAACAACAACAAATGTGCCAGACACTATGTTAAGTGCTGAGAATACAAAAACAATCCCTGCCTTCTAGGAGTTTACAATCTAAAGAGGGAAGGAGGGAGAGCATTGATGATATGGGAGACAGCCAGTGAAAATTCCCAGAGTCAAGAAATAGAGTATCTATTTCAAGAAACAGGAAGGAAGGCCAGCACCAGTCACTAGGTGGTAGAGTACATAGGTAACAAAGTAAAAGGAGGTTGGAAAGATACGGGCTAGGATATGAAAGTTTTTAAAAGCCAAACAGAGGATTTTATATTTGGTCTTGGAAGTCACAGGGAGGTGACATGGACAGACTTGTGCTTTAAGATCAATCTGACAGCTGAGTGGAGGAGAGACCTCAAGTAAAGAGACCAACTAGAGAGATATTCTGATGGTCCAGGAATGAGGTGCTGAAGGCCTACACCAGGGTGGTGGCAATGTTAAAAGGATAGTCATTTGGCTGTCTCTGATAAACCAAAAAGGGATCATGACAGCCTGTTGATGCTTACTTATATGTCCTTGGAACAGTGGGTGTTCCTGACCAACAGCAATCAAATACATAGAGCAAATCAAACTCTAATTGGCTAACAATTAATGAGAAGAGTGGTGTTATAATAAGAGGTGGACCAGTTCTAATAAGGGGCTGGGGGACATGACTTTGGTTGTGTCTCTCTTACTCCCAGACCACCCTCAGCCCCAGGCCACCTAGACAAAAGATCTATTCCCCCTTTGATGCCTAAGCAGAACATCTTGGGCTCCTCCAGTTAGGTGGGGTCTAAACAAGATTGAGGAGAATGTTAAATCCGATCTTATTATCAGTCCTATTCTTCAGGGGCTGATTTGACCTAGAATAAGAAAATGGGAAGGGAAAAAATCCTGGATCTCTCAAATAGCAATTGGCTATTAATATGTGAGATAAAATAATTTCATTCAATAAACTGAAAAAAATCTGGCATTATATGAAATGTTCCAAACTTGTGAACCCTTCCCAAACCCATCCCACACTAAGCTCTATACTGTCTTTTCAAGTATCTCTTCTTTGGGGGCAAATTTGTTTCCTATAACATTGCAAAATTCATTTCCTATTAGTTATCCCTTAAAATCTGTAAAATTTTGAAAATTGTAAAGCACTATATACTCTGACTAATACTTCTCTTATTTCTACCCTCTAATCTAGAAAATATGCTTAAACCTCGCTCATTTGTTAACCATGCTTTTGAACTAAAAGGTTGACAAGAGATTATTATGTATTCAAATGTGTATAGTACTGACAGTGGCAGGATTTCAAAGGTATTCACTGGTATGATTCTATGACCCAAAATTCTAAAGGAAAAGTTCATGAAATTGTGGAGACATAAAAAGACTTCCTTTCAATGAAGAAGAATATGGGAGCAACTAAAGATAAATGTGATTTATCATTGTTAGGCATAGCTATCATTAGCATTTCAAAAAGTATCCCCAGTAGCCATAAAGGTATTATAAACAATCAGATGAGAGACCAGGGCAGAGTGCTCTAAAACTTTGAGGAAAAAGTTAACATATTCAGCACTGAGTGTGGCCCAAGGACTAAACAAGAAATGAACATTACAATACTATTACAAGGCAGTTGAGGTGATAGAGCGGTAGACCCCAAGTCAAGATAGAACTAAGTTGAATTCTGGCCTTACGCAGATCATAACTGTCAGCCTGGGCAGTATGTCTCAGTTTTCTTAGGTTAAATATTATATACATGCTAGCTACTATTATTATTAGTTCTAGCTCTGCAAATAACATTTGTGATTTATAAACAAGTAATTGAACCTCCCTCAACCTCAGTTTCCTCATCTGAATAACATCACGCCTCTTATGTTCTCTGAATATTATGGTAAACTATAGAAAGTAGTATACATACAGAAAAATGTATAAAGACAATACTGATGTCAGGTCATGACCACCAGACACTTCACTGAAGCAAAACAATCACAAAATAGAAAAGAGAATGAACAGATGGAAGAAAGAAGACTCTGGTTGAGAAAAAAAAATAGGTAAAGCAGGACAGGAATTAGAGCTGAAAAAAGACCTGAGAGATTATCAGGGATGGGGAACCTGGGGGCCTGGAAGTGACTTGTGGTCCTCTAGATCCTCAAGTGTGGCCATTGACTGAATCCAAACTTCACAGAATAAATTCCCTTAATAAAAGAATTATTTTGTGTGAATCTGTGGAGTTTGGATTCAGTGAAAGGACTGCACTTGAGGACCTAGAAGGCTACATGTGGCCTCCAAACTGCAGGTTCCCCATCCTAATCCTTAATTTTTTTATTAACAAAAACCTATTTTCTCTCCTCCTCATTAAAAAAAGAAAAACAAAACCCTTGTAAGAAATAAGTATAACCAAGCTAAACAACTTTTATTATCAACCACTTCAAAAGGTGCTAACCTCTTTATTTTATAGACTATGAAACTGAGACCCAGAGAGGTTGGGACTTTCCCAAGGTCACCCAAATAGTCATTAGAAAAGCTCAGAACCCAAGTCCTTGGATTCCAGATCCACTCCCCTTTTCACTCTTTAGGATGGAGATGGATCTGCAGCCAGCGACCACAAGCTGTCCATCAACAGCACGCTTCCCCTGGGTGCTAATTCGTTCGTCTCTAACATCCACCTTTCCCATTGGTGCTGGCACCTGCAAGGAGCCGATCTCATTGGTTCCCACGCCGTTCCCAGGCCAGCGCCTGGTGATGGATGTTGCTGGGGCCAGAAAGGCAGGGGGGGGGGGGGAAGGGAAGGAAGGGGGAGAGGGAGACACCCAAACTCCTGTAAGGAAGCCTTTAATAAGCACTTTGGATGGCGGTGATGATGATGCTGAAGAGTGCCCGAGGGAGCTTGGCTGGGTGAGGGGATTGAGAAAGGAGAGGAGGCGTTGGAAGGAGCTGAATCAACAACCTCGGGATCGGGGGAGGGGGGGACAGGTGGGGAGGGGGGAAGCAGGCGGGAGGTGGAGCAGAGACTGGGGGAACCCTAAGGAGACTTTAGGAGCCCGTCTCTTGACTTCCCCGTGACTCAGTTTCCGAAGCTGTTAAAAGAGATTTATAACCTCAGAATGCCAGATCGACCAACGCTGCCTGCCTCGCAAAGCTGTCGTGAGGGTCAAAGGAGCGCAAAGCGCTTTTCAAATATTAAAGCGCTACGTTTGCTATTCTCATTGATGATGGTGATGGAGATGCTGCTGCTGCTGAAGAGAGAAATAAGGAAAGGGGTTGGAGGAGGGGGAGGGAGAGTGCTATTGTGGTCCAGAAAGGGCCACTACTTCGAGTCTTCACAAACAGCCAAGGAAACAGGCCCCCCAACCCCGACGTAACCCCACCCCAGCCGGTCCAACTTGAGCTTGGGAGATAGGGGAGCTTAGACTGTGGACCAGTTTTATCGCGCAGGCGCCGACTTCAGGCCTCCGAAACGTCTAGGCGTCGCAGGACGCCCATCCGGGCTTTTTGCCAGCCTCCCTTCTAGCTCTCCGACTTAGGTCTTCCGCTTTTCCACGCCTCTTCTCTTGCGCACGCGCAAACGAAGCCTGACGCGCTCTCGCCGTAGGGGCCCGACGCATCGCCCTAGACACTGGGCGGTGTGGGGAGGGGGGAGATGTGGGAATCTGGTTTCCGGAGGAAGTGACGTGTAGGTGAGGAAGGCCCGGACCTGTTAAATTGGTTAGTGGTTTCTTCTAGCGTATCGGGGTTGCTGGGATGCGGCTGAAATCGGGGGTTTTGTGGGGTCGGGAAGATTATAACCTGAAGCTTGGCTTGGCGCCCTAGTGTGGAGTCAGGGAGAGAAGACCCTTGGTCTCACACGCCTGAGGGGCGCCCACGTTACAACCAGAACCGGCTGCCGAGTCTGAGCAGGGCCCCCAGAGAAGGCCCTGCAGCCGTGGGGAGCAGCGTAGGCTAGTAAAAAGAGCTCTAGGGCGGGAGCCGGCAGAGAGCTGGGACTGAGTGCCGGGACTGAGGACTTGGGCGAGAAGCGTTTTGCCTCCAAACCTGTTTCCCTGGGTTTAAAATGGGAATCGTTGACTCCCGCCCTCTCAGGGTTCATGTCCAGCATTAAGATTGCAGTCTAATACTTAGGAAACGTAAAAGCCATGCAGTAAAAACAAATGTCTGTGTTGCTGCAGTTGAAATTGTCAGCTGCCCATCTGACTCTTCACTTAGCCACAGATTATCAGTTTAATTCAGGCAGCGTGTACTGAGCGCCTGCTACGTGCCAGGTTCGTCGCTGAAATCCTAGAGATTCTTACAAAAACCAAACAATCCAGAGGCTATACACAAGCAGTTGAAAATCCCAGGCTATCTGTTCCTACCTACCTAGCCACTTGTTGCCCTGGCGTCTGGAAGACCGGAGTTCAAATCCTATGCATGACCCAGAGCAAGTCACAACTTCAATTTGCCTCAGTTTCCTCATCTGCAAAACGGAGATGATAATAGCACCCATTTCCTAGGGTGGTAGAGATCAAACCGGAGTGCCATGGTAAACACTATATAAAAGTTAGCTGCTATTATTGTTGTTAGCAGTATATAAATGTTAGCTATTATTGTCATTCCCAGCATAATCAGTTGGGTAACAGAAGAGAAAGATAATTAGGAAATTAAATCTTGAGAAAATATAAAAGCATAAGAGCTAGAGGTTTTGTTTGTGTAGCTCCCATCCAGGAACTTCTGAATTAGGTAGGCATCTTTTCTTTAAACTAAAAGTCTTGGAAAGTTGCTTGGACCACTTGCTCATAGTTACACAACCAGTCGGTGTTAGAGGCCAGAACTGAACCCAGTTCATCCTGGGTCCAACAATAGCCCTCTATCCACCATACCAAGCTACAAAATAAAATAGAATTCAGCTCCACAGCTATTTGTTGGGTACCACCTATGTACAAGGCATTGTGTTCGGCTTTGGGGATACAAAGGCAAAAAAGACAGCAGCCCCAGCCATCAAGTAATTTACATTGTACTGGTGGAGAGCAACAGGGACACAATTGGTACAATTACTAGTGTGTAATACAAAGTGACTTCAGGAAGGAGATCGTTAATAACTGGGAGAAGGGGGAGGAGAAGGAGATTAGGAAAAGGCTTGGGCAGGAGGTGAAGTTAATTGTGCTTTGAAAAAAGTTAGGAATTCTACCAGGTAGAGGGGAGAAGGGACTGCATTACAGACATGGAATAATACAAAGTGTTGCAAGAAGTTGGAGATGGGGAACAGCTAACAGGCCAGTTTGGCTGAGACAGAGTGTTTTGGGGAGAGTACTGTGAAATGAGACTAGAAAGGTACTTCAGGAGATGGAGAGATTTAAATGTCAAGCTAAGAATTCTGTATTTTATCTAAGAAGTAATAGGGAGCTCTTGAAGATTTCTGATGGACATGCTCAGATCTGTTTTACTTACATCAGTGTGACAGGTGGAGGGTGGATTGTAGAAGGAAGAAAATGGAGCAAGGAGAACAAATTGAGCTATGATTTGGGGGTTGTCTACTGCTGCTCCCCAAAAGGGATGAATTTCAGAGTAAATATTTTGGGGGTTGTTCCTTTTTAAAAATAAGGAGACAAAGAATGGAATTGGAATCATATATATTGACTGTCCTTAGTTTTTCTATTACTCAGTAAGATTGGTTAATCGTTATCAATCATAAAAGAAAGAATTCTCTTAAGATTATTTTTTTGTGCCAGCATATACTTCTTATTTCTGTCACTTGGAGCATGCTTTGTAATTTATGTTCATTACCTCAGCACAGTAAATTGAATATGAAGTGAAGTCAAAGATACAGAACTTTCTTAGGCTTACCAAAAAATAACTTTGTTTTCTTTTGAGAGTATCATCTTCACTGTTTGTCTTGCTTGATACAGAGACCTAACACCATATATTTTTTAATACTTTAAAAATACTTTCTTAGGATTTTTCAAAATCCACTTTTTTGTTCAGTAGTATAAAATCAGAATCTGTTTAGGCACTATGGTCATCATATAGTAAATGCAAAGCTTAAACAGAGACAGCTGTATACTTTAGCCAATGAGCCACATACCCTTGACTCTGCTCCTTTCTCCTCCTTCCTCTTATCTTTAATTCCCTTTTCATTAAATCAGTCCATCCAATGCTAGGTTCTGGAGATAGAGAGACAAAAATGGAATAGCCCTTGCCCTGAAGGAGCTTACTTACATTTAATGGAAGAAACAACATATATACATATAAATAGATATAAAACATATGCCATGTAAATACAGGGTACTTTGTGGGGATGGGGATGGAGATGGAAGGAGAGTCTCTAGTAGCTGGAGGAAATCAAGAAAGACTTCACCAAGAGGAAACTAGGAATTCTAAGAGTTAGAGGTGACAGGACAGTATATTCCAAGTATGGTAGAGTCTATGCAAAAGCATAGAGATGAGTGGTAGACTCTTACATATGAGAAACAAGCCTGGTCCCTAAAGGGCAGGAAGAAAAGTAATGGATAATAATTCTGGAGAGGTGGGTTGGAGCCAGATTGTGATGAGTTTTAAACACCAAGTTTACATTTGATACTAGAGGCAGTTGTGAAGTCACTGAAGCTTCTTGGGGACAGAGGTGATATTGTCAGACTGTGCCTTTTCCTTGTGACCATTCCTGGGAATGATTTTTTTTTTAAAGGAGAGAAGAAATCTAGATGATTTTTGTCAGCTCTTTACTGTTTTCTTTCTACGTTTCTCTCTAAAGCACCATTTGCTTTTCATATTGATAAAATTATGCAATGGAAAGCTTTTCCATGCCCTTTAAAAAGCCTAAGAGAGATTTTGAAAGCTATTGAAAGGTGACAGGTTGATAAAGTAAAGAACTAATGTTCATGCAGGACATAAGTTTTTAAACTCAGCATTTAAGAAGAGGTATTCATTGTTCTTGGGGGAGTCTCCAAGGGAGACATTTCTGGTAGTCCTTTACTGAAAAACTCTCTTGTCAGGTCATTGACAGGACTTTCTTTCTGTCTTAGTAATTCTTTTTTTACTGTTGAGGAACTCAGCTTGAAAAAGACCTATCATTTTTCACTATCTCTCTTGTTGACCTTTATTTCTGACTTTAACTTTTGTAATACAAATATCTTCTTTGGGGGAAAAAATCTTACAGTTTCATCATAATGAGTTGTATTACAAATACTTCCTGTGTTGCTAAGGTAGTGTGCAAATAACTGTTACCTTTTGCCCTAGAATCAGTGGGTCACTTTCCCATCAAATTCCTACTTTATTCCAGCAGCCTAGTCTCTCGGCCTCCAACTCTGTCATTTTAATCCTACTTTATTACATCTCTCCCATCCATCATCCCTTTATCTCCATGCCTAGTCATCACCCTATTTCAGGCTCACATCTTCTCTTACCTGGACAATAGTGATAGCCTTCTACCTTCTGCTCTCTCACCTTTGATCTGTTCTCTACTCAGCCAAAATATTCTTTCACAGTCCCAGCTCAAACTATGTTACCTCCCAATCAAAAGCTTTTTGAGGATCCTTATCTCTTGTAGAACTGAATATAAATTCTTTAGCCTAAGGCCTTCCATAAGCTGACTGGTGCTTCTGTTTCCAGCCTTTTTTCACATTACTCCTTAAGGTACTCTCTATGTTCCAACCAAATGAGACCATTAGTGCTCCTTGACAACAAATTCCATCTCTTACCTTCAGCCCCATCTGCATGGCATGTCCTTTGTTATAGACAAGGATATTGGTAGAACTCAGAGTTAACCCCTCCCCATTCACACACACCCCCAAACACATAGTCCCACAACACCGATTAGAACTATTGGGAGCACCGCTTACCTAAGACAGTTTGAGTTAACTTTGCTTTCAGGTAGATTGACTTAGAACACAGCCTCTTTGGGCAAGAAGACTATAAAAGTGATTTTTAGGTCCTTAATGAGGAGCTTCTGAGATCCCAGGGATCCTGCTTACCCTACTGTTATCTTCCTGGAATGCTTTTATCTACAGATATTTGAACATATTTTAGTTAGTTTGTTTAAACACTTGGACTTTGAGTGATCCCTTGAAGGAGGACCAATGCGAGAGGATGAGAATCTTCTACTTTAAAAATCTTTATCTCCTTTAGGGTTTAGTTCACCTATCACTTACACTTTAGCTGTCTATATGATACATTTCCCTTCCATCTTCAGATTCCCTTTATAAAGTAAAACAATTTATATAGTGTGTGTGTGTGTGTGTGTGTGTGTGTGTGTGTGTGTGTGTGTGTGTTTGGAGATCAAGAGCTAAAAGGTACATCAGAGGTCAGTCTAAGCCCCATAATGTGGTTGTGGATGTGGAAACTTAAGACCTGTATTATACTCCCCCAATATCACATAAGCCCCTTAGAGTTATATAATTTGCTCTTTGCACTTAATAACCATTAAATATTTGTGGAAGTAAATCCTCTCACTCAAATACTTTTTTATTCTTTTCTGGGTATATAATGTTAATATCTATGTGCTTATTTTGGGCATGAGGAATAGGACAGTGACTTACAAATATGTAAAAAAAAATAAAGGAAGAAGAAAAGAAAGATTGACTTACAAGGTTCTTAATTATGTTCCAGCCACTCTACCTGGTAGAGAAGAAGGTATATATCTTTGGGACATAGGTATTTGTGCAAATAGATGGCTGGAGAGCTGCCTTGGGAAAAGAAAGGGAACAAAAACGTATGTATAATACAGAAACATTTTCCCAGCTTGTGATAGAGTCTTACATTTTGTTCAGTTCAGTAGTTTCTAACTCAAAGGCTTTTTTTTTTTATGGAAGGTTTGTTAGAAACATTGACTGGCCCATTTAAACACGTAATAGACCAAAATACTGTACATTTACAATGAAAAAATTAGAAAACATTATTGTAGTATTAGGCATTACACAAAACAATAAATTGAATAGTATATTGGATTTGGGGGGAGCGTAATTTATCTTTAATGCTAGTGCTTGCAGAAAAACAGTTTTAATTGGTACAATAAAAATAATGCTGGGTTTGGAGGCAGATAACTTGCTTTTGAATTCTGACTGCCATTTAAAAATATCTGTCTGTCCTTAGACAAATCACTTAACACCCAAGTCTCAGCTTTATTGTCTCTATAGAATAAAGGGATTGGATCACGTGGCTTCTGTTGTCCTTTCTGCCCCTAAATCTATGCTTCTATGCATTAGAGGAGACTGTTGCAAAGGTAGCAGGAAATGTGGGCAGATTCTGTAGGAAATTTCTAGGCATTTTCAAGAACTTTTAAAGGTTGATGACACACTGGTTCTTTATGGTCAATAAAGTTAATGCCTTTTTTTGCTAGCATTACTTTTATACTTAATGGGTTGCTTTTTGGTTCATAAATGGAAAAGAGAAGTATATATATATGAAAGATTATATAAGATACAGTTAAATTAGCTGTGAGTGGTAAAAAAGGAAAATAGAGAAACAGCTATATATGACTCCTCTGAACTAGGAAGAAAAGAAATAATAAGATATAATGGTAGACAGCTTTCCCATGCTGACCATGAGATGGCTCTGTTAAATCAAGATAGTTTCAGAAAAGCCTGAAATCTGAATTGTAGGGAATAAAGAGGAACCAGATGCTGTGAGTTTAATCAGCTTTGAGATACATACACAACTTTCTGAATTCTGCTGTTTTATTCAGAGAGGGCTTATAGTCTTAGTGAGCCTCAGATGGATTTGTAAAAGGTTCCCCTAATTTAAATCCTGAAGTTTTCTGGCACTACAATATACAGGTAACAGCCTGGGGTGATTTTTTTTTTATAGTAACTTTTTTCCCCTTTTGGTTTTCAGGGTGGAGTTATTTGCTTTTTCCTTTTTGGTTTTGTTGTTGTTGTTGTTGTTCTCTTTTTTTTTTTTCCTGTTTTGAGGACAATCCATTCCTAGTTGGGCAGAAGACAATCTACTAGTCAACCACTGGCTTAAAGTATTCCAGATTATTAAAACTGTTTCAGGAGAATTAACATATTGTAGATATTTCTCAATTTCCTACTAAAATTTCATGTCACTTAGCTATACTTATGCCAAGAATATTTGATTCCTTTTGCCAGTTTTTGATCTGGTATGAAATATCATTTCTAGTGACAGATAACTTGAATCTGGTGTCTACCCTTCTATATGCCTTTATGTAAACATGTCATATTTGGGTTTTTTATCTACTTCATCAAAATGTTACAAGAATTGTTTTTTTCTGAAATACTGAGGTCTTTGGAGACATAAGATGTAAAGTGTTATTGTTTTAGGATTGTGGCTGTCTAGTCTTTTACAACTCTTCATGAACCCATTTGGGGTTTTCTTGGCAAAGATACTGGAGTGGTTTGCCATTTCCTTCTCCAGATCATTTTGCAGATGAGGAACTGAGGCATACAGGGTTAAGTGACTTGGCCAGGATCACACAGCTAGTAAGTGTCTGAGAACAGATTTGAACTCAGTGCTTCCTGACTCCAGGTCCAGCACTCTATCAACTGTACCACCTGCCCTATTTTAGAATAGTGAAGGTTATTATAGGACAAAAGCAAAATATAGAGTGGAAATGAATCACATCAAAATTCAGAGAAGGGAATAGTCACAATTTAGGAAATAAAAATTTTGTATTTGAGATTTCTCTTTGTTTTGTTTTATTTTTAATGGTTCCTTTAGAGCAAGTTCACTACAAAAAAAAACTAATAGGACCACTACCACCCTAACTCATCCACTAACCCCTTCCTCAAACTAATTTCAACCCCAAATGACTTGGACCAAATTCAGTCTTGTAACCTAGAGGCTAAATGATCTCATAATTCATTAACATTTTCGGAGCCTTTTGTAATCCACTGGGAAGAACCGTGTTCAAAGGACTGATAATAAAGACAACAGTATAATTATTTTTCTGTAAAGACTGAACCTTTAGATGTCAGTCAGCATATTTATTTTGTAGATTGCTTACGTTGGTGTTTTCTGAAGATACATTAGTGTTAATTGTGACTCTGGTAATCTGTTTCCCCATTCTCCTTACCAAGCAAGCTTACTTTAAAAAAACATAATTTGAATGCAGTAAATGCTTATTTAAGCATAGCCTAGTTAATTACAAAAAAAAAGTATAGCAAGGCAGTAACAGATAACAATTTGATTATATCAGCCATATACAGAAAACATAAACCATAAATACAAAGTATTGTGCAAAGGAATCAGTTATATTGGATCACAAATGTTTCTCAATTTCTCGCACAATAAAATCTCTGCCAATTTGCATGATTCATCATGACTCATCTTTCTTTTCCTAAATGTTTATTGGACAGTTCTAGAATATTTCATACTAATATGTTTATCATTCTTTTCCATTTGTGTAGGAACTATCCACTGGCTTTCTCTCGAGATGTCATCTCTTTCAGAATATGCCATACGAATGGCTCGCCTAAGTGCTCGAATATTTGGAGAAGTTGCCAACCCCACTGATTCCAAATCCATGAAAGTAGTGAAGTTATTTAGTGAACAACCTTTGGCCAAAAGGAAGGAAACTTATGACTGGTATCCCCCTCACAATACCTATTTTGCTCTCATGAGGAAACTCCGTTTCTTTGGTCTTTACAGGTAATGAAGAAACAGAAACTGGGGGTGGTGAAAGATTTCTGATAGATGAGAATATAGGCAAGATGCCTAAAAATCTTTCTGCCCTTTAGGACACCTATCTTTGTGTTTATATATACTCTTCAAGGTAAAATTGAGAGAAGGCGAAAGACTTCTTCAAAATATAGCTTGCAAACTTTGACAAACAAAAAACTGGTTAAAATTGTCCAGTATATACTTATAGTTAGACATCCACACTTTTAATGAGTCTTGAATGATGCTGGGAAAAGCAGGTACAAATACCGTGCAAAGAAATACCGTGCAAAGAAATACCAGAAATGTTGATTGTATTCCATAATACTGATAGCAGGTCAACAGCTTCAGCTGTTGATTTCTGGCCCCAACCTCTGATCTGCTTATTAGGTGTGGGAACCTGTATCATTCTTATAGTAGTGCTTTCCCTGGCACTATTATTTCTACCCACCCTTTAGGCAGTTTAATTATCTTTGTACCATTTTTTGATGTACTATTTTGTTCTAATTAAGCTGCAGACTGCCTTTAAGGTTTATGTTTACATTTAAATTTAACGGAATCTTATACCTGTTTTGTTCATTGCAGAGAGATTTAACCTGTAGGAAAAGGAAAATGGGACTCAGGCAAGAGGAAAGATAGGATCAGATGTCTTTAATTTTAGAACTCTCATGTTAGCATTTTTTTTAATTTGACATGTCATTGAGATACAAAAATAATAATGCTATTTCTACTAATGCATTAGAATTAATAAGAGAATATATTTGCCACTCATAATAGCTAGACACTAACATATTAGTACAAAATTACTTGTTCCCTCATACAATATTATACGTTATGGTTATGTCTATCATGTTGCTTTTTCACAAAATATTTTTAACTTGAGGCAAACCATACTTTGGGTATGTCTCTCTTTGCTGACAGCTGGTTTTTGTCCAGTGACCACAAACTTATTTTAATCACAATTTTAACAAAATAAAAGGGCAAATCTATTGGGAAAACAGTCATAATATATATAATGTGAAAAATCATATCTGTGCCACTGTGTCCCAGCATTACCTTAAAAAACTTATTTTTTTGTATCTAGTCCTCTGGGACAAGAGAAATTAGTGTATAAAATCTAGTAACCATATAGACAAGCTAAATCATTCTCTAAATTATGGTGTAATCTCATGCAAGTTGTAAAAAATAAGTGAACCCAGTTATTTAAGACATTGACAAATTAAAGCCAATAAGATTTAGGGAAGAAGCTGTAAAGATTCCTTTTATATATTGTCTGTCAGTAGGTAAAGCCAATCCATTTTAACCTATATGGATGCTAGAAGTTTTTGTTATAACCTTCAGAGTAAAAATTAAATGAGTGCCTCTAGATAAAGAGTGGCGGTAGATACCTACAATATAAGAAAGTAGACGAGGTAGAGAGAAACAACAATATCCAATTATTCCACCTCAGCAGGCAGCTTGTTTTGAGAACTGCTACCCAGGAAACAGGAAAGGAAGTAACCCTCTCTCTAGCATACTCTTTTAAGAATACTAAAGTGGACTGCAGAAAGGACACCTTGTCATAGTAACTCTTGATGCTGGGCAACAAATTTTTTTCAGATCTACAATAGGATGAAATGCTAAAGGTTTTTGCAGCTAACTTGCTTAGAGAATAAACTCTTTTCTCTTCAATCATGATAGCCTAACATAGCACTCTTCTAGACAGAAGGATTCTAATTCACATTTTATGGTCTTAGTATGTACCTTTGCCTTTCTCTTGTGTTGGCACTAAAATATTAGTTACTTATTTTAATTTTAAAACTCTTAATGAAGTTAGATGTCAGAAAGTCTTAGAAGTATATATTGAATGACATAATACTTTACCTATCCAGAATATAGCAGAAAAGGAGGAATGGGGAGGGAGAGGGGGGAAGACGTCAGAATGGCCAGGATAGATAAATATATCATAAAGTCCATATATTAAAATTCATGTACTTAACCCATAAAAGAACTCCTCAGACCCTCACCTACATCTCTGGACTTTTACTTTATATACAGTCCTTAAAAATGTAGTTGTCTTACTTTTAAGCTCACAGCAGATTAGAATCAGCAAATTAGAAAGGAGGAGAGGAGCTGCTATAGATATACGCATTAACAGGAGTGAGATCTAACTGCTAGGAGCCTGGTAGCAAAGAAAGAAACAGAAAAACAATTATTAAAAAAATACACAATTCTAAAAATACAGTCTCGGACCTTTTAGTAGGGGGGAAATTAGTCTTCATTCACAATATCACTGTACTGCTCCCTGCTTCTCTCTCCCTCAGCTCTAATCTGACCAACTTTCTCTGGGCTCTGTTCCACATGTTCAGCAAGCTCCTCCCACCACAGGCTTCATGTGACTCAAGCAGGTCACATGGTTCTATTAATGGATAGGAAAGATTTTCACATTTACATTGTCATTACAGCTGCTAACCTTGCTTCTGTCTCTCCTAGAATCACTGAAATACTCTGATACAGTTTTCATATAACATGGGTCCTGGGATGTTTTTGGTTTCTTCCAATACACATGAATCTTGACTTTTGTTTTGATGGGGAAAGTGAAGAAGAAAATTAATTTGGATACAAATTAATGTACAAATTATAATTTGTACATTATAATAATTTATGTTCATAATGATGACTGTCATTAAGAAAGAGTTAAATTGTTTGGTATCTTCTGCTTTATAAGTTAGGAAAGCATATAATGTTTAAGTTAAAAAATGAATTAAAATAAACAAGTTTTGTTGCTTAAAGATGTACATTCTCAGCTTTCCAAGCCAAGGGTTCCCACTGGCTGAGGGTTTTTTGTATGTTAGGATCAAATATGAATACTATTTGTGGGAAGTATAATAAATATAGATTAGTTTCATTTGCAAAATAGTTTTAGTTCTAATACATATCCTAACAACTAACAAACGTTTCTTGGAGGCTTATTTTTTTAGTTGTCAGAATACAGGCAGCCCTCTACCTTACACACACTCAGTTCACAAGTGATCTGTACTGACGAACAACCCTTTGGAACCTGATATCCACGGCTTCTGAGCTCCCTCCCACCACCAACACCCTTTCCTGCCCATGTCCTCCTTTATGGCCTAGAACTCTTGCGTTAGCATTTTCTTAATTTGACATGTCACAGAGATACAAAAATAATATGTTCTTTCACCTAAGCCATTTCCTGATGGTTTGCTCCAGCACAATTGCTGTGGTAGGTAGCTTCAGGAGTCCCTGTACATTTTCTTCCCTGTTTTCTTGCTGTTTAATCTTCCTTTCTATGCTGCAAGAGAAACTTTGCAGCTTCTAGAGAACCTCAAGATTTTGCTTTCATTTCCTTAGTTGACTTCTGGCCTCACACAGAATTTCAGGAATCATGGGGGATTTGCTATGCAGACCTACTATTATGGACCTCAGGTATATCATTAGCAAAATAGATTCATAAACCAGCCTAGAAGCTTAGCCACAGTTTACATCATTGTTTCTATGGGAACAGGCATTCTGAATTTCAAACAACTCACTTACAAATAAACTTTTGAAATGTAACCTAGTCATAAGTTGGGGGCTGCTTTGTATTTTCCATAAACCTAGTCAGGCATGTTCCCTTGAAAAAGTCAAATATTGATAACCATTATCATGATCATTATCATCATTTATATATCACTTTAAGGTTTGTAAATCATATTACATGTGTTTACTTATTTGAACTCTACAAGAATCACCAAAGAGAACATTGCTATTTGAATGTACTTTAGCATTTTTAGTTAGAGTTAACTGATTAGTCATTCTCTTTTTCTCTACTCAGAGATGAACATCAAGATTTTAAGGAAGAGCAGATGCGACTAAAGAAGCTTCGTGGAAAAGGCACACCAAAGAAAGGAGAAGGGAAAAGATCAGCTGCAAAGAAATAGTGTTGGACCAATCAATGACTGAGATCAGAAAGAAGTTCACATGCTTGTTATTTTTCCACTCTCAATAACAATAATACAGCTTTCCTAAATTGATGGTTATTAGTCCAAGAATTATCCCTCTCACCTCATCACTCATCATGCTGAATTAGGATTGGATTCTTGAACATATTTTGGGCCTTAAAAGTTATTTTGGCCTTAAGAGTTGTGTGAATATGTCATCTATTGTATTCTCAAAGAAATTATCAATATGTAAGTATTTGCTAATTTTCTAGCCAAAAAAAAAAATATCCTTACTAAATTAGCATCCTGTGGTTGCTTCATCAACCCAACTAGCCACTAATTCTATGCATCCACATTTTTTCCCTTCCCTACCCACTCTTTTTACTTAGCCAGATTTATTCCACCTAACTGCCCATTCATTCACCCATTTTCTTCACTGTCCTTTGAACCATACTGCCTTTAACCTGTCTACAAGCTCTTTTTCAAGTTATCTGGCAAGATATTTATGTGTCTATAGGAAGGAAGGAAGCAACCAAGGAAGAAGGGGAGGGGAGATTTATTAAGTATCTTCTAGGAGATAGGTGCTATTATTATCCTCATTTTAAAGTTGAGAAAACTGACGCCAAGAGTTTAAATGACTTGTCCAAGGTCAAACAGCAAGGAAGTATCTATGGCTGAATTTGAATCCAGGTCTTCCTGACTCCAGGCCCACAGTTTTATCTACTTTGCCACCTAGCTGCCCTTAAAAGACATAACTGGGGAGATGGATGAGTATGTATGTTGAGAATTATATTTATTGAAATGGTGGTGTATATATATATACATACATATCTACATATGTGTACGTATATACACATACAAAGAGAGAGGGTTGGGTGACTATTAAGAGTATAATATTTTGGCAGTAGGTCCTAAATTAAATTATAAGAGCCATTGTAGCCTATAGCAGCTATGAATATGCCAGCCTAATTCTGAATTGCAAAATATAACAGACTCTCCACATGTAAGACAGAACCAAAACATTCAAACACCAGGAAGCCAAAGCCATCATAGGAACAAAGAAATGTATACATAGTAACAATGCAGGGGGCACCATCATCCCCAACCCTTCCCCCTGCTAGGGCCTTCCCACAAACTAACACTCATAACTTGCTGCCTGCTTCTCTCTCCCTCAGCTCTAATCCGACCAACTTTCTCTGGGCTCTGCTTCATGTGTTCAGCAAGCTCCTCCCACCACAGGCTTCATATGACTCAAGCAGGTTACATGGTTCTATTAATGGATAGGAAAGATTTTCACATTTACATTGTCATTACAACTGCTAACCTTGCTTCTGTCTCTCCTAGAATCACTGAAATACCCTGATACAGTTTTCATATAACATGGGTCCTGGGATGTTTTCGGTTTTGTCCGATACACATGTATCTTGACTTTTGTTTTAATGGAGAAAGTGAAGAAGAAAATTAATTTGGACACAGTTGCTACAGTTGCCCAAGCCAGCATTGATTTAAATCAACATTGTGGAATGTGACAATAGGATTTTTGAGATGTAGGAACCCTTAAAAAAATCACCTAGTCCAACCCATTACTTTTACATATAAGGAAACAGGCCCTGAAAGGTTGCCTGTCCAATATTACTCAGCTAGTTAGTAGCAGAATCAGAACTTGAATCCAGGTTTCTTGACTTCCAGTCCTATGCACTGTCTTGTGTAGTATGTTGGTTGTAATTAGGAATAATTCTAAATCCAATATTGATTTTAAGCTTATTCCTGGTCCAGTGGGAATCCTATTTGTCATATTAGAACAAACAAACCTTTTAGAGAAAAATTACATAGGTGTTATCACTAAGATCCAAATTGTAAAGAAAGACAACTTCCTTAAAGGGGTGTTTATTTTGGGCATATCCTCTCCCAAAAGCCACAGGGCTTTATATCCTAATGTAATTTTGAATCAAATATCTTTTTTTAATGTGGCAGAAGACACAGGGATATAATTCGAACATGTAAAGGTCCTAGACAGTAAGATGGTATGGTGTAATTAACTTAGGGTTAAGTGTCTAAAATGGAGCTGAACCAAATTGAGGTAAAAAGGTACTCTTGAATATTGCACTCTCCGGTAAGAAAGAAGTGAACAGCATGAAGAAAGCACCAAATTAGGAAGGGAAGAGGGAAAAACGTAGACAATTTCAAAACAGCATCTTGAAAATGACAAGCTACAAAGATTCAAAGTTAGAGAATATTGGCTTGCTCAGAGGAGAGGCCAAAAAGGGAATCATTGTGTAGGGAAGCTGATAGTAAGCCCTAGAAAGGACTCAATTTTGTTTTAAACCCTGAGTGGCCAACAAACAGTCATGGCAGTGGCATATTTGGTTTGAAAGGAAAGCAGTAGCTCTAGCAATGGAGGCCTGTGCTATGGAAGGCTTAATTTAGTACTTAAAACTGATATTTGCTGAGCATCTGAACATGAAAGACTGATAGTAAATGTTTCTTTAACAGAGAAGAACTACGCCCTGAGGCCGTAGTTTTTAAGAGAAAATCCACAGTAGTCACAGTACAATTTAGAAATAAGAGGGAGGAGACATGAGAGAATAAATACTGGATCCCCACTTTGTCTCAGTTCCACCTGTAGACATCAGTTGTTAAAAGGATCTTACTCATCTAATATGATTCTTGGCACATCCCATGTAGGAAACATACACTGTATTGTTGACAACCCAGGGCCTTAACTGCATTGGGGAATTTGAGAATATTGTTCCATTTTCCAGTTCCTAGTTCCCAGCTGGAAAACACCTATGCTAATTACTTGTTTTTAGGACTCCCTGGGTACAAAATTCTGTATAGAGCCCTCTGGTGCACCACTCCACTGGTAATTCAGTTCCACAAGCCTTTACCTACTATGTGCTAGGTGGTAAGACACAAAAAACAGCTCCTGCTCTCAAGCTCGTTCTCCTGGGGGATACAACATTAAACAGGTAAATGTAAGATAACTGAAGACCACAATCATTTATTAAGCACTCATTATGTGTCAGGTACTGGGATAAGCACAATTTGAGATATCAGCACAACATCCACAGCACAACAAGAGTAGTTAGAGCTAAATCCCAGGAGAGAAGTCAGAGGAAGGGTTATAAATTTTAGAATCATACACATAAGTAATCATTGAGGTTGTGGAAGTAGATGAAATCACCAAGGAACACAATAAAAAGAAAAAGCTTAGCACAGGTTAGCTTTCCAGCACTTAGCACAGTGCCTGGCACATAGTAAGGACTTAATGTTTATTGACTAACAAAAGGGCAAGAATAAATCTGTAGTTAATGCTCACATTAAGGGATTGTTCTCTAAAAGTTCTTAAGGATGAACAACATATCTTTACATTAGCATGTCATATACTTTCATGAAACATCCAAACATATAAGTCTTTATAATTATTTGTATAATTTTAAAATAAATTTGTGTACAATATCTAGATAGATAGATATCTAATGATATCTAATGCCAAACTTTATTTTTAAAAGTCCCATGCTTTTATCCTAGTCACTGGATGGGTACCTCTGAGAGCTTAATTTTGCATTTTTTGTCTACATTTTCCCTTAATCACTATTGCTTTTTGTTTTCCCTTAGCTATTGGCTTTCAGTTAAATTTAGGTAAAATGAATAGGTAAACATTGATTTTTTTTTCTTTACATCTTCAAGGGGAAACAGTCCAAATAACACATTTGGCTACCCTGTCTTCGTATAAAATTCTGTTTGCTTCTGAAAAAACAAATCACATCTCAACATCAACTAGAGTACATTCTGAAAAAAAAAAATAGAGATTATTTCTTGACTTGCTTTAATGATAATTTTAGTTTTTAAAGGGTGGAAGAAGCAATAAGGTTAATTCTATCCTAGATCTAATTCTCACTAACAGTTGAGAATTGGTTTGTTGGGAGTAGAAATGAAGCTTTGTTGGGGTAGAAAACCCTTTGGGAAAAAATTACATTCCTTATGATTTGTGATAGAGAAGAGGAAAGACAGGAATAGTCCAATGTAAACTCTAGATTTTGGGAGGGTAGATTTCAAAGGGTTCAGAGGAAGGCAATGAAGGAATCCACTGATAGAAATTCTGTGAGGAAACTAAGACTAGAAGAATGGTTCAGAAGTTCAAGAATGAGATTCTGAATCAATACAAGAAAAAAATTCTAATGAAGAGGAAGAAAGGGAGCTGTTAGAAATGAGAGGGGACACACAGGAAAACTCACCAACCAGCTTGAATTTTTCAGAGTTAAAAGGAACCTTGCTGGCTTATTACAACCCACACTTTAAAAATCTCCCAAACAACTGGTACTGTTGGTACCCCTACCTTGCTTTCAGCTGTTTTGAGGAATTTGGCCAATAATTCTTACCAGAGCAGGGAGAAAAATATAAATTCTAGCTTTAGGCCAACTACATTATATTTATAGACTGCTCTTGTGAAAGCTCAAGATACTTGTGCTTTCTACTAGTGTTTCAGTGTGTTCCTTTTATCTGTTTGGGTTGGTTTGTTAGGGGGAGAGAAATCCCACTAACCAGTGCATTCTAATTTTATGCTTTTTAACTTCTCTGGATTTAAACCAGTAATCTGGAATCTTAAAGCAAATAGACTACCTATTGTGTGGCTAATTCTCTTCAGTTTATTCCTACCTAATTATTACATGTCTTCATGATAGCAGGAAGATTAATCAACCTTCTACTTAGCCCACATCAGCCAGCCTCTCCTATTTGGATGGAAGCATTCATATGGCTTTGAGAAGTCCAAGGAAGAAGTAAACTTTTTTAAAAAGATTACTTTTACTTCCCTTTCACCCAAAGACTGTATAACTACTTGGAGAATATTGTTTTGACTTTGTAGCACAGGAAGGCTGCAGAGCATGGCAAAAAAAGTTCTGAGTATTCTTCAAGTCTACCTTTTATTGCCCTTCTTAAATGAAATGCATTCACTTTTTTTTAAGGATTAAAAACATCAGCTAAACAACAGTAATACATTCTAGAAGGCTGAGATAAGGAAACAAGAGTAAAACTTTAAGTAGTGAAATAAATGGAAAAACAAGAAACATCCAAGAACTGCAAAATTAAAACAAGCATTCAAGAGTATTGACTCAAAAAAGGCCTCATGAAACACAAGTGAAAAACAGTAGAATGGCCTAGCTAGGGGGAAATCAAAGTACCTAGAAACAGAAAGGAAATCTAGAGGTTATTTAGTTCTACTTCCTTATTTCACCTATGAGAAAGTATACTGAGGCCAAAACTCAAATGGCAGAACTGTGACCAGAATCCAGGTGTCATACTTCTAGACTGGTATGTTCTTTCCATGACCACATACTGCCTCAAATGGTTTGAAGTCTGAGGAAAAGATCCCAGCCACAATTCAGCCTTTTCTAAGCCCCAACTTATGACCTTTCTGATAAGATCAGCTAGATCATAGTTGAGTAGCATTCAGAACCTGTCCTTAAAAGTGGAAGCTGAAGGTAAAAACTACATAGATTTTGTGGCCTTTCAAAGTCACTATTTGTTCTTGCTGCTTCCAAATTTTGAGGATTGATCTTATATCAGAAGTTTGGAAAGAAAGGTTTGGCAATGGCAATAGAATTAAAGCAAGTATAAATTTATTTCTAATTCTTACCACTTCAACCCTTGATAACTGAGGCATAGCATGTCTGTTCTATATTTAGGATGGGTTACAACCTCAATGTCTAGGACTATCATCAACTTTAAGCACACCCCCCAGCTCTCCTTAGCCCCTCTTTCTTACCTTCTAATGCCCTAATAAACAACCCTTTTGTTCTGATTTTAGAAAGCCCAGTAGGTTGCTGAGCCATTTGCTATGACAAGGAAGTAAAGAGATGGAGGTGTTGGTTTGTGACAGGATGGTAGGAAACAGTACCAATTCCATGTATTTTACTTCTTGAAGGAACCACTGACTGAGCAGGGGCCACCATCTGGATTAGGCAAGGAGCACAGAAGGCTACTTGTTCAACAATACTTCCCACACATATATTCTACCAATTGAAGATTTATTTGGGTTAAAATCCTTTTTTTTTTAAATGAAAATAACCCCAGAGAAGGATAAGCCAGTCATACACACTAAGGGTCCATTACTTTGAACAGATTAACCTTTACCAGACAGTACTCCAATGAATGCATATCCTTGTAGCTTCATCTGGATCATGGTTGGGTTAAGAAGCAGTGCCCAGAAAAGTTAGAAGTCAATGATGTTTGTGATTACACTGGACGTGGCAACCATGATAGCTCCCAATTAGGGCCTGATATAAGACCTTAGTATGCTGTGAGTCCTAAGAATGTTAACCACTTTGGTAACAAAGACATTGTGAAATGATGGATCCGCACAACCTATGGCTCAGCAAGGAGTATAATATAAAGGGCAGTCCCTAAAACATACCAGGAATCTGGAAGACAAGACTGAGCCTGGGATTATAGCAAATAGCAGTTTCAGGAAAGGTACTTCAGCACCAGGACAATACCAGTTCTAGATGTCAGAGCATGCATATCCATAAAGGAATGTCAGAAACCAGGAAATTTACAGGAACTAAAAAGTAGTGTGATTAGAACAGGTAGAAGGTACCAGTAACAAGGAGACTGGTACACAAGCAAATATTTTCCGAGCCAGAAGTTTTTTTTATATAATTCCTGATACAGCAGAAACCAGTCCTGGAAATTGCCCTTCACTGTAGCTATATATTATACACACCTGGCAGATCCTCACACAACTACTATGATATTGCAACTCACCAAGCCCAGATGCTGAAACAACTATAATTTCTTCTTTAACACAGGTTCCAGAGTTCAGAGAGGATAAATGCCCTACCAATTAAAACACAGCTGATTTAAAGAGATGTGAACTAAATTGATGGGTTTTTCCCCCCAACAATATAATACTGTCTTTAATAGGGAAGATTGCATAAGTCAGTAGAGAAAATAATTTCTCTGAGGGAGTGACTGTACAGAAGGAAAAGCAGAAGGCCAGAGACTGAGCCTTGGGAGACATCTGGGGGATGAAGGTGGGAGTTAGGAAGAGGAGGATGCCCAGTTACAAGCAGTCTAATGGAGACACAGGAAGGGAACCAAAATAATGTCACAAAAGCCAACCAAGAAGGGACTTTTTGAGAAAGGGGGACTCAGTTGTTAAATGTTGCTGAGCAGCCAAGGGGAAAAAGATTAGGTATTTGGATTTGGCTAGAAAGAGGTCACTGGTAAACTTGGCAAGAGTAGGATCAGTAGAGCGGTGGGGGGAAAGCTAAAATACTAGAAATGGAAGTATTTTTTATTACTAAGTACAAGAAATAATACCTCCAGGATGTCATCACATTCTTTCAGGTTCAAGGGCACATAGGGCTTTTTTTGTTTTTCAAAATTACCTAACCATTTCTGATCTAATTTTTCTAACATAGCATCATAGCCAAGAAGAAAAACTTTATAAATCAGTGCTAGGTAATTTAATAACTTAGGAAACTGGTTTTTATGTTTCTCCTTTCTGATTACTATGCTATTACTATTTTATAACTTCTAATTATTTTATTACCTTAAATTTTTTTTAATTCTGGTTTCCTCCAATGATACTAAATTAAGTTGTAGGTGTTATATCTTAATATTCTTTTAAAATATCTATTAATTGCTGGGGAAATTTAAAGAGGTAAATAAGTATACTACATGTTCTTTACCCCTAATTCCTATCTAAGTTAGCCCTGTGGTTTTTTTCTTACTTTTTCCTCAACTAAGGGGGCAGGAATCACACCTCTTGAGCTTCCTGCTGTGTTTGACTGAGGTTGAGGATAAACACATGCAGTCTTCTTGTTGGCTCCTTCAACTCCTCCCATGTCTTTCAGTACAGATATTCTTGAAACTTTGATAAACTTCAAGAAAATACTAAAATCCTGGGAGGGACTGGAACAGGAGATAAGCTCTGGGTTCACTGCTGTTGCCATTAGAGCAACACCTTACAAAGAATGTACTAAAAAAAATAGCTAACAAAGAAAATTAAAACCAACCAAAAATAGAAATTAAAGTAGGGGAAAGGAAAGTATTGATGTCTACAGAATAATTAAAGAAGGAATACAGATGGAAAAAGAAATAACAAGGCATTCTGAGAAAACTCCCTCAAAAGATTAAACCACACATTTAGAAAAATTAAAACTGAAAAGAAAGTCACAAGGCTAAATAAAAGCCAAAAAAAAAATTCATACTGAAACTAACACTAAATTTTTTTTTAAAGAAAAAGGTAAGATGTGGTGAAAATAATGAAGAAAATGACCAACAAAGAGTATGTAATAGAAAACCTAGCACACCAGATTTACTGTATGGGAAAAACAAAATTTGAGAAAATGAAGAACAACCAGATTTTTTAAAAATCTTGACAATATGAAGAGTAAGTCAAGATTCTGCAACTTCAGGATTACTGCTATCCCCAAACAATTAGAAAAACAAAAAATCCTGAATATTGTTTCAGAAAATCATTTTTAAAACTTTGTAAAATTAATAAAAGCAAATAGTATCTGAATAGAAAGAATTTATGGGACTGATAATAACCTAAGATTCAGTACTATAATAAGAAAAAATCCTATAAGCTTTAAGATGACAGAAATAACATACTAAGGCACAATAATTCAAGATCCCAAGACTTTTTAAGGAAATTAAGTGACAACCAGAAAAACTAAAATAAAATTTGTGTAAAACTAATAAGCATGAGCTCACCCCAGAATTTTCTGCCTAGCAAAATGACAAGAGGGAACTATTCAAAAAGCATTTAGACTTTTGAAAGTTCCAGAGAAACTTAAGTACTTCAAGAAGTCTTTGATCAACTTGACAAAAAAAAAAAGTGACATAAACAAAAATAAACCGATTCCTCACAGAATGTGAAAGCCCACAACTTTAGCCAACCTGTATCACAGAATGTTGTATAAGGATGTTTCAGATAAACAAAGGGAAATTCAAGAGAGGAAAGGGAAGGTAAACGGGGTAATCCCAAGACAAAGATTCTTACTTTGACTAAGGGGAAATCCAAGCTAAGGAAATCTAATACAAGACAGGAATTTTGTTTAGAATGGTTTTGTTACATTCGGCTTATTTAATTGTAGTAAGAATTTTAAAAGTCTGTATTTAAAAGAAATTTAAAAGTCTGTCACTAAAATAAGCTTAGTGACAATCCCCCAAAATAACAAAAGATAAAAATCTAACTATCATATAACATTAATTGTAAGTGGACTGAATTTTCTAGTAGAATAGAAAAAATCAATGGAATGATGGGAGGGGGGAAGAAAAATCAGATTAAATAACAGAACCCAACAACATTCTATTTAGAGAAAACCCCACTTAATCTAGAAAGATGCAAATTGATTCAAACTGAAAAGGTGGTCTCAAACTAAATACTATATGGCCGAATCACCAAAAGTGGGAGGGGAACTGATGATTTGCAGAAAATTAAATACAAACCAACAAGTGTTTTTAAAAGGAGAGATGGGGCGGCTAGGTGGCGCAGTGAATAGAGCACCGGCCCTGGAGTCAGAAGGACCTGAGTTCAAATCCAACGACAGACACTTAACACCAAAACTAGCCGTGTGACCTTGGGCAAGTTACTTAACCCATTTGCCCTCCAAAAAAAAGCAAAAAAAAAAAAAAAAAAAAGGAGAGATAAATAAAGGCATTATGTTCAACTAAAAAGAATTTACAATAAATGTATACTTGAACTTGGAAGATCTATGATTTCTTCAGGGAGGGTAGCCCTCTATCAATGTAGATTGAAACCCTTCTTTGATTTAGTACATGGTCTTCAAGAGTTGCTGTGGCCTGAAATTTCATCACCCTTCTGGCAACCTAGTGATAACGTCTCTAGTTTAGCTAAGCTGATCCTCAGACAAAAGACATTCAGGATATTACCAAGTACATTCAAAATGATAATACATCCATTTTAAATATTTATGTGCCTAATAACTCATTAAACTGAGAAGGAAAACTCTAGTTTGAAGAATGACCTCATCCTCAGAATATGAGAAAGCTAAGGAACAAATTTTAAAAGGTGAATAGAGTATTAAGCAAAGTAGGTCTAATAGACATAAGAGGCGAACTCAGTGGAAAAAGGAAAAACACATTCTTTTCCAGCACATATGCAATTTACATAAAATTTGGCCATATATGCTATATAAAAAGAAAATGTAAGTAAATATAGAAAAGCAGAGACATCATATGCCATATTTTTGCAACAAAGTTAGCAAATAATGATTGAATGAGTAAAAGGTATAAGGTCATATTTCTTAAACAGTGCTTACTAAGTGGAAGGGAAAATTAGAAAAAACAGATGATTTGCATCAAAGATCATGATAATGAATTATTATATATCAAGAATCTATGTGATTCAATGAAAGCAAGATTCAGCAGCAAATTGATAGCACTAAATGCTAAGTTCAATAAGAAGGAAAGAGAAAAAACTAATGAGATGAGTCTCTATGTATAGGCTTAGAAAAGAACAAAATTGTATACCAACAGAAAAAAGTAAAAAGAGAAATAGCTAAGACCAGGGCAGAAATTAATATCATTAAAGAAGAATTTAAAAGATGCATCTAAGAGTTGAGGTTTTAAATATTAAAATATTGATAAGAATTAGGAAATTTAAAAATAAACCCAAACCACAAAAATGAAAAAGATCATGAGAACAAAAGAAATCAAGAAAATTATAGGATCATTGATTTGGGATTGGGAGAGACTTCAATGATCATCTAATCTAACACAATCACTTTTAAAATTAGGAAACCAAGATTCATAGAGGGTAAGTAACTCACCCAACTTCTTATAAATATAATAACAATAAACAATCTATAACCTGCTGGTGGAACTCTGCCTCAGGGCCTCTTCCCCACTTCAATCCATCCTCCATTGAGCCACTAACATGGTTTTCCCAAAACACAGGTCTGATCATATCACTAGTCTACTAAATAAACTTCAGGGACTTCCTGTTGCCTCCGAGAAATAAATACAAAATGCTCTGTTCGGCATTCAAAGCCTTTCACCCTACTACTATTTTCCAGTCTTCTTACACCTTACTCCCTGCCAGTACTCCTTGACCTAATAATACTTGCCTTCTGGCTACTCCACAGACAAAAAAAACTGCTCCATCTTTCAGCTTCAGGCATTTTCTCTGGCTATCCCCCAGGCCTCTCTGCTCAGACTACTACTGACCTCCCTGGCTTCCTTTAAGTCCCAATTAAAATCGAACATTCTATAGGAAGCACTCAATTCCAGTGCTTTCCCCCTTTTAATTATTTCCCATTTATCCTGTATATAGCTTGCCTTGTAGATATTTATTTGCATGCTTTCTCCCTCATTAGATTGTAAGCTCCTGCAGGCTGGGACTATCTTTTGCTTCTTTTTGTATCCCTAGTGCCTAGCACAGTGCCTGGCACATAAAAGGAGCTTAGTAAATGTTTATTGATCAATTGGTTGATTGAATCTATACAATATTAAGAATCACAGGGCTCATCACCCTAATATAGCTATAAGGTTTGGTGCATACAACTACACAAGAAAGAACAAGTGGACAAAGAATGGCTATTTCCCAGATTTCAATATGTATTTGGTTGGACACACTTTAGGATTTGTCTATAAATATGTATATCTATCACAGACAGTACAGACAGATAATGAGTTGGGCTTACAATTGAAGAGAAGTAGGATGTGGGGCACCTAGGTGGCACAGTGAATAGAGCATTGGCCCTGGAGTCAGGAGCACCTGAGTTCAAATCTGACCTCAGACACTTAACACAAAAACTAGTTCTGTGACCTTGGGCAAGTCACTTAACCTCACATGCCCTCCAAAAAGCAAAAGAAAAAAACATTTTAAGAAGAAGAATGTGTTGAATTGCCTTCAGAAAATTGGAAAACCCTTTTATTAAACTCAAGGAGCTTTCCCACAAAAGCAAAAGTCCATCTTTTCTATACTAACATTCTACTAGTATTGCTATATGGCAAAAAGACATGGGATGCAATTGCTTCTGAAGAATTAAAACTAAGAATCACAGAAGGTAAAGAAGAGGCATGTAGTAGGTGTAAGTAGACTGCAATGTATAACCAATAAAGAACTCCATCATCAAAGAAGTGTAAATAGGAAGATGAGAATAGCCTGGCCATGTGGCAAGAATGAGGACTGACAGTCAGATACACAGAGTATTCTACTACCCCCAAAATGTCAACACATTGGGTAGAGCTCCTATGACAAATCTGGGTGAGAACTTAGACAAGAATCACACTGGTTGGATAGGCATGGATGTGTTGTGATCTGAATTATTGGGAGGAATTTCTGAATCCATGAGATCCCAGATCCATTTCATTAAGTGCTTTTCAATAAATCTACAGAGGCTGAGCTTATTTCAAAATACTATTATTCAATTACAAAAGGCAGATGATTTATCTACTTGTGCAATAGTCTGAAAAACATTAAACATAAAATAATAGCAGAATAGAGATTTGTTCTAGGGCACATTCTATATGAATTCCATTAAAAGATGAGCATGAGATAAGACAATTTGATTTAGCACAGGTTTTCATCAGAAATTATGACAGCTCTATAACTATAGATTTAAACATCTAGAAGAAATGAAAGAATACTTCAGAAAAATACAGAATTCCAAAGTCAACAAAACAAAATATTGATAACCTATGTAGATTAATCATAGAAGTCAGAGGTGGCATTAAAGTGCTATCTTGCAAAAGACACTATGCATAGATTCAAAAGTGAATTCTATTAAAGAATAAATAATGCTGATATCATAAACAGTTAATCCCTTCCACATCATAGAGGGTGGGGCACAATACCCCTGTAATTTGGAAAATTCAAGTAAAAATTTTTTTATCTATGGTAAAGTGTCAGAGAAGAAGTCTGGGTTTTTTCTTTTTCTTTTATGGGGTGTTTTATAGTACCTTATTATCAAATTTAGGTTAAGTATTTGGTTATAGGTTCTGAGGTGTCTTCTGGCCTTTGTGTGCAAAACTCCTAAAAAATTATCATTTAGTTTCTTATGGTGACCCACAATTTATCACAACTGTGATGGGGAAAATTGCAATGTGGAAGGGATACTGTTTAAAAGATAAGGCTACCCAATTCCAATTATGGAACAAATATAATACTGATCACTAGACTTGACAAAGGTAAAATTAAAAGAAAATGATAGAGTAGTTATCGTTAATGAGCATCTATACAAATACATTTAATAAAATACTTGCCAATAAGATACAGTAAATCGTAGATGCAAAAAACTCTCCATAATGACTAAGTAGGACAGTTACTATAACCAGGAATATAATAAAGACAATAAATCATATCAATAAGAGAAAAATACCTTATTATAACAGCTGAGGAGAGAAAGTTTTTGACAAAATATAGTATTTCCTTATATTTAGAAACATTTTATCACATATGAATAGATTAATCTTTCCTAAATATGATTTTTAAAGCACATAGTCCAAACAGCTGCCTAGTATCATATACAAGAGAGAAAACTGCCATGCATCTTGCAGGGTTATTTTGAGGCTCAAATTAGATCATGTATATAAAGTGCTTTGCACACTTTCAAGCACTATATACTTGTATGTTATTATTGCCCCAAATAGCTGTAAAATAAGATTGTCTATTTTTGCCACTTCTATTTGACATAGCCTTAGACCTTCTAGCAAGAATAATAAGATGGGCATGAAAAAGCAATAAAAGTTAGGAACAATGGCAAAGCAGTCAAAATATCTATATGTACAAATGTCTCAACTGAAAATCTAAAAATCCAACTCGAGTCAACAAGGACAAAAATATATTGAGGTAATAAACAACTGATAAAGCAGTCGGGTAGAAAATAAACTCACTAAAATAACTGGCATTTCTATATGGCAAGAAGAATCAAGAAAAATATATAGAAAAACACCCTTTAACATAATGGTAAAATGTATCAAGTATTTGAGCACTGAACTATCAAGAAACCTAGAAAAAGACAATTTCAAAATGATAATAACAAAAAACAAATTAGAAATGAACAACAGATAATCACCTGCTTATAGTTAGGTTGAAGAAATATAATAAAAAGTATATTACCCAGATTTATTTATATATTTAATGCATACCAGTCAAGATATCAATAGGCTAATTCATAGAATCAGATATATCAAAATTTATATTTTGTTAAATTGATTCTTCCTTCCTTCCTTCCATCCTCCCTCCCTTGGTCTTTCTCTCCCATTCTGGTTCTGCTGATTTTGTTCTACATCACCTTGTACAGGTCTTTCCACATTTCCCAGTACCTTTCATATTATTGTTTCTTATAGCACCATAATATTCCTTTACATTAATATCCTATGCCAAACAAAATTGATTCCCAAGAACATAAAGAAAAATAAAAATTTTTAAAAAGAACTGATGAAGGGATTAAAATGAAAAAATAAGGATAGCATATTTGTCTCACCTCTAGACAAAACATTTTGTCAATCAAACAAATGAAAAAAATATATTGAAACAGAAACCCAATCGCATCTACAGGGAAAAAAGCAATATTTCTGTAAACTGTAGAACAGGAGAGAATTGTATATGAAACAGCAAATCCCTATTATGTAGAAAAGAGTATTTGTAAAATAAACTGCATGAATATATGAAGGAATTTCACCAGTGGAAGTACACTGTGTGTGAGAACTCTTTCCACCAACGCAGATCTCAACTTCTCTCTAATTATTCATTAGATATGTCTTAAGGAGTTGCTTGCAGCACAAAGATTTTAATTGGTTTTCCTGGAGGTAATGGCAAATTTCAAAAGTAGGATTCAGGTATTCCTCACTCCAGGCTCAGGACTTCACTCTGCTAAACACCTCTTGGGAATGAATATTTACAGAAAATATTTACAGAAAATAAACCAGAAAAATAGCCTGAAATCTGGCACAGGTTATAAAACTAATAAATACTTCCCAATAGAGAAACAGTCAAAGAACAATAGATAATTTTTGAAGCAGAGGAAAATATTAATATTTAAGAACCACATTAAAAAGATACTGAAATTCCCTACTAGGTAACACAAGTCAGTTTTAAGTTTCCATTTCCACCAACTACCACTTTTGTTTTTTTATTTTTTGCCCAGACCTATGTTTTCACAGATGGAGGAAATTCTTGATGAGGAATCCTCTCAATCAAGGCAGATCAGCAACTGCTTTGCAACTTATTCTTATAGAGGGGCATTGATTGGTTAGATGACTTGCCTGGAGTCATGAGACTCCAGCCATCATGAGAATAGAACTGGAGCACTCCTCTCCATTATCTCCCATCCTTGCCCTGTGACCAGACCATGTCTTTCAATCATATATGTTTGATAACATCATTGTTTGTAATGTCTTGCAACCTGCTTATACTCAACATGCAGCTCTCCATTAATCATACTTTAGCTGTTCCTCAACTTTAGTTCTTCTGAAAGGATGGTGTTCCATGATGCTTGGCCACACCACATCACCAGAATATCAGTATTAAAGACAGGTGCCTTTGTTTCAGGGGAAAGCTTGGAGCCGTTAAAATAACTTTGCAGTTTCGCAAAGTTAATTCAGCTCAATCTTCCTTTCCTGTCAATTTTAGACTCCATGTATTGTCTATTTGGAGTGTTGGTACAGGGAGGGAGGGAGGTGGGAAGGAAGGAAGGATGGAAGGAAGCAAGGAAGGAAGGAAGGAAGGAAGGAAGGAAGAAGGAAGGAAGGGAGAGAGGGAGGAATACTGCTTATTGTATATGTTTATATTATTATTTCATTGGACATTATCGGATAAAACTTTTTAAAATAGCATATTAGAGATAGGATAGTAGCTTATAAGAGATAAAGCATTATACAATTTTGGGACAAATTTCCAGCACTGGCTATCCACAATAATGAAAGTTTTCAAGGCACCAGAAGCATTTAATGTTGTGCAGCTGTTTCCACATTCAAAGGTGACAAGGAAATCCACTAATGATCCTTTACAGTTTCTGCAACAAAGGAAATCAGTTGCAAAGAAACACAATAGGGGTGGCTAGGTGGTGCATTGAATAGAGCACTGGCCCTGGAGTCAGGAGGACCTGAGTTAAATCCAGCCTCAGACACTTAACACAAAAACCAGCCTTGTGACCTTGAGCAGGTCACTTAACCCCAACTGCCCTCCAAAAAAAAAAGGCACACACACACACAAAAATACAGTATCAATACCTATTCAAGTATACAAATGACCTGTATAACTCAAGGTTTCTGAGAAACTTTTCAGCTCAACAGCCTAAGATCACTGGGCCAAAGTCCTTGACAGAGTAATCTAATTTGTGGGATAGGTTGGGTACATAATACAGGGTAGTAAATGACCAAAGCAATCTAGTGTTTGATAAACCCAAAGATCCAAGCTTTTGGGACAATAACTCACTATTCAGCAAAAACTGCTGAATAAACTGGAAAACAGTCTGGCAGAAACTAGATATAGACCAACATCTCACATCATAAACCAAGATAAGATCAAAATGGGTATGTAATTTAGACAAAAAGGGTGATAATATAAGTAGATTAGGGCAGTATAGAATAATTTAGCTGTCAGATTTATGGATAAGGGAAGAATTTATGACCAAACAAGAAAAATGGAGTATTACAAGTGTAAAATGAGTGATTTTTATTATATTGAATTTAAAAGTATTTAAGCAAAACCAATGCAGCCAAGATTATAAGGAAAGCAGAAAGCTGGGGGGAAATTGTTTATAGCAAACGTCTCTCTGATAAAGACCTCATTTCTCAAATATATAGAGAATTGAGTCAGATTTATAAGAATTCAAGTCATTCCCCCAATTGATATGAAGGATAGCAAAGTAATTTTGAAATGATATCAGGGAATATGAACAGGTAGTTTTCAGATGAAGTCAAAGCTGTCTAGCGTCATATAAAAATGTTCTAAGTCACTTTTGTTGTTTGTTTTTTATTTTTTAAGAGGACCAGTGACATTATGTGGTGATGTTGTGACTTGTGGGAGAAATGAATTTAAGTGAGGCAGAGTTACCCAGCATTGTCAGTCTCAGTCTCTCTTCCAGAGTCACTGAAGTCCAGTGGCAAGAGTGGAAAGACAAAAGTTAAAGTGACTGGCAATAGCCTGGAATGTCATACAAATAAATATATGGTCTTCAATGTCTGACCAAGCTCTAAGCATTCCATAGTACCTGCTTTAGCCACCTTCATGGTCATTTGAACAAGTTCTCATCTTCCCATTCTTCTGGGGAAAGTTTCCACATTCTTGGGGTAGACATTTCCCCTAACTCACTTATGGTTTTGTGACTGGTTGGTTACTCTCAACCTGTTTTAGCCCATCTGCTGAGATGGTTTACTGGGATATGGCAGCTTCTTAAAGCCACGGTTGAGAGTTGACAACAAAGATGGATAAACAGCCCTGAAAAGGGCTGCAAGCCCTCAGACCAGAGGTGCTAGTCCTCCTTGGATACCCCATAAACCCCTCTAAATCATTATTGATTAGAGGAATGCAAATTTAAAACAATTCTGAGGTACCATCTCATAGTTTATCAGATTGGCTAATATGACAAAAAAAGGAAAATGATAAATCTTGGAGGAGATGTGGCAAAATTGGGACACTAATACACTGTTGGTAGAGTTGTGAACTGATCCAACCATTCTGGAGATCAGTTTGGAATTACACCCAAAGGGCTATAAATGTGTGCTTTTTTGTTTGTTTTGGGGTTTTGTTTTGTTTTGTCACAATTTGACCAAGAAATACCACTATTAGGTCTGTATTTCAAAGAGATAAAAAAAAGAAAAGGAACTATTTGCACAAAGATATTTATAGCAGCAAAGAATTAGAAACTGCAGGGATGCCTATCAATTAAGGAATGGCTGAACAAGTTGAGGTATATGATTGTAATAGGATATTATTGTGTTATAAGAAATGATAGGGTGGGCAGGTGGCGCAGAGAATAGAGCACTGGTCCTGGAGTCAGGAGGACCTGAGTTCAAATATAGCCTCAGACACTTGACACTTAACTACCTGTGTAACCGTGGGCAAATCACTTAACCCCATCTGCTTTGCATTCCCCCCTCAAAAAAATTATGATCAGGATGATTTAAAAAAAAAAACAAGACTTACATGAACTGATACAAAGTGAAATTAGCAGAACCAGAACACATACAACATAGCAAACCATTACAGTATCTGTGGTACACAGTAACAGCAATAATTGTACAATGATCAACTGTGAATGACTTTTCTCAGCAATACGACAATCTAAGATAATTCAGAAGGACTTATGATGAATAATGCTATCTTCCTCCGGAGGAAAAACTGATGGAGTTTGAATGAAGATTGAAGTATATTATATTTCACCTTTTTTTCAGGTTTTTTTTTCTTGGCCTGTGTTTTCTTCTACAACATGACTAATATGGAAATATGTTTTACATGACTGCATGTATAATCTATATAAAATTGCCTGCCATGTCAGGAAGGGAGCTGGAGAGGGAGGGAGGGAGAGAAAGAACTTGGAAATCATTTTTAAACAAATATTAACGTGTTATAAAAACTACCTATAACCTGTGACCCAGCATTACCACTACTAGGTCTATTTCCAAAGATGATTAGGGAAAAAGAAAAAGAATCTAAATGTTCTAAAATGTTCATAGCAGCTCTTTTTGTGGTGACAAAGAACTAGAAATATCAGCAACGCCTATCAATTAGGGAATGGCTGGACAAGTTGTTTGTATGATTGTGGTGGAATACTACTGTGCTATCAGAAATTATGAACTCAATGATCTTAGAAAAACATGGAAAGATTTGCACAAAATAATGAAGAGCAAAATGAGCAGAACCAGAAGTACATTGTATACAATAATAGCAATAATGTTTTAAGAACAACTTTGAGTGAATAAGTTATTTTTTTGACTATCATAAATACCTAAATTGACTATAAAGAATACATAAGATACTATCTACATCCAGAGAAAGAACTGATAAATAGTAGCATATATAGAATCATTTTAAATATGCATATACGCCTATTTGTGTCTAATGGTGGCCATCTCTAGGACAGGGAATGGGGGAAGGAAGGAAAAAAAGAAAAAAAATTACATGATAATTTTATCATATATTTAAAAGAAATAGCAAGTTGTACATATTAGGTTTGTAATTTCATGTGAAATCATCTTTTAATTATACTATGTTATGGAAATGCTTGTTTCATTCTATAAATTAAAAATAGAATTTTTAAAAATGAATGTTAAAATTGTTTTACATGTAAACGAGAGAAAATAAAAAATTATTTTTTTTAAAGTAATCCAAAAAACACTTCAAGTTAATGGCTACATCCATAAAACACAAAAACACATAAAAAATTATTATGGGAAACTTTGCAAAGTCAGGGCAGTACTCCAGATTGAGAATAAACATTAAGATGATATACCAGTCTTGATTGGTAAAGTATATGTTGTTATTTGTTGAGTCATTTTTCAGTCATGTATGACTCTTTTGTGACCCCATTTGGGATTTTCTTGGCAAAGATACTGGAGTGGTTTTGCCATTTCCTTTTCCAGCTCATTTTACAGATGAGGAACTGAGGCAAACAGGGTGAAATGACTCGGCCAGGACCACACAGCTGGTAAGTGTCTGAGGTCAGATTCAAACTCAAGAATACGAGTCTTCATGACTCCAGGCCTGGCACTCTATCCAGTAAACCACCTAGCTGTCTGTACATAGGCCAATTTAAAAAAACCCTCTTTCCTTTCCTTTTTAAATGTATAACTTTGTAAGGAGATTTTACATGAGTAATTTTCAAAAATATTCCCACACACACCAATCAAAACCTTGCTTGTAATGAAACAAAACCAAAAAGAAATGATCAAAACCAATTGGAAAAAGCAACCTATGTATATGTAACCAGTAGGTGGTGGTATTGGGCAAGGTGGGCTACACAGGTAAAGAACTATTCCCTCTCTGTTATGGACCAGACCTTTGGAATGTAGACATGATCACTCTTTCCTAGTTCCTCCCTTAACTTAACATGCAGGAGCATGACTTTCTCTTAAAAGCTCCCTCCACTCTGGTCCTCATCAACGATAAATTCAAAAGAAAAGAGCCAATGAGGAAAGTGAAGTTGCCTGAAACTACTTCTCTCTGGGAAAAAAATATTTGATTACATACCACTGTTTACACATAGCCCAAGTCATGTTATAAACTATTCAACTATTAATGAGCCTACAAGTTATTAATAAATAATCAAGACCCTTAATGATATTATTCATATGGCTTAAGTCTCCACTAGGTTGTGTGAAGAATCCTTTCCCTGTCATCCCAGCCAATCCAAACAAAGCATCTGTTCTTTGCACCCTCCCCTTATCAATACCATAAATCATACCATAAGTTCTCTGCATTATAGCCTCCCTGTTTACAATTAAGAACAGATAAAAAACCATATAGGGGTTATGACTAGTCATAATTTTATATTAATAGTAATAAAGATTTTAAGTGCCATGAAAATGAGAAATTACAAACAACTTTAAAATCATAAAAATCTTGGAGTAAATATCTGCCAACTTAAGGTAGAGCAGGGAAGCATGACAAGAGTTAAAACACTTTGCTAGATTTCTTCATATCTTCATTTCAGTCCTTTCCAGCTACATCCCTTCTTATCTTCTTATGGTGTTTGAATAGATGGAGGTGACAAACTGGGAGAAAGTTCAGTTTGCCTCAACAGTTTCATTCTTACATGCACCAGATCCCTGCTGGACCTTCTGGATTGTCTCTCTCTCTCTCTTTGTTCTTCCCTCTTCCCTCCCCCCTTTCTCCATTCATCTACGACTGTGCCACTGCTGTTATATTTGTTCTCTTTCTGGTATTAAAAAAAGTTTATTTTTACCCAAACTTTCCCACATTTAGACTCTACTTCCCATGCATTCACAATTCATCCCCTCCAGGTGAAAGGAACTTAGATCATCTATTGGAAATATAATTTCCAGAAGCCACACAGCCTGATCTCATCTCCTTTCCCTGCCATCAAGGAAACTGTTCTGAATACCTGGTTACATATGACAACATACAACATTCTGTAACCATGGTCCCCTACTCCTCTACCATGAGGAAGGATGTTTATTTTGTTTCATTTCTGTTCTCTGGAACCAAGACTCTTTATTACAATTAATCTGAGTTCAACTGCCTTTTGCTGTTGTTTTTATTTTTTGTATCATTAAATAACTGTGCATACTGTTTTCTTGGTTCTGCTTCTTTTACAGGCATTAGTTCACACTAGTCCTCCTATGTTTCACTGAGTTCTTCATTTTTTTTGTTTCTAGAGTACAATAATATTCCATTACAATCATCTACCAGAATTTCTTTAGCCTTTCTCCAGTTGATGAGCATCTGCCTGATGTCTAGTTTTTGCTTCCATGGATTCTAGTCCAATATTTTCCTTGGCAACAGAATGATGTAAGCTGTTGCTAAACTCTGCTACCTGAGCACTACATTATCTAGTGATGCGGAGTGAAACAGAAAACTAAATTATAAAGGTCATCATGTTCTTTGGAAGACAGGCAAAATTTCAAGCCAATGTGGTATCAAGTTTCAAGAGAAATTGATTCTGCAGAGCACTGGTCACCTGGAACAAGGAAATATGGACCATATATTATAAACTAATACCTGTTTATTTGTAATATTGACTTATAAAAGGCAGTGACCATATTTTCTTTATATTCTATAATCTATACTATACTTGAAGCCCATATAGGCAGCTTTATGGCTCTTTAAGTCCCCCCCCCCATATATACCTCTTTCTCTCCTCAATGCTTCCTTGTTTCTCTCACCTCCTTTCCTCTTCATTTGTTTGCCTTGGAGGTTTTTTCCTTCCTCCTTCCCCTTTCTCTGCTTTTACCTTTATAAGCAGCTACTCACCTATCCTGGGCAGCTAGGTCATACCATGGATAGAGTACAGGGCCTAGAATCAAGAAAATCCAATTTTCCTGAGTTTAAATTTGGCCTCAAACACTTACTAGCTGTGTGACCCTAGACAAGTCACTTAACCCTGTTTGCCTCAGTTTCCCCATCTGTAAAATCAGCTGGAAAAGGAAATGGCAAACCACTCCGGTGTCTTTCCCAAGAAAACCCTAAATGCCCTCATAAGAAGTCAGACATGACCGAAAAAAATGGTTGCACAACAACTCATCTGTCATACAGCTTAACACAGCTATTGGCTTATTCACAAAGCCATACCGACTATTAGATGGATTAATATCTTAAAGGAAGTAATAAAGTGAAAAAAGCATTGGCCCTGGAGTCAGAAGACCTGGGTTCCAATCCTCTTTCTGACACCTGCTCTATGTGTGACCTCCTGGATCTCAGTTTTCTTTTCTGTACAATAAGTGTGTTGGACTAGATGGGCTCAGGTCCTATCCAGATCTAGATCTATGATCTTATGTTAGGGAATTAACTGAAGCAGCAGAAAGTAAGAATGAAGGGATAAAGAAACTAGGGCCCAAGCAAAGGCAGCAGCAAGCAGTAAACAATATGTAGGGGGGTTTCCCTGATGGACGCTGGAAGGCACTTCCAAAGTCCAGCCCAGACTTTTTCCTAAGCCTGAATACTTTTTATAACATCCCCAAGAAGTGTGGTCATCCAGCCTTCATCCAAAGAACCCCAGTGACTGGGAGCTCACTTCTGCTAAAAAGCAGCCCATTCTAATTCTGAACATCCCCAATGATTCAGAAAGTTTTG
>CM053597.1:82650868-82667812 GCA_028646575.1 Pseudocheirus occidentalis
ATATATATATATATATATATATATATATATATATATATATATATATATATATATATATATATATATATATATATATATGTATATATATATATGAAGCAATTTATGAACCTAAAAGCACTATATAAATAGAAGCTGTTATTAAATGTTATGTATGACATATTAATTTTTTCTTGTATCTTAGTACAGAGCCTTGCATATAGAAAATGTACATTTAATTAAATATGTGTCTATTAGTATAATGCTAAATATATTCTATTAATACCAATGATATTGTACATTAATGGTATTATTTGCTGAACCTTGATATACTTTGACACGCATTTGTGCATTCACATGCCTGTAGGCATTCCTCCTTTTTTCTCTGCTTCCAGACCTATGTTACTCTCTTTGATGTAACACTACATTCTAGCCAAACTGGCTTACTTGAGATTCTAGGATGTTTTTTTTTTAACTTGGTTTTTTTTATCCTCAGCATCTTTGCCTTTGTACAGGCAGCCCCAGTGCTTGGAGTATACTTTTTCCTCTCTGCTTTTTTGAAGCCTTAGCCTCCTTTAAGCCTCAGTTCAGGTGTCATGAAATCTCACCTTATTCCCAGGCCCCCCTACTTCCTTCACCCCACCTTGCAGATCCCTGAGTTCTCTCCCTCTTCAGATTACTTTTGATCTTTCAGCTCTGTATAAAAGCTGTGTTGTATTCCCCAGAGTAGACATGAGTGATACTGCTCCCCCCCCCACCCCGGGGGTGGGGGAGAAGAGGGGAATGGGCACTGGAACAATCCAAGGGGCAAGTAGTAGCCTGGCCTGATGCAAATTTAAAAAAAAAAGGCCAAACAGTTAAAGGGTTAAAAAAAAAAAAAAGATTCCCAGGTGGGTGCTAAGTAATTTTTTTTTTATGCTTTTACTGGAAAACTTTTTATTGTAGGTAAAGTAGAACAGCTGTACACAGGTTAAATGATTCCAATATTGTTGGCAACATCTAAAGCATCATAGTCTGGAGTAAATTGGATATAGGCCTTCTTCTTTCCAGGCTGGATCATCACATTAATTTTGGCCACATTGATGTCATACAAGCTTCTTTACCACTTGCTTCATCTGATGCTTGTTGGTCTTGACATCCACAGTGAAGACTAGGGTGGTGTTGTCCTCAGTCTTGTTCATAGCAGACTCGGTGGTCAAGGGGAAACTTAATACTGGCAGAATGATGAAGCTTGTTTCTCAGAGGGGTATTTGGGCTGCCTTCAAAGCCTTAGTGTTTTGGGTCTCCAGAAGGTAGGGGATGTTTAGATCTTCTTTTCGTGGCTGTGGACACCCTTCAAAACCATCTTCTTGGCCTTCATGGCCTTGGACTTTGTTTCTGGGGTGGGGGAGGAACGACAGCTTTCTTCTTTGCCTTTGGCATCATCTTGGAGGAAAGAATTTTCCGTGACACTTCTCACCAGCTTATAGAGCTCATTTTTTTTATAAGGGAGCAGTAGACCATATAAGTTTGGGAACTTAATAGATCCTAAGAACATAATACAAACTCCTGGGCAGTTTGGGCAGGAGTTATCATCTTTGTAGCCCCAGGGATAGCTCATTGCCTTGCATACAGTAGGCACTTCATCAGTGCTTGTTTAAATAACTGAATTTCTCCTTTTGTCTTCCCTTTGTATTCTCTCTCTTCTCTCATTGTACTAGAATACTTATCTCTGCTTTGCCCTGATTCCTCCTTTCCTTTTATTATACTGTAGGATAAATATTCAACAAGATGAACTTTAATAAGTATCTTTTAGCAGTAAACTGCACAAGTAAAAGCTGGGTGGATCCAGTTTGACAGCATTTGATGTGAAATCAGTTTAAAGATTTTAGTTGACCATAAATTCATTTTGAGCCAGTAGTGTCATGTGGTTACCAAAAAAGCCAGTCTCAGTATTAAGCTACATTAATAGTTGGAGTACACCTAAGAAGTAATAAATTTATACTCTCTGCTCGTCTGACCATATCTTGGGACATTGTGAGTACCACATTTTAAGTGAGATAAACTGGCCATCTTTAAAATATTTGAATATCTGTCTTGTGAAGAGAATAAACTTAGGGAAGTTCTGTGAAAGTTCTAGGTAGGTGGCTTTCATTTAAGATAAGGAAGAACTTTATAACAAGAAATCTTTAACAATAAAACTGAATGCCTCTTCCTGGGTGAGTTCCCTTTTTCTAGAGAGTACTCAAACAAAAGCTTGATGGGTCACTTGTCAGAGGTGTTGTAAAAAGTATTTTGTTTGACCCCTTTTAATACTAAAGTTTTCTGATTAGAGGTAGTAAATGAATGAGGCCTGAAAGATATAGGTAGCACTTGAATACTCAATAACTATTTTCTTTTTTCTCTTCATAACTTTTTTCCTGCTTTTTTTCCCTTTTGTCCTTAGAATATATCAGCTTTAGCAAGTCAGTGTATGTGTTTAGTTTGTTTTATAGTTTATGCTGTAGTTCTATATCCAAGTGAGTCTTTACAAAATAATATCCTTTTATAATTTTGCCTTTGTTTTCAACTTGGCCTCATAGGGCAGACTGAAAAGTAATAATGGATGAAAGGAAAACAGATCCAGTGGGGAATAAAGAGGAAAATTTTCTAAAAAGATCAATGTGGATACATAGGGAACTTACCAACAAAGAGAGATTAAAAAAAACGTTCAAACGATGAAAGCAAAGATAGTCATGATCCTGTAAAAACAGTATCAAGAATGATAAAACTTAGAATAAACTGAGACAAGTGCGAAAAACTAAGGACGACAAAAAAAGTTTAGCATTTCATTTTTTTTAAAAAACAGTACTGGAGAAAAGAGAATTAAAGAAAAGATAGTCTCCATTTGGCTAGAATAGGATGATAAATGACAACAGAGAGAACATAGATTTGTCCAATTTTTATTTTCTTTGCCAAGAAGAATGATTTTTGACTGAAGAAAGATGAAACAAATGTGATCAGAAGATCATAGATTGAGAGTTGGAGGGGACCTTAGAGGACAGTGACTCCAGCCATTCATTTTACAAGGGATAAAACAAGTAAGTAAAGGAATGAGTAAATGAGGGGCCCAGGACGGCACAGCCAGAAAGTATCTGAGGTGAGGTTTGAGCCAAGGTCCCCCTGACCACCAGTCCAGTGCCTTATCCTACTATGTCATCCTGGGAGCTGATACACAGTGTGAGTAAGGAAATGGTCAAGAGAGCTGCTCCCGGTCCTTAATGAGTTCTTCACTGTTCTAGGTGATCTATAACCTTGGGTATGAAGTGATGATTGTTGAGCCACCATCCACACTCAGAATACTAAAGAGATAGTGCAGAACTGAAAAAGAGCACATGTTTTTTCTTCCTTTTTTTTTCTTTTTCTTTTTGAGTCAAGCAAATGGAATCTGTGGACTTTGTGGCCATTGAGCTTGATTTCAATTACTGGGAAAATTCTATAATGTGCTTTTAGGGGAATGGTTTATGATTATCTAGAAAAAGAAATAGTGGTCACAAATAGCCAGCATTGCTTCTGTCAAGCATAGGTTAGGCTGTGATAAATATTGTTCTGAAAAAGGGGTTCAGTAGCCTGCCAAAGGGTCCCTGACACAAATTTTAAGAACCACTGGTCTAAGTCTCTTGCAGTCTCTGCAAAGAAGTAGATCAGTTACTTCATGATTGAAGTGAGATAAAGATAATACTGATGTAAAATAAAAATATGTAAAATCTTATGGAGAAATATGGCAAAATATTTTGATCAGTACTACTTCATAATGGGCAGTAGGTGCCACAAGGTATAGAGTGCTGGTTCTGGAGCTAGGAAGACTCGTTTTCCTGATTTCAAATCTGGGGTCAGATACTAACTATCTATGTGACCCTGGGCAAATCACTTAACCATGTTTGCTTTGGTTTCCTCATCTGTAAAATGATGTAGAGTACAAAATGGCAAACCACTCCAGTATCTTTACCAAGAAAACCCAAATGGGATGATAAACAGTCAGGCACGATTGAAAAATAACTAACAGCAACAAAATCACCTCATAAAGCATTGAGAAAGCTGTGTAGGGATATCATCAGAGAGATGTATAACTAGAAAAGAAGGTGGGCATGTTCATTCCAGGAAACTTGAGAGAGAACTGATAGCCCATATATCCATTGGCTGGACTATGAGGATCTAGAGAGATCTCAGATTACCTCTGAGAGGATACCTGAGATACCAAAGGAAGAGCAGCAGTATATGCCAGCATAAGTTGTAAGTAGGCTTTATTGGGGGAAGTTTACTCACAAGACCAATCCAAGGTAGGGGCAGGACAGTAACAGATCTTCCCACCACAGTTAGGCAAAGCCAGATCTTATACAGAAACCAAACAAGAAGGCTTAGTTCCAAAAGGTGATCCATTGTCACATAGGAGGTTACATGTAAATTTACCTATGGGAGCTCTTTTACTATTTACAATAACCATGATGCCGTAGGTCATGTTCTCAGGCTCTTGTTTCCAAGAGTCCAGTGGACTGCTTGTGGAGAATTTATAGAAAGATATGGACTGAAAATTTTGGTCATACAAGATAGAGTGTCAGAGATTATAGAGGAAATGAGATTGCAGATGTATCAAAGTAAATTTTAGAATGAAGAAATAGCTTTGTAAAATTTAAAACAATATATACACATTAATTATTTCTTCACAGTTGTTTATCCTTTTACAAAGAGGACCAATGATATCACAGGATGATATCTTTTGACCCAAGTGTGAATTAGATTTAAGTGAGGCAGAATTGCAAAAAGTTGTCAGTCTCAGTTTCTCTTTCAGAGTCATTGAAGTCCAATGACAAGACAGACACCCAGTTTGCGATGACTTGGGAATGCAATGGATGACCTTGATGTCTTTAATGTTCTGACCAAGCCCTAAGTACTCCACAGTGCCTGCTTAAGCTACATCCATGGCCATTGGAACAAATTGTTCTCATCTGCCCATTCCACTGGGTAAAGTCTTCATGTGCTTGGGGTAGACAGCCCCCTAACTCACTGATAGGTCCGAGGCCTGTCAGTTACTCTCTACCTAAGTTAGCCTATTTGCCAAGAGGGCTTCCCAGGGTGTGGCCATGGCACATACTACAGCTTCTTGAAACTACAGTTGAGAATTAGGTGAATCAGGTGAACTTCACAAATGGATGAGCAGCCTTGAAAACAGATGTTTCTTCAACATAATCTTGTGCAGTAAATGTAATACAGATATTGTTATCTTGGTTTTATAGATGAAGAAACTGAGTCTTAGGTTAAGTCATTTATCCAGACTCATACATAAATTTCTCAGCAGAAAATTTGTAATTCAAAAATCTCATGGAAATGAATGATGTAAATAAGAAAACATAAAAAATTTATTTAAAAAATGAAATATATAGAAATGCTGAGAACATATGTGGGTTATTTTGTATCCTGTGACTTTTCTAAATTTATTTATTGTCTTAAGAAATTTTTCACTTGATTCTCTAGGATTTTTCCAAGTATATCATCATATCATCTGTAAAGAGTGAACAATGAAAATACATCCTGCATATCAGATAGATTCATAACAGTAGCAAAATTACAGTTATGAAGTAACAACGAAAATAATTTTATGGTTGGGGGTCACCACAACATGAGGAACTGTATTAAAGGGTCGCGGCATTAGGGATGTTGAGAACCATTGGTATGAGGGAGTAAGGGAAGCTCACTTTGAAAAGATGGCATGCTAAGAAATTTTTACTTCAGATTTTTGGCAATGTGGAGTGACTGGAACTTTCAAAGCCACAGATTGGCAGCCCTGGATTTCACTTTTTAGGGCTTGATTTTCTTCTTCTATTTTAAAATGCGGGTTGGAGATGGGGTAGGGAAAGAGTGTGGACTAGGTAGTGCCATCTTTAAGCTTCCTGACTCTAGGTCACGTGTGATGCCATCCTGGTGAGATTGTTGGAAGGTTAACTTTAGTGTGAATGGAGAGGATATAGAAAACCTAAAAGCATAAACAAAGTATTCTGGTAAGAGTTGATAAAGTTAACTAATAGCTGGCAGCAGTGGGAATGGAAATGGAGAATTTGGTATAAGGAAAACAGTTGTTGAAATGTAGAAAAGAGAGGACTGGAGGTGGGGAGAATAAACAGCATAGATTTTAATTTAGGCATTTATTAGAGTACCTAATATGTGCAAGGCAATAGGTTAGGCAGAGACAAGACCTTTCTGTGTAGCTTTAGAGACTAGAACATTTTTCAGTGGTAATTGCAAATGTATAGATTTTGACTCAATGTAAGGAATCACTATATAATAACAATTACTTTACAGGTAGAAATGTTAAAATAGATTGTAATGTACTTCATGAATTAATCAGTTTCCCATTAGTAGAAGTTTTCAATCACGGCCAGATGTCTGCCTATCAATAATGTTGTAGTAATGTTTGCTTCCATTTTCTGGAAAGTTTTTGAAGTCTTTTAACACTCTTATAATTCTATAGCTTTAACGCAGGGAAGGAAGAATCAATAGAACTTGATGAGGAAGGTCATATTCAGAGAATGAATTGTGTCTGTGATTGATGATTTGAGGTAAATGAAGAAGCTTTTGGAATAATGATTTTGAGAAGCTGACTAGAGAGTCAGTAAAATATTAATACAACTATGTTAGGCAAAAGGAGGAAGGGTCCATTTGAAATTTGCATGAATTCACATGGCATATCTATGTGATGATGGAGTAATAGACTACATGAGCATATTTTGGTATTTATAGACTAAACATAGCGTATTTTGATACTTAAGTAGATTTGGGGGTCTCATTGTTGTAGGTGCCATCCCTAGGGTGCTTTATCATTCCATGATTCTTTTTCATGTACTTCTTTAAAACCTTCATGAAGAGTTTGCAGGTTAGGTTCATTGATCTTAATCAGTAGAGCAGTATCATGTTCTTGACCATCCCTTCCCTTTGGATTTTGCATTTTCAGATCATACACTTTATACTGGTTTTGGACAGTTCATTGGTGCTATGTTGCAGCCTACTCATACCCACTATATATCTGTTACCCTTTGGGAGACCCTCAGCTTTAATTTCTTTGGATACTATATTCCTTGACTTAGTTATGTGGCGTCACCAAAATTGGCATTTATTTTAGTGAGAAACTTGAGGTTTTCTTAAAACACACACACACATACGCACACATGCACCCCTCTCTTTAAAAAAAAAGTAAAACAGAAAAATCCTCATTTCAGTTCTAGGCCAAGCTCATTGTCCATCTGGCGTTTCTAAGAAGATATATGTCCTGATGGGCCAGCTCTGTGGGTTGTCCATCAGACTGCATATCATGGTCCTGAAATAGGCATCCTTTATCTACTTATCCCCTTTATCCTGTGTGTATAGTTAAAACCAAACTCTTTTGAGTGATTATGGATCTTTTTTTAGGAGACTGCAATGTCCTGTGGCTGAATGGAATTGGCACATTGACCAAAAACTAGTCTGTCTGGAATACCTCACCATCTGTAGGGAATTCCCTTTCCATTTGGACATTGCCCAGGATATTTTCTATGACAGTGACAAATAACCTTTGTCAAGCATATGATTTCCTGTTTTATGTCTTGCTTGATATTAGTAATTGTAATTGTTAGATATTGTTATCTGTTTTATTTTTCAAGGAATCTCCTATGATTTTGATTGCACAGAAAGCATCCTTTTAGAGTAAAACATTTAAGGCAGTATTTTTTTTTTATACTTAGTGAGTATTAGGCCAGCAGAATCATGCAATTTCTGTGCCATTGCACTCCCCTGTTTGTCACATGACCCGCAGCAACCAACCATCGTCATTCTGTCTCTAGTCTAACCATTCTTGGGCCAGAAGAAGGTTAGCTTATTTCAATTTTGGGCCCTACGTGCTGTCAGGTTGTGCAGGTTTACCCTACAAGAAAGGGTTCAAGTATAGTCCTAGCTGAAACCTTCCAATATTCTAGTATCTTCCAGTATTCCAATGCCAGTCTCCATAGATATTCAGAGACTAATTACCAATAAGCTGGTCATTTGATGATGACTTTTTGGGGACCTGCCAATCCAAGAAAGAAATAGAAAATGGCCCTCAGTCCTGTGTAGAGCCCTTTCACTCTTGTAGACTTTATCTTGTAGACAGACAGTAAAAGTCAATGGCAGCAAACAGTGCTAAGCACTATGTAATTTTCAGCACATCTATAGACATTAACTTAGTTGGTGGTACTCTACTTGTCCAGTCACTAGAATAAACACAGCACTGTGTAACAGATTTTTATTATTCACAACCTACTTGTTATAAATTATGCAAGACAAAAGGAAGTTAAAGCTAAACAGAAAACTAAATCATTTAGCAAGCATTTATTAGCCACCTATTTATATCTCAGGCACGGTGTTACCTCCTGGGAAAATGAACAGTCCCCTGCTCTCAAGGAGTTTACATTCTACTGAGGGAAAGATGACAGTTTCTGCTTGAGAGAGGCAAAGAAAGGAGTTGATTTTAATCAATCATCCATCCAAAGGCAATTTAAAAAGAGTTCATAGGACAATTGGGTCGTCTCACACTGCAGTGCTCTTGAATGCATTTACCAAAAAGACTACCATTAAGAAAACTATAGTCTATTTACCAACATCTGTTGCAGAGGAAGAAATAGAAAAATTCTATTAAGGATTCATTAAAAGACTCCAAATTAAATCAGTTCACCCAAGCCATCTCCACAGTTCAGAGTTTCTACACTTTTTATTTAGACTACTGAAGTATCCTCTTTATTAGTCTTCCTGTCTCAGGTCCTTTCCTCTCCCCTTCCTTAATCCATCTTCCTCAGAGCTGCCAAAGTAAGATTTCTAAAACATAGGTGTGTTAGTGTCACTCTGACCTACTCATTTAAGTCCACCAGCTTCCTGTTTATTACCTCTAGGATCCAACATAAACTGTTTGGCATTTAAAGGCCTCCCACAGTCTAGCCTCAGTCTGTCTTCCCAGCCTTATTCCACATTATTCTTCTTTCTATACTTTAAAGTTCAGCCAAACTGGTTTCTTTATTTTCCCTTGTATATGCCATTCCATTTCCCATTTCCATATCTTTGCATTTGCTCTATTCCCTGTACCTGGAATTCACTCCTTCCTCAGAAACCTATCTCCTTCAGATTTGACTCAAGTACCACCTTCTCTAAGGAACCTTTCCTGAACCCTATAACTGCCAGAACCAAAGTTAACTCTTGAGAAAGTGTCAGTTTTGCTTTACTATTTTGTATGAAAACAAACATCCTTGTAAAATTATGATATAGGTGTCATTCAGTCCAACAGTCATTAAACCCCTACTATGTACAAGACATGGGGGAGGGAAGATAAAAATAGAACAAAAAGGCCTGATTTTCTGTTGACAAAGTAACTTATTCTATTGGAGTGAATGAATCAATGGAAAAACATTTAATAAGTATGTATTATGTGCAATGCATTGTGTTAATAAGTACAACAATAAAAAAACATAGTGCATCAGTGGAGTCTGATTTGTGTATAAAATTTCTACACCCCTGCAAAGAATGGAGGGAGTTGCATTTTTTCATCTCTTCTTTAGGGTCAGGATTAGTCATTACAATTATATAGCATTCAATTTGGGGGGAGTTTTTTGTTTTGTTTTACATTATTGTAATGTGTGTATATTGTTTTCCTGGTTCTTATTTCATCCTTTATCAGTTTGCTTAAGTTGTGCCATGCTTTTCAGAATTTTTTTATATTTATGGTTCCTATACTACAGTAATTACCTATTACATTTGTTTAGCCATTCCCTAGAAATTGTGCGTAAATTTTGGCTATCAACTCTTTGCTACCACAAAAAGTTATTCTATGAGTAGTTTGTGTGTATGAGACCATTATTTTTATCTTTGACCTCCTTAAAGTATATACTTAGCAGTGAGAGCTCTGGATCTCAGGGTATGGACATTTTAGACACCTTCTTATCTAGAGTGGCTCCCAACTCCATCAGCAGTAGATGAGTGTGTCTGTCTTTCCATTACTCCTCTAACATTGATTGTTCTCATATTTTTGTCATCTTCCCCAATATTCTGGGTATGTGGTAGAATATCAGAGTTGTTTTGATTTGCATTTATCCTAAGAGTGATCTGGAGCATTCTTTTATATGCTATTAAGTTTGCACTTCTTTGGAGAACTATTTATTTCCTTTGATTATTATCCATTGAGAAGCAACTTTGGGTCTTAAACATTTTTGTTAATTTTCTGTCTTGGATATCCTATCCTTTTTAGAGATATTTGGCGCAAAGATTTTTTTTTTCCATTTGACAATTTCCCTTATAGCTGCATTGATTTTGTTTATGCAAAAGCATTTTAAACTCATATAATCAAACTTAGTATTTTTTTAAAAAATCTTTTGTGTTCTACATCTCTAATTTGGTTACAGACTCTTTCCCTAGTCAAAGTTGTGAAAGTTACCTATGTCTGTTAATCTTCAATTTAAAAAATATGCAGCCTTTTATGTTCAAATCAGATATGAATTTGGAACTTATTTCATTATATTGTATGTAAAATTCTGAAGGTCTTTTGGAGGGGACAGTGGAAACTTTTGTATTTTTCCTATCAATTTTTGTCAAATAGAGTTCTTCCCAAGTACAATATATCTTCAGGTTTATTGAAGACAGAATTTGAGTGTTTCTGAATCTTGTGTATTTAGTCTGTTCCATCACTCTATTTTTCTATCTTTTTGATCATTACCAAATAGTTTTGATAATTACTGGTTTATGGTATGTAATTTGAAGTCTGAAAATATTCTTTACCCTTCATTCCTGCTTTTCTCTGTTATTTTCCTTGAGTTTTTAGATATTTTGTTCTTTCAAATGAATAATGCTAGCTTTTGTTTTTTTGCATATACATATATATATGTATATATATATATACACACACACATATGCACATGCATATATATATGTCTGTATGTAGGTGAGTGTGTGCAAATGCATATATATGTATATGTACATATATATATTGCCCTGTTAAAAAAAGATGTTACTCTTCTTTATGCATTTTAGAGTTTTAGCATAAATTAGTGTTTTACTTTTCAAAGGCTATTTATTGATATTGTGCGGGGTTTTTTTAATATGAGTGATTATATTAGTTTTTCTGTTGAATCATTCTGGAATGAGTCAACCCACAAACATTTATTAAGTGATTCCTGTGCTCCTGGCAATGTGATAAGCACTGGAGATTTAAAGAAAAGGCAAAAATAGGCCCTATCCTCAAAGAACTCATATTCAAATGGAAGAGACCACCAAGATACACAAAAGAATAGATTCAAAGAAAGCATAGAAGAGAAGACAAGCAACTGGCTTTCATACAGAAAGTGACAGTACAGCTGAAGAAGTCAGAAATTCTGAGAGATAAAAGTCAAGTGAGCAAGCCCTGTGAACATGGGATATATATAGCCACTGATTGTAAAAGCGTGAATATGGACATGGGAGAGGGAAGAACAGTAAGTTGACCAGCAAATAGAGACAGCTGCATGGTGCTTTGGATAGCACTGGACCTGGAGTCAGGAAGATCTAAGGAAAAATTCGGCTTCAAATGTTTACTAGCTGTATGACCCTGAGCAAATCACTTTACCTTTGTGGGCCTCAGTTTCTTCAATTTTCTCCTAGAGTTTGCATGAGAATCAAAATAAGACAATATTTGTAAAACATTTAATACAGTACCTAGCACATAATAGGTGCTTAGGAAATGCTTATTTCCTTCATAACAATATGACTGAACTGAAGAATATGGAAGGGAAGTAATATATAAGAAAGAAGAGTGGAAATATAGGAAGGGGCAAGGCTGTAAAGAACTTTAATAAGCAGAGGAGTTTATATCTGATCTTACAGGTAATAGGGAGCCCCTGGGATTTATTGAGTAGAGGTGTGACTTAGTAAGATCTACACTTTAGGAAAATTATTTTGGCTCTATGAAGAGACTGAATTGCAGTGTGGAAAGACATGAGGCAGGAACACCAATTAGGAGGCTTTTGTAATAAAACAGGTGAGAAGGGATGAGAGCCTGAATTAGGTTGGTAGCTATGTGAATGGAAAGGAGGGGCCATCCAAGAGATTTTATGAAGATAGAAGTAACAAGATTTGGCAATTGATTGGATATATGAGGTCAGTGATAGTGAAGAGTTAAAGATGGTAATAATAATAGGTGACAGTTATTAAGCATTTTAAAGTTTCAAAGTGTTTTATATAATTATTTCCTTCTATCAGCAACCCTGTGAAAATGACATAAATTTAGGTGACTAGAAGGGTGGTAGTACCCTTTGTAGTAATAGGGAAATTTGGGGAAAGAGTGGGCTCAGGGGAGGACAAGATAATGAATTTTGTTTTAGATATATTGAGTTTAAGATGTCTGTGGCACATTCATTTCCTAAATGTCCAGTAACCAGTTGAGGGACTGGAACTCAGGAGAAAGACTAAGGCTGGATATGCAGATCTGGGACATTATCTGCATAGATATGATAACTGAATTCTTGGAAGCTGATGAGATCATCCATTGAAAGGATGTGGTGAGAAAGATAGGGGATCTTAGCACAGAGCCCTGGGGCATACACAAACATGAATGGGGGTGACATGGAAAAAGAGCCAACAAAGGAGAAAGGAGCAGTAAGACAGGTGGGTGAAGAGTCAAAAATAGTATTGTAATTTAAAAAAAAAAAAAGAAGAAGAGAGTATCCTGGTGGGAAAGTGTGGTCATATTGTCAAAGTGATCTCTCCTGGAGAAAGCTCAAGAAGGATAAAATTTGCAAAAAGACTCTAACATTTGGTAATTGAGAGATCATTGAAAATTTTGAAGAATGTAGATTGGGAGCAAGATTGCAGGAGGTTTAGATAAAAGGAAGACGAAAGGAAGTAGGGTTGTGAAATGTAGAATAGATGACTTTTTAAAGGAGTTTAGTTGGCAAGAGTACTACAGATATAAGGGGGTGAAGAGTAGTGTTGGAGTAATAAGACATTGGGATAGATAGAATTATAATTTATTATGATTAGATAAAGGGATTTCAGAAATCTTGAAAACTGAAGTGAAATACTTTATGTATGATGGCTATTTCAAAAGTATGACTATGTATTCAGCTGAGATGGAGTGGAAAAATAGCAGGTCATCAGAATTGAGTAAATTGGGGAACTGGGAAATTAGGATATTTGAAAGAACAGATATCATTTAAATGCCTTAATAGGAACTGGGGTAGAGAATGGAAACTATGAGCCAGGTACTGAAGTGATTCAGAAAGAATGAGGATTATGCCCCTGGACTCTGTCAATGATGGCTTCCAGAGTCTAGATTGGATCAATCTTTTGGTATGTGCAAACATTAAAAAAAGTTTCTTGACTGATGGAAATAGAGGAGAATTTGGAGGTACCAGTTGGGAGCTAGGAGTATTACGACTCTCCCACTTGGACTATGGAGCCTTGAAGTATGTTAGAAATTACAGCTAGTATTAGTAAAGCTGGGCAGGGATGCAGTGTTATGTAGGGGAGCCAAGTCTCAGAATGTGCAAAAAGATGTACGGAGCACAAGATGGAGAAGTCTAAAATAATAAGGTCCGTTAATTATAGAGTAAGAGTTCTAGAGGGCAGAGTGGAGTGGGGAGGGCAGATTTGAAGTGAAACATTGGAGAAGCAACGTTGAGATGGATGGAAATGAGAATGTGGACAGAGAGTTAATAAGGGAGACTTGTTCTTCAGTAGATGGGGTGTTCCATCCCAGGAAGAAGAGAGCATGTTAACCATTGATAGCTAGGCAGGGTATCAGTAGATGGAAGGAAGACTACAGATAAAGCTAATAATTAACAGTTGTCATGGCCTACTCAGGCCCCAGCCCCACTACTGTTTCTGTCCTTAACTGTGCAGCCTGATAACAGGCTGTTATTGCTGTGGCATAAGTGGGGCACCTGGAAGCTGCCTTAAGGGAAAGCATGAGCAGGAAAAAGTTCTTTGTCCATCCTTCCATCCTGGGTGCTGACAACCCTTGAAAACTCATACATCTTCTTACTTATGTTCTATTACAGTTTTGAGAAGTATAATGATTTCTTAAACAGGAACTCTCCTAATATGCAAACCTCTACTACTCTCAGACAAAATCCATTATAGGGCTCCAGTTTTACAACAGATGCATCCCTCCCACCTCATGGGAACATTCTTTTATGGATTTCCTTTGCTTGTCTCTCTCTTTTTTTTTAAATTGTTCATTTTTAACTTAAATACAAAAAGAAATTTCCATGTACACAGCATGACATAAAAGGGAGGATTAAGTATAAAACCATGAATTTCCATTTCACACTGTTGACTTTTTTTAAAAAAAACTATGTAATAAATGCTACACATCATTTTCAAAGCTACCCTGCTTTTCTATGCTTCCTTCCAAGTTTTCTTTTGTTCTCTGATGTGTACTTTCTATTTTTCTCTTACTGTTTTTTATTTTTCTCTTATCATTTCTACCCACCCCGCCTTAGAGAACACTATCATTAGACACAAATGTGTGTATATATATAATATATAAGACTATATAATATACAAAAATATAATACATAATATATAAAACCTTACTCTACAGACTTCTGTTTTAAAGTTCTTTCTCCTAAGGTGAATAGCGTCTTCCTTCATAGGTCCTTTGTAACTGATTTGAGTATTTATAATACTCAAAATAACTTAGTTGTTCACATTTGTTCTTAGAACAGGGACAAAACCCCCACTCTGCAGCCTTCCCCTCTCTTCCGTTGTTTTTGTTGTGTTTGTTGTGTCATCTGCACATTCTGTATGCAGAGTGTAACAGAAAAAGAAGATTATACATGAAACTCTGTTGTTATTTCTTAAGATTTTTACCTTTTGTGATGTTTTTGTCTTGTGGATTTGGGTTTAGTTTCTCTTATCTTCTTTTCTTGAGTCTTTTGAGTTGAATAAATTTGCAGAAAATTACTCTACCATCTTCCTGATAGTGTGATTTAGAAGAGAGCCCCTTAAACTTTTACCACTCGTGTCCCCTTTTTGCCTGAGAAATTTTTAGATGAGGGGCAGCTAAGTGGCACAGTGAATAGAGCACTGGCCCTGGAGTCAGGAGGACTTGAGTTCAAATCTGGCGTCAGATGCTCAACACACTTACTAGCTGTTTGACCTTGGGCAAGTCACTTAACCCCAATTGCCCTCCCAAAAAAAAAAATTTTTAAATTTTAAAAAATAAAAAAAAAATTTATACGACCTTGGGTATATAGATATAAAACAGGCATACAAACAAAACATTTACTGATAATAAATCATAAAGAAATTTATTTTAAAACAGTTCTTTGGTATACATATAATTTTACTATTTATTAAAGACATAAGAAAATTTGCATAATATATGGATGTGCTTGTTTATTTTTGCATAAAGAATTAAATCTTGGCAGAATATTTGATACTCCGAATAGTAGAGCATCTTCAACATTTTTCATAGTTGATCAATATTTTGATTTTATAATCGTCAGTGCTGAGAATGTTGCTTTGCATAAATACATAGTACAAAGTGGCAGAAGTATGTTTAGGGCCATTTCAGGAATTGTTGGAAATTCTTTTCTAATTCCAAGCCAAAATTCATTTAATGATTTTTTTAGGAAATTAAGTTTTAAAGCTGTGTCTCAGGAAATTCTTCTTGATTTTTTTTGGGGGAGGGGGAAGGGTTTGAGGCAGTCAGGGTTAAGTAACTTGACCAGGGTCACTAGTACATGAGCTAATACATGTCATGTGTCTGAGGACAGATTGGAATTCAGGTCCTCCTGACTCCAGGACTGGTGCTCTATCTACTGTGCCAACTCTCTGCCCTCTTCTTGAACTTTTAATGGCAGATGACTGATGGTTTTTTATTTTAACTGAGTATACTTTATGAACGCAACTTTAGTTTTTTTAGAATCAAAATTTGAAGGGAAGTATTTCTGAAATTGTGTCTCCAAGTATTTCAGATGACCAATTATAATTCTTACAATTAAATCGTTGGGTAGATTGTTTGCAATTACCAAGTTATCTTAGCTATAAACATTTCTAAAGAACTATTTTCTACCTTATTCTTCTATGTTAGCTTTTTTAGTAAAATTTTTGATTTTATATTTTAACATAAATGTTATAATATCTTCCTTGAAGCAACATATTTAAATCATTGAATTTTTTTAAAATATCAAATAACAGTTTTAAAAGCCATAAGTCAGTTTGGGGCGGAGCCAAGATGGAGGTGTAGAAGCAGCAGCGTCCCACAGCTCCCACGCAGCCATCCTAAACACCCATAAAAATATGACGCTGGACAAATTCTGGGACTCTCAAACTCAAAAAATACAGAAAACACATCTCTAGCGGAAGGCAGCTCGGCATCAGGGGATCATTGAGGCAGGACTCGAGCCCAGACCGGCCCAACTTGAAACCGAAACCCTAGCCCCCAGGCGGTAGGAAGGAGCCAAGCCAAGCCGCAGCCAGTCTACAAGAGAGAAGAGCTACAGCCTCAAGCAACTCCACATCTACCAAGGTGTGAAAAATAGGGATTAGAGAAAGGCAGCTGGCTGGAGGGGCTCATCCCAGGCCAGGAGCTGAGACCAGCCCAGCCTGAAACTGCCATGTGGCCAGGCTCTGGGGCGGCCTGGAGGAGCCAAGCCTCCCAAGCCACAGTGTGAGTCTACTTCAGATAAGATCTAAAGCACCTGGAGCAAACTGCATAAGCCAGGATTAAAGGTCAGTGAAAGTGAGTGAAGCTTTCAAGCTAAATTTGGGGGAGGAAAAGCAGTTCGGCCAGTCTACCCCTGGGGCAAGGAAGCAGTGGGAGAAGGGCAGAAACTGCTGTAACCAGTGGATGCCCCCATTGGGCTGCTTCAGAGTCCCTGGCCTGCAGACTCCACAGGGATGGGGGTTGACTCTATTGATCAGGGCCAAGTGCTCTTGCATTGAACAGCCTGGATCCAGGTCCTTGTCTTGGATAGTGGTCCT
>CM053597.1:82668312-82691803 GCA_028646575.1 Pseudocheirus occidentalis
ATGAGCTTCAGAAGCAGTCACTGCTGCTCCTGCTGCCACCACCATTGCCACCTTCACCACTCTGGGGCTGGACTATGCTCCTCCCTCACCCAGGTCTAAGAGAATTTTCCCACTGATCTTTTATGACGTCTGTGGCATTTGTGGGCTGAAAAGTCTGGAAACCATAACAGCTGCTATTGATTCAGTCCCCTAAGGCCTGCTCTGGCCCTGTCTATGCCAGTGTGGCCCATGCTGGACTGTACCAGGCTCCCAGTCTGGTGCGAAAGACCCTTCCTGTCAACATTCCAGGCTGTCTTGGGCTTGAGATTTGTTTCACTCCATCATTTTATGGATTTTGCCATGGTGCCGTTTTTCAATGAGATATTTCATTTTCTTTTTTTCATTCTTTTGACTTTGTTTTATTGCCTGTTGACGTTCCATGAAGTCATTACCTTCCACTTGCCCAATTCTATTTTTTAAGGAATGATTTTCTTCAGTGAACTTTTGTAACTCCTTTTTAATTTGGCCAATTCTTCTTTTAAGGAGTTCTCTCTTCAATATATTTTTACCTGTCTTTTACTATCTGGTCTATTCTCTTTTTAAAAATGTAACTGTCTTCACTATTCTTTGTGCCTCCTTTACCAAACTACTGACTTTTGGGGTTTTTTCTTTCTTTTTTTAAGTTGGTATTTTCTTTTTAAAAAATCTATTATTGACTCTTTTTTCATAATCTTCTTGCATCACTCTCATTTTTTATCCCAATTTTTCCTCTACCTCTCTTATCTGACTTTTAATATTCTTTTTAAGTTCTTCCAGAAACTTTTTTGTGGAGGGAGAAGTGGGAAGAAATGTTAAGACCAATTCACCAATTTTTCTTTGAGGCTTTGAATGGAGCTCTTTTGACACTGTTGTAGTGTTCTTTGTTTATGTTTTGATCTTTGCTGTCACCATGGCAATTTTTTGTAGTCAAAATTTGTTTTGTTGTTTGCTCATTTTTCCAGCCTATTTCTTCACTTTTGCTCTGCTCCTAGGGTGGAGGGGGAACTCTTCTAAGCGTCAGGTTTTTGTGCTGCTGTTTTCAAAGCTAGTCTGGGGAGGGGAGGCAAGGGGGCTATAAGTCTTCAGTTCTTCCAACGTGGTACAATCTAAGGAGAAGTATGGCCACTATTCTCTTGGCCTGTGCTCTACTCTGTGACTCACCACAAGCACTTTTTTCCATTCTGGACTTTGCCAAAGGTTCCTGCTCTTGCTAGTGCTCCTCCTCATTTTGAGACTGTGATCCAGAACTATATATTAGCAATGTAACAGGGTCTTTCTCCCAGTGCCAGCAAAGGGTCCCCATCATCAACTTCTGACCAGTTGTTTGACCCCCTTACTGTCTGTGGGCTGAGAGCTATGGAAACCACTGCTGCTGTGGCTTGCACTGGACTCTGTTCCATTTTCACCCCAGTGAGATAGATCTTTCCTGGCAATCTTCTAAATTGTCACGGGCTAGAAAATTGTTACACCTTATCTTTTTGTTAGTTCTGCCACTTCAGAATTTGTTTTGAGGCATTTTAACATTATGTTGAGCAGAATTTGGGAGAGCTCTTGGCTCCACCCAATTAGTAGAAAGGATGCATTTCTAGCATAGGTTCCTAGAGTGGGTGACACCACGCGCTGGGGCACACTGGAACAACCCAGTGGGGCAGTAGTAGTCTTGGATGCAACTGGGGAGGTAGTGAATAAAAATAAGCGGGCATTGGAAGCATAAGCAGAGATGAAAATTCTGAAAACTATTTGTACGTATTTCATCTGTTGTGCAACAGAGTTAAAGTTGCAATGATTACATTATTTTTCAAATAAATATACAAAATGCAAGCTATAACTGATCAGTGGTCAAGTCTGCTGACTGGTCTTAACAAGCAAGCACTGGCAGGTGAGCATGTTGCACACTTTCAGGAAGTCCAGCATGCACTGGTAGGAATATATGCATGTAGTGATTTGTTTACAACATGATACTATACGGTTACATGATGCAATATTGCACTGTCAAAATTTCAATGCAGGAAAAGCTCACATATTTACAATAAATTATTAAATTTAAGAAGCACCATTGTTTCAAACAAATTTTTATAATTTTTTAAATGACGCAAATAAAAAAAAAACCTGTCAAAGAAAGTAGATTTCCAGGGGGCGCTGAGTGTAAGTTTTTTTTTAAGGGGGCAGTAGGCCAAATAAGTTTGGAAACCTTTGATTTCTAGGAATGGGTTAGACTAGATAGGGTTCCTTCAACCTATATTATGCACACTCTATGGGCCCAGCAACTTTTCTATTAGAAAGTTAGCTTCCTCCTTAAGAGCTTCTCTCCTCTTCAATCCATCCTCTCTGCACAGCTGCCAAAACCTAGTTAAGAATAACCATATCACATTCCCCTTCTCAAGAAGCTTTAGTGTTACCTTAGTGTCTCTAGGATAACATATAAACCACTCAACCTGGAACTAAAAGGGCTCTACAATGTGGCCCTAACTTATCTTTCCAGCCCAATCACTGCCAGTCACACACTAGGGCTTCAGATAAACAGGTCTATTTGTTATTCTGTACATCATTCCATGCATCCACTTCCTCTGGTATTTTCAAAGACATACATTTAAAAGCATACTCAATTTCATGACTTGAGATATATGGAATATAGTCCCTGCCCCTCCTCATTAAAACCTTTGAAAATCTCTTGGCTTCCTTTGAAGTTCTGCATGGGGCCCACCTCATACACCAGGCCCTTTCTGAATCTCTCAGTAGTTTGTGTTTTTCCTCCTTGGTTGTTTTGTATTTATTTGGCATATATTTTGTATTTATAAATCTGCTAAGATGTAAGGACCATCCAGCAGAGTGCAAGCTCCTTAGGGTCAGGAACTCTTGTTTCTGTCCTATCTCCAGAGCCTAGCAACCAGTACTTTGAATGTTGCAGCTGCTTAATAAATGCTGATGGAATTAAAAGAGAATTCAGCTAATACAAATAGAAAATTTCAGTCAAAATGTGATCAGATCACTAAGAAAAGTGGATACAATCTTAGCCTACATTAATATAAATATAGTGTCAAGCTCATGTCAAATAATAATCCTACTATTCCCTGAGCTGATGAGATGACAACTTGTAATATTTCAAAAGGGACACTGACAAATGACAGTGCATTCAGACACCAAAAACCAGGATAGTGATGGGCTAGAAATCAGCATCATCTGATGCAGTATTTTAAAAACTAGGTAATTTGTTTCCTGGAGAAGAGAAATTTAAGGGAATACTACCTTGATAGACATCTCCAAATAGCTAAAGGACTTTAACAAAGAAAAGGGAAAAAAATTTCCCCATGTTGACTAAAGGATGGAAAATATAAGAGAAAAGGGATACTCACAAAGCTAACATTTAACATTAAATATGCTGTGTCAGGAGAGACTAAAATTCCTTTCATGTCTCAAGTATTCAGAAGTTGGATCTTTCAAAGATAAGACAAAACAGGGTTTCTTAAATGAGGGTCTAATAATTTTTTTAAAAAATATTTTGACAGTTGTATTTTAATATAACTGGTTTCCTTTGTTATTTTGTTCATTTGTTTTCTATATATTTTGTTCATTTGCACTTAAAATATGACTTTGAGAATTGGTTCATAGCCTTTACTGGACCACCTAAGGAATTCTTAATCTATTTTGTGTTCTGAATCCCTTTGGCAATCTACTATAGAAGGCATTTCAAATGTGAGGGACTTGCCTAGATAATGTCCAAAGATTCTTTCAAGTCTAAAAGTTATGAGTCTATGGAAAAATGACAGAAAACTAAAGAGTAAGAAAACCACCTCAAGAGATCATAGAAGTGGGAGGAAGACGAATATGTACAAAAATATTTACTGCAGTTCTCTTTGTGGTGGCAAAAAACTGGAAATTAAGGGCATGCCCATCAATTGGGGAATGACTGAACAAGTTGTACTATATGAATGTAATGGAATGCTATTCTGCTATAAGAAATAAGGAGCAGATGGACTTCATGATAACTGGGAAAGACTTATATGAACCGATACTGAGTGAGGGAAGCAGAACCAGGAGAACATTGTACACAATTACAGACACATTGTATCTTTATGACTAACTTTGATAGACTTCATATTTACCTGGAGAGGCTTAGACAAACTGATGCGAAGTGAGAAGAGCAGAACCAGGAAAAAAATTTTTTTTTCACAGATACATCATATGTGTGAAGACCAACTTTGACAAACTGGTCTCTTCTCAGCAATGCACAGCTATAAGACAACTCTAAAAGTCTCAGAATGGAAGGAGATACCTACATTCAGAGAAAGGTCTGGAAAGAACAGAGTTTAAATGGAAACTGAAGCAAACTACATGCTATCATTCTTTTCCATGTCTGGTTTTGTTTCTTCTTTCCCATTGTTCACTCCATTGGTTACAACCCTTCTGTACAACCAGACTAATATCCAATGTGAAAGTACTTGCAGATCCTATACTTGACTGCATGCTGCAATGGGTGAGGGGAAAGGGAAGAAGGAGAGGAGAAAACTTGAAACGCGAGGGATTGTGGAACTGAATCTTGTAAACGAAAAGTAAATAAATAAATCAATTTATTAAAAAAAGAAAGAAAACCATCTCAGATTAAACAAAATTTATATGACATCTTAATTCCCCAGAATAGATTACTAGTCAGAACAAATTCATTCAGCACACCTTCCCCCCAGAAAAAAATGAATATAAGCAATATTATTAAAATTAAGGATAGGCACGAATTGATTTCCACCAGGTAAACAAGGGTAAGCTCAAAGAATCAGGAAATTTATTAGCATCTGTGGTTACTTTTCTAGATACTCTCTGTCTCTGTCTTGTCCATGCAACACCCTCTTCCTCAGTTCCTATGTACCTACCTACACACTCTCCCTTGACCACTGATTTTAAGTATATATGACTAGGAGTTAAATACATACACATAGTAAAGGGAGGGTATGCATGTTGGAAGAAGTCTGCCATATGGTTGACAGTGGAAGAGCACCAGGCACTGAAGGAACAGAGCAAAGAGAGTTGGCTCTGGAATAAGAGGATATGGCTCTGCCACTTCTATTGGGTGGCATTTACTTCTCTAAGACTCAGTTTTCTTTTCTCAAAATTAGGGGTGTGGACAAGATTTCTAAGGGCCTTCCTCCAAATCAATAAATCGATGTGCATCTTCAACAAATTCTATTTAAATAAACATTTGAGTATCTGCTATATATAAGGTGAGAAGTAGCATGGCTTAGTGAATAGAAAGCGTTCTCTGACATACTTACTTTGTGATCCTGGAGAAAAAAAAAATCACTGAACTTTGCCCCCCTTTCCCCCCCCCGCCAAATCATTGAACTCTGCCCAAACCAATTCTCTAAGACTAAACTCTAGAATTGAGATCCACATGAGAAGGAACTCCTTCCCTGGGAGTGCCGGACACCAGTGGCATCAAACTCAAATAAATCTTTGCCTGCCACATGTTGACTCAGAAAACTATAAATTCACATTATCAATGCTGTATTGTATTTACATGTATTTTATTAGATGTTTCTCAATTACATATGAATCTGATTCAGGCTGCCCTCTCCATGCAGCTGCAATGAGTCTGACATCTCTGCCAGTGATGAGAAGATGAAGCAGAATGGCATACAGGTGAAGGCAGTAATCATAAGACCCTAGATAAGAGCTATCAGGGTCCTTGGAAGCTATTCTATCCAACTGTATCATTTTAGAGATGGAGATCTAGAAGTAATTTGTCAAGGTTGTACAGGTAATAAGTAGCAGAATCAACATTCAAACCCAGGTCCTTGATTCCAAACCCAGCACAGTACTACACAGCTTCACAATGAAAGCTGTACATTCAAGTAGAGAATGCTGGGTTTTAATTGATTCCATATGATTCCATAACTACTGAAAAGATAGATGAGTAGCAAAGGTAAGGTAAAGACCCCAGAATAATTTTTTACTTTTTCTTCTTCATTTCCTGGAACCAGTCAACCACTAGATCAGTTTTTCCTTTCCCACCCCAACCTCCGTCCCCAAGTTAAACTTTAGGTGGAGCAACCTGACTCTTCTATAACCAGAGGTGGGCACTGAGGAATAAGTCTAGAGGGAGTGTCACCTCCCAAAACACACAACTCATCATGTCACTGGGGAGACTAGACAAGAAACAATGCATCAAGCTGAGAGCAGACCAACCAGACATGATGAGGAAGGGAATCTCAACCTCTTTGAGTTAAAAAAAGGGCAGCTTGCAATATGCTACATGGGCTCCAACTACAGGGAGCCCAATAGGGAGCTCAGAGGAACTATATGAGGATGCTAGAAAGGTAGAAAAGGGCTTCCATACAACCAAGAGCTGTGAGTGATCCACTTTTCATATGTATTCTCTAGCCCAGAGCCCACTTTCCTCTGGGTTCTGTATGTAGTCACAGAAGAGTATTTCCTAAACTTTTGAGGAAAATGTTTTGTCCCAACTTAATTTACAACCTTAGAAAATATCTCTAACTAAAGCTAATTAACTCTGGCTGACTAATTGTTATTAATAGGGAGCACATTGGAGAGGAGCAAGAGTATTAGAGAATCTACTCTCACCCTTCAGGGTTATCTCTAGATTCCTAAAGGGAGAAGTTATGAGTCATCCTCTGGGGACCTGACCTGCCAGTCCAAGTGGAATTCTGAAGTAGTCCTAGGGGAGCGCTACATGTAGCAGTTAACTATCTTATATTCATATACTTTCTGCCTTCCATTTCCCTAACCTCATCATCATTCGTCTTTAGTCTCACCTGTCTTCCAACTCAATTCAAACACACACACACACTCTGTCTGTCTATCTGTCTGTTTGCATCTCTCTCCTTGGTCTGTCATTTAAGGCTTTGTATAATGTGGTCCCATCCTTTCTCATCAAGTCTGCCTTCCAGTTCTCTTTACAGTGCCCCCAAAATACCATACATCAACTTATGCTTATGTAGTTTCCCCACTTCTGGCAAACTCTTTTCCTTTATCCTCTCAATCAAACCTGTTATTCAAGATCTGGTCACACTCTACCTCTTCCATGAAACGATCCCCAAACACTATGGTTATCCCCTTCATGTGAACTCCTACATCACTTGCTTTGGTCCTTAATCACATGCTGTTTTATACTATTTATTTATTTATTTGTTTTTTTGGAGGGGGAAGGTAGGGCAACTGGGGTTAAGTGACTTGCCCAAGGTCACATGGCTGTGTGTGTGTGTGTGTGTGTGTGTGTGTGTGTGTGTGTGTGTGAGAGAGAGAGAGAGAGAGAGAGAGACATATCTGAGGCCAAATTTGAACTCAGGTCCTCCTGAGGCTGGTGCTGGTGCTCTTTTCACTGTGCCACCCAGCCGCCCCTTTATAGTATAGTATTTTTTAGCTATTTCATGCATGTATGCCTTACCTCCTCAATCACATTACAAACTCCAGGTAGGCAAACACTCTCTTACACTTCGTTTAATAAAGCACTACACAAATACTAAAAGTGTTCAGCAAATACTTAGTGAATGTATAATGAATGTCAGCACCAACCCCCCCCCCCAAAAAAAACCCAAACATTGGAGGAAATAATGGAAGAGACAGATATTCCAAAAAAGGACGAAGCCACAGCAGTCCAAGGAGAGACAAATGCCTAAACTAAGGTAGCAATATAGGAAAAAGGGAAGGAGCAAAGAGCAAAGAGCAGAAGCTGGCCACTACTTCATCCCACTGCGTAAAGAACAGAGATAACTTTAAGATTGCACTAATTTCCCCGGCTTGAGATGCTACAGATGATGGAACTGCCCATGGAAAGGAGGGAAATAGAACACACGGGAGAATCCTGGGAGAAAAAGAAGCAGTTTGGTCTTCAGCACATTTGAGTTGAGACAAAGGTTTTACAAGCAGAGAATCACATAGGACAGTGATAATTTAATATATTTGATATTCCATGAATTACATATTTATGAATCATAGTTGAAATTATATTAGATTGGTTTATCGGTGTACATTTCATTTTGGTCTGCCTCCCATGTTGTCTAACATATATGAAGAATCCTGTCTTACTAAGTGGTTCACTATTAAAAGTCAGATATTTCTTAATTTGATAGTAATTATTTTCAATTCTATGTTTGAAGACTTAATTAAATGTGGATGAAAAGTAATATGGGTAAGAAATCTATGGAAATACCACAAAGTTAAAATAAATGCCAAAATGAAAACTGAATGTAACATGGTTCTCATCACTTTTCTACACAGTGAAGACATGAAATGAAGTTAATACTTTCATATTAGAAAGGTTTAGATAGCTGTCTTCAAAAGAAAATACACATGAAAAGACAAGATAATATTTTGAATTATAACAGCATCCCAAGTCCATAACATCAACAAAAGCTCAATTTTGCTGAACTGGTCATATCTCATATACAGAAAATACTGGGAATTCCAAAAACAATTTTCTATAGCTATTTCTGGGTATAAAATGTTCTCCTTAACTCCCATTAAATGAGGTAAAATGATTCAAATTTAAACATAAGTGAAATCTTCTTTCAATCCTGAAACTGGTAGCAAATATAGCACCCTATAGTGATATCACGCTTGTATTTTTGTATAAGTATTATATGTATTATCTCATTATTATATATCTATATCTATCACTGCAAATTACATTGCAAAGGAACATTCACGACCAGGATAAAAAAAGGTAGTACATGGCACAGCAGCAGAGAACTGGGGGTCAGGTGACCTGGGTTCTAGTCCCTACTCTGTAACTGACTCACTGTGTGACCTCTAGCTTCACTCTTCTTACTCTAAAATGTGGAAGTTGGATTTGAGAGACACTTTTGATTGACCCTTTGTCCAACTGTATTAAATAAAACAGTGATGATACTGAAAAATTAGATTGTGTTTAGGGCCACAAAAGCAGAACTAGAAGCAATGGGTAAGAAGTTGCAAAGAGGTAAAATTAGGTTGGATGTAAAGAAAAACTTCCTTGTTAATTAGACATATCCAAAAGTAGAAGGGACTAAATGAGGCAGTAAGTTACCTGTCACTGGAAGTCTTCAAACTGAGTCTAGATGACCACTTATTGAGTATGATGCAAAAGATTATTTTGGTGGTTATGGATTAGACTAACTGGTTCATAAGGTCTCTTCCAACTCTGAAATCCGTGATTCCGAAATGCTATTGAATCCTCTAACAACCAGACCACACAATTCTAACATTTCTTTTTCTTTTCTTTTTCTGGAAACTGGGTGTCCCTATCTTACCCAACATGGAAGAACAGCAACCACTCAGAGGTCAATCCCAACACTGATTATCCCAGAATCTTTTTTTTTTAAATATGTCTTCCTTCAAGTTCTTTATTTATCTATTTGTTTTTTGGAGGGGGGAAGGCAGGACAATTGGGGTTAAGTGACTTGCCCAAGATCACACAGCTAGTAAGTTTTAAGTGTCTGAAGCCAGATTTGAACTCAGGTCCTCCTGGCTCCAGGGCCGGTTCTTTATTCACTGCACCACCTAGCTGCCGCCCCAGAATCTTTTAACCTCTTGTTTTTTCCAACCTGGGCTAGTTCATCCCACCATAAGCAATCTAGTGGCCTTACATACCCAGGGGTTCACTGTATCAGTGTAGGCCTTAATGCAAACACCTGACACCAATCAATGTTAGCTTTACTGTAGCAAAGAATTCCTAAATTCAACTGATCCACTATCCTGAGCACAGCAACAAGGACGTGAAACACAATACCCAGTCCAACAATACTCTTCTTCCCTGCCCCCACACTTTAATCATATGATCACATTACTGACTTCACCATATCACAACATCTCCATGATTTTGAACTTCAAAATTCTTTCTATGATCTTTTATCCTTCCACCTCTCTCATTCTCTCCTTCACTAAAACTGCTCCTACAATCTCATTACCCTGTCTCTCTTAACCTTTTCCTAGTCTCCCAATCAATTTTCCCCACTCTGGCCTGACCTGCCATTATTGACACCTCCCCCTCCTTCCCCCTGTGAGGTTCACCACATTTTCAAACCTGGGTAAACTCCAATATTCCAATTCCTCTACTCCTGATTTTTCCAGCTAAGTTACTAGAGAAATTCAGTTGGTTCACTCAGTAGAAATTTATGGCATATCATCTTAGTGGTAGCACTGCGCCTTAGCATTCCTTTTGTCTAATCTTAACGACTGTCCCTCTGCTAGCCCACAATAAGTTACAAAATGTTTCTTCTGTCAAGCTCTCTTCAATGCCCATTACTACATTCCAATACTTAGAGCAGAACAGATTCTTTAGCATTCTACCCTTCTGCCCCCAAAAAGCTTACATTATACTTCTTGAATACACAGAAAAGTAAATACAAGGTAATACAACAAAAAAAAGTAACAATTCTGTAGAATTCTCATTTTACTTTCCTCCACCTTACTCTATGCTCTACCAGCTAGAGTCTAACCAAACAGAGTTTCTCACAGTAACTAAATATGGCTCATATTCTGCAACTTAAAGATGTCCTCTCCACACTGGCCACTGAATTAACATTTATCCTTAAAGTCCAACTGTTACGCTACTTCTTCAAAGAAGTATTCCTTTTGATCAGTTGTCCTCCATTGATAGTGGTCTGACCCCTTCCCACACAGATCACTTGCAACTTTCTAATACACCAACAATCACATATTATTCTGTATATTTGCATACCATATTCCTCTATAGCAATGGTTCTCAGCCTGTGGGTTATGTTCAATTTGTAACAATGAAAATACATCCTGCATATCAGAGAGATTCATAACAGGAGCAAAATCACAGTTATGAAGTAGCAACGAAAATAATTTTATGGTTGGGGGTCACCACAACATGAGGAACTATATTAAAGTGTCGTGGCATTAGGAAGGTTGAGAACCACTGCTCTGTAAGTTTCATGATAACTGGGCCTCTAGCTTATTTAAATTTTTTATCTCACTTAGCATCTAGCACAGTATTTCACACAAATAAATAAATAAATGTTTTCTGAACTGCTAAAATTGTGTTCTCAAAAACATATGGCATATGATACGCCACAATAATCTGGTTTCCTAATGAATATAACATGGGGGGAAAAGGTGATTATGAGGTACCAGGGAAAGATATTCAATGTTTCAACAATGGAGTCTTGCTATTAAAACTGAATTACACCATGATTTTAAGATTTAGTTGTTTTCATATCCAAAGAACAAACCATCAATATTTGACTTTATAAATATGTGCATATATGATTTAATTAAAAGGATAAACTCAAGAGTAAGTAGATTTATGCAACATCTGGGATACTGATAATTGACTGTAAAGAGGCAGATCACTAAGTATTTATTAAGTACTTGCTGCATGCTAAGCACTGTGATATGTGCTGGGGATACAAACACAGAAAGCACAACAGTCTCTGCCCTCAAGAAGCTTACATTCTTACTGAGGGTATAAAACATGTTCACTTGTAAATGCAATCACTAAGTAAATGCAGGATATTATGCAAAATAACACACAGTGATTCAAGTGAGGAGGCACTTAACAACTGGAAGGAATCAGAAGAGGCCTCTTGAAGGCAATTGGGTTTCCAAGAAGAAGAAGTGAAGAGGGAAAGACATGGTGGTCAACCTGTATAAAAGTATGGAGGAAGAAGACAGAATTTCATATATGAGAATAGCAATTAGGTCAGTTTGGCTTGAGTGTGGAATGTGTGAGGGAGACTGATATGTAATCAGTTTGGAAGATAGGCTGGAGGCAAGAACATAGAAGGTTTTAAATGCCAAAGTTAATTCACATTTTATCCAATTTATCCATTTATAAGCAATGGAGAGCCACTAAAGCCTTTGAAGCCCATCAGGAGCATAATAAGATGTGGGTTCTAATACATCAACCCTCTATAATCCTCTCACCAAAGGACCTGGTTTTTTCTCAACTAAGAGAATCCATCCTGAGCTCCCTCTCCATACCTAAAAATCCATCCTTTCTCTTGCTCATATCTGGCCTGACTGATTGAAGGGATGATCCTTCTCCTTGTCAAGGACAACTTCTCTACTAAAGCCCTTGATCCATCACTCTATCATCTCTTCATAGGGCTTACTCTTTTATCTTCAAATCTCCCCTTATCTAATGTTTCATTCCCTACTAACTATAAACATAGCAATATCTACCTTAAAACAAAAATTAAAAATTCTTCATTTAAGGCTTCCATATTCTAAAACTATCATCCTTTATTTTTCCTTCCTTTCAGAACCACAGTCCTAGAAAAATCTGACTTTATTCATGGCCTTCTCTTCCTTATCTCTTCAAAAGTTGAATTCCAAACCTAACATGTTTAAAATGCTCTTTTCAATGTTACCTGGGATCTCTTAAACGTTGGATCAAATGGCCTTTCAGCATTCTTCCTTTTGGAGTTTTCTGTAGTTTATGCATTGTCTACTGCCCCCTCCTCCCGAATACTTCTCCTTCTTTGCTTTCAGTGATGTTGCTCTCTCCTTCTCAGTCTTCCCTATGCCTTAAACAGAGATGTCTCACAAGACTCTATCCTGGGACCTAGTCTTGTCTGTCTCTGTATGTATATACACACATGTTGACCCTCTTGTCTGGAATACAAACACACACACACGACATATGCGCGCACGCACACATACACTTTCTTTTGGTGAGCTCATTTGCTCCCACTGGTTCAATTATTATCCCCAAGTGCATGATTACAAAATTTTCATACATCCAATCCTATTTTCTCTCCTAGATTTCTCAAATTCAGCCCATTCAAAACAGAACTTATCTTAAATAAATTTCCTATAAATTCCCTCCAAATTTCCTCCTCTTCCCTATTTCTATCAAGGGCATCACCATACCTAGATTAACCAAGTTCCCAGCTTCAAAGTTATCTCTGACACATCTTCATCCTTTTACTTCCACATCAGTCTCACCTCTCCACTCATATGGCTACTACTTTATTCAATGTCCCTATCAACTACATTAATAAAAATGCCTCCTAGTTGATCTTGCTTCCAGTCCCTCCCCTATATAACCTATCCTCTGGGAAACGGCAAGGAAATTCTTCTAATAGAAAAGACCAGTCAACAAGCAAACACTTATTAAGTTCTTATTAAGTGTAAGACACTGTGCTAAGTCCTGGGGATTTAAAGAAAAGCAAACAGATGTTCCCCACCCTAAAGTAGCTCACAATCTAATACAGTGGTTCTCAACCTTCCTAATGCCGTGACCCTTTAATACTTGTATGTGAGTTTATCTGCATGTGGGCAGACCCACCTGGAGACCTAGGGAGGAGCAGTGTCTCAGTTCCTAAGATCAATGAAAATATGTGTTTTCCTACAGTCTTAGGCGACCCCCAAAGGGGTCACGACCCACAGGTTGAGAACTGCTGATCTAATGGGTAATACAACATGTAAACAACTATGTAAATACAAGACATATACCGAGGAGAGGGAAAGTAAGGTTGGAAAGTACCACTAGTAGTAAAGGGAATTGGAAAGGCATTTTGAAGAAGGTATGATTTGAGCTAAATCTTGAAGACAGTGAAGGAAGCCTTGACAAAGAAAAGGGTCACCTTTTATCATGCTACTCCCCTCTTCAAAAACCTACAATAACTCCCTTCTGACTTCTAGGCTTGGTGTCTCATACCATCCACCATCTGGTTTCAATTTCTCTTTCCAGAATACTTTATTTTTTTGCTTTTTGAAGGGAAGGCAGTTTGGCAACTGGGGTCAAGTGATTTGCTCAAGGTCACACAACTAGTTTTTTTGTGTTAAGTGTCGGAGGCTGGATTTGAACTCAGGTCCTCCTGACTCTAGGGCCAGTGCTCTATTCACTAGCTACCGCAAGAATATTTTATTGTAATACCCTCTATATAGTCTATGTTCCAACCAAACTGATCCACGTGCTATTACCTGAAATTAGGGTTCTGTTTCCTCCCTCTGTGCCGACAGGCAGCCCCACCAATGTCTGGATGTACTCCTTTCTCATCTCCAATTTTCAAAATTCTTACTCTCCTTCAAGGTTAAACTCAAGGCGCCATCTCTTCCCCCCGAGCTGCCCACCCACTAATGCCCTCTCTCTTACTTCAAATTACCTTTTATTTAATATTGCACATGCTGTATTCCCCAGCAGATCAAGGGTAGGGACTATTACATCTTCTGTTTCTGTATCCCTAGAATCACCTAGCAGAGCATCTTGAACCTAGTAGACCCTTAGTCTTGGCTGGATTTACCATACATTCACTGTATATAAAGGTGTGTTATGAATGTACAGAGGAAGTCTAGGTATACAGAGGGAAAGTTGCAAAAATCTTGGGTGGATGAGAACACAAATATCTTCATTGTTTCTAAAACTGCTCCCCCATCCTTTAAAAAACTCTCTCTTGGAGAGAAATATACTGGGAGAAAGAGAATGGGAAAGATAGAATTGTGTAAATTGTCTCACATAAAAGAAGAAAAGAAGAAAAAGCTTTTACAATGGAGGGGAACAGGGCCGAGGTGAGAGGGAATGAGTGAACCTTACTCTCACTTAATTTGGCTTAAGGAGAGAATGACATACACCCCCAATTGGGTATCTTACCCTACAGGAAAGTAGGGGAGAAGGAGAGGGAGGAGGGATGATAGAAGGGAAGGCAGATCTGGGGAGGGAGTAGACAGGAACAAACACTTGAAAAGAGACAAAGTCAAAGGAGAAAATAAAATAAATGGGGAATGGGATAGGATAGAGGGAAATATAGTCAATTTTTCACAACATGACCATTATGGAAGTGCTTTGAATAACTACACATGTATAAACTATACTGAATTATTTGCTTTCTCAATGAGAGTGGATGGGGAGGGAAGAAGGGAGAGAATTTAGAACTCAAAAGTTTTCAAAACAAATGTTAAAAACTTTTTACGTGCAACTGGGAAGTAAGATATACAAGTAATGGGGTATAAAAAATCTATCCTGCAGAATGCATGCCATCTTGGGGTGGGGGAGAAGAGATGAGGATAAAATTTAGAACTTAAAATCTTGTGGAAATGAATGTTGAAAACTAAAAATAAACAAATTTTTTAAAAAAGAAAAAAACCCTCTTACTTGATCTATCAATCCCCGCTAGCTATCATTCCATATCTTTTCTCGCTTTTGTGGTTAAAAATCCCTGAAAAAGCCATCTATAACTGGTGTCTCCACTTCCTTTTTCCTCACTCTTTTTAACTTTCTATAGTTTGGTTCCCAACTTCATAATTTAATCAAAACTTCCTCTTTCCTGTTAGCATGATCTGTTAATTGCCTACTCTGATGGCCCCTTTTCCCCCAACCCTCATCCTTCTCGAACTCTCTGCAGCCTTTTTATACTGTCAATCACCCTTTTCTCTCTAAGTTTCCAAGACACTTCTTTATTCTAGTTCTCCTACCATCTGACCATTCCTCAATCTCCTTTGCTGGATCTTATCCAAATCATGCCCATTAAATGTAGATATTTCTCAGGGATCTGTCCTAAGCTCTCTTCTCTTCCACCTCTTACCATTTCACCTAGTGACTTCATCAACTCCCATGGTTTCAATTATCATCTCTATGCTACTGATTCTCATATCTACTTAACCAGCCCTAACCTGTTCCCCACTCTCATATCTTAAATGGATATGCCATATCTTAAACTCAGCTCATTAACTTTACCAAAAAAACCTCTGAATCCTTCTGAGGTCCCTCTACTGTTCTTCTGAACTTCCATATTACTGTCCTCCCAGTTACCCAGGCTCTTGATCTAATTGTTATCCTTGCCTCTTTACTCTCTCACCTCTCATATATAATTTGTTATTAAATTCCATCTATTTTACCCTAATACCATCTCTCAAATATGCCTCCTTCTCTCCTATGACATTGTCACCATTCTTGTGCAGTCCCTCCTCACCTCACACCTGGACTATTGCAACAAGCTACTAGGTTGGTCTTTCCCTACTACAATCCATCCTTCACTCAGATGTCAAGTTAATCTTCCTAAAGACCAGACCTGATCACACATACCCTACATTCAATAAACTCTTCTGGCTTCCTATCACTTCTAGGATCAAATAGGAAATCTTCTGGTGTCCCAAGCCTTTCACAACCTGGCCCTATCTTTCCAATCTTCTTAGATCTTACTCACTCCCAAGTATTGTATCATCCAGTGACACTGGCCTCTCTGTTGCTCCTCCCACAGGATACTACATCTCCAGACTTCTTATTTTCAGTGGCTGTTGCCTATGCCTGGAACTCTCCCCGCTCCTCATCTCTGCCTCCTTTCTCTGGCTTCTCTCAAGTCTCAGCTAATATCCTATCTTCTCCCAAAAGCCTTTTCTGATTTCTCTTAATGCAGTGCCTCCCCTCTCTTGATTATTTACCACTTTTACCACTTCTCCCATACATAGCTTGTTTGCATACAGCTGCCTGTGTATTGTCCCATCTCCTCCCCCTCCCCCCCACCCCTCCAGTATTTCAGAGACATCTTTTGCCATTGTTTGCATCTACAATGCTTAGCACTGTGCTTGGCACATAGCTGGTGCTTGATAAATGCTTAATGACTGGCTCCCTTCCCCATCAAAGCTTAAGTCGTCAAAATTTAAATTATATAGAAGTGTGGAAATCAAAGCAAGTTTATGCCCTACCCCAGTCCAGGATAAGTTTGATCTCCTGAAATCTCAGCATCATGAACAGTGTTCTAGGTCTGAATACTCTACACCTTTCTCATCTGCATCTTCCCTTGGAAGGCTGGATGATGTATGAAACTCCTCCCAAAGCCTTCCTTTACAGAAGGATCACAACCTTTCTAGTCACTTCTTTCTCCATCAGCAGCTCTGCTTGCTGATGTTCCATAGAACATTTTCCCCTCCACTTTCTCCAACAATTTCCCACCCTCCTTCATCCCCCCTTCTTTTTATGTACTGTCTTCTCCCCATTAGGTAAGCTCCTTGAGGACAGGGACCATCTCTTTTTTTCTTATTATACCCCCAATGATTAACACAGCAGTTGACACAAAGTAAACAGGTGCTTAATAAATATTTATTGAATTGAACTGAAAGATATTTTTAGGAATCATTGGCAAACTGAACTTTAAAAAATCTTATGCTTTAACTGTCAATACACTCACAAATATTAACTACTGAATAATGGCAAAAAATTATAGAATACTTTCATAATGAGTGGCTATAAAATTACCTTTATAGTACAGATTAACAGAAATTATCATGACAAGAACTCTAAAAATGCTCTTACTATACCCACTTATCAAAGACAGTTTAATCATTGTATCTACTTTTTCAAGCTGGACATAATAGGTTTTGCTATTGGCTTCAAAATGCAGTAGATCTTAAGGCACAGAATTCAAGTGATAAGATTCAATAACTGATAATATAGAAAACATAATATAGGTTTTAATAGTATTAAAGTTTTTCTGGAGAAAATACATACTACATTACTTTCAAAGAAGAATAAATATTTACGCTTGGAGCATTTGTCAAAGGAATCTATTAATCTATTAATCCATACTTATTTAGGGCCTGTTATAAAGGAAAAAGCATATTTTATAAATTCTTGAGCACAAAACAATAACTGCTACTCTCATTTTAAAGTTTAACTATCCAAAAACTGACTTAAAAACCCATTAAAACATTTCTTTTAAAATGGGTAAGTTTAAACCATTAAACTAGTCTACAAAGACAACTTATGAAATGATATAAAAAGTTAGAATAGAATGGAACAGAATTACATTCTAAAAAAAATAAAGACAACATGGAATGTTAAAAAAAACTTTAAAAGACAGTCTCATGCTTCTGAGAAATCAAACAAATAAAGATTATCAATCATACATAGGGATTTTAGTTATTTGTGAGATACATCCATGTTGCCATATTCCTCCCTTCCCTCCGCCCCCAAACACAAATAGTTAAAATACCTTTAATGCATTATTATACTAGGGAGGCTTATGCTAGCTAGACCAACAGCTTTTTCTTTAGCAATAGAGTGCTATGGGATTCAACAGCAGCATCACAAGAACGAAACTGATGCAAGCTTAGTCAGTTTCATCTCTACTTTTGTAGGGCTTCCAGAATATATAAAGCTAATTAGGTTCAAAGCAGTTTACACACTATATACAGAAGGCATCCCCAGGGCCTACCAAGATGGAACGTGAAACCAACTAAGCATCAATTTCACTCTGTAGGCATAATCTTGGTGTGGGGGAGGAAGGAGGATAATAGTAGTAATAATAATAATAAATCTTAGGATAGAAGGTGGTGACCAAAAAATAATCTCAGAGGGTAGAGGGGAGAAAAATAATTGCTTAATTCCAGGGTGGAGACTGTACTACCAGCTTCTTTTGGCGACCAAGCTAATTAAGTATGATAGTAAATTAGGATGGTAGCAAAAAACAAAACAAAGCAAAAGCCCTTAGAAATAAAGCTACCTCCCAGAAAAAGTAACCCAGCTACCAAATGTCTAAAGGAGATAAGAATGACTCTACTTTTAGTTCCTATACTAATAGTAAGCTATCTAAAACACTGTTACTATGCAAATAACTACTTAACCTTAGTACACAGGGATTTATTCTCCCAAACAGGTTCATCTATCTTGAACTGAAGACTTCCTCTAACAGATTCTAAAGGAAAAAGACAAACCAATTTCGAGTAAGATAGGTAGAGAGAGTAGAATAAGTCATTTTAGACTACTAACATTCAGATAGATGGCACTTATATGGTAATCCTATTAAAGAAGCTATAGTCAAAAACTCGCTTTATTGTTATTATTTTTATCAAAGGTGAAATAATGTAAGACCTTTAAACACATATTAGGCTGTCAGAAAAGGAGTACAAATTCACTTCTCAATCAAATAGCAATACATAATAACAAACACAACAGCTACTCTACCACAGACTAGGAAAAATCAATTTATGTAAAATGTTACATTTTTAACTACTATTATTACAATTTTAACATTAAAGTTTACATAGTCAATTAATACCTATAGAATATGAAAACATTAAATGTTACCTAAAACACCATCAAATGTTTCAGAAGACAAAAATTTACATTGGAAAGTCTTAGGACAAGGGAGGAAGAATTAAAGGACCCAACTTTCATTCAAGCAATAAGTTAAATTTCAAGACAGAGTAAAGACTATGTTTCTCCCATACCCAGAAAATCTTAGTAATAGATGTCAAGAAAGAAAAGGCATCTAGCAAGCACCTTCTGGTTTGAGGAAAGGGAGAATCACATCCCTCCTGAACATCTCCCTCTTCCCCTGAAAGACTCTTTAGGTAGGCTGCCTTTGAGGGTCAACCAAGCAGAATGCTTATTTCAGGACCCATTCATTCTCTACAATTTCTCTTCAGATGCTGTTGTTTTGATACGAAATCATCACCGAAATACAAAAAAATGATTACAGAGACAACACTGAGAACCTTTAGGGAGTAGTTCCCACTGAATAAAGGGGATAAACACCAAAAAAAGAATTCTGAAAACACTGACGACAAATGTAAAAAGTTTTATGTCACTCCCTTTCATATTGTGATAAAGAGGGAAATAGAGAACAGTGAGTTGATTAATATAGAGTAGGGGAGAGAAAACATAAAAAAGGGAGTCATAGGATACAAAATTCAAAAGCTTTATGCAAATAGTTATTCAAAAAGTTATTTTTTTCTGTATAAATACAAGGTATAAAAGGAACACTGTCATTCAATCAAAAATGCTTCACTTTATTTATGAAGATTTTTGTTTACTTGTCTTAGCAGAAGCCTCTTCCCCTATAAAAGGAATTCATACCCAAAGAATTCATTACTGAAGTTGTTACATTGTCTAAGTATACCTAAATTCATTTCTTTCACCCTAAACTCATTCCTTTGCCATATTCCTAAAGAAGACTCTAATCCTTCCAATAGCCCAAGTATCCAACCTTGGAATTATCCTTGACTCTTCTTTCTCACAATCCCCACTCTAGGCCAAACCCTCATCACTTCAAACCTAGACCACTGCAACAATCTCCTTACTGGTTTTTCCATCTTTCCTCTCTCCAATCCATCTTTTACATAGCTACCATCCAACACTAACCACCTCACACATCCCTGTTCAAGAAACTTGACTTGACTCCACATCACCAAGGATACAACACAAATTTACCTGTGTGGCATTTAAAGCTAGTCATGAGTTGCATCTAAGAAACCCTTTTTTCCAGACTGATTTGAAATCACTCCCTCTTGAGCACTCTATGGTCTTGCCAAACTGGCCTATTTCTGTTGCTGTAAACAACATCCCCTCTCTCCCTCCCCATGTCTTAGAAATCCTCCCTGCGGTCAAGGCTCAGCTCAACTGCCACTTCCTATAAGAGGCCTTTCCTGATTTTCCCCAGATGTCAGTGCTCCACCTCCCTGAAATTAATTTGTATTTACTTGCATTTATTTTGTTTATACTTTACTGTGTACATGTTTCCCCTCAACAGAACATAAGCTTCCTAGGGGTAGGGAATGTTTTGTTTTGGACTTCTTACTCTCTATCATATAGCAAGCACTATTTTAATAAATGCTTATTGAAGATTAGACATGATTTAGGAGAATAATAAAAATAACATGTTCACACTGACATTAAACAACTGGTATCTCAATACCAGGACAGGTGGGGTGAAATTAACTTCGGGACTAAACAGGAGGAAGGCTCAGAAGTGTCTCATATCAAAAGCCAACTACACTGGTAAATGTGCTAAGAAAGCATACTGGTACATTAGTTCTTCTAAAAAAGATATACTTTGGTTATATTCTATATATCTGAATTGCTTTCTTGTTCAAAACTCAATATGTAAAATTATGTTTACAAATAGAGTACTTGAAGTTTGTTCATCCCTTATTTCTTCTCTGTATAAAACTCTTCATTAGATACATAGAACATTTTTCTTCTTTGAATTTGTTCTGATAATTCATAAAAAGATGATAGGATAGCCATGTTCTCAACTGGACTCCAGTGCATTTTGGTTTTCATTTTTTACTAATATTAATTTCGACAGAAAAGGCATTTACTTGAGGGGAAATTACCTTCTTCAATGCTGACAACTACTTTATGTTCAAAAGTTATAGTATTCAGAACATTTAAAATAAAGGGAACAAATTCCACATCATTTCCAATCGATAACAAATGAATCCCAAGGTCCAAAAACACAGAAAAACTACTTCTCCATGAGAGTGATTCTACAACAGAAAAAGAAAAAAACAACGTAAATTTTTCAGGGGTTGAGAATGAACTCATTATTTAATCATAAAAACTAAGTTTAAAATCAGATAGTCTATTAAGGTAACACCTTGATCTGGTAACAGTAAAATTAAAAAGGTTGCTGATAGTAACAATATTGCAATAAAATCTTTGGGGCTCCTCAATTTCATAAATCTTCATTTATCTGTAGTGTTTCTAGCTTAATAACTCTGAAGTAGGATGCCATTCAACCAAAAAGAATAATGCTAACCTAGAAGCACCTGTGCCATCAGACAAAGACACATCCAATTTAAGGAAAAAATAGACAACTAGCCCCTAGTATTAAGCCATTAAAAAAAATGTCTCCTAAAAATAAATTTCCATGTCAACAGAACAAAGCTGTTTATAAATAAGAAGGAATGAATGTGGAGGTGTGAGGAAGATAAGAGGAAGCTTCACCAAGAAGCAAAAGAAGGAAACCAAGAAGAATGAATGAAAACTGGGACAAGTGAAACATGAAAGTATAAGCTGGAAATAAGGAATGGGTAAGAGTTTTATAGGTGGAAAGAAGTTAGAAAAAAATTAACAGGAATATCAGGAGAAATTAAGCTGAAAGGAAATGGGGACCTCAGCAGAAGAGGTAACTTAAAATGGATGTAATCTGGCTAGGTCATAGGATAGAGATGGTAATATTCTGGGCAACCACAGTATCAGGTTCAAGGTAGGAAAGTGTGAAAACAGAATGGTAGGCTATCAAATCAAATAATGAAGAAAGCAGATCGTATGTATTTCAAGGTAAAGCATTAAGATAGTCTTGAAAAGAAGTTATAAAGAAGGAAAGACGGTAAGTTATTAAAGTAATGAGTGACAAGCAAAATCAACAGCCTAACCTTCTACCCAATTAATCACTGCAAAACAAGTTACGTGTCAAATATTACCTTATTGTTAACATAGTAAATTGTAACAAAATAACAAATAACAGTTTGAGAATGTGACCATAAGACTACTTCTAATTTAAAAAGCCAAGGGAAGATAGAAGTGAAAACATTAAACAAAAAAAAGATGATTAAGAAATAAATGTTAAAAATAAGAGGGGGAAATAGGTGTGAAATAAGAGACAGGATTCAACTGTGGGAACCGTCCAACATGGGGAAATATAGGGTTTAGTGCCGTGGAAACTTTGTGGGATCTCAACAACTTTAGAGACAACAGTCAAAGATGTCCAAAGAAATCTGAGAAAATAAAGGAGGTACTACACAGTGTGAGAGAGCCCAGGAATGAAGTACGAAGCCTCAGTGGGGATCTGGCAAAGGCACAGAACGGAGGAGCCATCGAGGCAAAAAGTGAGGGAGGCGGAAGGGGGGCAGGTCATAACACTAGGGGGGAGTGGAGCAAGGATGTCAGTGACAGGGTGTTTACAAAAATAAGGAGGGCAGAAGGATCCTTGGGCTTCGGGGACTGTCAGCGAGAGAGAAACAGAAAACCCAGTCTTCGTTGGCTGGGAAACAATCTCCAAACACTCTGGGAGGCAGAGGGGGAGAGAAGAGGGCAGCCTGGGCCACCCGGCAGAAGGCCCCCATCCTCGTCCTCCTCCTCCTCCTCCTCACCACCCACGTACACATGCCCTAGCAGACACAGGCCACTCGGGAGCGGGGTGGGGGGGTGTCTCCCCCTTCTCCTTCGCAACATCCCTTACCCAACACACACGGGAGGAAAAACACGGGGGGGGGTGTGAATAAGGGGAACATGGGTCTGGGGATCGCGGCGGGTCATGACCTTCTAGGGCCAAATCTGGGCTCAATTCCTCCTCCCCAACTTCTGCTGCCCCCCACGTTCCCCCCCTCCCCCCGACTGGGCCGGGGCCAAAGGGAGCTCTGTCCCCGGGGGGCCCCGGGTGTTTACGTGTTGAAGGGCTGCGCGTGCGCATGCAAGAGGGGGGGGGTCTCCCATCATCACGGGTCGGGGGGGGTGCAGACGAGGGGCCGTCTTCATTAGCACCCCTTCCCCCCCAATCTGCCGTCTAGGTGGGGGGAGGCCGGCACCCGCCAGCCCGCCTGCCCGGACAGCCGTCTTCACTCACCTCCTCAGGGATGGCCGGCTCGGCGGAGGACGCCGAGCCGGCGCCAGCCTCGGGATCCATGTCCCCGTTGAAGAGAGCGGGGCCCTGCTCCGCGCCGCCGCCGCCGCCGCCGCTCAGCGCCGCCATCTTGTAACCAAGAGCTGGAGCCCGAGCGACCGCGGCTGGGCGGGGAAGAGGAGGGGTGACGGTGGGGGAGGGGGAAGTGGGAGTGGGCGGGGCTTTTTCGG
>CM053597.1:82692303-82709358 GCA_028646575.1 Pseudocheirus occidentalis
CGCTCAGCGCCGCCATCTTGTAACCAAGAGCTGGAGCCCGAGCGACCGCGGCTGGGCGGGGAAGAGGAGGGGTGACGGTGGGGGAGGGGGAAGTGGGAGTGGGCGGGGCTTTTTCGGGGGGAGTGGCCTGCTGGGGGGAGGGAGGGAGTGTGTATGATTCTATGTAAGTGTCCGTGCGCGCGCGCGCGAGAAATCTTGAGGGCGGGGGGTGTGGAGGGAGCGAATCCGGATGGGAGAGGGAAGGGAAAGCGAGAAGGAAGGGAGCTTGGAGCGGGGCGGGGGAGGAGATGAGAGCTCCGACCGCGGCGTCACCAACGTGACGTCACCGGCGGGGAGCTACATGGCGTCACTCGGGAGCCCCTCCCTTTGTCGTCACGGGAGGCCACAGTCACGCCCACTTCGGTCCGCGCGCCGCCCGCCAACCCCAAGCATAGGGTCAACCGGCTCTCGGAGGCTGCTGCATCTGGCCTGCCTCATCCTTTTTCAGCTGCTCCTGTTTTTCCGTCGCCTCCTCTCCTGGAGTGTGTAGGGATGCGGTTCTGATGGACCGGTGGAGTTTTGATTGTTAGGGAGGAGGGGTAGCCCCATCCACCGGGGTCACTGGGCTAATCTCCTTGCAGCATAAAAGCCCGAAGAAGAAGCGGAACATTTGACCCCCCCCCAAAAAAAAATTATGCTCAATCCCCAGCGTGCAGCTCATTTATTTCACGCAACTTTGGATACAAGCGAATCCTCGTCCAACCACAGAGTTCCCGTGTTATTTTGGCGTTCTTCACAAAAGAAATTTGACCTGTTAAGTAGGTCAAGGGCCTGGCTTGAGAAAACTTTGTCACCCCGATTTTGTTAATAGTCCGTAGGGCCCCCTGTCCCTCACCATGAGGAGATGAGGTGTTCAGGCTTTTTACAATTTTACACATAATTGGCACTCTTTACCAGAAACTGAAAATATTTCTGATGGAAACCTCTTAAGCATTTCTTTTACTACATCGAATATAGGTATAAAGAAACCATTATAACTTAAAAATTGCTGTTAGATTCAAAATATATTAGAAAAAGTCCATTTAGGAAGCATTTATTGTCAACTGTGTTCAAAGCACTGTGGTAGGCCCTGGAAATAAAAAAGACAAAAATGAAATAGTCCCTGGCTTTAATTTAAGGAGCTTGGGTGAATCCTTTGGCAGAGAACTTGGACAAGTAAATACAAGATAATTTGAGGAAGGAGGTAGTACTTAGAAGTAGGATGATCCAGAAAGCTTGACCCCCACTTAGACAAGTTAGAATTCTGGACCAAATATGGGAGCTGGGGACTTGAACTGAGCCTAAGGAATAGTCTAGGCTAGAGATGATTAAAAGTCAAGTTGAAGGTGTGGATTCCAGATGTAGACAGGCTGTACATACAAAAGGCACGGAGGGAGATGGAATGAATGCTGAATTTGAATAACAGTGAGTAAGCCAGTTTGACTGAAACTAGTGTGTGAAGAGGAATAACGGGAACAAAGCCTGAAAAGGTAAACTGGAATCAGATTGTGAAGAGTTTTAATGGCTAAATAGAGGAAATTGCATATAATAATAATGAACGTTCACATAGGGTACCTGTGTGCCAGGTGCCTTAATTTAATCTGACCCTCACAACAACCCTGGGAGGTAGGTATTGTTATTATCCCCTTTCTACAGTTGAAGAAACTGATGCAAAGAGATATTAACTTGCCCAAGGTCATGTAGCCAGTGTCTGAGGAGGATGGGTTTAAACTCACTGCTTTCTGATTTCTGCACTGTGGGCCATCCACCGCAACACCTAGCTGACCCTAATTCTTTTTTTTTTTTAATATTTGCTTTTTTATTGAATTGCTTGTTTACTTTTAGTTTACAAGATTCCGTTCCAGAATCACTTGTTTCAGATTTTTCTCCCCTTCCTCCCCACCCCCACAACCGCCCCCACCACGGTGGGATACAATTATCTGCAAACACTTTCACATTGTAGGATAGTCCGGTTGTATAAGCGTTGTAGCCAATGGAGTGAACAATGGGAAAAGAGAAACAAAACCAAACATAGACAAGAATGGTAGCATGTATTGCTTCAGTATCCATTTAAACTCTTGACCCTAATTATTCTTGAAAAAATAAGAAGCTACCAAAGAATCTTTAATAAGAGAGTAATTTAGTCCTATGCTTTAGAAAGAGTCTTTTGGCAGCTGAATAGAAAATGGATTGAGGAGGAAGGATATGAGTGAAGAGAAGGGGTGATAGGACCTGAAGAAGATTGGTGGCTGCTGGGAGTGGAAAGGAGAAGCTGAATGCCAGAAGAGTTGTTGGGAATGTTGATTATAAAAGACCTGGCAGCTTATTGGATATGGCATGGAGGGGATGAAGTAGAATGAAGTGTCAGAGATCACTGAGTGGGTTTCAAACCTGGGTGACTAGAAGAAAAAGGTAAGTACAAAGAATGGGGTCAACTCGGAAGACAAGAGGTAATGATTCCTGTTCTGGACATAGTAATTTTGAGAGACCTATATGATATCTAGGGGGAGATCAGATGGAGAGCTAGAAGGAAGCTCAGGCTGTCTAGTCCAAATTGCTTATTTTATGGATGGGACCACTTGGGTCCAGGCAGGTTATTATTTTTTTCTTTTGCTTTTTTTTTTGGAGGGCAATTGGGGTTAAGGGACTTGCCCAAAGTCACAGGGCTAGTAAATATGTCAAGTGTCTGAGGTCGGATTTGAACTCAGGTCCTCCTTATTCACTGCGCCATCTAGCCACCCCTCAAAGTGGGTTAATTATTTGCTGAAGGTCATACAGAATGTCAGAGACAGGGTATTTAGCAGGCAGTCGGTGATGCAGGACTTCAGAAGATGAGGGCTCCAAACGTATATAGATATAGATTTAGAAAGAAAAAGTAAAATCTGCTTGAAAAGTAATTTAACTTTGAATTTTGTTATTTGACTTCCTTTCTGAATTAAGGAAATAAATCTTTTTCAGTGCCTAAAACCCAGGAATTTGAAAGAAAGAAGGAAATAAATGAAGAAGAGTGGCAGATTTTTGAGCGCCAGGACCATGTGATATTTGAACCTACCTCAATATGTAACACCTTACACATCAGAGGTACTCGATAAATATTTGCTGAATATTAGTATCTTGGTCACCTATGTTATAATAATAAAATAATGACTCATATAAAACACTTTCCTTTGTAATAGAGATAGTACGAGGGTTATCTCTGTTTCACCAGTGCAAAAGCTGATTCTCAGAAACAGTAACCTGTGACTTGCCTAGGGTCACACAGCTAGTAAGTTTTTGAGTCCCCTTTTCCTCAGTTCTTCCTGACTCCAGACCCAGTATAACAAACATGAAAAAGAGATGATAGTCACACTCCATACTCTGCCCTATTTAAACCACATCTAGAATATTTTATTCAGTTCTAGGTTTCTCACATTTTAAGAAGTATACTAATAATTTAGAGACAAAGCACCTCGAGGATGGACACCAGGATGGTAAAGGGTCTTGAGTCCATGTCATATGAAACTCAGGGCTATTTTGATTAGAGAAGAGAGTATCATGAGAAACACGATAGCTGACTTCAGGTATTTGAATATTAAATAAAATATATTATTAAATTATTTAAATATTAAATATTATTTAATTTAATTTAATTAATATTTAAATTTAAATTGTTTTAAAATTAAATTAAATTTAAATTTAAATATTAAATAAAATAATAACCATTTTAGAGATGATTAAGCTTGCTTTACATGGCTGAAGAGGACAAAATTAAAAGCAATGTCCTGAAAGTTGCAAAGAGACAAATTTTGGCTTATTGATATAAGGAAAACTCCTAAAAAATTGGAGCTATCCATAAACAAGTGGATTGGCCCTCAAGGTGAGGGGTACCCCTTCAGTGGAGGTTTTCAAGGTCTATGATGCTTCCTTTTTCAAGGATTTTGTACAGGGGGTTCTTATTCTTATACTGGTTGTACTAGATGGCTTCTGAGGTCCCTTCTAACTTTGAAAGCCTTTTATTCATCAGGTCTGGAGTTTCACAACATATACATTTCCTAATAAGATGGCCTTGTGTGTGTACATAACACACTGGGAAGCATAGTCTGCCCCTCATTGACCTCTGTTCTTGTTATAGATTTAATAGTATAGAATATATGAATTTTGTAAAATTTTTTAGTTAAGTTCAGCTATGTAATAGCTAGGCAGCTAGGTGATACAATGGCTAGAGTGCTGGACCTGAAATCAGGAAGAACTGAGTTCTGATATGACCTCAGATACTTTCTAAGCTGTGTGACGCTGAGCAAATCCTTTAGCCCTGCTTGCCTCAGTTTCCTCATCTGTAAAATGAACTGGAGAAAGAAATGGTAAACGACTCTAGTAGCTTAGCCAAGAAAACCCCAAATCAGACCTCAAAGAGTCAGACACAACTGAAAAGTAACTAAATAAAAAGTATAGAAACAATAACTACTTCAAATATAACTATATAGCCATAGGCGAATTATATATATAGCCTTGAGAGACTATAATAACAAGAGAGAAAAAGATCAATTAAATAAACTATGTTTGTATTCAAGGAAATTAGAAAATAGAGTAATATATTTAAAGAAAAAGTGGAAATGATTGTTAGAATAAGAAAAGAAATGATTAAAATAGCAAGTCAAAGAATGATTATGTTTATGAATAAAAGCAAGAGCAGTTTCAAGACAACAGTCATAACATTTCTACAGTTAACAGAAATTAATCCATAAAATGAGATAGAAAAAACAAATTATTAGTGTTAGAAATGAGAAAAGGAAAATCATGATTCACGAAAGGAAATTTTAAAAAATTTAAAAACTACTCTGTATAGTTTCATGCCCGTAAAAATTGTAAAAGAAATGGATGAATATCTACAAAGTATTTAAAACTCAAATTGACAAGACAAGAAATAGCCTAAATAGGTCAACCTCGGAAGGAGGAATTTTACAGAAGGAATTGTGCAGACCATGAATGAACTGCCACATAAAAAGTTACTGGGACCATATTAATTTACAGGTAAATTCTTTCCAACTATTAAAGAATAAACAATATTTAAGTCATACAAACTATGTTTTAAAACAGAGAATGGCAACATTCTGCCCAACTATAAATATGATTTTGATCTCCAAAATTTACAGAAAGAGGGCAAAACAAATCACAGGCCAATATATTAAATAAAATAATAGAAAACAGAATCTGACAATGCTCTCAAAATAATTCTTTATCAATATTAATATTTTGATATTTTTTATTGATCTGTCATATTACTAATGTGGCTACTACCTCCATCAGTTCAGATTGCAACCTTTCCATGTCTTCTCATCCAGCATACTTCTTGTTCATGCTTTTCAGTAAATCATGAAGTATCTGCCTGCTGTTCCAGAGGCTTTTTTTTATGGTTCATGACTATGGTCTCTGACAGATAAGCTTTTGACTTATGTTGCCCACAACTAGGCTTCTATACTTCTCCCCCATCCCGTTTTTATAGTTCCTCTCTTTGTGTTAGAATGTAAACTCCTAGAGGGCAAGAAGCGTCTTGCTTATTTGTATTTATCTCTCTCTCTCTGTCTCTCCTTCCCTCTTTCTCTCTCTTATTGTATCAGTTGATAATTAAATAGGACATCTGTTTTCCTTTGCCCTCACTACATATTTTTCTTCTTCGTGATATCATTATTTCCTAAGTGATGTCTTTTGTGCCATGTCTTGAATGTAAGACACCATTGGTAATATGCTATGACTCTACCTGCTGTCTATCTTTTCTATTGTTTTTGAGTCACTTTAATTATTGATTCATTTTACCAATTACTTAATTGAAATTCAATGATTTTTTCAGAGTTGATAAATTGATCTTTTGAAATAGATTGTGTATTTTGTTGAGAAATACTTGCAGTATTCCAGGGCTCATTGCCCTTAGCACAGTATTATCTGTGGATTAGAATATTCAGAGAATCTAGTCATCAACAAGGATTCCCTCTTTTGTTCAGAATTTGCATAGAACATCCCTCATTACGATATTTTTTTTTTGAGAGGGCAGGTGGGGTTAAGTGACTTGCCCAAAGTCACATGACCAGTTTTTTTTTTTTTGGTGTGTTACGTGTCTGAGGCCGGATTTGAACTCAGGTCCTCCTGACTCCACGGCCGGTGCTCTAACCCTCATTACACTATTGAACACCTTAGGTGAATATACACACACACACACACACACACACACACACACACATTATAAATATATATATAAATAATATGATCTCATATACTTTCTAAGCTGTGTGACACTGAGCAAGTCCCTTAGCCCTGTTTGCGTCAGTTTCCTCATCTGTAAAATGAGCTGGAGAAAGAAATGGTAAACCATTCTCTCTATATGAGCTTTATATATATATAGTACCTTTATATATATAGTAGCTTTATATATATATGTATGTATATATAGTCATGTTTAATTCCTCTTTTGAGGCAGAACAATTATTTCCAAGTTTACATAGGATCATAAAATCGCTTATGACTTTGATCTATGTATGAGAGATAGCTTTGGGGACTCTATAAAACAATACTTTACAGCAAAATGTTTAGAGTCAACAATAGATAATGACATTTTATGTTCTTTAAACCTCAAAGTCAGGTATGGGACTGTGTAGAAAACGATTTGCAAGAATATCTCTGTTCTCTTCTCATATTATAATAGAGGATATCCTTGCAGACAATTCTCATAAAAATTGCAAAGGGATACTTCATGATGTTTTCTCAGACCCCTTTTTTTGGGTAAAGGCACTGTCTATAACCTTTTCCATTTAGGGAGAATCTTCCTCTATTTGAATTCTCTTAAAAATTGATTCCCAAGGGTCTTTAAAATTTTATCATCTCCAGCAAGGATTTCTCCTATATATGTTTGTTTAGTTCAAGCTTCTTTTCTGAACTTCATTTTCTCAAGTACTACTACTACTTTCTCACATAATTAATTAAGATAATAAAATTTCCCCTAAGTACTGCTTTGGCTGCATCTCCACATTTTTCACATGTTATTTCGTTGTTATCATTATCTTTAATGAAATTATTGATTGTTTCTATGATTTGTTCTTCAGCCTCCTCATTTTTTTAGATTAAGTGATTTACTCTCCAACTAGTTTTTAATCTTTGCTTCAGAAACCCTTTATTATGTATGTGTGTGTGTATACATATATATGTGTATATATGTATACACATATATTTTAAATTGTATTGTGGTCTATAAAAGATAAGTTTAATATATCTGCTTTTCTGTCTGTAAGGATTTTGTGCCCCAGTATCTAGTCAATTCGTGTTTTTATTCCTTTCTTTATTTATTCCTTCCTTTATTCATTCAGTAACCTCCAAAAGTCTATCAGATCCAACAGTTCTAAAATTCTATTCAGGTCCATTATTTCTTTTTTCTTTTTTGTTAAATTTATCTAAATCTGAGAAGAGTAGATTGAGCTTCTCCACTGTTATAATTTTACTGTCTTTTTCTCTTTGTAACTCATTTAACTTTTCCTTTACAAATTTAGGTGCTATGATATTTGGTACATGTGTATTTAGAATTGATATTAGTTCGTTGTGTAAAGTATCTCTCAGCAAAATGCAGTTTTCCTGTTTATCTTTTTTTAATTGAATCTATTTTTGCTGTTTTCTGAGATCATGATTGCTTCTTCTACCTTTGTACTTCAGCTGAAGCATAATAGATTTTGCTTCAGCCCCTTATTTTAACTTTGTGTATATCTGTTTCAAGTTTGTTTCTTATAAACAACATATTGTCGGATTTTGCTTTCTAATCCATTCTGCTGTCCTCTTCCATTTTATAAGTGACTCCATCCCATTCACATTCACAGTTATGACTGTTGTGTATTTCCTTCCAAACTATTCTTTTATACTTTTCCTTCTCTTTGTTTCCCCCTCTTTAAGAATTTGTTTTGCTTAAGAGTAATCCCTTCTAGTGGCAGTAGAGGAGTTGAACAGAAGCCCAACAGACTAAACCCCACTACAGCTGAGAAGTTCCATCCAAGACAGGTTAAGTGACTTGCTCAGTGTTCTTAGAGCCAGTTGGTGGCAGAGAAAGTATTTGGAATGGAGTGTTCCTGTCTGCCATTTCTGATGACTTCTTCTACCACAGATTGCCTATCATTGAGGGTCAAGAAACAACAGATGGTGACAAAATGACACCCATGAATGTTGGCATGCATTTGCCACATAGAAAGACAACCTATTATACAGGTCTCCTGAGAAAAGACAAGTGAGGAAAAAGTAGAATAATTAAGATAGAGAGATCCTTAACAATGTTCTTGTAGGCAGATCATTGATGGTTCTGTGCTGTGGTCTGCTTCTCGATGCCATGGCTCTCTCCACTACCTTTTCAGTCACTTGTAATCTGAATCCCTTATAGTTCATGGATATTCATGATGCACAGTTGTTCAGTGTCAGAGAAAGCTGAAATTGAAACAGAACCATTTTATGGTGGAGTAGCTTGAGATCACTTAACGTACTTCCCAGTTTCCTATCTACATTGTACCCTGTAGTCTTCTTCCTTTTTTTCACCTCTAGGCCTAGATCTTTGTGAAAATTCAAGGCTCATCTAAGATATATGTAGGTACTAATTCACCACTCTTAATATCTAACTACTGTAATCTGGATAATATGCACTCTCCTTACTCTGTTGTTTGTACTTCTCATTTATAGGGGCACTCTTTCCAGTCACAATCCATCTGTGCCATAAAATCCTATGTCAGTTGTCCTTTCCCTACCAAATAGCTGCTACAGGAATTTCACCTAATCTGCTTAGGGTCTTTCTCTACATCTCTTGATGCTGTTCCATGACACTAGAGTGTGTGGGCTACGCATCACTATCCCTTCTTTATACACTTGGTATGTTCTGTTTTCTGTGGGTATGCTTATCTTTTAATGTTCTTTGATTTCCTAGTAGACAATATAGTCTTCTGAGGCTTGGTTTTATTTCTCTTTTTCCATATGGTGCATCAGATATAGAGAACTGAGAGTTCAAATGTGGTATTTCCCCTGCCATTGATAGTACAAACTAAGTCCTGTAATACTAAAAGCTTGTTTCATTTCATGTCTTTATAATACCTCCCTTACTCTCATATACATATTGTTGGGCCAATCTAGCCTTCTTGGTTCTTATCTGCATTTCATTTTTGTTTTGTGAAATGATCCTGTTCATGCTTTTCTGTCTTTCTGTACATTTTCTCTCTTCAGAGAAATTGTGTGTTTGGCCTTCCCAACAAAAAGCCTGAACATCCCCATATAAAGCCTGTTACCTGAGGGAGACTATAGATTGTAATGCCAAAAATAATAATAAAGAAGGAAGGTCATTGAGCATTTTTTAAAATGACATGAATAACAGAAGGATAGGCAATCAGAACAGATCCAAAAGTTAAACTGTAACATCTTAAAAATAAAAAAGCAAGTTATAAGTAGTGGGTATTTGTGGTATGATTTTTTTCTTTTTTGCTTTATGTAAGGAAATGTTTTATTTAATATTTAACTTAATCATTCAAAAAATTTTGTTTTTAAAAAAGAATAATCCTTTCTATAATCCATGCTCCTTATTTGCTGTTTTCCCTTATCCCCATTCTCTCCTGCTTCCCTGATGATGAAATGTATTTCTGTAACCAGCTCTGTGTATATTCTTCCCTCTTTTGACCAACTCATATGAGAGCAAGGCTCAAGTATCCCCCCTTTACTCCTTCATCCTTGTTTGTATAGACTTCTACTTGCACACCACAATTATATGAGGTAATCTTCCCCATCCTTCCTCTGCCTCTACCTTTCTCCCATTGTATTCCTCTTCCCCTCCCTTCCCTTTTTTATTCTTCTTTAAGATAATCAAAACATAACTATGAACTATTTCCTGGCCCTCTTTCTAATTGGACTCCCTCTATTATACCTAATGATAGGACTCTGGGGGAATACATGTATTCTCTCCATATATTAGAATGTAAATAGTTTATCTTTATTTAGGTCAATATAATTACTTGCTCATGTTTACCTTTTTATTATTCTCTTGACTCCTATGTTTGTATTTTAGATTTTCTTCTCAATTCTGGTCTTTTAATCAGGAATAATTGATAGACCTCCATTTCATTAAAGATCTATTTTTCCCTCTGTAGGACTGTACTATATTTTGCTGGGTAAATTATTCTTAATTGTAAACCAGTATCTTTTGCCTTCTGGAATATCATACTCCAAGCTCTTTTGTTCTTTTAAGGACTGGCAGATAAATCTTGTATGAGTTTGTCTGTGGCTTTTTGGTATTTGAAAAACGAATTGAATACTGAAATGATAGAGGGTAAAGGTAGTAATTCCACTATTATCATAAACGAGAATAACACACAGAAGAAATGCTGGCTGATTTATTTGATGCATATTTGTTATCTTCATTGTAGTTTCTCACAATGAGCTAACTTAGTTGTATTTATGACACACTCATTTTAGATTTTTTTCTTCTTAACTCCTTTTCAGTATTTAGTGAGATGTTACTTATCTAGTTCCATTTTTCTCCATAAAATTTTCAAGTAAGCTTATACTTTACATTGATGTTGTCCTTAGCTTGGCAGGCCTTTTTGGTCAGCAAGGAGAACAAATGTTTCCTGATAATATGGTTTCTGGGCTTTTTTGCCTCTTTATTAGGCTACTTTTACACCACAGACTTTTCTAAGAAACTGTAACAGAAGTAGTGTCTAACCTTTGGTATTTTTGGTTTTTCAGAGTCAACAGCCTTATCAGATACGTTATCTTGGGACTGCTATAATCTCATCTTTATCTTTTCTTCTAATTAGGTGCAGATTACAACTTATATTTAATCTGTTAACTGATGATCTTACTACATAGACAGTTGGTTGTGAAATGATTGTTACATCGGGTCCTATTCTGTTTATTAAGATAGAGTGATTTTTTTTTGTGATATTTATTGTTTGTCTCAGTCTAAGCCAGCGGTTCTCAACCTGTGGGTTATGTTCAATTTGTAACAATGAAAATACATCCTGCATATCAATAACAGTAGCAAAATTACAGTTGTGAAGTAGCAATGAAAATAATTTTATGGTTGGGGGTCACCGCAACATGAGGAACTGTATTAAAGGGTTGTGGCATTAGGAAGGTTGAGAACCACTGGTTAAGCCTTCCAGTTTTCTACCTGAGAAAAGTAGTTATGATATATGGGCATGAGATTCCTGAATAATATAAAAGCATTTGGCTTCTTAATTCTTGAGCTCAAGTCATATTTCCCAGTATAGTTTTTGCTACTCACCCTAATAGAGAACTTCGTGTAATGAAGTTAATGACTAACAAGGTATATGTTGACTTAGTTCAGAAGATTTTGTCAAATAATGCATAGACTTTCTCCTTAATAGAAATTGATACATAACCTACATTAATCTTCATGGTGATCTGTTTGTGCTCATCATAACACTGGAACTAGAGGCAACCAAGTGTTCTGTGAAATGGAATGTGCCTTGTTGCCTTTGGTTGCATGATGCAACTAATTCTGGTAGCTTTTACAATTTCACCTATTCAAGGAGAATCTGTGAGCCTAACATTCCTTTGTTGCAGTTTTTTTTGGATCTTCCTCCTTCATTTGTAATGAGTGTTAATTTGGATAGGGTTCAATCCCTCCAGTAGTATATCAACTCTTACTTCTTCAGTAACTTTGATACATGTCCCCCACTTTTTTTTTACCTCCCCAACTCTTCCCTTCATACTAGGGGACTTCAACATAAAAATTAACTGTCCCTCAGAAACCCAAGCCTCTCACTTCTTCAACCTACTCATTTCTCGTGACTTACTTCTCTACCCTACCACAGTCACACACAAAGATGGACTTACCCTTAATCTTGCCATCATTCACAAATGTATCACTTCCACATTCAAGAATTTTGAATTCCCCTTATCTGCCCATAATCTATTGGCCTTCCACCTTTCTTTCTGCCTTTCTTTCCCAAACCCTACTCTTTATCCACACTGTGACCTCCAGTCCTTCAATTTCTCACTTTTCTCTCATATCCCCTACCCTAGCCACTCTCTCCTCTTTACTCTCTTTTGACCCCTCAGTAAACTAACTCAACTTTATGTTTCCATCTTGACTTCCTACACCACTTATTCATCAGTTGCACCCTGGCAAGACTTAGCCTTGGATCACTCCTACCATCTGCCTTCACTCCTACACATGTGATGCTAAATGAAGATGGAAAATTAAATCACTCAGTTGATCTGATTGAGTCCACTATAAATTTATAGTAAACAACCCCAACTGGATCCTTAATGCTGTTAGGTAATCTTTCTACTCTTTATCAACTCTCTCTTCCACTCTCTGCAAAGGTTCTTAAAAAATCTTTTCTTCCCTTTCCAAATCTCCCATACCTTCTCCTCTACCACTCGCTCACTCTACTCACCATGAACTCCCTCTTCCCTATCTGTTATCATTCAGGTATCTTCTGCCACTCTCCCCTTCACTCCCATTTTATATGATGAAGTGACCTTACCAAATATGTACCAAGTATTCCTTAGCCAAGACTAACCCCTCTACTTGTTGAAGAGATCCTATTCCATTCTATTTCTTCCAACAGCTTTCCCCCTCTGTCATCTCTACATCCTCACTTATTTTTAATCTTTTCCTCTCTACTGGCTACTTCCCTGCTGTCTACAAACATGCCCATGTCTTCTACATCCTCAAAAAACTCTCACTTGATTCTTGCATCTCCACTACTTATTGACCTATATCTCTTCATACTTCATCATTCCACAGCAACTGTTCTCTCCAAAGTTACCAATAATCACTTAATTGTGGAATTCAATTACCTCTTCTCAATCCCTGTGCTTCTTGACCTGTCTGTAGTGTCTCCTTGATGCTGTTGATCACACTCGCCTTGATACTCTCTAAGTTTTTGGGACACCACTCTCTCTTGGTTCTCCCACTTATCTGACTGCTTTTTTTTTCATCTCCTTTGTTGGATCCTCCAACAGATTATGCCCTCTAACTATAAGTGTCACACAGGGTTCTGTCCTGGGCGGTCTACCCCTCTTCTATACTACTTCACTTATTGGTTTTATCTACTCTCATGGCTTTAATGATCATTTCTGTGCTGACCTCTCTGCCTTTCAGGCATCTCAGTCTGGATGTTCAGTAGACATGTACAGAGCCAAATTCATTATATCCACCCCCCCCCCACACACACCTTATCCTTTCCTACCATCCCTTTTACTATAGTGGGCAATTCCATCCTCCCAGTCCCTTGGGCTTTCATCCTAGGAGTCATCCTAAACTCCTTACTATCTCTCACCCTCCATATCTAATATGTTACCAAGGCATATTGATTTCACTTCTGTATCATCTCTTGAATATGCCATCTTCTCTCCTTTGACAATGTTACCACACTTATGCAGGGCCTCATCACCTTGTGTTCTGATTATTGCAATAGCCTGCTGATAAATCTGCCTGCCTCACGTCTTCCCACTATGGTCCATCCTCCACTGAACCACTAAAGTGATTTTCCCAAAGTGCTCTTCTGACCATATCACCCATCTCTCCTAATCAATAATAGTGGCTTCCTATTACCTCTAGGATCAATTAGAAATCCCGTTTGGTGTTTAGAATCCTTCATAACCCAGTCTACTCCTACCTTTCCAATCTTTTTTACACCTTATCCCTGTCAATATCCCATTAGCCTTGGCACTCCATCTCATCACCATTCTCTGTTTCTTTGAATGGAGGGTGGAGCCATGAATTTCAAAAATGTCCATTTAAGGAGGGAACCTAGGTCAGGACATCTCTTCATTTCTCATATAGATGCTCTACTTTGGGACTTCTGTGACTTTTAGTCCATCTCCTCACCCATTCCACTTCCCTGTTAAGTACCTTACCAGACATCCCACCCCCCCCATCCCTTTTAGTCTCTCTTTGTGTGTTGTCTTTCCTAAATATGTTGTAAACTCCTTGAAGGCAGGGACAATATATATACACATATGTGTGTATATATAAATGTATCTTCACATATGTATGTGTATTATACATACATATATATGTGTTTGTGTATATGTGTGTATACATACACACATTATGTATATCTATATATATCCCAAGTGCTTAACAGTCCTTCACACATAATGGGTGTTTAATAAATGTTTATTAACTGACTAACTAGCCATGTACTCTTCAAACAAGTGATCCCAACCTCCTTTTTGTTCCATGAACAAGATACTCTATCTCTTGGCTCCAGTCATTTTTTCCTGTCTCCCATGAATGGAATGTTCTCCTTCCTCAACTCTGCCTACTACCTTCCCTGGCCTCCTTTAGATCCCAATTACAATCCTATTTTCTGCAGGAAATCTTTCCCAGTCCTTCTTAATTTTAGTATCTTCCATCTCTTAATTATTTCCTTTTCTCCCTCTCCACATAGCTTGTTTGTACATTTGTTTGCTTCTCGTCTCTCCAGTTAGATTGTGAGGTTACTGACAGCAGAAACTATCCTGGCAGCTAGGTGGCACAATGGATAGAGTGCTGGAGCTGGAGTCTAGAAGACTTGAGTTCAAATCCTACCTCACTTACTAGCTAAATGCCCCTGGGCAAGACACAATCCCTGTTTGCCTCAGTTTCCTAATCTATAAAATGGAGATAATAATATCACCTACCTCCTAGGATTTTTGTGAGAATCAAATGAAATGATTATTGTAAAGTACTTAAGGCAGTGCCTGACACAGAGTAGGTGTTTAATCAATCTTAATTGTCTAATTGACTGGATGTTAGAAATCACATATTAAGGTTACTTAGAAGTAAGGACTTCCCACAAGATGATTGAGTGCTAGGTGATATTCAAATAGGATTGCCCCTCATACGCTAGAAATACGCCAAAAGAACAACAGAAAGGCAAGGAAAAAAGACTTCACAAAGAAATGCCATCAGTAAAACAAGGAAAGCTACTGAGAAAATGGAAAAGAGTGTAAAATTCCTAATACAATGAAGAAAAACTGATGTGGAAGAAAAAAAACAATAGAAATAACTATAAGTAGAATAATTCTGTCATTGCAGCAACTAGATTCACAGAAAAGAGAAATACATGAAATAGAAGTGTAATGACCAAACAATTAACAAGTCTTATTTAAGCATTTGCTATTTGCCAGGCTCTATGCTATACACTAATGACACTAAGACTTAAATGAAACAGTCTCTCCCCTCAAGATACTTGCATTCTGAGGGGTTGGGGAGAGGGGAAGAGGGTATGATGCTAACTATCATATGATAATAAAGAAAAAAAAATAGGGGGTGGCTAGGTGGCGCAGTGAGTAGAGCACCAGCCCTGGAGTCAGGAGGACCTGAGTTCAAATCCGGCTTCAGACACTTAACACAAAAACTAGCCGTGTGACCTTGGGCAAGTCACTCAACCCCCAACCCCAACCAAAAAGCAAAAAACAAAAAACAACAACAAAAAAAAGAAAAAAAAGAAAAAATACAAAGTAGTTGAGAGGAATTGAATAGCAGCTAAAATCAGGAAAGGATTCATTTGAGGGGGGTAGTATTTGGGCTGAATATTGATAGAAACTACAAATTTTAAGAGATGAAAGTGATGGCTGTCTATCCTCCCCTATTCAAAAAATATACAAGGGTACAAGCAACAGAAGCAGAAGACAGATAAGTTATAGTGCTAGAAAATTTAGAAAAATAGAAGGATGTGGACTTTATATTCCAGGAAAGCATTTGTAGAAACTTTCTAGATTTGGCAAAACAAAAACCCCCAAACAAACAACGTTCAACAATATACAGATACAAAATATCCATAAGACAGTGACATAGCTCAAAACACTTCTTCAAAGGTTCTCAACACACACACACACACACACACACACACATACATATACATACACATATTCCATGTATTAGTTAAAGTTACGCAAGATTCCTTGAAAGACATACCAAATGAGAGAACTTTGATGACTCTGTGATTTTTAATATCAATCAAGGTATAAAACAAGGAGACATTAGTTCATTAAAAATATTTACTCCTGTCATAGGGAATGTCTAGTGTGGAGTCCAAATGAAAGAGGGATTTCTTAGAAAGGATGAAATTTTTCAGATGCTCCTTTTTGTCAGTGACATTTTACATCAAGCCCCATTGCAGATTCCAAAATGTGATTTGTAATTTCTGAAAAGATTCAGTCCTAAGATTGGATGTAGGAAAAATCAAGTGGATGATGAATGGCTATTGTCCAGACTGTGACATGGACTTGGGTACAAAACAAGCTGGTCCTTCGTTACATATATCTTCAATAGATATGGTAGGTGGACAATTATTTTGGTCCATGATCAAAAAGGAAGAGGAAAATGGCTGGATCACCTTCACAAAATCACACAATTCTTTTAATGACCCAAACTTCTTTTTTTTAAATTTATTGACTTGTTTATTTACTTTTAGTTTACAAGATTCAGTTACAAAATCACTTGAGTTACAGATTTTTCTCCCCTTCCTTCTCCCTCTCCCCTGCCCCCATGGTGGTGTACAATCATGTATGGGATTCGCAAACATTTTCACATTGTACAATAGTTTGGTTGTATAGAAGCATTGTAACTAATGGAGCAAATAATGGGAAAAGGAAAAAAAAGAAACAAAACCAATCACGGAAAAGAACAATAGCATGTGTTGCTTCAAGTCTCTATTTAAACTCTGGTCTTTCTAGATCTTTCTCTGAGTGTAGGTATCTCCTTTCTTTCTGAGACTTGTAGAGTTGTCTTTTCACTGTGCGTTGCTGAGAAGAGTCCAGTTTATCAAGGCTGGTCATCACACATATGATATATCTGTGGCTGTGTATAAATTTTTCCTGGTTCTGCTCTTCTCACTTAGCATCAATTCATACAAGCCTCTCCAGGTAAATATGAAGTCCATCTCCTTCCCATTTCTTATAGCACAATTGTATTCCATTACATTCATATACCATAACTTGTTCAGCCATCCCCTAAGTTTCCAGTTATTTTTGCCACTACAAAGAGAGCTGCAATAAATATTTTTGTACATATGGGACCTTTTCCCACTT
>CM053597.1:82709858-82727374 GCA_028646575.1 Pseudocheirus occidentalis
AAAAAAAAAAGGAGATTACAAAGATCTCTTTTCTAGCACTGAGGCAAGGACTCTGTTCTTTTACTCATACTCCAATCTGGACCACAGTCCTGGGTGTCAGTCCCAGGACAAGGAGGAGCACTAGCATAGCAGAGCTTGCAGCCACAGTGGAGGGGAGAATGTCCTCCCAATTCCAGGGCAGAAAAGAATGCTTATAGTTGCTCAAGACCAGAGAACAGGCCAAAAAAGTAGCAAACACCTCTTCTTAGATCATACCACCTTAGAAGAACTAAAATCTTGCAGATCCCCTAGAAGTCTCTCTGAGAACAGCTGAACAAAACCCCTGAAGCTTAGGACAGTGCACCCTCCACCCTAGAAGCAGAGCCCTACTTCAACAAAGAATTAAAAATCAACTAATAGGCTGGAAAAATCAGCAAATAACTCTAACTACTGAATGTTATTATGGTGACAAGGAAGATTAAAAACACACTTAGAAGAAGACAACAAAGTCAAAGCTCCTCCATCCAAAGCCTCCAAGAAAACTAGGAATTGGTTTCAGACCATGGAAGAGCTCAAAAAGGATTTTGAATTATTAAGTAAGAGAGGTAGAAGAAAAATTACGAACAGAATGATAATGATGCAAGAAAATCATGAAAAACAAGTTTAGTAAAGGAGACACAAAAAACTACTGAAGAAAATAACATCTTAAAAAACCGACTAAGCCAAAAGGTAAAAGAGGTACAAAAAGCCAATGAGGAGAACACCTTAATGTTAAAGAACACCTTGCCAAATGGAAAAGGAGGTCCAAAATCCTGCTGAAGAAACTAATTCCTTAAAAATTAGAATGCAGCAAATGGAAGCTAGAAAAAATAGAAGACTGTGAAATATCTCATTGGAAAAACAATTGACCTGGAAAATAGATCCAGGAGAGATAATTTTAAAATTACTGGATTAACTAAAAGCCATGATTTTTAAAAAGTGCCTCAACATCATCTTCCAAGAAATTACCTAGGAAAACTGCCTTGATATTCTAAAACCAGAGAGAAAAATAGAAATGGAAAGAATCTACTGATCACCTCCTGAAAGAGATACCAAAATGAAAACTTCCAGCAATATTATAGCCAAATTCCAGAGTTCCCAAGTCAAAGAGAAAATATTGTAAGCATCCAAAAAGAAACAATTCAAGTACTGTGGAGCCACAGTCAGGATAACACAAGATTTAGCAACTTCTACATTAAAGGATCAAAGGGTTGGGAATATAATATTCTGTAGGGCAAAGGGGCTAGAATTACAACCAAGAATCACCTACCCAGCAAAAATGAGTATAATCCTTCAGGTGAAAAAATGGACATTCAGGTGAAAAATGGAGATAGAGGACTTTCAAGCATTCTTGATGAAAAGACAAAAGCTGAATAGAAAATCTGTCTTTCAAATACAAGATTTAAGAGAAGCATAAAGGGAAATCGTAAGGGACTTAGTTTAAACTGTTTACATTCCTACGTGGGGAGATGATATTTGTAACTCATAAGACCTTTCTCATTATTAAGGTAGTTAGTAGAAGCATATATAGACAGCAGACACAGGTGTGAGTTGAATATGAAGGGATGATATCTAAAAAATAAGATTAAGGGATGAGAGAGGAATGTACTGGAAGAAAGAAAAAAGGAGAGGTAGAATGGTGTAAATTATCTCACATAAAAGAAACAAGAAAAAGCTTTTGTAGTGGAGAAGAAGGAGGGGAGGTGAGAAGGAATGAGTAAACCTTACTCTCATCAGAACTGGCTCAGAGGGAATAACATACACACTCAGTTGGGTATAGAAATCTATCCTACTTACCCTACAGGAAAGTAGGAAGGGAAAGGAATAAGAGAAAGGGGTGATAGAGGGATAATCAGAAGTAAAACACTTTTGAGGAGGGACAGGGTGAAAGGAGAGAGAGAATAGAATAAATTGGTTGGGGGGAATAGGATAGAGGGAAATACAGTTAGCAATAGCAACTGTGAAAAAAAATTTGAAGCAAGTTTCTCTGATAAAGGTCTGATTTCTGAAATATATGAAGAACTCAGTCAAATTTATAAAAAAAAAATAATAGCCATTCCCCCAATTGATAAGTGATCAAAAGATATGGTCAGTTTTTAGATGAAGTAATCAAAGCTATCTATAGCTATATGAACAAATATTCTAACTTGCTATTGATGGGAGAAATGCAAATTACAATAATTCTGAGCTACTAACTCATACCTATCAGATTGGTTAATAGAACAGAATAGGTAAATGACAGATGTTGGATGGGATGTGGGAAAAATGAGATTTTAATACAGTGTTGGTGGAACTATGAATTGATTCAACTATTCTGTAGAGCAATTTGAAACCATGCCCAAAGGGTTATAAAACCATGACTTAGCAATACCACTACTAGGTCTGTATCCCAAGAGATAAAAAAGAAAGGACTTATATGTACAAAAATATTTACAGTAGCTCTCTTCTGGGGGTAAAGAATTAGAAGTTGAGGGGCAGTCCATCAACTAGGGAATGGCTGAACAAGCTATAATATGTGATTATTATGGAATACTATTGTACTATAAGAAATGATGAGAAAGATGCTCTCAAAAGAACCTGGAAAGACTTGCATGAGCTGATGCAAAGTGAAATGTATTGTGTATAAAGCAACAGCAACACTGTAAGATGATCAGCTGTGAATGATTTAGTCATTCTCAGTAATATAATAATTGAAGACAATTCTGAAGGATATATGACAAAGAATGCTATCCATTCCCAGAGAAAGAACTGATGGTGTATGAATGCAGATTGAAGCATACTTTTTAAACTTTTTCTTGAGGTTTTTTTTCTATGTTTCCTTCATACTATGACTAATATGGATATGTTCTGCATGATTACACATGTATAATATTTATCGAATTGCTTGCCTTATCAATGAGATGTTGGAGAAGGAGAAAGGGAGAGAATCTGGAACTCATAGTTTTAAAAATGAATGTTTAAAATTATTTTTACATGTAACTGGGAAAAAGTAAATACAAAAAATAACTTATTATATACCTTTAAAATCAAGCTATATATAATACATATTTTCAGCTTCACATGTATTCTATTTTTTTCTTCTCTGTTTTGTATGTTAAATACTCAAGTGTTTGATGTTTGTCAAGCAAAGAATTTAAGAGAAAGGAAATTTTAAAAGGTGGAAAATAAATGATGAAAGGGATGAATTCAAAGAAGCCAGGAGAGACTTGTATGAACTACTGCTGAGTAAAGTGAGAAGAACCAGGAGAATAATTTATACAATGACTATAACATTGTAAAGAAATACAACTTTAAAAGACTTAAGAACTATGACTAATTATGACTAAGCATGACACTGGATGATGAAGCATGCCCACATCTCCTGACAGAGAGGTGTTGGCCAAGAGATACAAAGTGAAAAATACATTTTATGACATGGCCAGTTTGTGAATTTGTTTTGCTTCATCTTGCCTCTTTGTTAAAAGGGATTTTTTTGTGAGTGGGGCAAATTGGAGAGGAGGGGTTAGTGATAGTGATGGAAAGAGAAAGAGAGAGGAAGGAAGGGAGGGAGGGAGGAAGGGACGGAGGGAGAGATGATTACTGACTGCTTTGTCATATAATTTGAATCTGGCAGTGTTAGGTTCTCTTCTTTCCATTTTTTTTAATTAATTCCCCTAAGATTCTTGATTTTTTTTGTTTTTCTATATAAATTTAATTATTTTTTCTAGCTCTACAAAGTAATCCTTTGGTAATTTTATTGATATGGAACTGAATAAATAACTTAGGCACTATTATCATTTTTATTATATTGGCTCAGTCTGCTCTGAGATATTAAGATCCCTCCAATTATTTAAACTTGTTTTTATTTGTATAGTGTTTTACAATTTTATTTATATAGCTCCTGAGTATATCTTGATAGTTAAATCCCCAAGTATTTTATGCATTCTGTAGTTGCTTCAAACGAAATTTCTCTATCACTTCTTCCTAAGTTCTGTTAGTAATAGAAAATTCTTGTTGATTTATTTTATACCCTGCAACTTTGCTGAAGTTACCATTTCAATTAATTTTAGTGCTTTTTTAAAGTACACCATCTAAAAAAAGATGGTGTACACTACACTATACTATCTAAAAAAAGTAATCATTTTGTTTCTTCTTTGCCTATGCTCACTCCTTCAATTTCTTTTTTCTTGCCTTATTTCTATGGCTAGCATTTCTCATACTACATTAAATAGTTGTAGTAACAATGGACATCCTTGCTTTACCACTGATCATATTTAAAAAGCCTCTAGTTTATCCTCTCTATAGATAATCTTGGCTCTTCATTTTGGGTATGTACTTTTTACCACATTAAGAGTGGTTCTACTTATTCCTATATTTTCTAGGGTTTTTTTTAAATAGAAATGAGCATTATATCTTATCAAAAGCTTTTTCTGTTTACTAATGTAATCATATTTTTTGTTGTTCTAGTAAATAATAAGATTGATTATGTTTTATAGTTTTCCTAATATTGACCAAACTTGTATTTCTGGCATAAATTCAGTTTAGTCATAGTATATAATATTTTTTATATGTTACTGTAGCCTCTCTACTAATATTTTGTTTAAAATTTTTGCGTCAGTATTCATTAGGGATACTATACAATCCTTTTCTTTCATCTGTTTCAGTTCTCCCTGGCTTATATATAATCATAGGAGGAATTTACAAATAGTTTATCTAATGTTGGAATTGATTATTCTTTGAATGTTTGATAGAATTTGCTTATAAATCAATCTGGTTACAACATTTATTTCCTCACCCCACTCCCATCTTCTCTGGGAGTTTATTTATAATTTGTTCCATTTCTTTTTCTGAGATAAGGTTGTTTAAATTCTCTATGCTTTGTTCTGTTCATTTGAGTATTTTATATTTTTCTAAGTCATTTATTTCATTTATCAGTACAACAATGGTGGCACATAGTTGAGCAAAATAGTTTCTAATATCTTTCATTTCTTCATTTTTCATAAATTCTTTTTTCCTTCTGATACTAGTGATTTGTTTTTTCTTTTTAAAAAAATCAAATTAGATAATGGGCTGCCCATTTTATTTATCTATTTTATTGTTTGTTTTTTCATAAAAATCAGCTACTGATTTTTATTTTTTATTCAATGCTTTCTGCTTTCACTTTGTTAATCTTCATTTCACTTTCTCTTCTCATTCTCTTCTTAATTCCTTACAATCTGTCTTCTAACTATATCATTCCACCAAAATATTCTCTCTAAAGTTACCAAATCCAATGGCCTTTTCTCAGTCTTTATTCTGTTTGACCTCTCTGTAGACTTAACACTATTGATCCCTGATGCTCCTTGATTTTCTTTTTTCTCTAAGTTTTCCAGATACCTCTCTCTCCTGGTTCTTTTCCTTCTCAGTCTCCTTTACTAGACACTTATCCAAAACATGTGCTTTAACTAAGCATCCCTCAAGGTTCTGTCCTAGGTTCTCTTCTCTTCTTCCTTTATACTTCTTTACTTAATGGTCTTATCAGCTCCCATGGATTTAATTATCATCTCTATGCTGATGATCCTCAAATCCTGCCCTGACCTCTCTACTGACCTCTAATGTTGCATCTTCAACTGCCTTTCAGACATCTCAAACTGTATGTATAATAGACATCTAAAACTAAATATTAAAAACAGAACTCATCTCCCCCCCCCTCCCCCGCCATTACTATAGACCTCAGGCGTTCTAGCCTAGGAGTCATCCTCAAGTCTTCACTATCTCTAACTTTCTCCCCTTTCCCCTACCATATCCAATTTATTGCCAAGGCCCATCAATATCATCTCTGCAAGATCTCTCAAATATGCCTTTGTCTCTGACAGACCATCACCTTACACCTTGACTACTGACCTTCTCATTTCAATCCACCGTCCAATCAAAGTGATTTTCCCAAAGCACGGGGCTGATCATGTTACTTCCCTACTCAAAAATGTCCAGTGACTCCCTATGACCTCCAGGTTCAAAGATAAAATCTTCTGTTTGGTGTTCAAAGCCCTTCATAACACACTTTACTCTGTCATATACTCTTCAGTCCAACAACATTGGCCTCCTGGCTGCTCCAAGAAGAAGACGCTCCATCTCTCAGTTCTGGGCATTGTCTCTGGCTGTCTCCCATGCCTAGAACACTCTCCCTTTTCAACTTTACCTTCTGACTTTCCTGACTTCCTTCAAGTCCCAACTAAATCGTTTTACAGGAAGCCTTTCTCTTCTCCTCTTAATTCTGGTGCCTTTCCCTTGTTAATTATTTCCTATTTATCCTATACTAGCTTGCTATGTCTATATTTGTGTACATATTGTCTTTTACATTAGATTGTAAGCTCCTTAAAGGAAGAGACTGTCTTTTGCTTTGTTTTGTTATCTCCAGCACTTAACACAGTACCTGGAACACAGCAGGCACTTAATAAACAGTTCATTGATTGACTGATTTTGACTTTCAGCCTGCCTCTTATCTGCTTGACATTTCACAAAAATCCTCCTCACTTGAAAGCTGCCAGGGAAGAAAGCAAGAGATATAGAGGCTTGGCGAGCCTGCTTCTGGGTCTGAGTAATAAAGAAGTCCCACTCCCTGCTTTGGAGCATGGGCAGATATCTTCTGTTTCTTGTTGGCAAACTGGTAATGCTTTTTTTTTTTCAGTCTTTTAACTGAATACCAAGATTCAACTGAGCCAAATTCTACTTGACATTGGTTTTACCAAAGGGGTCCCTGACAGAAAAAAAAAGTTTAGGACCTCTGTTTGTTCTAATGCAGCCTTCCCTTTTGCCTACGTCAGAGTGCATACACACACAGGCCTCATCATTGTAAGGAGGAGCCTTCTCAGCCATCTGCAAATTAAGTGTTTGGAAGTTACATTAAAACAGTTTCAGGCCTGCAAGAAGTCACTTTAGAGAGGATGGAAACAGTATTGCCCTAGAGGCTAAATGATTTGTGTTTTCAGCTTCCAAAGGGGCATAATTTATAATTGTTTAATAATTTGGGTACTGACAAAATCTGGTTAAATACTACAACTTTGTAGAATGTTTTCAAAGATTGGGGTGTTTTTTTTTATTCTCTCATATCATTTAATCACTACAATAACAATGCAATAGCAGTTCTAATACAGTGTGTTCCAGAGGAACACATGCTGGCTTTGGAATAAAAGACCTGGCTTTGAATTCCAGCTCTACTACTGACTTCCTGTTCGACCCTAAGCAAGGCTTCCCCTCTCTTGAATATCATGGAAATCATGGGTATCTTGTAGGGTTTTTTTTTTTCTCCTTAAAACAGTTGTTTGCCTAGCAAAACTAACTTGCCTCAAGTTCACCATTTACCATAGAAGAAGAAGCACTTGTTCTTATTTCTGTTATTTCCTGGATGAGATACAATTTTAGAAAGAATTCAAGAAAAGAATTCTGGCATGGTTTTGTGTGCTAAAGAGAAATAATGGTGACTAATGCTTATTCTTTACAAAATGCAGGAAAAAATGAAGAAATGGATACCACATCTAGATAGTAAGATTGCTATAATATAAATCCTAAGAAGATGAAGGCTAATAATTGTAAAGTGCTTTGCAAACCCTAAAGTGCTACATAAATATTAGTTATTGTTATTACCACTACTATTCCTTTAGTCAGAGCTCCTAGATTTGAACGTGACTCATTTAGAATTTGCAATTATTTAGTCAGGACAGACCTGAAATTCCCCTTTTCATTATATATAAAGAAAGAATGTACTAAGTAAATAATTTATATAAGAATGTAAGAGTCAGCATGCCATAGCAGATAGTTGGCCTTGGAGTCAGGTAGATATGGCCTTAAGCCCTGCCTCTGACACAAACCCCAGGGAAATCACCTTTTAATGTACCAACTAACTTTCTAAGATTATAAATTGAAAAACAATTGCTGAAGTGCACTGGGAGGACTCTCCTACTTACACTAATGAAGTAAAAGATCTATGTATCCTAACACCTTGCTAGAGGCCCCCAAGTGAACACACGAACACACATACACAAACACAGTAATTACAGAGCATTCTTATCTGATGGTTAAACCTGTTCTTATAGGAGTCTTTACCTAGGAACTTTTCATTAACCTAGTTCTAGTTACTCTATGTACTGGAAAGTAATAAAACCTTATTTTTAAACTGTTATTCAGAGACTTCACAAATGCAAGTTGATCTTTTCCTCAGTTTGTCTGAAATTGTTAGATATTCACTATGCTTTTTTATTTTTCAATTTGTTCCTCCTATTGCATGTATTATTGTGATCATGAAATGTTCTTGCAGCTATTGAGCACCTTACAAAATGTGCTGCCTAGTAATTTACCAAGATAAACAAGTCAAGTACATATAATATAGATAAGAAGACCTCAAAAAGACAGCTACATTTTTGAAAGTTGTTCTGAAAGGAGAAGGGGAGGTAATGTTAATGATTATCTCTCTTAAAGACTTATTTTCCATTCTCAATAACCTCCATCAAACTTGGACGGCATAATTGACACAAAAGTGTTTTTGAAATCTAGGGAGAGCCAGCATTCTGTACCAGTCATGACCTTGACCTTAACTTTATCTTGGCTCACGTTCTGGATGTTTTCTGAGGTCAGTGTTGACCCCATTCTCATACTATCATCACTTCATTCCCCTTGCTCCCACACATTCTAAGGAGATTAGGGCCTTTTCTTATTTACTCAGGTGGTTAATGAAATACAAGTTTCAGTCACAGAGGAAGAGAATCTTCAAGTGATTGGGTTTTATTTTCCTCTCTCCATTCAAATCCTTAGCTAGACTATATTCATTAATAAGAAGTTGCATAGTAAATTCTCACTGCTTATCAAACTTATCAAAATCACAGAGCAGCAAGGCTTTTAGAATCTACAATGTTTGCATAAGCCAGCAAAATCTTCAGCATAGAGACTATGCAGCTGATTTTCATATATACCCTACATAAACACTTCTGAGAGTTGGAGGAGGAGAATAAAAACCTTGAAAGCTCCTTGACAGTTTAGTGATGTGATAAAAAGTGCAGCTTTATTGCTCCTCACATAGAGAACTTTGAAGCCATCTCTGACTGGGATGGCTAGGTAGTTAGAACTTCCTGGTGTCCTGAGTTCAAATCTAGCCCCCGACCCTTACTAGTTGTATGACCCTAGTCAAGCAACTTATCTGCTGTCACCCTCAGTCTTCTCACTTGTAAAATGGGGGTGATAACACCAACTACTTTATAGGGTTGTTGTAAGAATTAAATGAGATTTTTGTACAGCTTTTAGCACAATGCCTGGCACATTGTAGACACTTAATAAATGCTTATTGTCTTTCCTTGTCTACCCTCTGACTTCTTCCCATCATTTCTGGCACTATGCAATTCAAACCAACATCCTGGGCCTACTCTACTGAAAAACCAGACAGGAATAACAAATTAAATAGGAAAGTATTTCACTGTGTCCTCTAGGGCCTAGCACAGTGCCTTGCACTCAGTAAGGCTTAACAAATACCAGTTGACTAGATGGGCAAAATCTTTTAAAGACTCACATACAAAGCTAGAAAAGATTTAGAGATTCCTTCTTGAGAGCATTCTCAGAAATATCATAGCCAAAGGTGAAAGATGGTTTGTCTTCAGCGACATTTGTCTTACATTGTAATATGAACTCTTTTTCTGACTGAAGCTTCATGTTTCCGTCCTCTGTCAGCCCAACTTTGCCTCCCCTAGCTCCTTGGTATAGTCCAGAAATTCCTATGACCCCCGGCCATGATACCTCAACTCTGCTCCGTCGCTGCCACTCTTCATCCTCAAAGCTGTTATCTATAGAAGCCCTGCTTCCTGCCTTTCTTGACAATGCTATTGGTGTTTAAAAAAAAACAATGAAATTTTATGAGAGTGAAAACACCTCAGTTAACATGCCTGGGAGTTAGTCAATACATTTGAGCTCTGTTGTTACTCAGTGTCACAACCTTCCCAGGCAGGTGCATAAAGGGAGCACTCAGGAAACTAAAGCTTTTTTCTGCCCTTACTTCTAGGTGATTTCAGATAACTAAATTACATTTACTTCATCCCCACCTCAAGGGGCAGGCAGTTTATCTCCCACATGTTCAGCTCTTTCCACTGGGCCTTTTGGTGGCTAAAATAAACACTGACACCTCATTCCATTTGCTATTCCAAATTCCATCATCTTAATGCCAGGCCATGTTGATGACCTAGAAGCTCCAGTAAATCTCAAGAAGGTATTATAAACATTCATTGGAAGGGGAGAAATAAAAGTTGACGGTTTCGGCATTCTTGCCATTGTAACCCAGCCTGTGGCTCTTAATACAATAATTTCAAAAACAAGGTCTGAAATGAACAATTTCAGGCTAACTTATTAGTTAAGTATTTTGATGGAATACAACCACAACCATATTCCACATTAAAAATGATATCGTTGTTTGTCTTCATTCTCAAAGAGGACTAATGACAATGATGACCCTTCTTATTGACAACTGGAATACTAACAGTATAAAATAAAGCAAGCTGTGTTCACTGCACAAGAGGTTCATGTCTGCCTTTTACTGTCCTCTTCAGTCTTCAAGGACTAGCTCAAATCTTTAATTCTCCAAATACTCTTATTCACTATTCTCTGAGCTTTTACAATACTTGCCTTTTGCACCCATGGTAAAATACAGTTTTAAATTTCTATTTAAAATCCTTGTGGAAAGAGACAAGTTCCTTCTCTAATGAAAAGCATTTTATTTCTGAACCAAGCCTGTTAGCCAAAACTAATAAAAGGAGACTTCCAGGTCACATGACTAATAAGATGGAAGACTATGAATTTTCTCCAATCCTCTTGACCTCTCCAAGCTATCCCAGAAAAGAATTATGCACAAGATGAAAAATAAATTGCAGTTGTTGTCACAGGTTAAGACACCAAGAATCTCACTGAGGTGACAACTTGATGAGAAGGTTAATCTCTAATATACCCAACATCCCCTCTCCCACCAGCCCCCATTCTCTGGTAGGGTGGTACAGTGGAACTCACTGGCTTGTGTTTGAGATTCACTCAGCAAGTTCCTTAACTTAAAGTCCCTAAATCAACAAGAGTTCTCTTCTGCCCCTGCCCTCACTCCATCATTCTATGTCAACAAACAATAGAACTCAATGTGCCCACTCTCTGTCACACAAGCATACCCTTGTGGAGGTCATAGAGGTATAGGTGGTCAGGAAGTTTCCTCTACCTTGAATGACAGTGCCTACATTGCAACAGTACTTATCCAGAAAACTAAAAAAGAAAAATGAGGCAAGGTGCTGATGAAATGCCCAGCTGGCATTCAGCTGGGGCTAGTTAGGTACCTTAATAAATCATTTGAGGCAAAGACTGAAGTGGGGTTAAAAGTGAATTCCTAAGCTTGGGAGGAAACCCTGATATCTTTGAGGTCCATCCCTCAGGGAGCAAATATGAAAAGGAAAGGAGTCAGAAAATGAACAATAAAGGATTATAAGGAGAAAATAATAAAATTATCGAAGTGTCAGAAGGAAGAAAGTTCATTTTAAAACCTTAAACATAAATAGTCAACAGGGAAGATGATAATAATAATAGAAGGGAATGTGGTATCCAGAACTACTAGATAAGTTCAAACATCTCTGAATAAATATTACCCTAAAAAGGGAAAATGATTTGACACATAATGAGGTAGAGGACCCTGTGGCATCCAAAGAGATCATGGAACTACAGCAGGATTTTCCTGGATGGTTTAAGATAGAAATGAGAATTGTGACAGCAGAATTTGTGGTTTATATAGCAGAAATAACTGGCAGAATAGGAAAACTTGAATTCATAGCAATGACCTTCCAAAGAGAGGATAACTGCCTGGGAATGCAAATATATAGAAGTGAAGTGCAATTTTAAAGAAGAGAAGCAAGAAGTCATCATGTTAAAACAGCACATGACCTCTATACCAGCCAAACATACTGATCTGAAAGGCAAGATATACAGAGATAGTTCAATGATTATGTCTCCCAGAAGAACACAACTCAAAAATCCTGACCACTATAACTCAATAAATAATATATCTGCCTATATTGTATAAACCCAGAAAACAAAGTACCAGAGGAAAAAATCCACAGACTGCACAGGAAGGGAAGAGAACTAATGAAAGGACTGAGCAAAAAAAAATCCTTTTCAATAAAGAGCACAAAAAGGTGAAAATAAAATGAGGCAGTAAAGGGGAATTTTACTTAACTAGTTAATGAGAGAAGAAAAGGAAGGGATGAATTAGATAAATAGATAAAAGAACTAAAAAGAATTTAAAATTGGGACTCTAAAATTAAGGAAAGGGGTGACCAAAAAAGGAGTGGGGTAGGGTTTGAGAGTAAGGGGAAGAGAATTGGTACATTTCATATATTTTCAGACTTTTTTGATATATTAATGTTTTTATTATTTTTCCCTCTTCCTCTTGGTTTATATTTTAAAAATATTATTTGTTATTTGAATAGTCCTCTGGGGAAAGAAAGGGGAGAAATTCCATTGATATAAAAAAGTTATCAATAAAAGCTTATATTAGAAAAGTAAAACTAATAAAATGACTAGTGATAATTTAAACCTTCTCTAGGGAAGGAACCATTATTCATCTCTGTAACCTCCATAGTACCTAGGTCAATATCTCACACATAATGACACTCAAATTTTTTCTGAATTAATGAGAGGCAAAGCAAAATATTCAAGTTCAAATGAGATATCAAAAAGATAATAAATAAACTAATATGTAGATAAGAACTTTCTGATTGTGAAAAAGTCAGTACTAGGGTTTTATGCAGGCTGTCATAACTTCGTTATATAATTCATCCATTCATCCATCCATTAAACATTTATTAAATGCTTATTTTTCAGGCAATAAGGAAGAAAAAGGCAAGAACAGAGAACCACAGAGAAAAAACTTATTTTTCTGTCCTCCCCTCAATCAACAATCAATCATGGCATTGCAGTACAAACCTGACTCAGACCAGTCTGATGTGATGGTTCATGTTTGGGATTGGAATAAAATTATAAACTCAATGACCATCTAAAAATTAACAAAAGATTTACTTAGTTATAGATTTACTTAGTTATAGCATGCAAAGGACATTTAGCAAGAATACAGCACTGATTCTGTTCAGTTGAGCTGCCTTGGCTTTGCATTGGTATAGGTGGCTCCTAACTCCTCCTGTGCTGGCCTTTTATTCTAGGGCCAAAAAGAAGTAATACCAATAGTATTAACCTTAATCCCTGGGTCAGGGATTAAGGCCTCAAGGGCTGTATGAATTCTTTTTAAGGAAAAATTACCTGAGCCCAAGTAGGATAGAGCTTTGGTATATTGTTCCAAACACAGAGGGTACAAAGCAAAAAGAGAAAAAGTCTTGCCTTTGAAGAACTTACAATCTGGCCAAAGGAATCAACATATGTGTGTGAGGTAAATACATTTACAGATATATGTGTGTGTGTGTATTTTGCATATAAACAAATGTATTTATATATCTATTTTATATTTATGTGTATATATTTATAATTCTCTATTTCTATCCCTACATGCATGCATATACCTCTGTGTGTGTATACATTTACATATGTATACACACACACACACAGAAAATAGATAAGAAGATAATTTTTGAGAAGACATTTAGCAGTTGGGAGTGAAAAGGTGAGGAAAGCTTCATATTGAGGGAAGTCCTCAAGCTGAGTCTATGGAAAAAACTAAGAGGTCTTCTAGATGGAGGTTAGATGGAGGGGATTCCTAGAACTGGGGACAGCCAGGACAAAAGCAAGAAGACTATAAATAGAAGGCCCTGTGTGAGAGGCAATAACAAGTAATGTTTGACTAAACCTTAGAGTGTATGTAAGGGAATAATGTGTAATAAGGTTGGAAAGATAGGCTTAAGCTAAGTGGTAAAAGGCTCTAAATTCCAGAAAAGTTTATATTTAATCTTAGCCAAAAGTGTTTATCTCACTATCAGTTATGGTAGATGGAAACCAGTGAGCAAGCTACTGAAATAGTCTACTTGAGAGGGTATGAAGACCTGAACTAGTACAGTGGCTATGCGATGGAAAAGAAGCAGATAGGGGTGGCTAGGTGGCGTAGTGAGTAGAGCACCGACCCTGGAGTCAGGAGGATATGAGTTCAAATGCGGCCTCAGACACTTAACACAAAAACTAGCAGCCGTGTGACTTTGGGCAAGTCACTTAACCTCAATTGCCCTCCAAAAAAAGCAAAAAAAAAAAAAAAAAGGAAGAAACAAAGAAACAAAGAAAGAAAGAAAGAAAGAAAAGCAGATGCAAAAGATGTTATGTAGGCATAAACAATAATAATTGCCAAATGGTTTGATATATGGAATGAGTAAGGAGTCAAAGTTTCAAGGTTGCTAAACTGGGTGCCTGGACACCTTGACAGAAATAAAATAGAGAAAATTGGGGAGGGGAAAAAAACGGCTAATGAACACTGTTTTGGATATGTCAACTTTGCAATGCCTATCGGACATCTACTTTGAAATGTCTGATAAGCAAGACTCAGGAAAGAGATCACAGTTGAATATACTGATCTGAGAGTCACAAACATAGAGTTGGTAATTAAATTAATGTCAGCTGATGAGGTTAGTAAAACAGAGGGCATGGAGATAGAACAGAACCTAGGACAGAACCTTAGGACACACCCCCAGTTAGAGAGCATAACACGGAAGATTCAGCAAAGGAGACTAATAAAAAGTGGTTGGATGGAGAACAGCATCACAAAAACCACAGAGCAGAGGGTGATCAACAGTGTCGAATGCTGCAGAGGCCAAGGAAGATGAAGATTGAGAAAAGGCCATTGGATTTGGCAATGAAGAGACTACTGCTAAATTAAGAAAGAGCAGTTTCAGTTGAGCAATGAAGAGGGAAGCTAGATTGCAAAGAGGGCTGAGAAGTGAGTGGAAGGAGACAAGGAGCAACACAGCTTCTTCCAGTTCAGCAAGAAAAGATAAAAGATGAAAAAACTTATGTTAAGCATGTTGCAAACCTCAAAGCACCATATAAAAGTTGTCTTTGCTGTTGTTGTTGAGAGAATGGTAGAGCCTGGCAAGGATCTTTTTTTTCTTTTTTAAGTATGAGGAGAGAGACTGAAGATTAAGGAGAGAAGGAAATGATTATGGAGGCGATCTGCAGAAGAAGATGGGGGGATGAGATCAAAGGTACATCAAGTTGCCCCAAGGGTTAGCCTTGTTGAAGAAAACAGACTCTTTATCAGAGCCTAGAATAAAGGAGGGCAAAATAGAGAATCATGTCAAAGGACTGCGAGATGGGAAGGATGGAAGTTAAGGTAAATGGCAAATGCCCTTACTTTCTGAGTAAAAGTATGAGGCAGTTGTGAGGATAGAAAAGGGAGAGGTATGGGAGACTTAAGGACTTGACGGTGTCTTTCTCATGCTAGCTGAGACAGAATTAGAGAAAGGTTTAGGAAACAAACCCCAAAACTGCCATTTGTGTACCTGGAGTCAGGAAGGCCTGAATTCAGATCTTACCTCAAATATCTACTAGTTGTGTGACCCAGGGCAAAGCACTTAAACTCTAACTCAGTTTCTTCATTTATAAATGGGGATAATAATAACACCTACCTCCCAAAATTGATGTGAGGATCAAACAAAATATCTATGAAGCTTCTTATAAAACTTAAGGTGCTATATAAACGCTGGGTATTATTAAATTAATAAATAAGTCTCTCAAGAAAAGGAAAAAAATCAAGGGATTTTGGCTTTAAACTAGCCTAAGCTCCTAAAGTCATGAATATGCCCAAGACAAAAGTACAAAGCATGCTACAACCCAGAGAGATGCTATGGCATAGCAGAAAGAGATGGGTTTGGAACCAAAAGAGCCAGGCTCAGACCCAAGACCTGCTACCTGCTGCGTCTCTTGAGATCCAGTTTCCTGTAAAACGACAGTGGGTGTGGGGGGCTAAGTTACTTCTAAGTGCTCTTTGAACTCTAAAACTGTGGTCTGACTCAGTTTAGCACTTTTTCATTTTATCTTTTTTTGGCAAAGAAATGTATTTATCCAAATCATAGCAAAACTGAAATCAAAGAAAAGTATATATAAGATGATCTACACCAGACCATAAAGAACAAAGGAGGCATCCCACTGGAAGTGAGAGAATTCGGCTCAGCCAAGAGAGAAAGGCCTGGGCCTTACCAAAGGGAAAATTCCCCATAGTCTCTAGTGTAACAAGCCGGGTGGAGACTTCCAGTTCTCTTCATATCTTCCCAGAGTGTGAGACTGGCCTCTTCCATCTTCTTTCTTGAAGCTGGAAGCCAGAAGCACCTAAAGTGACTCAACTCTCAAAGAAGACTTAAATCTTGAAGAGTCCCAAAGGGGACTGCTGCTCCAGTAATCCTGATGGGACATTAGAAGGGGACTGGTGAAGAGGCAAACTCTCTTGCTTCTCACCAACTCTGTCCTGCCCCTCACACAGGGCAGGGCCTTTCTCTTCACCTATGCAGCTTAAACCCTGAGATAAAACCAAAGTTTTCTGGCAGTTACTAACAGTAGCTAGCACTTCAGATGTGTATGGAATATATTCAATTCAACATGCATCTATTACACATCTAATACATACAGAATATCATGCCATGGACTAAGTGAACACAAAGAGAAATAAGATATACTGTAATATAGTATCATCAGGGTCCTATCAACAACACTTTCTGAGATTTGCACCCAGGTTCAAGATATGCTTTGGGTCAGCATTTTTCCAAAATCACAACTATGAGATTCAATCTCATACTTTTCTTTATCAGACCAAACCAGAAGACATATTAATTCAAAGCAAAACATATTGAATTAAACCGAACAGTTTAAGAACATAACAAATGAAAAAAAAAACCCAAGATATGTTCTTTCCTATTCACCCTGCAGCATACTTTCCACAGATGTCCATGCTACTGATGGGAGAAAGAATACACTGTGGGAGAGGTAACCTACATAGCCCAAACAAATTTTTTGCAAACAACATTTTATTTTTTTCCAATTACACATAAAGATAGTTTTCAACATCCAGTTTTTGTAAGATTTTGAGTTTCAAATTTTTCTCCTTCTCTCCCTTCCCTCCCCTTCCCACTCCCCCAAGACAGCAAGTAATGGTACATCATATTTAGCATATATCCATATCAGTCATGTTGCAAAAAAAGAATCAGAACAAAAGAGAAGAGAAGACAAAAAGGCTAAGAGAAAGGTCAGTGGATTTTGCTAACTGGGGAGGAAAAGAGCAGGTCCGGCCAAACTGCTCCCAGGGCAAGGAGGCAGCAGGAGGCGGCTGTTGCAGCGGGAGGCGGCTGTTGCAGCAGGAACGGCTGAGAGCCGCAGCGGGCCCCACTGGGCTGCTTCAGAGCCCTCGGCTTGCAGATAGCAGGGGGGCTGATGCGACCCATCGAGGCCAAGGGCTCTTGCGTTGAGTGGCCTGGATCTGGATCAGGGTCTTGAGTGGTGGTCCTGGGGTGCGCTTTCAGTGAGCCAAACCTGGGGGGGGAGCTGCAGCACCCCAC
>CM053597.1:82727874-82837937 GCA_028646575.1 Pseudocheirus occidentalis
TAAGATGAGACATTAAACAGGGAGACTTATTGCTTAAGGTATTTGCTATTATTATGAACAAATTCAAATGAGTTCAAGTTGGAGTGGATTTCCCTGTAGATGGTTTTCCTTATGCTTTTGTTAATAGGTGACGCAGTGATGACTGTATCAAGCTCTAGAACATTGCAAAGTGTCCTAAATGAGATCCATAAACACTCCAAAAAGTTTGACTTAATCATCAACACTGGAAAAACCAAGTGGATGAAGAATACTTGTCATCTAAACCATAACATAGTTGGGTTTCCTATATACAGATCAGACATTGTTTTTTGTTACCTTGAAAAGTTAGTGCAAATGGTAATGGGTTGGGCCCAAGAGTAAACAGGAGGAGGCAGATAGGCGGTCAAGCTTCTTCAGTGACCCCATATTTCTCCCTGGGAGGAAAAAAAAAGTCCCATCTTTTAATATCAGTATCCACCCAGAATTGTTATATGAGTTTAAATTGTGGAACACAATGATATCTGAACACTCAATAAAGAGTTCTTAGAATACAGTGAAGAGATGCATGGTGAATGGGAGTGGAATGTAACAGATAATAATGAACTATTAAAAAGCTTAAGTACTTAAAATGTGCCAGACACTGTACTACAGTACTGGGAGTGGGAAGACAGATGGGGGGTGGTGGAGGAGTTGGGACAATCCCATATAATATATAATATATTCCCTTCACGAATTTATATTCTCTAAACCAGAAATAAATGTACACATAAAACTAAATTGTATTCATATATGTCTGTATACATACGTGTGTGCATGTATGTGTATACACGTACAGACACATTGTAATTTAAAAGTACTTTGGGGTAGATACCAGCTTCCGGGGGTTCCAAAATGGTTTCATGTACATCCCTCCACACTTCACGTGGAAGTGATACTTGAATTAAACTGTGATAAAAGCTAGACATGTTACGGGAATGACTTATACAGAGACACAGAGACAAGAAATAGAATATTGTATACATTGAACAAGTTTGAACTTAGAATTTGACTGGAGTATAGAGTGCTAGAAGGGCAATAAAGCGTAATTGATCTGAAAAAGTAGGCAGGAGCCAGATTGCAAAGGGCTTTAAACTTTAAACAGAGTGATCATTTGTATTTTATTGTAGAGACATTAGGGCACTATCGGTGTCTGTTGAGCAGCTGAGTTTTACAATCAGATCCATGTTTTTGGATGATCGCTTTGGCACCTCTGTGACAGATGGATTGCAGAGGGAAGATCCTGGAAATGGGAAGACTAGGTAAAAGACGAGCGTTCCAGAGAGAGATGATAAGTTTTAAGTGGGCAGAAAAAGAGATTGAAAGAGATGTTGTGGCATAGAATCACCAAGAGTTGTAACTGAATAGGTATGAAAGAGTGAGGAAGAGTAAAGAGTTGAGTCTCAATCTGAGGCTGGAAACCTGGGTAACTGAAGAAGAAATGGGTAAAGCATATCATTGAAAAAAATGTATGATCAAAAAAGAAGGTAAATTGTCATGTGGTGATGATGAGGAATAACCAGTAGACAACCTTTATATTCCAATTAATGATACTTAGAAAAAGAAAAGCCCATACTACATTGGGCTGGCCATCTCTGCTGAAATTAAAGGAGGTCATGGATAAGTGTTGCACAGAGTAGGCAAGTTTAGATGAATTGTGATTGGGACTTTGTCCATGTCAGTAAGATCATATGTCAATGTCAGAGGCTGTGCTGGGCACTAAGGAAAAAAAGGCAGAGTAGTCCTTGCCTTCAGGGAGCCAGTAGACACAAGTAAGTGAGGGGTGACATGGTCAGGCCTGTGTTTTAGGAATATATGATTTTGGCAGCTACTCTCTCCTGGTATATAGAGTATCGATTGGAGAGGGGAGGGATTGAAAGTAGGAAGATTTTTATAATAATCCAGGATAGTGGTAATGAAGAGGGCCCACACAAGGGATTAGAATGAGGGTGTCTGTTTAAATAGAGAGATTTGGAGGTAGAATCAGCAAAACATGGTAACTAATTAGATATGGAAGGTGGTGGAGGGTAAGGAGTTTAGCAAAACTTGAAGGTTTTAAATCCAATTGATTAGAAAGGATAATGTCCACAGCATAAGAAAGGAAGTTCAAAAGAGGGATGAAGGTGAGAGGCATGGGTGCTGAGGGATTTTTTTAGACATATTTAACATCTGTAGGATATCTTAGATGGAAATGTGTGACATTCTATTGATGATAGTTGAACCCAAGAAAATTCAGAGAAAGGGTATAGAAAGAAAAGAGGACCTAGCAGAGTCCTGTGTACACCCACACATAGAAAAGAAGAATGTGGCTGAATGAGCCAGCAAAAGCAACTGAGTGGATGAGCAAATGGAAAGATAACCAGCAAATAGCAATAGCAAGAAAATCTAGCAAGAAGAGAGCGTCCAAGAAGAGGGGGTTCAATCATATCAAATGTGGTAAACCAATCAATAAGGATTTGGACTGAGAAGAAGCCATCCAATTTAGCAGTTAATAGATCATTGGTGTCTTTGAAAATAATTGTTTGAGTTGGCTTAACCATCCGTACTGGAAAAATGAGTTGATGAAGAATACCTATTATCTGAACTGACATAGATGGACAGACTAGAGAGACTGAACAGACTGTACAAATGGACAATGAGTTGGTTTCAGGATTAAAAACAGGAGCAGATCAGGTCTTTGAGATTTATCATAGCATATTTCCAGAGAATACACTTTTTTTGTTGTTATAAAAACTAAGAGACTAATTGTATCTTAGTGTGTGTGTGTGTGTGTGTGTGTGTGTGTGTATAAATGTGACTTTTTAGGATCATTGTATACTTTATAACAAGGTTTATTTATTTGAATTTTTGGAGGGGGGAAAGCAAGGCAACTGGGGTTGACTTGCCCAAGGTCATACAACTAGTAAGTGTGTCAAGCATCTGAGGCCGGATTTGAACTCAGGTCCTCCTGACTCCAGGGCTGGTGCTCTATTCACTGTGTCACCTAGCTGCCACAAGGCTTATTTATTTAAAGTAAAAAATATATATCATGAACCTACTCTTTAAATACTCTGATATTTTTCGTTCTGATTACTGACCTAATCTTTTTAACCTAATTCCAGTAAAAGTGCTATGATCAGAACCTTCAGTTTGAGATCTCCTTTGAACAGCCAGTGCAAACTCAAGATTAAATACTTAATTCTCTTTTTCTTTGTAGGCCTATGAAGAATACACCAGTAAGCTAGATGCACTTCAGCAACGGGAGCAACAATTATTAGAGTCCATGGGGAATGGAACTGATTTTTCTGTTTCTAGCTCAGCTTCAACAGACACAGTTACATCTTCTTCCTCTTCTAGCCTTTCAGTGGCACCTTCATCTCTTGCAGTTTTTCAGAATCCCACAGATGTGTCAAGAAGCAACCCTAAGTCACCACAAAAACCAATTGTTAGAGTTTTTCTGCCTAACAAACAGAGGACTGTGGTAAGTAAACCTCATATGTCTTCATCTTGCCTGCTCTGTCTTCTTTGTACTTTTTAGACAGAGCAGATGTAAAAAATTATCATATATTATTTTGTATTAGTCTGAATATCAACTGCATATTTTTCCCAAACCTGCCTTGTATGAAAAGTAAATGCAACCCCAAAAATCAGTGTTATTTTTCAATTCATCTTTCTGTTTATTTCTTTTAAAAATAACTTATGTTAAGCATGGTTATGATCTATATTTGAACCAATATAACTTGTGAAAAGATCATGCTGTCCAGTGATAATATGAATATAATTCTTTGGTGCTTAATTAAGTGCAGTATTTCTTAAAAATGTATTCATGTTGTCATCTTCAGTGTTACCTCTGATGGATGACCTGATACTATTGACCTAATTATAGTAAAGGTGATTACATCAAAACCTTTTTTTTATACCCCCTTTTTACAACTCAGTCTAAAGCCAAATTCTAGGTAAAGCATTACTAGTATAATTGTAAAGTTTAGACTAGGGAAATGGTATATGAAGGTGATGGAATATTGTCAGGCTGTAAGAAATGATGAAGAGGATTTTAGGAAAACTTGTATGAACTAATGCAGAGTGAAGTGAACAAAACCAAGAAAAAATTTTGTACAGTGACAACAATATTGAAAAGATAAACAACTCTGAAAGACTTAGGAATTCTGATCAGCATAATAACCAACCTTAATTCCAAAAGAATCATGATAAAAGATGCTATTTATCTCCACATAGATGGATAATGGACTCAAAATGCAGATTGAAGCATCTTTTCTTTTTCTTCCTTCCTGTCTTTTTGCATATAGCTAAGATGGAAATTTGTTTTATTTAACTATACATATTTGTAACAGGTTTTATTTTTCTTGTCTTCTCAGTGGATGGAGAGAGTTGGAGGGGAATTAATTTGGAATTTAAAATAAAATAAAATCGAATTTAAAAATAGAAGTCACAAATCACTGAAAGTAAAAATGTATATAATACCAGGCAAATTGGTAGTGATCCAAAGATAAAGTAAGGCAGAAACACATCCCTTTAGGGATGAGAAAGCCCCAGGTGCTTAGCCTGGCACCTAAGGCCCTGCCCAGTCTCACACCAGCCTATCTTTCTAGCTTTGGTTCACATTTATTCCTCTATGCATTCTGCATTCCTAATTGTTCATGACTTCCTTACAACCTCTTCATTTCTTCAGGGTATCAACTTAGGTACCATTTTCCTCTATGTAGCTTTCCCTGTTTACCCCCACTGTTAAGAGTTCTTTCCCTTCTCCAAATACTCCTAGACGGTTGTCTCATGCCTTTTTTTAACCCAATCAACTTCCACTTTGTATTATTGGGACCATACTTGGCTATAAGTGCCATGCAATGTGTGCTATTATGAAATAAGTAAAAATTATGGCAGCAAAGCCAAGCAGATTAACCATAAGACAAGGTGGTAATGATGATGACTGAATAGATCCACAGATTCTGGTATACCTATAGTTCAAATACATCAAAGCATATTCAGAATTATTTAGTCATAAATTTGTGCCAAAAATGAGTGCAAAGAGTATGTTTAAAAGTGTAGCTTTAACGAGACTGTCCTAAAGCAAAAGAATTTTTAAAAATAAATTTGTGATCCATCTACCAAATTCTGCACCAGATGTAGTAGAAAGATAATGTTGTTCACAGTGGGAAATCTAACATCATTTTACATATTCAGTTTTTAAAAAGTAATTACCATCAACTCTCCAGCTTCAAGTGCTTTGTTAAAGAAATTTCTTATAAAAGATGATTCTATTAAAAATGTTTGATGAAGAAAGCTATAATTGTGTTTGATGGTGTGCTATGCAGTCAACATTTCCAGATCTTTAGATTGTGCCTTTAAGCCAGTTCTCCATTAGGTAAATTTATATTTATATCACACAAATAAAAAGGGAAGCAATTGTGAGAAGCATTCTTGTACCAGAAGCTCAAAATGTTTTGCAAGAAAAATTAGATTAAATTTCATGTATCACTGTTATTATGGTGTTAATAGAATTTAAAAATTGTTCTCTGTGGATATTTTTATGGAAATGCCATGATTAATGTGAAAGTTCTTAAATTTGACATCCTACCTAGCAAGACTGTTAACAAATTGTTAGATTTGGGGGGCAGGGAGGAGGTAGATTTAATCACTTCTGAGCTGTCTACCTTATAAGTAGTGAGAATCTATGAGTAGTAAATGAAGTATAGTTGTATACAAATAAACATAGGAGAATAGAAAGAGAAACTATGAAAAAGAATATGGTGAGAATCAAATAGGAGATACCTGTCATGATTAGAAATCTCCACATTATTTTCATTTCTGCTTAACTGAGTCTTTTGTTGATATCATTATTTTTTTATTATTCTTCTCTGTTATTTGCATAACTCAACAAGAGCTAGAAGTCAAGAAATTTTAAACTAAAACATCAATTATATGAACAGTATAGCAAAAAAGAAAGAGATTAAATAGCTTGATGCTTAGCATCAGCATGTGAGAATTATTCTTTCAGTTCCTTCTGTCACATAGCAGAAATTAATGTTGAACTGACATGAGGAACCAGTAATAAACATTGTTTTAAAACTATGTAATATTAGGTTGCTTCCAGATTCCTTTCATCTATTGGAGAATGAGATAATTAAAAGAGAAAAGTTAACACCAGTCCCTTCTACTTTAGATTGATAAAAATATCCAGATTTTCAAATATAATATATCTTAAGATCTTCTAAATTAGTACCTAGTTCCTTGGATTATACCAAATAATCCTTTTAATACACTCATGAAGTATTAAAGTCTATAGAATGTTTTTATTGAAAAAAGAAGGAATACTCCTTTATAAATGTTTTTGTCACTGAATTTTCTTGTCCTCTTTGTGTGCAACAAATTAATCATGAATTAGATAACCCACCCCAACTCTCCAGACACCATCTTAGTACTCAGAGCCCTTTCCTCATTTGCTTTATGTCAGTATGTCAGTGATCTTTGATTTCGTTGGTGTAGGACACATGTTCATTCCTGATTTAGTGGATTTAAAATTATTTCTGCTATTTTAGGAGAAGTGGTGACATAAATCTCCATGTCATAATCTCATGGCATACCACCATAGATCTTTCCCTCTCTCTGCTTTAGTCGACAGGATTTTTAGTGTGTTGCTTGAGGCTCAGAGAAATTAAGTGGCGTGGCCATGATGTTTTTTAACAAAGCCTGGCTCTCAGAAATAGGATTTGAACTTCTCCTTGTTTTTTGGTCAGCAACTGTATCCTGTTGCCTTTCTGTTAAATTAATACTAGCATTAGGTGGAAATGAGGAGCCTACTTTGGGTGACATTGAAAATATGACGAGTAAGTTGTATAAGTATTATACTTAGTATAATGCCTTAGTAAAATGCCTTTAACTAGAAGGTTGTTTGCACATACATATTAAAATAATCCAAACTTCTTATAGAAAACTGCTAAAAAAAAAGTTCTGTAGCTATTATCTTAGTATATTATATGAGATATAAAAAAAGGAGTCATATGCTTACAAAAAGTATCATCTTCCATTGGCTTGGAAGATGTCCTTTATAGACTCAAACAATAATTTCCTTTTGATGGAAAGACTATCCAATCCTCTTTCATAGATGACATTTTATAAAATAAGTTTTTATTGATGTCTTTTGTTTTTAAATCACTTACACTTCCCAAGATATCCTTTCCCTTTTCCAGAGAGGAATCCTTTATAACAATAACATGAAATTTGGTGGGGGGGAAGGGGATAGGAAGAGACACAGTTCAACAAAACCAGCCAGCATATCAAGAAAGTCTTATGGAATGTTCCACATGTGTATTCTCACACATCTACAAAGAAAGGAGGTATTATCCTGTTTATTTTTAGCAGTAAAACTCCGTGTCAGAGTGAATGGACTGGCTAGTTGTTTCCTAGAATAGTCAGACCAATTCATAGCCTCACCAGCAGTACATTAGTGTGCCTGGCTTTTTGCAGTTACTCCCGCATTGCTTGTTGGCATCATTTGTCATCCTTGCTAATTTCTATGTAGGATAAAATTTCAGAGTTGTTTTGATTTTTGTTCCTCTTATTAGTTACTTGTAATTTTTTTAATATGGTAGTTAATAGTTTGTAATTCATCTTTTGAGAATTGTTTGTTCATTTCCTTTGACCATTTATATATTGGGCAGTGGCTTTTGGCATCAAACCCCTATCTGAAATATTTAGTACAAAGATTTTTTTCCCCATTTAAACTCTTCCTCTCTTACCTTAATTACACTAATTTTGATAGTGCAAAAGCTTTTCAGTTTCAAGTAGCTGAAATTATTTCTTTTAACTTAAGCAGTCACTTGCTTGAGGAAGAATTCACCCCATGTAGCAAAGAATTTGAACAAAAGTATTCATTCATCAGCTGGGGAATGATTGAACAAATTATAGTATGTTAATATAGTGGAATGTTGCATTGTAATAAATAAGGGATCATTTTAGAGAAAGCTGGAAATACTTGTATGAATTGATACAGAATGAACAGAGTTGTATTGGGGAGCTTAACTTAATACATTTCATTTACAACACATTTTAGTTTTAGTATTGAATACATGAATACATTGAGACTTTCTGATAATCATTGCCCTTTCCCACGCCCCAAAAAGTATACTTGAAAGAAAATAGACATGGGTCATATATCTAGAGTAAGTAAAGAAAAAAATTCAAGTATAAGACTGTCTATCTTCCTTCATTTGCTGTAATTTTTTTTTTTTTGGCTTTTTGCAGGGGGGAAGTTAGGGCAATTGAGGTTAAGTAACTTGCCCAAGGTCACCCGGCTAGTTTTATGTTAAGTGTCTGAGTCCAGATTTGAACTCAGGTCCTCCTGACCCTAGGGCCAGTGCTCTATTCGCTATGCCACCTACCTGCCCCCATTTGCTGTAATTATTAACACTTAGTTAATATCCAAATAACATTTTACATTTTGATGGACTTAAACTAGTGTGAATACACTCCTCTAAGCCTTCTCATCCATATCTTTCCAAATGTCTTTCATATAAGGTCCACCCCATGTACTGGAGTAGCTAGAAAGAAAGATTTCAAATATTAAGTAGCTCAGGCTCACACTTGATTTAGCAGCCACCACTATAAAGGAGCAGAGAACTTGGTACATGATATTCCAGAAAGCAAAGAATATAGGCTTACAGCCAAGAATACCTTATCTAGCAAAGCTGAGTATAATTCTACAGGAGGAAAATGGATCTTTAATGAAATAGAGGACTTCCAAGATTTCCTGATAAAAAGACCAGAAAGACTTAGAAACTGCAATTCAAACATAGGAGTCAAGAAAACTAAATACATGAGTTATTATTATTTTTTGTCTAGTCCTGTTAAATAACTCCCTAGTAGATTTACAATGAATTTGTAAATCAGATTAGTATCATAATTTCTTACTATATTGGTGGAGCTGAAGCATCAACTATGAATATTTCTCCAAGTCTTCTTTTGTTTCTGTAGAGTCTTGTAATTGTATAAGTCCTGAGCATATGGAGGCAATTGAATTTCTTAATATTAGCCCCAGCGCTGATATAGGCTATACATGTACAGTCTTATTTTTTAAACATAATAGAACAACCTTTTCAATCATGTAACCTAAGAATGGAAACTAAATCTGTGATTTCATTGATACAAGGACCCCACCTAGATGAGGAAACTTCTACTAATGTGCATCAGAAACTTCACTACAGCTTGTAGTCTTGTAGGTTGTCTAGAGTGCTGAGAAGTTACGAGATCAGCCCAGGGTCATACTGTCTGTAGTTCTCTGGGGGACAGACTTGAACCAAGGTTATTCAATTGATGTCATTTCTTTATTCATTGTTCCTTGCTGCCTCTTGTACAATCTCATAAACACTTTGAATACAAAAGCTCACATCAAAAACAACTAGAGGATAAAAGAAGGAAGTACCTTTTATAAGAACGGTTAGGAGAACTTAAGAGCTACAGATGATCATAAAAGAGAATAGAAACAATTCTGATTTCATAAAATTAAGCTTTTGTTTGAACAAAATATTTAGCTAAATAAAAAGAGAAGCTTCCAAGCTTTTAAAAAAAGATCTTCTTATCAGATATTAGCATGTATCTAAGATATATAGAGGTGATATCTCCCTATAAGACAAAGAGTCATTTTCTAATAGATAAGTCATCATATGGTAGAAAAGGAAGTTTTCAAAAGGTAAAATGCAAAACATCAGATGAGCATCTGTATGAAAGAATGCTGCAAGTCATCAATAATAAGAGAAAGTCAATTAAAACAACTCTGAAGTTTCACTTCTTACGTATCAGATTGGCAAAGGTGAAAAAGACAAAAATGATAAGTGGCAAAAGGCCTATGAAAAGGCAGCCACACTAATGCACTTTGGGTAGATTGGTCCCTCAGTTCCATATTCTTTGACTCAGCAGTACCACTACTGGACATAAACCTTTAGGGAGTTGAAAGACAGATGCCACATAGATTCCAAGTTGTTTGTAGCACCACTTTTTTGTGGTAGCAAAAAACTAGGGAAAGATTCCCTATTCAACAAAACCTTTGGAAAATAATTTGGCAGAAAAAGTCTCACAATTGAAATATCTCATGATAAAACAAATTAAGAGATGGGTAATAATCATAGCAGTAGCAAAAGAGAGAATTCTTAAAGGTGATCACAAAAGATCACTAAGAGGAAAAATAAGTAGTCAGTTACATACATTTTAAGAGGTTGGAATGAACAAAATTATTGCAGCTATATTTAAAAGGATAGCAGTTGCTAAGAAGAAAAACTTTGCAGCAAATAAATTATAAAGATTTTCTGTTTAAGATATATGTAGAATTGACCAAAACATATACAAATAAGATTGGCAAAGATGAGAACAGAAATAACAAATTATAGAGTTTACTGTAGAAAATCAGGAATACTAATGTCCAGTTATTAGAGCCATGAACTGAGCTAATCATTATAGAAACTAGTTTGGATTCTAGAAGAATCACTCATTGTTCATCCCTCTTGATTCTGCTGTACTACTACTGGGAATATACCTCATGAAGGCCAAAGATAGAGGGAAAGATCCCATTGGTACCAGAACATGCATAGTACCACTTTCTATGATAGCAAACAGCTAGAAACAGAGTGGGTGCCTATCAGTTTGGAAACAGATTGTGGTATAGCAAAGTAATGGTATATTATTGTGCCATAAGAAACAATAAACGAGGAGATATTGAGGAAAATTTAGACAAGCTTGTATGAAGATGGAAAATAAAGAAAGCAGAATCAGAAGATTAGTATAAAAGGGAATGACTGTGGTAATGTAAATGAAAACTAACACTGAGTTACAGCTGAAGTCAGAGTAAAGGCAGTGACCAAGACTAGGTATACAGAAGTTGAAATATACCACCTTCTTGCTAGGGAAGGGTTTAGAAATCTGTGGTTGCTGAATTTTGCTTGTGATTTCAGATATGGTTGCCGTGTTCATTGATTTTGATTAACTTTTTCTTTGTAATACAAGAGGATTCTGTGGTATATTGTTGGTGTGAAACAAAAGACATTAAAATTCATTTTTTTTAATCCCTTGTATTATAACACAGTCTTTTGTTGTTGATATCCAGTCTGTCTTATCACCTAAATCATAATTCTGGTCCAGCTATATAGGTAATTTTGTTTTGAATATTTTCTTCCTATTTTCTATACCTATTTTACCACCACCAGCAATCCTCTGTATTATTGAACTTTTTCCTTAAGTCTGTAAAGGAAAAATTACTCTCATCAGATTTTTCTGTCCCACTGTTTATATTAGTTCAATAGGTAATTTTTGGTACTTGAAATTAACTTTCATTGATTATTTTAATTTTAAGTATGTGCTGTCTACATGAAAATGCATAGAGTAATTCCAGTTAGAGGATATATGTTGTAAAAGCAAATATTTTCTTTTAAATGTCATGTGGAAATGGAAATATTTCTTTTTTGCACATGTGAAAATAAATATTACCCGATCTTTGCCATATATTTCTATTTCAGGTGCCAGCAAGATGTGGGGTGACAGTCCGAGACAGTCTAAAGAAGGCATTGATGATGAGAGGCCTGATCCCTGAATGCTGTGCTGTGTATAGAAGACAGGATGGGTATGACTTATACAGAGTACTGTAGATCTTTGTGAAATTTAGTTTCTCTCAAGGAATAAACTCAGTTTTAGAAGAAATTTCTTAATTTGTTCTGAAATGGCTCCATATTTTTTTTCTTCTGTAATCATAGAAGTATAATTGTAGCTTGAATTTCTTATAACTGTTTCACAGTTTCAGAGCAGACTAATTTGAAGTGTAGAACTTTTCATTACAGCCTCATTGTACTGTGAAGGGAACCCTGAGTTCTACAAGACTTTGCCACTATGCCACAGGCTCTGACAAATTCTCCCATGCTACAAAGACTCTAAATGTAGACCCAGCTGTGGAATGTGAATCTTTGTTCCATGGGGATTCTAAGCTCAGAGTTAATCACCAGAAGGCTGGCCACTGGGTGGTGACTGTTTTTTGGCCACGATAACTCATGAAGACTAACTTCTGAGGTAAAAGAAGGGTGGTATGAGTGTGATCCCTGTTGGTGCAGGAGCACCAGCGCTGAGGAAATCACAAATCATGGAGTACTGAAGTTAAGTACTTTTACTATGCTCAAAGAAAAAAATAAGGCCTCACTGCAACTAGACTAGCAGTGACTCCAAAGCTTGTAAAAAAAAGTTTTTTTAAATTGAGCTCCCTTTCTTCTAAAAAGCTTCTACCATTTTGTGAAGGCCTTAAATTAGTAAATCCTATAAAATTCTCCTTTTTGAGGACATCTTGTCGCATGAGCATTCTTTTTTATCAATGGATGGGAAAAATCCATATGTGTGATTTTTGGATCCCAGGAACAAGTCGTTCTCTGCTGTTGTGGGTCTTGGCTGGAGCTGACTGGAAGAATAGAATGCATCTCTCTTCCCTGCTGTATGTCCAAGAGTGATGCATGTATTTGGGGTAAACTTAAAAATAAATTTATTGCCATTCAAATTTCTAACAGTGGAAGACTAGGGAGCCAAACCTCCCTCAATTATACCACTCTGCCCTCAGTAACCACTTTTCCTATCTTCGTCATGAGGTATATAAGAGGATTTTCAGGTATGATAACCAAGAAAGACTCATGTCTACATTTTCCAGAGAGAAGAAGCCTATTGGCTGGGACACTGACATTTCCTGGCTTACCGGAGAAGAATTGCATGTAGAAGTTTTGGAGAATGTTCCCCTAACAACGCACAATTTTGTATGTAACTTCTGATTTTTGAAATGGTTCAAATGTTCATAGACAAGCATCTCAAGTTCCTGTGAAGGAACTTCTGGGGAGAGGGGAGAAAATAAATTAAGTAATGATATGGAGGATAATATTCTGTTTCAGGAGAAAAGCTTTCATTGTAAACATGTGATCATTTTTAAAAAATTGGTAGCAAGGCTTGGGTTGCTTCCCCAGAGCATGGGAGACCACCATGTAGGGCTCAGGGGTGAGGCTTAATTGTGACTCCATGAAGATAGCATAAATTACCATAAAAATTTTTTAAATCACCTTTAGTGTAAGCTACTTATCTGAAGTCTAACACAGGTTAAGCTCTGTACTTTCTGGATCAGCAGCTCAGAATTTGGTTCTGTAGCTACTTCTTTTCCACTGCTGCTTTAGAATTCTTTCGTATTCCTCCTTTGTGGATTTTTACCCTTTTACTGTTGGCTTGTTGAAGGGACTATTATATCCCAAAATGATGATCAAAAGGGAGGAGAGAGAAGGAGAAAGAAATGGGCATCTTTAATATATTTGTCATATTGGTATTTTGTGCTCACTTTGTCTTTAATAATTTCTTTGCTACTTCATGAACTGAGTATTATGAAATGCTAATTGCTGGTTTTATTTCTTGCAGTAATGCTTCTCTTCCTCCTCAATTGCATGTACATAAAACATGCACATTCTGACGCATGGAATATATCCTCCCAACTTCCTTTTGAGCCTCTGGGCATTTCTCTTTCTGAATGACTTCTACTTTTAGAAAATAGCATTAGATGCCCAAGTCTTATATGTAACGAAAAAATTAAGACTATCAATCTTCATGTTAGGGGAAAAACATCTCCAGTCAGAAATACCCCCAAAGTCTAGGAAATAATCCTCTGAATAGAAGGGCAGAAATCTGAATTAGAGCATTCAGTAAGCCGAGAACACACCAGACTTTTGTGAATATATCTCTCCCACAAAAATCTTATAGTTGGGGAGTGGCTAGGTGGTGCAGTGAATAGAGCACTGACCCTGGAGTCAGGAGGACCTGAGTTCAAATCCAGCCTCAGACACCTAACACTGACTAGCTGTGTGACCTTGGGCCCTGCCTTCCCAAATGCAAAAAAAAAAAAAAAATCTTATAATTGGGATTAATGGTCTTCATGACAGGGTTCCTGCTGTTCTTCCTAGTTATTCTTTCAAGCATTTTCCCATGAATTTGATGAGATCTGTGCCTTTAGACTTCATTAAAACCTTGCTATAAAAGCCAACTTTACTGTCTTACAGAGGTAAACATTACACTAAAACTTTCTTTTGACCTTTTAGTCACTAACCACCACTTTCCAGATCTCATCCAAAATGGGTCCCCCTTCTACCAAATTCCATTCTGTTATCAAAGTCCTATGGAAAAAACCTAAAACATTTCATATTTATACTTATCCTCAAGGTGATGCATAAAAATACTAAAGTGTCCCCCTCTTAAATGAATGGGTGAAATTTTGTGCCCAAGTATAACTTTATTGATGAAACAAATTCTCTTTGATATTTAAAGCATGGAGGAATGGTTTGTGAATTTTAATCATCCTGAATGTTTTATTTTCTCTAATTTGCCTATATAGCCATTTGTTATTTAGTAATTGTTGTTTATTTCTTCATACAGATATATTCTTTAGTCACTTATCCTGATCTCTAAGCATATTAGCAGTTGTAATTTTAATTTGAAAATGTGCTACTCTTTAAAAATGTTTCCAATATTAAGTTTCTGTTTGAATCCTAATCGGATCCTTCTTTATGTAGAAGTTTTCATAGAACAGGGGAAGCAAGAAATATCTCTACTTATGAAGTACTCAGGCTTTCCAAAATCTTGTCTTTTATAGTGCTGATATTTTATTTTTTAGGTACGGAAGACATTTTTCACTTTAGCATTCTGTGACTTTTGTCGAAAGCTGCTTTTCCAAGGTTTCCGCTGTCAGACATGTGGTTACAAATTTCACCAACGCTGTAGTACAGAGGTGCCACTGATGTGTGTTAATTATGACCAGCTTGAGTAAGTAATCTCTTCTGTTATAGTTTTAGATTTCTGCTACATTTCATTTCAAATCATATGCATTTATGTTTATAGTTAAACAAAGGGGTTTTTCTGCACCATTCTTAGAAAAAGTACTATTAGAACAGTGTGGTATGTCCAGACTGTCTTGTCACATCCCATTTCGGTCCAGCTATCCAATTAACACAAGAGTTTTAAGATTAAAAGCTGTTTTCCAGCAATATATTGTAACACATTGGCTAGTTTCAGCGGTAAGCTTTTTGATACCTGCTTCTCTGGTCCTGTCGTCTGCTTTTGAAATTACATTTATTGTATTTTTATAAAATATGTTTATATATATATTAACAAAAAGCGTATTCCTTGCTTCATAGCATATCTCATGATAATTCCTTATACTACCTTTCCCATTTGCCTAGTTCCTCCTAAGATAATTCATGCACATTTGTAATTCCCATTATGGCTTTGTATCCTTTCCCTTGAAATCATTTGAACCAATAAAGTTAGACCTCTTTACTTTGACTAAATTACAATATTTCTATCTTTAAAAATAATTACTTCCTATTTTTGAGACTTGATTATTAAACTTTCAAGTGAAATCTTTTATAGCTAACATTATCCCTTTGAGGTAATTAAGGATTTCTATGTTTCTTTTTGTTCTAATCCTTTAACTGCTGTGAATATTTTTTCTGAATATGCAGGAATTTTTTTGTATTGTTAGCCAGATTTTTGAGCTTTACTTTGAGATTGTGCTGTAAATTAAAAAGTTAATCTCATTAATTAAACAAAATGACAAGCTATTGAGTTTCTTTCAAGATTTGTTTTTAAATATGGAATTTGACCCACGGTTTTCCTGTTAATGCATTTGTGTATTTTGGTGTTTGAAACTTCTGGGTTTTGCACAAGTTAGGTTTGCTTTGTTTTATTTTTGTTTTTGCCTCACAGTTTGCTGTTTGTCTCCAAGTTCTTTGAACACCACCCAATACCGCAGGAGGAGGCCTCCTTAGGAGAGACCACCCTTACGTCGGGATCATCCCCTTCAGCACCCCCCTCAGATTCTATTGGGTATGATTTGACTACTGCTGTTCAGTGACATGCTATTTCAAAATTGACTTTTGTCCAGATTTTAGATAATTCTTTGAAATTTAGCTTTGAACTGTTAATAAAATGAATTTTTCAAGCTGATTCCTTATTTTTATAATAAAATACACATTTATGTGCTTTACATTGAGTGAGATTAAAGCCGACATAGTATGATGTTTCAAGACCCTTCTCTCATTGATAAGTTAATTAGAAAACACTTACGTATTTGCTAAGTATTTGCTCTGCTTTGTATTAGTGTCGTTCTATGAGGAATGCAGAAGTATAACACAGTGGTCCTTGCTGTCGGGGAGGTCTCTTTAAGGAAACATGGAAACATGAAAGAACTTTCATCATCAAAGCTCATACTAAGTGCCTAATTTGAGGGTAGAAACTATAAATATTGTAAGAGGTTAGCAAAGGAGGAGATTAATGGAAGATATTAGTTGAAGACAGTTTCACTTAGGAGGAACGATTTCAGCTGGGCCTTCAAGGCTATGTGAGATCTAGATAGACTGACTTAGATCATTTCAGGTAAGCGAAACATTGAGTATGAGATATTGATGGTACAGTGTTAAGATTGGCAATTATGTTGTATTCCTAAATTTAATTGAATGCTAAAGACATTGGTCTTCTCATTTGACTAAGACTTTTACCTAACAGTATTATTGACATACAGTAATTCAGCACACATTTTTTTTATGTTAGCTACCTTATGAGAGGTGTCAGGTTGCCCTTCTCTTGAGATCTTCAAGGAAAAGCTAGTTTATAATTTTTCTCAAATATTTTGGAGGGAGGATTCTTGTTTAAGTACTTGTTAGAATAGTGGCGTCTGAGATTCCTCCCAGTTCTGTGATATGGGCAGACCTTTTAGAGTAGTCCAGGCCAGTAGAAGAAGTCAGAAGTGGGAATAAAGAGAATGCCAAAGGGGTTTGAACAAACCATAAACAAACTTTGGTATTTAGATGCTAAATGTGAAGGAAAGGGCAAGTGTCATCGTAATCCTGTGAAATGTATATATAGGATATAGGAGACAGTGTCAACAGTGGATTCCCAGATAGCAATCAGAAGAAACAAATGTAGGTGAAAATATAAAGATTTTTCAGTGACTTCCTATGTTTACTCAATGTATGCAAGCTTTGTTATACATGTATGCTCTTTCCCTACTTTTCCCTAATTGTCTTTTCTGGTTGTATGAATTGGGTTTAAACATAAGCAGGTATTAGTTGTAAATAATATTAGGTAGTTAATACAGTTGAATTTTACACTTGTTTTCTCTATTACTGTTTTGATTAGAGCTACAACTAACAATTGATTTCTGGATTGGTAATTTAATCCTTAACCTTTTCCATACTTTTCCTTTTTCCTTAACCTTTTCCATGCTTTTCTGCAGTTTGTAATTTTGACATGACTTCTCTTTTAAAATCATTAGGCAGACAGACTCATTGGTAGAACCCTCAAATCTAATCAGTTTAGGGAAGGGTCTTCTGTATAGTGTTTGTAATTAATTGCATTATACAAGGGAGGCATACAGGGAGCAGTAGAATTCCACTTTCTGCTATTAGCAAGAACTGTAATGCTTGCTTCCTCCAGGTTCCTTCAAACTAGGACCACCAAGGTGGATTAAATGGAGAGGACCAAATTTGTACTGGAACATGGGCAAGTTTTCTGATTTCTTGGTTAATATCTCTAACAGTTTGTCCCACATCATTTATCTTCATGCAGCAAGTACATAGGTTGAGTTTACCACAGACCCCACCCTCCTCTGCCAGGAGATAATCTAATACCAGCCTGTGTTGTAAAATAGCCTCTCAACTTTGGTCTGCAAATCTGGATAAGTAAGTTAGTAGTATGAGTGGTTTGATTAGCAATGATTTGAACAACTGCTTGGAGTCTGATGATCTTATTTAGCATATAAACTGGGGTCCAGTAGCCCCAGCTTCCATCTTGTGCCCATGTTGCAGGCCCATACTCCTTCATAATTCTTTGAGGTGGCCAAAAGTCTCCCCACCCATTTGCATCCCCTGTACTAGCAATAGAAGTATCAATAGTTTGTTTTTCCCTTTCTAAGATATCATATATCTTTATTCCTTAGTGTTTACCTTCCTGTCCTTGGAGAAAGAAAAATTGGGTCTTCCTAGTCCAATATAACAACTTCCATTCTAGTCAAGGGGAAGATGTGTATAGGTGGTGAGGCCACACACCCAATAGTGTCCTTTTAGAGCTGGTCGGAGTACCTTACTCTGTGGGAAGATTGCAACTGTATTGCCATGGACAATGGGTTAATACTGTAGGTCCTCAAATCCTAGAGGCCCTCCCCAAAAGGTTGTATCAGTTTTGTTATATCATCACCTCCATAGCTGAAAATCTGCTCTCCACAGACACCACTCAACCTTGCTTCTAAAGGACCCAGAGACTCTGGGATCTGTTTTATCATCCAGACTCCAAAACTCTTGAAAGTATCCAAAGTGGGAATTATTATCCCATCCCCAGTGTCGATGGGAAATAGTACTGACTCCCTGATTCTGACCAAGGTCTTGACACTTAAATATGGTGGTTAGAATATGAGATTCAGATTTACTTTTGGTGGTTACATGGAGGGGAGTATGGCAAGAATGAAAAATGCAATTCCCCCAAACACCAGTGTTAAGCTGGATATGCATGGAATTCCAGCTTTGCTTTACAGCAGAACAGTTATAGGTTATCACTTCTCTCCTCCCTTTAAGCTTCCACTCACATTGACTGCAACCTAACTCCTTCCCTTTATCATCCTGGCTGAGGCAGTATCCCTCCCCCCCCATCCTCATCTCAGTAAGGGGCCAGGCGTGCTTTTCTGACTTATCCCAAAACCCGGTCCCATCGTGGACAAAGGACCTGTTACTAAAAAGCCACTCAGGTCTAAAAGGAACGGAGACCCAAGGCCAGAATTCTAACTGCTGAGGTCCCCCACAAATCCAACAATTAATGAGGTTAAAGGCGTGGCTATGGTTTTAATTAAAACTTGAAAACTGTTATCCTGAGGTAGCCAAGGGACTGGAGTGGGCTGTATGGGAACACTATAAAGAGAAGGATCAGGGGTAGCACTATTAGTACAATGAAAATGATTCCAGGCAGGAAGGAGAAAGCAGTTACTCAAAAGGAAATGGAGAACAACTACAGTAAGGCTAATCCATAGAAGGAGAAAGGCACATAAGGCTTCACCTCCTCTCATCAGTGTACAATAAGGATTGTGGTTACAGAAATGAAGGGGGAGGGGGCAGTGTGCTTTGAGGCGACTGAGGTTCTCACACAGGAGGCATCCAGAGTCTCAGCGTCTCAAATGTCTGGGCCAGGACCATGTCAGAGGCGCAGTTTCAAATTCTCAGGCTCAGTGGATTCAGTGGTCCAGGTGACAGGAGGTTCAATAGGTCCTTTTACACGAAGTATGATGAGCCCAGCCCCTCTCCTTTCTCCAGACTGCAGTATCTGAGACCAACAGTATTTGAAAAGGACCTTCCCAAATTGGGGTTAGCTTTTCTTCCCTCCAAGCCCTGATTAGAACCCAACCCCTGGTTGGTATTTGTGGACAGAGAATCCTAAAAGGTGGGGTTTGAGTGATGACCTCCTTAGCTTGTAGAGAATGCAAATGTTTTGTTAGGGAAGATATATATTCTCTTAAAAACTTATCTTTCTGACCAAATAGTAGGTCCAAATTTCCTCCACCTCTATCAGGATAGGGGTGCCCAAAAAGGAACTTGTAAGGAGAGAATCCTATGTCCCTTCAAGGCTTGGTCTGAATTCTGAGGAGAGCCAAGGGTAGACATTTAGTCCAGGGCGATCGAGTTTCTAAAGCCAATCTAGTGAGCTGTTTTTTAATTTCCTGATTCATCCTTTCTACTTTGCCTGATGAGGGAGGGTGCCAGGGAGTATGAAGCTCCCAGGTAATATCCAAGGCCTGGACTAGGGACTGCAGAATCCGTGCAGTAAAATGAGTTCCCTGATCAGAGTCAATCCGTTCTGCCTTCCCATACCTTGGAATAATTTGTTCTAGCAAAATTTTACTGACAGCTGGGGCAGTTGCATGGGATAAAGGAAAGGCTTCCACCCAGGAAGTTGAGTAGTCCACTATGACAAACAAGTATTTGAGGTGTCCTACAGGGGGCAGTTCTGTAAAGTCTACCTGTATATCTGAAAAGGCCTAAGGCCTGAAGGCCAACCTCCAGTCGGAGCTTGGCACAGTGCTGTTGTCTTATTGGTCCTTCAACATACAAGACACCCACTCACCAATTGTCATGATAAGGTATAGAGGCCAGGTGTTACATAGAGAGTTAAGATGGTATTGCATAGGTTCTGGATATCCCAATGACTGCCTTGGTGTAGATATCAAAGGACTTGCCTCAGTTAGTACTTCCCTTCCATCTGGGAGGAGCCATCATCCATCCTGCTCCTGTGCTCCCAGAGCCAGTGCCTTGTGCTTTTCTGTTTTGGTAAGGGAAGGAGAAAGGAGACTCAGAGGGAAGGAGGGGATCAAAACCAACAACTGGCTTGACTCGGACTCTGCCGGCCCCACCCTCTTTGCCTCCTCATCCACAAAGCGCTGACCCCTAGCCTCAAAGGACTGCCCGGCTTGATGGCCACCTGCACGTACTATGGCTATAGCCTCAGGTAACCATATATTCTCTAAGATTCGGGTGATCAGGGTAGTAAATTGTGCCAGCTTTTTCCCTTTGCTATTTATTGATCATCCCTCTTTTCTTCCCAAGTCTTCCCAAACACATGTGCTATTCCCCAAGCATACTTTAAGTCAGTATAGATATTACCTTCAATTCCCATTAATAGTTATAGAGCCTGGTTTAGGGAATAAAGCTCACAAGTTTGAGCTGACCAATTCTTAGGCAATTGTCCTGCTTCAACCAAAGATTCTTGGTCCCTATCAATTATGGCATACCCATTCCTTCTTTTTCCCCCCTATTACTCTAGAGGAACCATCAATGAATAGATTATATCTCCAGGAATAGGAGATTCTTGCAAATCTCCTCGAACCCTGGTTTGGAGGTCTTTGAAATCTACACAGTGATGTTCTAGCTCAAGGTGGCCCTCACCTCCAGATGTCAGGAAGGAGTCAGGATTCAAAGTGTTATTCTGAGACAAGACCAAATCATCCTTTTCTAGTAAAATGGCCTCATATTTCAGGATCTTAGAATCTGTAAGCCACTGCCCTGCTCCCTGATTTAGGATGGTCCTTACTTGATGTGGAACCCCCCACAACTAAGCTCCCCCCAAAGTCAGCTTTCTACTTTCTTCTACCAGTGTGGCCGTAGCTGCTACTGCCTGGGGACACATTGGCCATCCTCAGGGTTCAGGAGCTTTGAAAGGAAAGCCACTGGCTCCTTTGCCCTCCTCTTTTCCCTTCTAAAACCCCTAGAACCACCCCCTTATGCACATTTACAAATAAGTGAAAAGGTCTTTGTTAGGGAGGGAAGGGCAAGAACAGGAGGAGAGGCTAAGATCTGCTTCAGTTTCTTAAACCCCTCTTTACCTTCTGAATCCTACCTAATTTTGTCAGGTTCCTTTTCCAATAAATACTTGTACATAGACAGGGTGGGATAAGACTCTATCCAATTCCTGCAGTACGTCACCAATCCCAGGAACTTTCAAAGTTCCCTTTTTGTCCTTGGGAGGGGAGCCCTGAGATTCTGTGACCTGTTCTGGGTTCAACCTTCTTTGTCCCTTACTGATCAGATGTCCCAAATTGGAGCTTACCCTTTGATACTCTCAATCTCTCTGATCCCAAATAATTCAATAGTTTAACAGAAGCTTCACTAACCTCCTTTCTTTCTTTCCCTTATACCAATAAGTCATCCACATATCGTAAAACTTGAGTTCTAGGAGGGGGTTCATATTTCTCCAATATTCTTTCCAAAATTTGTCCAAACAAATCTGGGGACTCAGTATACCCCTGAGGAAGAACATACCACCCGTATTGCTGTTTTCTTCAGGTTTCCGGATCTTCCCACTCAAATGCGAAAAGGTTTCTGCTGCCAGAGTCTTAGGGGCAGGCCCAAAAGGCATCTTTCAAATCAATTATACCTAACCATCTGCTGTCCTCTTTTGCCTTCCCCAAGATGGCATATGGGTCAGGGACCACTGTATGGGAGGGAAGGACTATCTTATTAATTTCCCTTAAGTCCTGGACCAGTCGATACATCCCATCTCCCTTCCAAACCAGCAGAATGAGAATATTGAAGGGAGAAATGCAAGGTTCGAGAAGCCCTCCCTCCACCAAACCCTGGATGACTGGCAGGAGTCTCCTGCCTTCCCTCTAGTGATATAGGGCACTGCTTTATTCTCACTACCACTGTAGAGTCATTTAATTTAAGAAATTCTATACGAACTCTTCCTATATTAAAGGGAAATAACCCATACCCCAGAACAAGTTTGGTATTCCTCCTCTTCCCTCAAATTTAACATTTTAACTGGAATTATCTGGGTTCCCCTGGTGTATCAGCAAGTACTCTAGCATACCCAGGGCAGCTGCTAGCACAGGTTCTTAGATCTGCTTTACTAAAGGAAAGCAACTCAAAATGGGTTAACAATCTTTCTTTACTCAAACAAACATATCATTTACCTAGTTCAGAGGGAAAAGTCAGCACCCTGAACTCCAGAGAATACAAACCCAAGTTAAAGCACAAGTTACAAACAGACCAAGAAACAGATCAGCAGATGGGCCTCTAACCATCTGACCAACACATCTTTTACCCATTCAAGTTACCAGAGAGGAAAGCATCAACATCTGTGTTTTTCAAAGCCAGGGGGCTCAATGGCTTCCCAGAGTTTCATCTGGTCAAATCACACAACTCTTCTCAAAGTGAGCCCCAAAGCAAAGCTTCACATCAGGGTGTATGTATAGGCTTCTCCTGGGTCAGCCCTCTTGACCCACTGTCCAATTACAAAGTAACAAGGTGTGGCCATTGCCAAAAAAACAAGCCTCTTGCCACAGGCACCACGTGACCACCAAATCAGGGAACATTCTCAGAGCCACTTAAGCAAAGGGGACTAGTTTGGTATAGACTTTGTGAGAGCGCCATGGGAGCACTGTAGAATAGCTTAGCAGAGACTTGCTCTGTGAGAGCACCTTTAAATGGCCTAGCACCCCACGTGGCGAACTTGAACTTTCAATAAACTTTACTTTTTCCTTGGCTGAGAAGACTTGAGCGGCATTCTTTCCCCAGGACCCGGCATGTTGGTATTTTGGGGTCTCAGGCAGCCCTAAACGTCTTTGGGCTCCTCTTCATTTTTATGGTTTCCCTAGGGACAGCAAAGAGCTTCAGATTCCCATTACACCTGGTTGTCAATTGAATAGCCAATTTTGTGATCAGATCTCTTCCTAATAGGTTTATACCTGCTTCTGGGACCAGAAGTAATTGGATTAGGGCCATTGCCCCTTGATATAACACTTTCAAGAACTTGGAGAGGGGAACAATAAAATTCTTACCCTTTACCCCTGAGATATTGATGAGGTCTTGGGATAATTTAATTCCTTTTGGTAAGTGAGTTGTGGATGACCTGGCAGCTCCAGTATCAAATAAAAACACCATTTCTTCCCCATTAGGTCTCACCCTTAAATTTATCAAGGGCTCTGGGTGGGCTGTATCTTTGAACCCCACACCCCTAGTCTTCTGACTTTTATCAGGGAATAGATGTTCTGATTAATCTGCTGTTGTGGGCAGTTTCTAGCCATATGACCCTCCTTTCTACACTCCCAACACACAAGGGGATTCCTCCCTTTTCCTTCCTCTCCCACTCTTGGAATGCTTCCCCTTTGTTCCCCACCTCTTTCCCACTCTGGAACCTTTTCCACTCCTCAGGATCTTTCTTGTAGTCCATAGTCTGGAAAACATTCTGGACTGTCTGGACCATGAGCCTAATATTAAGCTTAGCCTTCTACCTCTGCTTTTCCTCATCTCTCCTCACATAAACCCTGGTAGCCTCCTCTAATAAACTTTCTAGGGTTCTGGTGTTCCACCTATTTTCCGAATTTTTCTGCTGTTATATGGCCATGCATTAGTTAGAAAATTTTAGTTTTAGCATGGTTTCTGTAGAAGGATCATTCATATCTAACCTGAGTGTTTTTCCCATATTCTGTTTTAGCCTTTCTAAAAAAGGTTATTGGTGATTCTTCTTTCTCCTGGACCACCTCAAAGGCCTTTTTAATATTTTGAGGCTTTGGAACTACAGTTCTAATTCCTGTTGACTATAAGCTCCCTAAAATCTTACATATGAGCTCTATGAGCTGTATCATTATGGTCCCATCTAGGGTCAAGAGTGGAGTATTTTTGGTCTGCGGACACCACCCCGGCCATGAGTGGGTGTCTCCATTCCCACTCTACCATAGCAGCCTTTCTTATCATCCCTCCCTCCCTTCATGGGTCTCTCCCTGGGTTGTCTCCAGAGGGGACTGATGTAGTACCAGGGTCTGGAACCTCAGGGGAGGCAGCCACTTTGGCCTGTAGAGGAGGAGCATAAGGTGGGGGCAAAGAGAGAACAAGGTCCCAAGGATGAGGCTTAACCTCCTTCTCCTCCTTCTTTACCACCATCTGTCATGTCCCTGATGCCAGAATGCTGCAAAGGTGTTCTCCTCCAGATTGAAAAGTTCCTCATTATTTACATATAAGTTTAGCTTTTAACATATCCAATCTTCGGAGAAGCCAAATTTTGGCCAGATGGTACTGCCTCCTATATCTTTCCCACCCCAAACAAAACAACATTTGATCATCTTTTTCCTATCTTTCCCTTTACAATTTGGTAGTTCATTCCAATTTTGCAATCGATTGCCTAAAGGACTATCTACAGGTACCTCACATTTGCTTTTCAGCCATGCAGGCTTAAATTGTACCCCTCCCATCTCTGAGGGGTTCCTGGGACTCGTTTTTGAACTCCCTAAGTCAACTACAGACTCAGCCAAATTATCTGAGAAAGGTCACCCTACCTCCCCTGTCACCTGAGAAGCCTACTCAAGTGACATCCTTTCCTTGAGGTATCAGGTTTGGTTTTGGTTTTTTTTTCCAGTCTACAGATTTCACTAAAATCCACCATGATGCCAATTACCTCCAGACCCCTGAGTGCTTACCTTCAGGTTGCATACACACAACTTTCGTGACTGCTCTCGTCTGCCAGCCTCAGTTTTTCTAGCATCGGAGCCCTAACAAAGGTCCTGTTTCTCCCGAATCCCTCTCTTCAGGTTTATCTCAGTAATGGATGGTGGTTCCCCTCCAGAACCCGAGACCTCAGGAAATTCCAGGTGCACACTTGGCCTTGGTTCCTTTAATTAAAGAGAATCCCAGATGAGCCCCCCAAAACCATGTGGGATAAAGACCCCAAAGACCTTTACCCAAATAAAACACAGAAGTTTCTCTAGGTAGAAACAGAAGCTATTTATTCCTATACAAGTCTCGTGAGAGTTGGACATCACCTACCCCAAACATACACCAGTGTAGCAAGGCAAAGTACAAAATCAAACAAGCAGTTTTATACCTTTGCACAAACAATTGTAGAACCACCCAAAAAAAACCACAAATCCCCTCCCCAGTTACCAGACCTTCATTCCCATTGGTGGGAAGGTGTGTCCTTACAATCCTTTTACCCAATACAAAATTATTTATCAGAAGTAAGCTTATCACAGATTACATCTTTTTTTCTTGTTTACCAAAAAGCAGACAATTTACAAAAACATCTGGCAGACATATTATTTGTTGCAAGAAGTTGGCAGTTTATAGATTTCTTGTTGCTTTTCTTGTTTACCAAAGACAGGTACCTAGCAGACACATTATAGAAAAATAAAATTTGGGCTTATCAAGACTAACGCCTAGCTCAAGTTTGGTGACTCTCTCCTTTACTTTATGATAATATTTTCACTTGTCCCACTCATAATCTTGTAAGCATAGTCGAGCAAAACATCCACGCAGTGATCATGTTCAGAAATGTGTCTCTTTCTGTGCCGTCTGTTCTTCACTTCTCTTTCCAGAGGTGGATAGCATGATGCATCAAGGGCCCACTGAGAACGTGGTTGGTCATTGCAGTGATTTTTGTGTCTTTCAGAGTTATTTTTCTTCAGTGTTGCTGACCTTGTATAAATTGTTCTGATTCTTCTCACTTCACTATTCATCAGTTCGTACTACCCAGGATGGTCTGGAATCATTGCTGTCATTTCTTATGGCACAGTAATATTCCATCTCGTTCATATACCATAACTTCTTTGATCATTCATTAATTGCCTGTGCAGCAGTCTCAAGGCACCTCCTTAGATACTAGTTCTCTCTCCCCCTCCCCCCTATTTTAATCCCCTCCTTCAGGATAAGGAAGTTTGTTTTGCTTCTGACTTTCTTTTCAGTATTATTTTCCCTTCTAAGTATATCCTCTCAGTCCCTGCTTGTTTTTTCTGTTATTTAATGTATTTTTATACCTGTTTGTCTTTGTATGTGCATTCAACGCTCCTTTGTCCATTTAAATTAAGAGTAAGTTCCGTATGATACTCAATTCTCCTACCCCTTTCTCCATGTTTTTATGTACTCTTCTCATATACCCAATTATGAGAAACAGCATGTCCTATCCTCCTCCTCCATTTTATACCAATGTATCCCTTTTATTCTTCTTTCTTTTTCCACCTCTCCAAACTTTCAGAGCAGAACCAATCTACCTCAAGACCTCTTTTTATCTAATTTAGCTCCCTCCATGCTCTTTGAAGACATTAAACTTCTAAAGAGACACTTGTTTGTTCTCTCCCTGTTAGAATCTTCACATCCTATCACCATACAGTTTGTTCTAGTTCCTCATATAAATTTACTTTTCTACACTTCTCTAGACTTAGCTCTGTTCTTTTTGTCAGAAATGCCTGAAAGTTCTCTTGAATTAAAAGTCCATTTTTTCTCCTTTACATTTATATTCAGTTTTGTAGGAGTGAATTATTCTTGGTTGTAAGCCTATAACTTTTGCCTTTTGAAATATTATATTCTCTCATTTAGAGCAGAAGCTACTTCGTCTTGTTCCTAACCATTTTTTCCTTGGTACTTCTTTCTGGATGCTTCTCATCCTTAGATATAAGGGCACTGGATTTTAGCTGTGATATCCTAAGGGTTTTTCTTATTAGGGTTTCTTTCAGGAGGTGTTCAGTGGATTACCTCTGTCTTTGCCCTCTGGTTCTTTTAGATCTGGGCAGTTTTCATTTATGATTTCTTGAAATATAGTGGTCAGGCTTTTTTTTTTAATTCATGATTTTCTGGGAGTCCAGTGATTCTTAAATTATTTCTTCTTGTCCTTTTGCACAGGTTATTTGTTTTGTATATCAAATATTTTACTTTTTTCTATTTTAAAAGAGCTTTTGATTTTAAAAAAATTCTTGCTATATCATAGAATCATTTATTTTTACTGTGTTCTACAAATTTTCAGGGAATCTTATTTCATAGGCAAGGGTTGTATTTTCCCTTCTAAACTGTTTTCGTTTCATTTCTTTTCTATAATTCTTTTATTTTGTTATTTTATATTTCCTGTTTCATTTCTTCTATTAGTTATTTGTGTAGTATTTGGAGAAAATCTCATTTTTTTCCTTTGAATCTCTACTGTCCCTCTGCTATAGTTGGGTCAGGTGGGTCAGCCGTGATTGATTTCACCATGGGTCATTTGGACACCACTGATAACCCCCACTTGCTGGAGTTAGTCCCTTTTCTGGATCTTTGGGATTCATACCTCTAGGTCTTCATTGCCTTCTCTGGCAACTGAAGACAGAATGTTAGGGACCTCAAAACTTGTAGGCCTGGAGCTTTCTGGTCTAAACTCTATAGTACCACACTGAGTTCTGCCCATTTACCTCACTGGGGCTTTTTCAGGGAAGTCTGCCTCTGGACACAGAACTTTGTAGGCTACATGTGTGCTTGGCCACCAATCATTGGTCATCCAGGAAAACTACCCTGCAATAGCTGGACTTCTTTCCTATGGCCCGCCAGCTTCTGGCTAACATCGTGCTATTCTGGGGTGGAAGAAGTCATTTATAGTTTTTCATCATATTTCTTTTTTTTTCTTGGAGCGGGTGAAGGTAAGGCAATTGGAGTTAAGTGACTTGCCCAAGGTTACACGGCTAGGTTTTTTTTTTGTGTGTGTGTGTTAAGTGTCTGAGGTCAGATTTGAACTCAGGTCCTCCTGACTCCAAGGACCAGTGCTCTATTTACTGTGCCACTTAGCCATCCCCATCATATTTCTTAATAGTTATTTGGTTAAGTGCAAACATCAGGGTTTTGCTAAAGTAGATGTATGGGAGCTAGACAATCTACCTCATATTCAAATAGCCATCTTTACTGAAAATCACCCCTCATTCGACAGATGAGGCACTTGATGCCCAGAATGATTAGGTAACTTTCTTAGCATCACACAAATAGTAAGCTCAAAAATTGGGGCTTGAGTTCATGGAGCTCACTGCCCCTTCTATCGTACCCCCACGTTTTATACAAGGCAACAGAATTTATTTTGATACCTATAAGCCCTTGAGGGAAATGTAACTCAACAGAATGTTATAGCAGTTATGCTTTAGAATATCTTCCCTGCAGAGTCTTGACACATGAAGTTATGTCGGCTTTAATCCCAGTTTTTTCATCTTACAGCATCCAGTGTTCACTCTCTATTTGATATCATTAAGCTGAGTGACTTTCTGAAAGAGATGAAAACAGTACGTTTATATAGACCCATGCCATAATGAATTCTGTATTTATAGTATTAGGTTACCAAGAATTTTAGCAAAAAGTTTGTGTACCAATTTCTTTGGCTAAATAAAAATAGCTAAACATTCTAGTGGGTCCTTTATCTTAGTTGCCTGTCTCTGTAATGATGCATAGCATCATTGACCTGGAATAATTGTATACCACTTCTTAGAAGACCATGTTAAAATGAGGACTTATTAATTCTTCAAGCATGGCATACACTGCTGACAATTCTGATAAGCTGTGGATGCCTTTCTAACGGTAAGTCCTGGTTGCTCTATTAGCACGATTTGTGAACTACAAGGAGAATTCATTCACTCTAACCTCCCTAAATGGTCACTGTGGTAAATATATTGTCTTCCATTCAGTTGTGACTAGGGATGAGAAACTGTTATCCTATATCATGGATACTTTATTTATAACTTAGCTGATTGACTGTGGTCCTGAGCACTTGAGGGTAGCAAATAAGATGGCTAAACTCTCATCCAAAAAGAACCCCTTACTGAGGTCATGCTTTATGTGCATGTGTGTGCTTATGTCAGAAAGTAAGCTCATAGTGACCTTTTGCCCAAATACAGAGAGATTTCTTGGAATTATTGCCAATGGTCCTGGCAAAAAAAAATAATTTTGACAAAATAAAATACTGAATACAATCAAGATTTGCTTGAGAAGCGATGCAGTGCTTTCTTTTCGATACACGTTAGAGATACATTTTTTTAAGAGGAGGTGCATAATATATTATAAGATATATCCCTATTTTAAAAAGTCAGCATTTTATTTGCATATCACTGAACAGGAGCAGCCACATTGTTTCAAAAAAATTTTATAAGAGTATTTGAGACTGAAAATTAGTTATAAGTCAAAAGTAGCTTGTATAACAATTTACTAAAGATGATAGAGCTTAGAAAGTCTCTTTATTTTTGATTTGGTACTAGCAACTTGGATTATATTAAAGATTTTTCCATCTGTTATCTAGTATTTAATTGTTGTTGTTTAGGATATTTTGCACTGCATAATAGTCCTTTCCTGAAAGCATGTTTTTCCCCCTCAGAATTCTTTATATCAGCATGTTATTAAAAGTTAGTAGGTCTGATTTCTATAAATTGATCACTATGATTGTCCTTGACCCTTTTATTCGCTTGGCTAAAGCATATGGCATCCATGAAAAACTCATGGAATAAAGGCTGATTTTGGCTAACTTTAATTTGAATTGGCTTTTCCTAAATAGTCATTTATTTTTAGCATTGTTATCTTTTACATATTTTAATAGCAGCCTTAAATGGATTCATTGTCTAGTATAATGTATTAATTTTCATTCTCATAAACTATAGTACCTTTTTACCCCCAAGTAATATGTTCTGAAGAAGCAAAACTACTGGCTAGTGACCTTCAGAATACCAAAGTATGGTTTATTTGGACGTTGTTTATACTCTCTGCTTCCTCTTCCTTCAACCCTAACTATGTGTTAAAATTCTGCTAAAACTTTCCCTCCCCTTAACTCATTTTCAAGACACTTGGATTGTCTTTACAGCATTCATGAAATTAAAGAATTTTTTCAGTTTGTACTATATATGTAGTTTTATACAAAGATCAAATATTTTTAAGATTAACCTTGCATTTCTAACCCTGAAGTTATTATATCAACCAGATATTGCAGTATCAATTACCATATCTCAGCACTTGGAAAGATGGTTTTCTGTTATCATTTTGCAGATTAGAAATCTGAATTATAAGGAATTTTAAGGATATAAATGTTATACTGAGGTTTTTTTTCCCTTTTCTATCCTTTTTTGCAGTGAATGTTGGCTTAAGAAATGTTTCAAGTGATTCCTTTCCTAACATTTCATATTTACTTCTGATTTCTGAGTATGAAATACAGTGTGAAACTGAGTGTGCCTCTAGTGTCATCCTGTTATTGGTCTTAAATCCAAATCTTCTCTCCTTAGTCTATTTTACTTCTTTTGATGACTTTCTTCCATGTTAGGCATCCCCTCCAACTTCTGTATAATTTCCATATAGATCCATGTTGTCTCATCTGCCTATTTTTTATGACTACTACCCTTTTTACCTCATTCTTGATTCTTTGTTAAGCTCTTTCCTCACTTTTTTTTTCATCTTTCCTCACTTCTAAGACACGTTCAACTTCATTTTCTTATTTTTAGTCTATCTCTAGCTCTTGGACCCAGTTTTTCACTTTAGTGAAAAATAGTAATAACAATGTTCAGTGTTTTACTCTTTATTTTCACTTGCTTGTTCTGCCTGCCATTTAGTATTTTTGGTAGGTGACGCTCAGTCCTTCTAGGCCAGAGTGAAGGTATCCACCAGTGGGGGCAGACTTGTTGATGAATTCATCAGAGACATTTGGTGGTCCCAAAGGTTGTTTGAGAACTGTTCTCATTTGATCATCAACAGGTGATCACAATATCACACTGCTGTATCTGCTGTATCATTCTTGAGACTGTAGACTCCCTGCAATGTTCTTCTCTGTCTCATGAGCTACAGCTTGGTCTGCTTTGTTTCAAATGCTACAACATGACTTTTGACAACTTATGGGTCATGAGAGAGTCTCAGGGCTCTCCTTCCCTCAGAGAATTCTGGGTAGAATTTCTCATTTATTTCTTTAGAGCTATAAACAGTATCACTTGGTAAACAAGGTGGGTTGGGGAATAAGAGAAGGAACAAACATTTATTAAGTACCCATTTTGTGCCAGGCACTGTGCTAGGTACTTTTACAAATATTATCTCATTTGTTATGTAAGAAGTATATGTAATAGTATCATCAGAAAAAAACTATTACATACCTATTTGAGTGTCATTTGCCGTATGAAGAGTGAATAATTCTGTGCCTCCTGGAGTAGGGAATGCATGCTTGTGTCAAAGACGTTAAAAAAACTCAGAACATGAGGACACATTACACTGAAAATGTAAGGGGAAGCTGAGCATAAAAATGGAAAGTTGAGCATGTCATGCTATTACCTGCAAACCCAAAATTTATATTTCTTGACAGTATGTAGTTGTTTGTCTTTAAAGTTCTATTTTTAAAAATTCTTATTTACTTAGCCCTCTATCTCTCTGCCTCCCATAATATGATATATTTCCTGACATTAGTGATTTCTAGTATGATGGAAATTATGTAAATGACTAGGTAGTAGATATATTTAGCTACTTTCTACTAAATTTTAAATAGCTTCTCCAAGGAGACAATTAAGAATATCAGTTGGTGATCACAAGTGATTTCTCACTACCTTTGAAATAAATCTAGTCATGTAATCAGGCAGGATCCTGAAGGCCTCTCCTTAAGATACTGAGCAAAGCTGCCTTCTTAAGATTAATCATGGTTGCAAAGATTTCTGTTAAACTATTACTGATGGTAATAATTTTTAAATGCTTTCTCACCTTTGATTTTATTTGAGAATATAAAAACAAAGACGTTATCTACTGTTCTGTTTTAGAATGTAAAGTAGCATGCATAGTAGTTCTGAATCTTATTTTCCAAACTTGACTTTTCAGGCCCCCAATTCTTACCAGTCCATCGCCTTCAAAATCCATTCCAATCCCGCAGCCCTTCCGACCAGCAGATGAGGATCATCGGAACCAGTTTGGACAAAGGGACCGGTCCTCATCAGCTCCCAATGTGCATATAAACACAATAGAGCCTGTCAATATCGATGTAAGTATTCCATATCTTTAGAGTCACAATAAATTGAATTATCCCTTTCATGCATTGTTTTCATTGCAGTGGAAAAGAAAACTTTTCACTAATCACAGATCATTGAAATTTTTAACATCCTTCATAAACTGATGTCCCTTACTGATTAATGCTTTAAGCCCATCATAATACTTTTTATTCTTACGAGCCACTCCCTATAGTTCTCTACTCAAGAAGCTTTGAGCCATTCATTACTTTGCAGTCATTGTGAAATAAACATCACCATAGCTAATGTGCTCTAACAATTAATTTTGAATTATTTCATTAAGTTGTATTTATTTTTAATCTTTTACTTGAGCACCCACACCACTGTGGTGGTGTGCTCAAAGCATATACTTTACATAGATGTGAATATTCCCCAAGAGCTAATCATTGATTTTGCTCCTATATAGCCATGAATTCCTTCTTTCTTTAATAATTCATCCTAATCCATTCAAATAAATATCGTCTCTTTATAATGTGTTTCACCAAATTGTAATGCCATGGGCCAGGCAGAACAAAGATCCAGGGACTACCTCTGGCTGCCACCTGGTCTAGATGCCAATTCCTCTTTGAAACAGCTAGCATAGGATCTGACTTGCACAAGCCTGTATTTTATTTTTCTCACTTCTGTCACTTGCCATCTTTTTCCTGGGTTCCCTAGGATTAGTTATTTTATTGGAAAAATGCATATAGGTTCCTTACCTTGTCTCATTTCTTCCAACCCCTCACTTTTCTCATCTATCCCACTCCCCTCCAAATAGCTCATTACTCCATAGGTAATTTTTTAACGGAATTTAATATAAAACATAGAGAAAACATACAGGGTGAGGCCAGAGATAGGAAATACAGCTTGAAGATGTAAAGTATGTAAGTTAGAAGGGTTCTTCTGCTAGGTTAATTTTGGTCCTTTTGCCAACTACAGAAAACTAGACCTTGCCCTTTCTTAGCTGACCTTCAGCCTGGTCTTATCCTCTGCTTTCTCAGTTCCAACTTTCTAGTTGATAGATATGATTAAAAAGCTAGATCAATGTCTCATCTAAGAAGAAAGTTAGAAAGGAACTCAGAGGTCATCTAATCCAATCCCACCCAGAAGCATGGATTTTCTTCTGCAGTGTCCCTGACAATTCATTCAGTTTTCACTTACGCCCATACAGGGATGAAAAACCTATATTCCTCAATGCTTTGTTCCACTCTAGTTTTTAGACCACTCTCATTGCAAGGACTTTTTCCTTACGTTCAGCCAAAATTTGCTGCTGTACAACTTCTGCCCATTGGTCCTAGTTTTGTTCTTTGCAACCAGTGAAAATAAATCTATTTCTTCCACAAAATTGTTAATCCTTCAAATATTGAAAGACATCTTGTTACCTTCTCCCATAAGTCTTCTGTTTTTCTGGTTAAATATACCCAGTTTCTTCCGTAGGTCTTCATTTAATGAGATTTCTAGTCCTCTTTATATCCTGGCAATCGAACTGTTAAGTCCTGGTTTTTTCATGTCCTTCCATACCATGGAATTCCAAAGACAACATAGTATTCCAGATATAGTCTGATCAGGGTCACATCCAGCAGAATTATCTAGTCTCTTTCTGTAGACATCATATTTCTATTAACACAACTAAAAATTAAATTTAAATTGTGGCACATTGACTCTCATTGAATTTGCAGTCCACTAAAATCCATCTTTTTCAGGTGAACTACTTTATAGCTGTGCTTGTTCTCATCTTTCCCTCTCTCACCTTGCTTATTTGTGCAATCGATTCTTTGAACCTAAGAATGACTTTAAAGTTATCCCTCAAGTTTAATCTTGCTAATATCCAAATTTTTCAGGATATTTTCTGGGTCTGAACTCTGTTATCCAGTGAGTGCATCAACTGTTTTGTCCAACTTTTTGCCATCCACACAACTTGATGAGCGTACCATCCATGCCTTCATCCAAGTGATTTGATTTCATTTTTGAAAAAGCACCTTGAATTCCAAGCTATGCCTTTTTACTCCTCCCAGTCAAATGTTTGGAGTTTAGAGCCTGCAGTGGGTGTGTCTGCTTTTGGTCCTCTCCCTCCCCATCTCTTTGCCCCAAGGCTGCTCTGTATCTCCTGGATGATCTGTAGGCTCTCCTCTCTTTGACTGTACTTATCCACCTGTTTAGTCATGGCATTGTTTTTTAATCAAACCTGAGATTGCATTGGTGTGTAGAGGTACACGGGGAGGAATTTCTTGGGCCAGTATACATGAGAGCCTTGTCTGCGACTTGATAGTGCAGAGAGTGGCCAGTGTCCTATAGCCATTATGTATTAAAGGAAGGACTTGAATCCAGGCCTTTCTTTTCACTGTGCCATACTCCCTCTTCTTAATTATTTATTGTCCCTTTCCAGAATCAGTTTAATGGCTACCTGTTGCCTTCAGGATAAGCTTTAAACTCTGTAGCTTGACATTCAAGGCATCCCATAGCCTAGCCCCAACTAACTCTAATGTTGCAAGAACTCCATTCTAATAAAACTAGTTTGATTAAACTGTTCTGCTTATCATACTAAGAACATAATGTGTTCATTCACATGCCTCTTTGCTTAGGCCATTCACTTCTTCCTATTCAAATCTATCCATCCTTGCAAACCCAGCTCAAGACTCCCTCCTCCTTTAGGGAGTGATTTTTTTTTTCCTCTGAATTTCTAGTGCACTTTATTTTCTTATTGTGTCTACCTTTCATTTGACAATTAATCATGAAGTACCTTCTGGTATCTCTTGTATTGAATTTTTATCTGGATGTTATATTATTAATTAACTTCCCTTTACCTCTTAATAATCCAGTTAGAGGATAAACTCTTCTAAGGCCTGTCTTATGCGTCATGTCATCTTATGTGTAGTAATTACTCAGTAAATACCTGCTAAGTTGTTATCTGAATAAAGGGCAGTAAGAACTGTACCCTGACAATCCAACAGAAATTTCTCTTTAAATAAATTGCTTCTGTGTTTAATGTCATGGTTTTTGTGCAGAAATTTGGACCCTTGGCAGATGAGTAAACTTATTCACAGAGTAGTTTAGGGGTAGAATGAAGAATCACAAGGACTGCTCAGTTAGGCGGGAGGTGAACAGAGGCACAGGCTTATATGTTTCTTTTCTACCTCTGCCTCTCCTTCAGTCTCCTTCAGTCACTCATGTTAGATATATTTTGATTTTTGCATTATCAGTAAGCCTTTTTTAAAGTGAATTGATACTTTAAATCTGTATTAAGTTGATCTCTTACCAGTAGGTTCAAGTTAGGGCTTGGGTAACTTCTTAAAAGTTGGCCACCCTATGGTTTTTAAGTTTTATGAAGTCAAACTGGATTCACTTTAATTAGCCCAGCTACTAGTAATATTTAGTGGGAAATAAAATACTATTTTTGATCTTTAACTGTATAATCAAAGTAAATACACATTACTATTTATTTATAGGACTTGATTAGAGACCAAGGGTTACGGGGTGATGGAGGTAAGTAGTCATTTTAATTTTGCAAGAGAATTTGGGGGAAAAATGCAATTGCTTTGCTGCCTCTATCCTTTTTTACTGGCTCATTTCATGAAACACAGACACAGAGAGAAATGTGTAGAGAAAAACCAAATTCATCAGCTTTTCTTTTCTATGATATTTAGCATTTGTCCCGATAAAAACATATTTATTAATTCGGTTGGGTAGAGTAGGCACATAGGAGAAAGAAGCTTAAATGTTCCATCAGTTATGTTGAAATATTTTCACATGGAGAAGTCCACTTCTTTGTTGATCTGTATCCATCCTCAAAGTATAGTTACTAAACTTCCCTTTGGGATATTTAGTTATTTTTTAAACTTGGTCACAGGGTTTTCTCGTGATCAGAATTTCTCCTGATAATTGCTATTTCATTTTAATATATCCCGAAAGTTTTCCAATCTCCCCAATATTCTAGCCAGTTTCTATGATGCCAGGTGACTAGGAATAGTAGGTCAATGTTTATGACTTCCCCTTGTCTTCCTGAAAAAAGTATAAAGTCTAGATGTTTAGTTACCCTTTGGAGTAGTTTACTTCTTCCTAGAAAACAAACAAACAAGCTGAATTCAAACCCATTGCCCAGTCAACCTGGCATGATTAGAATATCCGGTTATAAATTTGGAGGCTGTTTCAGGATGTTTTGTTACTTATCAAGATCTGTCTTTAGTCTTATAAAAGAGTGTAGTAATTGAATGCTTTATAGTTATACACAAATATCTCTTAATATGGCCTCTTCATTTTGACTTGCTATATACTTTCAGCAGAATATCTGAAGTCTTTTGTACCTAAATCCGCTGTATAACTGTATTTTGTTGTACTGCCTCTTCACCTTTAAAACTACTAAATTGCTGGGTCCCCTTTGTGAACTCTGAAGTTTATAAAGTTTATAGTACCTCAGATATAGAAATTTTTTGTTTGTTTGTTATTCTGTGAACCCACCAGATAATGTTGTTGCCAGTTTGGCTTTCATATGTCTTGATAACTGTGGCTTTTGATAATTTTCCCCAATACATCCAGCATTTAAATGTTGCGGTCATGTTGGCATCACAAAGCTATTAACCTAGTCATAAAAAAGTGCCTGCTTAGTATCTAAAATTAAATTGCAATTTTTACCCTTCATATTGAGTTGCTTTGGGTTTGGGGAGGATTTTTTGGTTTATTTGCTTTAGTTATTGGGATTTTATAAAAATAAATATTTGTTTTTTTAAATGACCAAAATTATTCTGTTAGCAGGCTTCAAGTCATCTTATTTATTCCCCATGACTTCTTTCATTTCTTCTGTGTGTCTGTCTTCCTGTCTCTGCCTGCTCCTTTCTTTCTCTCTCTAACAGCCCCCTTGAACCAACTGATGCGCTGTCTTCGGAAATACCAATCCCGGACTCCCAGTCCCCTCCTACATTCTGTCCCCAGTGAAATAGTGTTTGATTTTGAGCCTGGCCCAGTGTTCAGAGGTAGTTGGGCTCTTCTTTCTTGTTTTCACACCACCCCAAACCCCCAAAAATAAATAAATAAAAACCACAAATGCTGTTCGTGCCTCACCCTCACAGCGTGTGTTTGTAAGTGTGAGAGTTTTCAGAGAAAAAAAAAAACCTCAATTTTCTGCTTGGCCTGGCTGGAATGCTCTGAATGTGCTTCTTATACATATTCACTACCACTAGCTTTCTGTATGTTGTCTGACATAAACTTTTAAAAGCAAGGAAATTCTGAGCTGAAGTTTCCATCTTGTTTTTACTTTGTAACTATTGGTCCACATTTGTTGCAAGTTTATCTGGACAGGAACTAACAAGGTATGGGCCTTCAATCTGAATTCCTTTGGTTTTAATCCATTTAAGCGACATCTCTGTGGTGATTAATGTCTTTATTTGTATTTTAGCATCATATTCTGTGAAAATGTAAATGTGTTAAATTATTCAGGGACATATTATTGGGATTTTACATTTTTTTAAGATTCTCTGATAATCAGCAATATTAATACTTGTGTGTGACGGGAAATAGACTGACATACTAAGCACTAGAAACAAAGCGCTGTGCAGAAGTAAAAGTTACTGTGCCTGATTGTTCTTAAGGTACTTAAGAAAACGTCAGTTTCTATTCTTCAGCTATGTTTTGTAATGTTAAATTTAGTATTTACTGTGAGAGAAAAAGGAGTGGCCACATGATTTCAGACTTTGAAAAGTGAGATGACATGCTCTGTCACTCCTCTATATTTTAAACATTAGTGGTTACATTTATTATAATTCATGTAATGGTACAAAATTGGTGTAGGTATCTCAGTGTACTTAATCTAAAAGACAGATAGTAAAGCTTAATGTGCTAGATAGAGAGCTTCTAATCCAGAAAGGTCTGGGTTCAAGTTCCATCTCAGACCCATGCTGATTGTATGGCCTGGGACAAATTACTGAATCTCTCATTGTCCCTAGGCAACTCTTAGACTGTAAGAAGCAGAACAGTTGCTAATTTGTATTGGTAGAGGAAGTTTCCTCACTGGGAGTGCCCCACACAAATGATTTCATGGGAGGCAATACAGCTTAGTACACAAAAGACCAACTGAGTTCAAGTCCTGACTCTGATACTAAATTATATAATCTTGGCAATTCACTTAATTCTGATTCCCCAGTCTGTAAAATGGGAATATTTTTTCTGCCTTTGTCAGAGTTGTTCCCAGGAAAGCTTTTTGTAAAACACTGTATAAGTATACATTTTTTTCAAAGATTGAGCTAAAATGTATTAATTTGTGCTTCAGCATTAAGCTTAAGCTTCTAGACCTTATAGTTGCTTTCCTAGGTCAACTGTACCTATCCTTGGAAAGTATGCAGAATTTACTGAAAATAATTAGTTACTGTAGTTGCTTAGAAGAGTTTAAGTCAGCTGAAAAGCATCAAGCAATTGAGCCTGTTTGTTTCAGAAATTATATATAAAAAGATAGATTGGACCAGTCAGTCTCAATGATCATTTTGTTCTTTCAGAGAATTGTATATAAAAGATAAGATGACCAAATTCTTACACAGACCTAACCTGTGACTAATGTTACTGTTATTTTGGCCTTTTGCACCAGGTTGAAGTATAGCTTTTCCGTTAATGGTAGTAAACATCTTAAGAAGCAGTATCTCCCTCATTTGGGTTTTTTTGTTTGTTTATTTGTTTTTTGCTACATATGTGGAGGGATTAACTTGGATTGTGTTACCAAGTAATTATCTATATGACAGCTCTCCAGAAGGACCTCAGATACTTAATCTTCTCTTAAACCCAGAAGAATGCTGTGAGAAAATCTAAATACAACCCCACCATAAAAATCAAGGACTAGAGCACCCCTGAGCCAGATTCAGAAAGACCAGATTCTACTTATTGGCATGACCTCAGAACTACCTTTCCACTTGCCTTCATCATAGCTTCCCATATCTCCCAAAAGGATGGGAGTCATTTTTGTGGTTTCCTCTTGAATAAGCTTTGTAAGCTCTTGGATACTTCCTAAAGGTGCCAACAGGAAGCAGAGGTAATATTCTGTAGGCTAGGACAATGCTGCCAGATAGCTAGTGGATCCTTTGATCCACGCTAGTGAGTCCAAGCTCTCCCTACAATTCTTGCATATGAATCTCCTTTCAGAAAGAGTTATGTGCTAGGATTCCCTTTACTAATAGACATCTTGCATAGGCAGTAATTTAGCAATGAAGCCACAGAATTTGTATCATTGAGTTTGGTCATTTGTAAAGGAATTTTGTTTTGTTTGGGCTTTTTTTGACCAGCAAAAGCTAGTTGACTTTGTGCATACCACTAACTTTATATATAGATAATCTCTCTCTGTGTTTAACAGACCTCAGGGAGCCAAAAAATTCATAGTAGTGTAGCTTATATAGTGTGCTTCTTTGGATTAAATATTTCATATTCTAGATAACATAAAGTATCAGATTTTTTATATTTTTAGGGCTATCACAGTCACATTATTTCATCTTTTTGTGATCTGTACCTTTTAAATTAGATTGAATATCCCAGATATTTGAGATATAACAGATTTTTTTTGTTTGAACTAGTCTTCTCCCGCCAGAGAAACAAGCATCTAATTTGTGATTTTCATTAGTATTAGTTGTTATTTTTTAATTTAAAGAAAGATTGTAGTTAGACTCAGCATCTGTATAAGATGCACTACTACAACAGTTTGATAGAGAAAATTGTATGGAGTTTATTTGGTAAGAATTATAGAAGCACACTAAAACATTAATATCCCTCTAAGACATTTGGAGGTACTGCAGCTTTAAAAACAAATCTTAAATGTCTTAAGATTTTTTAAAACAACGTATTTGTTCTTCCTTTAATGGATGCATTTTTTAAAAAAATAATTCAGGGTCAACCACAGGCTTGTCTGCCACCCCTCCTGCATCCTTGCCTGGATCTCTAACTAATGTGAAAGCATTACAAAAATCTCCAGGACCTCAGCGTGAAAGAAAATCTTCATCATCTTCTGAAGACAGGAATAGAATGGTAAGAACAGGAGGTCATCTTCCTGCTTTTCTCCTAAGTTTTCCCTTTTTTAGAAGCCACGTAGTAGCAGCTAAAAGAGCCATGGACGTGTGTTATAAATATTGTTGCATTATTAATATCCAAGTAACGCTTGATAAAAGTTAGATACTATAGATTTTGCTTCATGCAAAAACCAAAATATTTAAACTAACTTGTCACTTAATATGTTTTCCAAATGTGCTGATTTGGTCTTTTGTGATATGCAATTTATATTGTTCCAAAAACTCTTAGAACTTAGAATCTTTGGTGCAGAAATTATTTCTGAACTGCTGATTGCTCTTCTCATCTCCTTCATGGCTGAGACAAATGCATTGGTAGCTGAGGAATGAGACCTACTGTTTCTGATAATTTGGTAGCAGGAAGATGGAAAAGGAAATAGCATGTGCAGATGTTTACTTAAGAGCTTGTTTGGTCTGTTCACTAGGAAAAGAATGAATCAGACCAGGTAGATAATGAAAATGCTGAAGAGACATTGTAATGGGGGGATAGGGATTGGTTGGTGAAAATGACTTTGATATGTTAGACTTAATTATTTTTCACTTAAGAAATGAGTATTAAAGTAACAATTCATTTTGTATATCACAACATCAGTATGATTAATGTTGAGTTGTTTTTTTTTCTTGAGGACTTAATCCTTAAATCCAAATCATTCTGACTCTCAATGATTGGCCAACAGTAGGTCCCAGCCCAAGTCTTCTTTGTTCCTTGTTTGGGCCCTAATGGCTCAGAGTGAGTGGAAATAGCAATTATTTCTGTTTTGGCCAGAAACCTTGAAGGTTTTCCCCTCCCAGATTGATTTTTTTTTTTTGGACTAGCTAAAAGAGGCCTTATTTATTATCTAGCCTCCTTAATCACTGAATGAGTTGTTGCCTCAGTCAAACTGAGACCTGTTAAAGACCTTAGCCTTAAAAAAACAAAGGTCAGGGCAGCTAGGTGGCGCAGTGAATAGAGCACCTGGCCCTGGAGTCAGGAGGACCTGGGTTCAAATCCAGCCTCAGACATTTGACATACTTACTAGCCATGTGACTTTGGGCAAGTCACTTAACCCCAATTGCCCTTCCAAAAAAAAGGCAAAATACATACATACATATGTGTATGTGTATGTATATATATATATATATATATATGTGTGTATATACACACACACACATATACATATGTAAAAATAAAAAATAATAAAACTGCCCACAGTTTACAAAAAAAAAGACCAAGGTCTCCTACTGTGTCCAGGGTCATCTCCAGTTGTCCTTATCTGGACACTGGACCTAGATGGCACAGGAGGAGAAAGTGAGGCTAATAAATGCACAGCCCTCTCTTACTTAAACCCAATTCACTTGCTTGTCATGGCATCATCTCCCTGATATCATGGTCCTCTTCAAGAATGAAGGACAAAGAACAACGTCTTATGTTTGCCCCAATACTAAATTATAAAACAGATATTGCTAATTCTGATGGAAGATAAAATCATAATTTAAATCTTTTCATATATCATATCATATCATTACCAGGCTTAGACAAGTTTTAAGATACATTTTCTTTACAATGAGTAAATCTGATTTTCTGTTATTTTTGTTTGATTTTATTTTAGAAAACCCTTGGTCGACGGGACTCAAGTGATGATTGGGAGATTCCAGATGGGCAGATTACAGTTGGACAAAGAATAGGATCTGGATCATTTGGAACAGTCTACAAGGGGAAATGGCATGGTATGTAAACATTAGGATAAAACTTCATAATTATTGCATGATTTTGAAATCTTTTATGGAAAGTGCTAAAGTATTATTTATTTTGTCATATTGCATATCATTCAATGGAATTCTCCAAAGAGTGATTTTTTAAAACTACAAGAAATAAAAATAGGTTTTTATAGATTCATGATATCAATACCCTTTCCTACCTTTAGTTAAAGCATGATTCAAAGTGATTTTCTAAAGTTGATTCACATATGAAAAGTCTCAAGCTGGTCTCAAATACAAATCAATAACAAAATGTGTGACTGTTACTGGTCACTCTGTTGTTAAACTGCATTAAGGATGTTAAGCTACATTTAAAACCATAATTGAACATCTGAATATATAATCATATTAGCAATTCCTTTCCTAGGTAAAATAATCCATTTTTATAAAAAAAGTAACTTGAGCTTAAAGCAATCCATAAACTGAAAAAGTCTTAAAAATTGCTATGCTCAAAGGTTTGAGTTTATTTTGCTTGTTTTTCAGCCAACACAGACGAATCACAATTTTTGCTTCAGCATGATCTATTGTTAACTGCATCTCTTTTTAGATCTAGTAGTTAACCACTCTTGAAAATGGTTTTGGAATGTACCTGACAAAACTGAATTCCTAGTAACTTAAGCAATATAAACTATCCTGACATGTCTGTCTCTCATTGGTTGAGTTTTCCCCTAGAAAATAAGAAAATTTAAGAAGTTATGGTGCAGGGGCAGCTAGATGGTGCAGTGAATAGAACTCTGGCCCTGAAGTCAACCTGATTTCAAATCTGGCCTCAGATACTTCCTAGCTGTGTGACCCTGGGCAAGTCACTTAACTTGGACTGCCTTTCCAAAAAACAAACAAAAAAGTTAGGGTGTAGTTCCTAAGACATTTCCTAGTGATGAAGATATTAGTAGGGTGTGGTAACTGGTGAAAATACCCAACCATTCCTTTTTTAAAAAATGCTTTTCTCTTGGGATGACAATTATCTTCTAGGTGATGTAGCTGTGAAAATGTTGAATGTGACAGCACCCACACCTCAGCAATTACAGGCCTTCAAAAATGAAGTAGGAGTGCTCAGGTGAGCATTGCGTAAATTATTTTCCAGGGAATTGAGATGCTTATCATGATGTGTTTCCCAGTTATTTACTGGCTTTGCAATTATTCCTGCTCCCTGAGCCTAGGAGTCCCTAAGCCTCAGTTCTGAGCCCTATTCTCTTGTCTCAGTGTTCCTTCATCTTCCGATCTCATCAATTTACACTCATAGATTCAGTTATAATCTGTACACAGATGACCCCTCCCAATTCTGTATGTTCAGCCCAAATACGCTCTCTTCTGCACTACAGTCCTTGAGAGCCCTACCTCTGTTTGCTGGTGTCTCCATCTGGCTGGATGTTCCTTAGGCGTCTCAGACTCAGGATGTCCCCTGGCTGAATGCATTCTTCTCCCCCCCTCCCCCCACCCCGTGTCATCCAACCCTACTGATGCTTCCTCCACACTTACCTATTCCTCTCTAAGGCAACCCCATCCTCCCAAGGCATTAACATTTAAATGCTTAGACTCTGTCACTCCTCTTCTACTCCACTACATTCATTTGGTTACCAGGCTTATGGAGTCTGCTTCCTGCCTCCGCAGCATGTCACAGTCATCCCTTCCTGCATTCATGTAGTTCACCACCATAGTCCTGAGACCTCTCATCCCTCCTGCATACACTGAATCTGTCACCTTGCCTTATGTAGTCCTTTCTTCACATACCCATCAAAGTCATTTTTCTAAAGCACAGATCTGTCACTCTGTGCTCAAATCCACTTCATTTCAGTTCACTTTTTAAAGTTCTTTGTTAAGTGTCTGCCGTATGCCAAGCATCATGCTTAGATAAAAAGAGAGTGAGACAGTTGCCCTCAAGGAGCTAACGTTACTATAAGACTACAACATGCACACAGATCAGTAATCATAAGGCATATGGGAAAAATTACAAAGAAATTGCAATGGAAGAAGGGGAATACTAAGAACTGGGAGAATGTGGAAAGACCTCTTAAAATCAGGGTCACTTGAACTAAGCCCTGAAGAGGGGTAGGGTCTCAAGAAGCAGAGGTGATGAAGGGGAGGCCATTACAGCTTGTACAAGGTCCTGAGTTCGTAGAAGATGCAACAGCAGGTGGGCCCATTTGAATGGAATATAGACTGCATGAGACAAAATCATGTTTGATCCGTATGGAAAGTCAGACTGGAGCCAGATCCTGAAAGACCTTTAAATACCAAACAGAAATATTTGTATTTTATCCTAGAGGCAAAGGAAAGCAATTAAAGCTCTGGAGCCAGGTGATGGTGTTGTCAGACCTGCAAGTCTGGGGTGTGAGAGAGGTTGGAATAAAGGGATGCAGCACTTGCTGTGTGCCCGACCCTGTGCTAGGTTGTATGATACAGATAAAGGCACAAACAGTCACTGCCCTGAAGAAGCTTACACCCTACTGGGGAAACAGCATTTAAATAGAGCAGTAAAGAGCAAATGTGCGCAGAGAAGACAGCCCCGCAACAAAGCGTTGGAAGCCGTATGTGATCTCGGGTCTTCCCTGACTCCAGGCTCAGTGCTGCACGCACCGTACACCCAACTGCCGGAGGAGATAGGAAGCCTGAAGGCCAAAGCCCCTCTGCTTGTGCCTTGATCACACCTTCTCTCCCTCCAGGAGCTCACCCCTTGGATGGCCCCTCTCTGGCCCCAATTTTCGAATTCACTGTATCAACTGGCTCATTTCCTACACCTACAAACATGCCCACATCAACTACATCTATAAAAAACCTTCTACTGAAGATGGATTTGAGCAGAGTTCTTGAGAGAAGCCAGGGATTCCAAGAAGGGAAACGCTCCAGGCATGGAGGGCATCCAGTGAAAATGCATAGTTGTGAGGTAGAATCTTTTGTTGAGGAACAGCAAGGAAACTAGTGTCACCAGAGGGTAGATTGTAATAGGTTGTAGTAGATAATAGTAAGGTATGAGAAAACCGGAAAGGTAGGAAGGACTCAGATTGCTGTGACAGGCTTTAAAAACCAAACAAAGTATAGATAGTTCTTGTAGGGACTTGTCTGTGAAAAACGAGCAAGATAGAGGGTGGTAGCTTGAAGGACAATGAATAAGTGAAGGTTTTTTAAGGGTGATGGAGGGGCTATCCAAGGAGTGAGCTCTTGGAGGAAAAGGGAGGGATGCAATCAAGGCACAAGCAGAGGGGCTATCGCCTTTAGGCTTCCTGCTTCCTCTGGCAGCCAGGTGGTGCAGTGTACAGAGCACTGGACCTGGAGTCAGAATAGACCTGAGATCACATACCGCTTCTAGCAGCCTTATAATATGTTGTGAGGCCCAGGGCAAGTCACTTAACTTTTGTCTTCCGCAGTTTTCTTATCTATAAAATGGGGATAAAAATAGAACCTGTCTTTGGTTTGTTGGGAGGATCAGATGAGATAATATTTGTAAAGGACTTTGCAGACCTTAAAGTGCTATGTCAATGCTTGCTATTATTGTTAGAATAAAATATAAACTTGGCCTGCCATCTAGGGCCCTTCACTTTCTGTCTCCAGTCTTCATTTGCAACATGGAACCACAGAAAGGGAATGGGAAATCTAGGTTTGAATCTCTTCCTCTACTTAACTGTCCATGTGGCCTTGGGCAAATCATTTAACCTACAAGGGTCTGAGGGGGCTGAATTCACTGACCCATGTGAGCTTGTTAGCATTTCATATTCTTCCAGCCAAACTGAGAACCCAGTGTTACATCTGCCTTCCTACATTTAAAAAACCATCCTCTTGCTCGGAATGTCCTTGTTCAGCATTGCTATTCAGAATCCTCATCTTCCTTCAGAGCTTAGTTCAGGCCTCACCATTTTTGAAGCCTTTCTTTAGTTCCCTTGATTATATAAATGCTTTCTCCCTCCTCACATGTTACCAGAGTTCTTCAGTTTTCTTTGCCTTTGTCACTTTCTAACCTTTGTTATGTTTATCACTGTTTAGATATACCCTCATCTTACCCCCTCACATACAATAGAATATAACCTTCATGAAGGCAAGAATGTTTTTAATATTTTCTTTGTATCCTCAGTACCTACCTAGTATAGTGCATTGCACATTAAAAATGGTTAATTGGTATTTCATCTAATTGAGTTGAATTGAATTTTCAATATAACAGAAAATGTAGAAATAGAAGTGTTTTTTTCTGAGTAGATTTCATATTCAACCATTTTTCCTCCAGGAAATATCAGCAGTATGAAAGGGTCCGTGTAACACAAAGTTGTCTGCTGGTCAGTCATATTTTGAATGTCATATTCAACTTTGCATATCACATTTTAAGAGAGACAGTGACAAACCCAGAGTATGGGTTTGTACGTGCAGGGAATGGCAACCAGAATTCAGAAGTATAGAAATTGTAGCCACTGAGGGTTGCTGGAAAAACTAGGAATAAATACTTCACCCAGTAAAAAGAAGGAAAGGTATAATACTTTCTTGAAATAGCTGGCACAGTAAATACAGCACTGACCCTGGAGTCAGGAGGGCCTGAGACACTTAACACAAAACTAGCCATGTGACCTTGGACAAGTCACTTAACCCCAATTTCCCTACCTTTCCCCCTCCAGAAAGCGAAAGAAAGAAAGAAAGGAAGGAAGGAAGGAAGAAAGAGAAAAAGAAAAGAAAGAAAGAAAAGAAAGAAAAGAAATAGCTGAACAAACAAGTCCTCTTATACTGTTTGTTTATACTTATACTGAACCAGAAGTTCAAATGTAACTTTGAAGCCCTGGTCTTTCTTAATATCTTATCATTGTTAATGCTCATGCCATCAGAAACATTATTTTGTATTTGCTTTGTATGTTTTATATTTATTTCTCTTTGTATATGTTGTTCTTCCCCTCTGCCTGCCCTCCACCCTGACCCCCTGATGAATATAAGTCCTTTGAAGGCCAAGACTATTTCGTTTTTATCTTAGTAATACTAGCATAGGGTCTAGCATATTATAGAGGTTCAATAAATGCTCCTTGAATTGAATTGAAGCTTTTTTTTTGTAGGAAAACACGACATGTGAATATCCTACTCTTTATGGGCTATTCAACAAAACCACAGTTGGCCATTGTTACACAGTGGTGTGAAGGCTCCAGTTTATATCACCATCTACATATCATTGAGACCAAATTTGAGATGATCAAGCTAATAGATATTGCACGGCAAACAGCACAAGGCATGGAGTAAGTATTTCTCTGTTGAAACTCCTTGAATTAATTTGGAAAGAGTGTTTCAATGCACTTCAGATCTTGGACTAAAAACATTCTTTTAGCCAAATGATTTGACCAGCACTTTAAGTTGTTGAGTCCAAGTATTATAGTATTTTATCTCATATGCTCTTAATACAGGTAAAGTAGTAACAATAGTGCCCTATAATATTTATATGTCTTAATTCTTACAGTAATAGAATTTCTTTTCAAAATGCAAACTACTACTGAAAACATAGCTGTGAATTATGATTGGTGAGCAATATTTTTAACTCCAAGGCTAAAAATGCAAAAAATAAGATCAGGTTTGCTTTAAAGTGTACAATACTTAAAATTCCTAAGTATTTTAAATTGTTTTGATATCCTTTCAAACAAGTTTTTCTTTATTTTTATTGATGCCAGATTTCTGCTGTTATACAACATTTATCTCCAAGGGTAGCCACCTTTAACAAAGATTTTAAAAGGAAAAGGGAAAGTTGAGCAAAGTCAACTAACATATCAGACATGTCTGCTGTTACACGCAACATTTCACACTGTAGTGTGAAAAGAGGAAATCCATTTTTTTCCACAATGAAGAAAGGGAAATCCATTTTTTTTCCCCACTCTGCTCCAGAGTCAATCTTGGTCATTTTGATCTGTTGTTCTTTACGTAAAACCAGTTTTTCTAGGTATACATAATGTCGTGATTCAGAATATGTCAGTTAATAAGAAGCCAGAACATAAACTTTATAAGTCGCTACCCTGGTAATCCTTTTAGATATGTCAAGTTGTTCAGATCTGTTGATTTTTGCCTACTTAGTTTTTTAGAAAAATAAAATAAGAAGCTGTCATAATCTGAGAGATTGTATATAATTTTTAAATTAAATGAATGGCAGCTTAAAAATCAAAGGGTTGAGTTAAATGGATATTTTAAAACCAAGAGCTTAAGTGAGAAGTCTTAAGTAAGCCAAAGTATAATACTCTGAAAGCTATAGATAGCTGATTGGAGAAGTAAACCAATACGTTTGTAAATTAGGGTAGCAATGTGCCTATACACCAGTCTGAGTCAAGATCTGACTTTGATATGGGTCATCCACTATTGAAGCCTCAGTGGACTATGCAGAATCTTTTACTGAACTGACAGTTCAGTGTACAACAGTTCAAGCCAACTGGAGACTACCTTAATTTACAAACATATTGGTTTACTTCTCCAATCAGCTATCTATACCTTTCAAGGTATTATACTTTGACTTACTTAAGACTTCTCACATAAGCTCTTGGTTTTAAAATATCTAACTCAGCTTTTTGTTTTGGTAATTCAGAGGACCACAGTTAAAGAAAGATAAAATTTTATGTTTTATTTTCTGCACCAGACCCTTGTTTCTCGAATTTACTTGTCTTCAAGTGATTCTTCCAGTCAACTTCCCCTTTACAACTCCTGCCCTCATACTTGGGGACTTCAGTCTACACATTCCCTTAAACACTGTGACCAACAGGTCACCAACCCCTTCAGCTTCCATGACCTTCATCTTTATCTGTCACAGCAACCCATGGTCCTGAGATTTAAATTTCACCATCATCTCTTCTATGTGCTTCAACTCTGAAATTTATCTCTCTCATCCTAAACTTCTGTCTTACTCAAAACTATTTGTCCTCCTCCTCCTCACTGTGACATATAATCCTTCCATTCCTCCCTATTCTCCTGATCCAGCACCCCCTACTCCAACGTCACTTTCTGGCCTTCTTTTTCAATCTTTTAACTCCATATTATTCCCAGATGATCCTAGCTGAGCTGTTCTCTCTTTAATTTGTTTCCATTCTAATTAACTTCCACATCTATACAATATCATCCCCCATGCACTATTATCTCTTTCCTCCCTCTCGCCCCCCTCCCCCCAGCCTTGGAAGATTTGCTCTTTTCCTCTTGGTTTATTAGAATTCCATTCTTCAGACTTAAGAACTGTGATCCATACTGTGACTCCAGAGGACTCGTAAGGAACCCTGCTACTACATCTCTTGTCAGGAGTGATGGTTTCAGAGTACAGAATTAAACATATATTTTGAGACATGGCAAATATGTGGATTTGTTTTTCTTAACTGGGCTTATTTGTTACAAGATTTGTGTTTTTATTATTCTTTAGGGTGAGGAAAAGAGAAAGAAGAGTAGAAATAGCAGTAGTATTGACAAAAACAAAAGTAAGAGGATCTTTGAAGGATTTTTTAAAATGCACAGATGAGAACTGAAGGAAGTTTAGAAGGAACCACAAATAGGCTAACTTTGACTTTATTTTATACTTCTTTTTTTGGAGGGGGGAAGGGAAGGCAATTGGGGTTAAGTGACTTACCCGAAGTCACACAGCTAGTAAAGGTGTCAAGTGTCTGAGGCTGGATTTGAACTCAGGTCCTTCTGACTTCAGGGCTGGTGCTCTATTCACTGCACCATGTAGCTGCCCCTATTTTATACTTATAAAAAAAGATGTACATAATAGTTGTTGGTGTTTTCACATATGATCCTTTTTTGTATGTGGAAATGGGAGGGGATGTTCATTAAATTCAGAATTTTTAAAAAATCATTTCCCATTAGATTATAAACTCTTTATTCTTTTATTCCCTCTCCTCCTTCCTCTTCTTGCTCTCTCGCCCCCATTCCTAGTACAGTGCTTTAAATCTAGAAGGTACTTAGAAGATACTGGTCACCTGTGACAATTAACCTACCAAATGAGTTCCCAACTTTCTCACATTCAAGGATCAATATAACCTAGCCCCAGACCACCTTTTTCAGTCTTTGTACAATCATAGTTAGATCTCCCCAGTCTAGAGCTCTACGTGCTGTTGCCATTATAACTATAGGTTCTGTTTCTTAAAAGGAATTGATCTTCTAAATATTGAAATTAAAGAACCTTTAGTCTAAGGCTGGCAAACTATAAACATTTAGATATCTTTTTATTCTTTCTTTTAAAAACTAAGGAAAACCTACTTAGTCTTTCTACTAATATTATCAGACATGGAGTTGTCCATCAGCACTGGGTTGGGATTCAGCACATCTGAATTCTAGTGTCAGCCATGCCACAGACTGCCTTAGGAAGGTCACTTAGCTTTGTGAGCCTAAAAAATCTCTAAGGTTCCTTTCAGCTCTGAAACCTTAAAATTCTGTGAATGATTCTTATCACATATGTAAAAATGGACCTAATTCTGAATTCTGCTAAGTATTTAAGGGAATTTTACAGACTATATTTCATCAAGATTCAGATAAATGACCAATATGCCAGTTAGAATATACCAATTAGCTACCAAATCATAGTCAATATTAAACATGCCATTTAAACTGCTAGTCAAATTACCCAAAAAAAGACTTGCTCTATGCTGTCAGAAGACTCGTCTGAGCAGTTTGCCATAGTCATAGTTGGAGGAATAATAAGATTCAGAAATCCAGTTCATCTGAACAAAATTTATTAAATAGCCTTGCTATATGGCAAGGCATCCAGATACAAAATAGATACTATTACCAAGGAGCTTATATTTTAAATTAGTACTTATCAGGCTTAAACAGGAAAATTGGAAATGAACATTTTAGTGAAAGAGAAAAAAGATTCAGAACTTTAGAGTTGGCCGAAGGAATGGAGAGAGCGGGCTTCAAGGGAATGGTAGAGGTCAGAGCTGTGTAACTGATGGCGATACCGAGCACCTCTGACTTGTCCCTGTAAATGAGGGCATGGAAAATAAATGTTAGACTGTAATGATAGGGGCCAATTCAGAGATGAAGAATGTATATTTTATAGTCTGACCAAAAAGGAAGGTAAAAGCAGGGATGGAAGGGAACAAGGAAATCACCGAAAGTCGGAACAAGGAACATATATTAATGTCTTCTGTCACGTAACCCAATGCTTTTTGTCAGCCGAGCATGAAATCTCAGAAAGTAACTAAAAACGACTATGTATTTGCCATGCATGTTCTTGATTTAGTTATGTAAATAAGTTACCCACTTCACAGAACTAAAATTAAGACCTGAATGAATAGGTGACCATTTTGGGAGAATGGGTAACCCAAGTGGAATATCCCATATTCAGATGAATTCAGCAAACATTGATTAAAAGCCAAGGTACAGTGCTAAGTCCTTGAGTTAAAGAACAAGTTGAAAAAGAGTACCTACAATAAATTTACATTTTCCTGGGGAATACACAACATTTACAGTACAGGTAAGTTAGTATAAGATAATTTGAGGAGGTAAAGATCATCAAAAACTAAGGAAATCAGCAAAGAGTTTACCCAGAGGAGGTGGTACCTAATTTGAGCCTTGAAGGAAGCTAAGGATTCTGCTAGGCAGAGATCAGGAGTAAGTATATTTCATACATTCAGGCAGCATGTGGCAGATGAAATGCCTAATTTGTGCATCAGGAACAGTGCCAGTTTGGCTGGAGCATTGAATACGTGAATGCGAAGTAATGTAGGGGCGGCTAGGTGGCGCAGTGAATAGAGCTCCGGCCCTGGAGTCAAGAGTACCTGAGTTCAAATCCGGCCTCAGACACTTAACATAAAAAACTAGCCATGTGACCTTGGGCAAGTCACTTAATCCCAGCTGCCCTTCCCCCCCCCAAAAAAAGAAGTAATGTAAAATCATTCTGAAAAGGTAAGCTAGATTGCTCAGTAAAAGGACTTAATCTTTAAGCTGAGGGGTTTGTATTTTTTTTCTAGAGACAATAGGGAGCCACTGAATATTCTTGAGTAAGAGAGTGACAGGATGATATCTACTTCTGCTTTAGAAAGATTTTTTTAGCAACTACACAACAGATAAATTAGATATTGGAAGCACTAGAAGAAGAAAATCCATTAGGAAGCTTTTTAGATTTGCTTCAGGAAAAGAAACAAGTAAAAGAGTCAAGAGGAAAACCAGGAGAAAGCAGTTACAGTGAAAGTTTAGGAAGGAGAGAGAGAGCACCATTGACACTGGGAGAAGCCACAGAGAAGGGGAGAAGAATGGAGACTCAGAAAAGATTTAGCAAATAAGTGGTTGTTAGTAACCTGGGAGAGAACAGTATCAATCAAGTGATAGTTTGGAAGTCAGATTTTTAGGGTGTTGAGGAGATATGGGTGTGGCAACCATGAGTACAAACAGCTCTTTCTAGGAGTTTGCTGTTGAAAGGAGAAAGGATATAGCACAATACCTTGAGGGGAATGTCAGGATCAAGTAGACTTTTGGAGAGACTTGGGCATGTTCCTATAATAGCAAAGAAAGAACTAGTAAATAAGGAGAGATTGAAGATAAGACAAAGAAAGGATCAAAGGGGATTGTGTAGGAGGCTTGAGGTGTGACAAATTTTGGAACAGCTGTTGTAAAGAACTCAGATAGTGAATCAGAATAACAAAAAGATTACTGTGCAGCAATGAGACCCAGTTGAAGTCATTTGTAGTGGAATAGTTAACATGATTTTGTGACTTCTTCCAGTGGCATTCAGCAGCACATAAGAATAGAAATGAAGAAGACACATGGTAGGGATAACCTAGTGTTTGAATTCAGAAGGCATGAGTGACAGTAGAACAAAGGAGCAATAGATTCAAGGGTAGATGTCATTGTATAACTCTAGTTGGCTCAATAGTGGTTAACTTTGGAGTTTGGACTTAGAAAGGGAGGAAAATGAGGCCAGTTCAGGGTAGATAGGGTAGGAGGGGTGCCATAACTGGAGACTTTCAGTAAAGGTAAAGCATAGGATTAACAGAAGTGAGGCATAGTACTGGATAATGGTGATAAGGTATAAGGTATAACATTCCTTTGTATGGCCAAGATAGAGTGAAGGAACCTGTGACAGGAGAGAATTTGGAACTCTAAATTTGAAATAATAATAATAATAATAATAAAGGTTGTTAAATTTGTTTTTACATGCAGTTGGGGGGGAAAATAAAATATAAAATTATTTAAAAGAAAAAAATAGGGGAAATAATGACTTAGGAGCCAGTAGATGACTACAACTACAGTGTGGATAGGGTTGATATAGACAGATGGAGCAAACCTCTGTGGAAGAGACATTGCTGAAAGAGAGCAGCTGAGGAAGCTCCTTTAGATCTGGAAAGAACACTGAGGACCAAGGAAAAAGAGAAATGGGGTTCAGTATCTGCATATGTAAATTCCTAATGGATAGAAACAGGTTCCGGGGGCCTGACTCAACTCATATTTAGTGCTAGGATAACATGATCATCCTCAATACAAAAGACATGAGTTTGGAGGCATTTTGAATTATTACTAGAAGCTAGATAGAGGCGTATTATTACCTGCTCTATTTCCCGCCATGGCTAGCAACTATCCCCTACGGACTGAGGGCTTAAAATAGAAATGCCATTTTTTGGGAATGAAGTACCAAGATCGGGTTACACTGCTGCAGCTTTGGGACCAACTGAAGTGACATTATAGGGTGGACACAATGAAGAAATTCTCCCACCAATGCAGATCACCAGCTTGGAAAGACTTGAAAAGTTGCCTGCAATCCTGAGAATTTAAGTGCTTTGCCTAGGATCACAGGCCAGTATGTCTCAGTTAGGACTGAAACCCAGACCTTTCTGGCTCTTATGCCAGCTCTCTGTCCAATTTGGAGCACTCCTTCCAAATAGAAAGTTATGGATGAAAAATACTTCTACAAAACTGAAATTGGATTATTGGATAACATTAAAGCCTAGGTATCATCATTTGAGTCCAGAATAAACACTATGACTATTCATATGTGAAATCTGATCCTTGCAATTGTGGAAGTTATTTAAGGACATTCGGTGCTACCCCTACTGGAAATTGTATTCTAATTAAGGAAACAAGATAAATTTTTTAGATTTGGTTAAGTGGAGAAGGGGCCAAGTAGGGCATTCTCAGAAGAGGGAAAATAGTAAAGAGACACCCCCCCCCCAAAAAAAGCCCCACAAAACCTCAAAGAATATTCAGTAAGCAAGGAATAGACTGATTTGATTGGAGTAGGAGATTCACATGTGAGAGTCATAGAGGATTAAACTGGAAGCGTTTATTTTTATAGAAAACCATATGATGTTGACTATGCTATAAAGGTGTAATGTTCTCTAATCTTAAATTCCTTAGTGGTAAATCTTAGTTTTCATCATATTTAAAAACCATTACAGTGTAACTTTCTGTCTGTGATAATTTGTTTCATGATTCAAGCATATACTATAAATTTTGAGGTCAGAATTTTAGTCATGCTCCTCAAGCTAAAATAATTTTAGTTTGTGTTTTTTTTTCCAGTTACTTACATGCCAAGTCAATCATCCACAGAGACCTCAAGAGTAATAGTATCCTTTCAGAAATGTGACTGCAGAATATAAAACTACTTGTCTGTTTCTGTTATAGAATTTCCTGCTATTGTATAAAAGCTTGCATGTTAAATTGCATAATACTAAGTGAAAAGTATTGACTGGAATTCAGCCATGACTTTGACTTTGAGGAACTGCTACCACCACTTTTGGTTTTCTGAATGACTGAGCGCAAGAGTAGCATCTGGCAAGATTCTCGAATAGCAGCTTTTTATTTTTGTTTAACTAGCAAATTACTTGAAGATAGGTGAGAGTTTCTAGAACTTTAAGATCCTTCTTGGTTTGCTCAGTATTAACTCGCGATTATAAAATCACAAAATACGTGAAATGGGGCAATAAAAAGGAAGCAAAAATATTTAGTCTCTATCCTCCCTGGACACTAACCCTTCCGAGCCTGTCACTTTCCCTTCTTGAGCTTCCCTATTGTGACATGCTGTCTAAGTGGCAGGTGTTGCTGACCAAAGTGATGCAGTCTGTCATCCTGCCAGCCTTGGTAGCTCTTCTGAGATGCCTGTAGGCCTTCCAGAAAAAATGAGGATGGCTTCTCACCCACTTAAAGTTCATACCTAGTGTTGAGAAGATGGGACTTGGGACTTTATGATTTTTAAAGCAAACTTGGTAACAAGGAAGATTATAAGAAATGATGCTTGTTTAAAAACTACACCAGTATATTCACACAGTGAAATTAGATTCCTTCCATCCATAACTTTTTGTGATGTTTGTACTGTTAAAAATTTAGATGTTGTTCTTCTTTTACTTACTACACCTCAGATATATTTCTTCATGAAGACCTCACAGTAAAAATAGGGGATTTTGGTCTGGCTACAGTAAAATCTCGGTGGAGTGGCTCCCATCAGTTTGAACAGTTGTCTGGATCTATATTGTGGATGGTAAGAACTGAAACTGTGTCTTCATTATAAGACTTAAATTTTTTGCTTTTTGAGGATGCCACTGCCGTACTAAAAAGTATCATTTTCAACATATTCAGTAATGACACAGAGGGTAGTGGAGAGACAGATGGTAGGTCTAAGCAGGCTACAGTGAGGTGGTGCCCTGTTGGGATTTTATAGGAGGGTATATAGCCAGATTTACACCAGAAGGGTGGAGGTGGGGGGGAGGAGTAATAGATAGGTGAAATCTGCATAACTAAGGGAGCATCCATACTGATCACAGATAGAATCAGGTTGCACTCCTTTGCCTCATTTTGTAAAAGAAAAGAGGAAAATTCATCAATTGATAGCTGGATTTCAGACCAGAAATATGTTCTTTATAATGTGTTAGTTCAAATATTAATACATATACCTAAAATGAGACCTTAGATGGGGGAGAATAGGTATACATTGAAAAATTGTTATTTAAAATTACCACATTAAATTTATCATATTAGAACATCTGTGATAAAAAAGGTTTGGGGGTTTTTTGTTTGTGTTTTTGTTTATTTTACACATTTCTTTTGAAAGAGAATTGAGAACAGTAAAGTCAGCATGAAGGGACTCATAGTATGGGAGTCCCTTTCACTTATGGTGATTATTAGCAACTCATCTATAACTTAGAGCATTAAATAGTTGTCTCAGGACACTAAGAGATTAAATCACTTGCTCGTGGTCGCAATATGTGTAAAAAGTCCTCATTGCTTTTATTATCATTCTCAATAAGAGTCCCATGTTGGGGCAGCTAGGTGGCTCAATAGATAGAGCACTGATCTTGGAGTTAGGAGGACTCAAGTTCGAATCAGGCCTTAAGACACTTGACACTTAACTAACTGTGTGACCCTGAGCAAGTCACTTAACCCCTGATTGCCTCCAACCAAAAAAAAAAAAATAGAATACCATGTTACATTTGGACCAGTATGACAGTTTGGTCCAGAGGATCAAGACACTTACTTATAACTAGGGAGTAGTGCTGTGTCCATAATGTGAGAACAGTAACAAAGGTGAAGAAAAAGCAGTATCTTGTTTGACACACTAGCCGTGTGACTTTGGGCAGGTCACTTAACCCCAATTGCCCTCCAAAAAGCAAAAAAAAAAAAAGCAATATCTTGAGTCCTGAAATTCTGAGGCTAAATTATAAGATCAAAGCAAATGCCACAGATGTACTTTTGTACTTTTGATTGATTTGAATGGTAATGGCTAGAGGCAAATTGGCTTATGTTTTCAAATCTTTTCTTTCCTAAAGGTTTTAGTTTATGTACTTCATTCATTTACTGATATATCAACTCAACTTTGGGATTTATTTCTACCTCCTTTAGACTGTTTTTAGATCAAAGAGAGATCTTGATAGTAGACTTTATTACCTAGAGCTATCCTTCTATGAGTTGATACTACTTTCACTATTAAATATTCTAGAACAGTCATAAACTAGAAGGGAGTTTGGCCAGAAATAAAACCCTACAGATTTTGTTTTCCTCGGCTTCAATTTGATAAAATGAAAAAAGATTTATAAGGAAATATTTCCTTCTCTGCTAGGAGGGAAAAAAGTTACCTGAATTAAAATATCCTCAGATTTTATTTCTTGTTAATATATGGAGTTAGTTTCAATGAAAGACTCTTTCTTGGAGCAGTAGAGATCTGAATCATTTTCAGAATGGAATTAATCTTTGTTTTAATATTCAGCATTCCTTTATTCAAACCTCTCTCACATCCTACTTCATTTCAGATGAGATACTCTGTGATAGTCTTCTATCTCTAGGTTAGGCAACTTTCCCTAGAGTTTTCTTAATCAAGTAAAACAATTTTTATTTCACTTTATTTTTATTCACTTTATTTCACAACTGCTCTGCCATTCTTCAAAAAATTACAATTAACAATCAAAAAGTATTGAAAAGTTCAGTATTAGAGGCTGAACTCTCTCAATGTGTCCCTCTAAACAACTTTAAAATAGCACCTCAAATCAAATTTTGGAGTGATAGAGCCAATAAAATGTCAACATGAGACATTTTCCCAGGCTAAAAAATCTTGGGAGGTTGACAAAAGTCTATGACACCAAGATAGAGGCCAATCAGAAGTGCACACAGTAGCAATACCAGCAGCAGGCCTTGGATGTGTCTGTAACAGCAGTAGTTTCAGGAATTCTCAGCCCAGAGACATTCTGAGTTGCAGTTCCAGGGCAGAGAGGACAGCTTGTGTTCTGTGACAAGGGATCAGGGGCCTGGTTGCTGTTCCGAAGCAGAAAGGAACACTGGCACTTGTGGCTGTAAAGAGCAGGAAAACTGGTACAGGTCCAGGGCCAAGAAGAGCTCGAGTGCTTGTGGCTATAAGAAAGCAGGGACCCTTCCTGGAGAAAGACCAGAGCAGTGATCACCTCTTTCCCTGGGTCATACCACCTGGAAGCACTGAAAATCTGCAGACCCCAGAACTAGTTCTAATAACAGCAGCACAAAAAGCCTGAAGCTTGGGACAAGGCCTCTCCACCTCCAGATAAGCAGAGGCCAATTTTAACATAAAGTTCAAAGTCAAGAAATAGGTTGGAAAAAATGGGTAAACAACAGAAAAAGAACTTGACTATGAAAAGCTGCTAAGGTAGCAGGGAAGACCAAGACATAAATGTAGAAGAAGACAACAGTGTGAAAACAGCTACTAGCAAAGCCTCAAAGAAAAATGCTAACTGACCAAAAGCCAGCTGCAAGAATTTCTGGGAGAGAGAAGACTAATAAAAGAAAAAGTGGGAAAAGAAATCAGTGATGCAAGAAAAATATGAAGGAAAAAAAAGAGTTAACAGATTGGTAAATAAAAGAGGCACCAAAAAATACTGAAGAAAATAACACCTTAAAAAATAATTGGCCTAATAGTAACAGAGGTGCAAAAATTCACTGAAGACAAGAATTTCTTAAAAAGCAGAATTAAATTAGCTAAATGGAAAAAGAGGTATAAAATTTCACTGAAGAAAAGAATTTTTTAAAAAGTAAAATTGGGCAAGTAGAAGCTAATGACTCCACAAGGCATCAAGAAACAAAGTCAAAAGAATTAAAAAATAGAAGAAAATGTAAAATGTCTAATCAGAAAATAATTTCCAAAGCAAGATAGTTTTAAGAATCATCCAATTACCTAAAAGCTGTGATCAAAGAAAGAGTGTAGACATCATATTGCAAGAAATTCTAAAGGAAAACCTCCCCAATATCTTAGGTCTTGAAAGTAAAATAGAAATTTACAGAATCCGCCAAATCACCTCCTGAAAAAGATCCCAAAAGGAAAACTCCCCGGAATTAGCGAAATTCTAGAGCTCCCAGGTCAAGGAGAAAATTTTGTAAGCAGCCAGAAAGAAACAATTCAAATATCATGGAGCCATAGTCACACAGAATTTAGCAGCTTCCATATTAAAGGAACAGAGGGCTTGGGATTCCCAAGGGCAAAGGAGCTAGGACTCCAACCAAAAATCACCTACCCAGCAAAATGGATTATAATCCTTCAGGGGAAAAAAAGAATATTTAATGAAATAGAGGACTTTCAAGCATTCCTGATGAAAAGACTAGAGCTAAATAGAAAACTAACATTCAAACACAAGGCTTAAGAGAAGAATTAAAAGGTAAACATGAAAGAAAAATCATAAGGGATTCAATAATGTTAAACTGCTTACATTCCTACTTGGGAAGATGATATTAGTAACTCCTAAGAACTTTACCGTTATTAAGGTAGTTGGAAAGAGTCTACATAGATAGAGGGCATGGGTATGAATCAGTTATGTTGGGATGATCAAAAAAAAAAAAAAGAAGAAGAAAGGATAAGAAAGAGGATTGTAAAGACCTTTCTCAGTATTAAGGTAGTTGGAAGAAATATACATACATGCATGCATACACATATAGACCAAGGGCACAGGGCGAGTTGAATATGAAAGGATGGTATCTAAAAAATTAAATTAAAGAGTGAGAGGGGCGGCTAGATGGCACAGTGAATAGAGCACCAGCCCTGGAGTCAGGAAGACCTGAGTTCAAATCTGACACAAAAACTAGCCGTGTGACCTTGGGCAAGTCACTTAACCCCAATTGCCCTCAAAAAAAATTTAAAGGGTGAGAGAAGAATGTACTGGGAGAAGTAGAATGGGGGAAATATCTCACATAAAAGAGACAAGAAAAAGCTTTTATAATGGACAGGAAGGGGGGGAGGTGAGAGGGAGTGAGTGAACCTTAGTCTCATTGGATTTGGCTTATGGAGGGAATGACTTACTCAGTTGGGTATGGAAATCTGTCTTATCCCACAGGAAATTAGGGGGGAAGAAATGGAGGGATGATAGAAAGGAGGGCAAATGGGAGGAGGGGGTAACAAGAAGCGAATGCTTTTGAGGAGGAACAGGGTCAAAGAAGAGGATAGAACAAATGGGGATGGGATAGGATGGAGAGAATACAGTTAATCTTTCACAACATGACTGTTATGGAAGTGTTTTACATGCCTACACATGTATATATTGAATTGCTTGCCTTCTCAGTGAATGTGGGTAGGGAAGAAGGAACAGTGAGAATGTGGAACTCATAGTTTTAAAATAAGTATTAAAAATTGTTCTTACATGCAACTGAGAAATAAAAGATAAACAGGCAATGGGGTATAGAAATCTGTCTTGCCCTACAGGAAAATAGAAGGGAAGGGGATAAGAGAAAAGGGGGGTGGGGCAGGTTATGGAAGAGAAGGGAGAAAGGATAATGAGATTGCATGCCCTCTTGGGAGGGAGAGGTAGGGAGAAAATTTGGAACTCAATCTTGTGGAAGTGAATGTTGAAAACTAAAAATAAATTAATTTTTTAAAAAAGAGAGAAATGCACTGGGAGAAGGGGTAAGACAGAGAGAACGGGGAAATTTTTCTCACATAAAGGAAGAATGCAAGGAAGAGTTTTTACAGTGGAGAGGGAAATAGGGGAGTTCAATAGGGAGTTGAACCTCACTTGCATCAGAACTGACTCAAAAAGGGAAGAAGAGATATATGCACATTCGGTTGTTTATAGAAATACATCTTACCTAATACAGAAACAGAAGGGTAAGGGGACAATAGAAAAGGGGAGAGGGAATGATAAAAAGGGGGAGGGTGGATTAAGGGAAGCAGTGATCAGAAGCAAAAGTGACTTTTGAGAAGGGACGGGATAAAGAGAGAGAGAGAAGAAGAAACAAGAAAATGGGGTGGAGGGAAATACACAATTAGTAATCATAACTGTGAAAGTGAATGGGATAAACTCATCTGTAAAAGAGAAACATAGCATAATGGACAGAAATTGGAATCCAAAATATGTTGCTTACAAAAGATGTAAGTGACATGAGAAGATCATTGTGAATAGTAACAACAAAGATCAGCTATGTGAAAGACTTAGCTACTCTGATCAATACATAATCTAACAGTTCTAAAGGACTCATGATGAAAAATTGCTGTCCACCTCCAGAGAGAGAAACAATGAACTCTTGAGTGCAAATTGAAGTATTTTTTCTCACTTCCTTAATTTTTCTTGCTTTTTTTTCAATATGGAAATATGTTTTGCATGATTTCATATTTATAACTGGTATCTTATCGCTTGCCTTTTCAGTGTTTAAGGGGAGGGGTGTGAGGGAGGGAGAGAATTTGGAACTCAAAGTTTTTTAAGTTGTTAAAAAAGAAAAATATGCATTCGTGTCCCAACTAAGTGTTAAATATTCTGTTGTTATTGAATCAGAACTACATGTGGATCATGTCATCCTAGACTTGGATCTGGATCAATCAATAAAAAGAAATGCTGTACAGAAAAAAAGATTTTTCTCTTTTTCCTTTTACTTAAAAAGTCACTAGATCTCCCTAGCTACAGGAGCATAAACTAATAGCATATGCAGTTATTCATCTCTTTTTACTTTCATCAGCTGTGTCATCACCTTAGGACCATTTCTTCATTTCTGAGTAACTCACAAGGCCAATGAATGGTGGAATAACACTTAGGTCCCTGAGAAAATAAAAGGTGGATTTTCATGGTCTAGTTACTTCCCAGACCAAGAAGCTCTCTTAACTATCAGTGACTGACACCTAGTTTATCTCTCCCCCTTAGATGCTATCTGAATTCCAACATAGCAAAGATGCCTTGTAATCCAAGGCAGGTCACCATCATAAATTTTTGAAATTATGCATACAAGAGCTGTCATTCTATGCTTTATAATACTTTATAGCCTTCTGGAAAAGAATAAATGCATACATATGCACAATTTTATGTATAATACATATTTGTAATAAATGGAAGGATAGATGGATGTGCAAAAACAAGCAGGTATAATATTTTCGTCTCTTCTTCCTAGTCCTTCACATTTTTTGTCACAACATAAATATTGTCTTTAAACTCTTCCATTTGGAAAAATCAAAGGAAAGATCCTAGTACTCTCTTATAACAACCTCTCCCAGGTCACTCTGCCCTACTTTGCCACTGTGTCTTTCTGCAGATCTCTTTGCTCTGACTGCTCCAGGATTTATACTGCCCCTCATGGTCACTTGAACATCTTCAAAATGAGCCATTAAAATTTGGCTTCATCATTTAGGTCCTTGTAATTAAGGCTAAATACAACATGAAAGAAAGGATACCATAAGTTGTAAGAAAGATGTTCATCAGGGCGGTGAGGCAGTGCAGTGAATGGAGCACAGGACCTGAGTTCAAATCCAGCCTTAGACACTTACTAGCCGTGTGATCTTGAACAAGTCACTTAACCCCAATTGCCCTGCTTTCCCTCCTCTAAAAAGCAACAACAACAACAACAAAAAATTCACGCACTGTTGATTGAGATCTAAGCAGTCAATCGGAAAACATTTATCGAGTCCTTCCCGTGTGCCAGGCACTGTGCCAAGAGCTGAGGATGCAAAGGCAAAAATGAAGCAGGCCCCACCTTGAGGAGCTTGTATTCTTTCACGAGAGATGTAATTCATGGTGAGCTAAAGTGAGTGATGAACACAAACAGAAACAAAAGAGTTTTTAATAGCTCTCCAGGTCTGGAGGAGAATGAAAAAAGGGAGATAACTAGTCAGGGTGGATGGCCTGAACTGTTCAAATCCAGTTTTGCTTCCATTTACTCATCCAAGAAGGAAACTCTTTGAACTAGGAAGTATAGGATGAGAATACAGAGGCGAAAACAAAGATAACAAGAAATGGTAAGGGAGTACCCAGGTCCCTGCGCTGAGTTAGAGTCACCAGTCGTAGGGGAGCTGTGTCCTAAGATAATAAGCATTTTTAATTGGCAGGTATGATCACAGAGCCATTGTCAGTGATCTTTGAAAGATCTTAGAGAATGGAATAAGTGGCACAAAGGGCCAATATCCTGATTTTCAAAAAAGAAAAGAGGATACAGTCTAGATGTCAAGACAAAATTCTGAAACGTATTAAAGGAACGCACCTAGAAATAGAAGAAGTGATCACTAATAGTCAATATGATTTCATCAAGAACAGGTTATGCCAGATCAACCCTCATTTCATTTTTTGATAGATAAATAGACTGGTAAATCGGTCTTTTAAAGATTGTTATGTCTTTATGGAAGAGATGGAGATGTAAAGACTAAGCAATAATATAGGTAGGTGGATTTTTAAGTAGTTGAATGACTGAACCAAAAGAGTTGTCATTAATGGGTCACCTTAGGAGGACATCTTTAGTGGAGTGCCCCAGGGGTCTGGCCCTTTGCCATTTCAGCTTTCTTTATCATTAACTTGCACGAAGCCATAGATGATATGCTTATCCAATTCAAAAATTACATGGAACTTGTAGGACTGATAAGCACTTTACCTGAGAGGTTCCAGATCCAGAAAGATCTTAGCAGGTTTAAATAGTTAACCAAATTTTAAGAGATTAGATTTGATAGGGACAAATCTAAAATTTTACATTTGGCTTCCAAGGATCAAATCTACTAAGTTGATGGAGACATGGCTAAAGTATAGTCTCTGTTGAAAAGATCTCAGTTTTCATGGCTGGCTTACAAGCTCAGTGAGTCAGCAGCATAACATGATAAGCAGAGAATCTAAATGAGCTCTTAGGCTGCACTGATAGGCATAGTTTCCAGGAAGAGGGAGATCCCTTGTTTAGACCACATTTAAGACACTGTGCTGAGTTCTGGGCATTGCATTTTAGGGAAGATGCCAATGGGCTTAAGGAACTAGTAGCATATAACCTGGAGAAGAGACTACTCAGTAAATTTGACAACCATCGTCAAAGGTTTAAAGTAGGGATCCTTAACCTGCGATGAACTTTTAAAATATTTTATAACTTTCAATATATTTTATGCATTTAAAAACTTGTTCTGGAATGACCCATAGGCTTTACTAGACTACCATAGGGGTCCATGTCATGCATAAAAAGTTAAAAACCCCTAATTTAAAGGGATGTTATATGGAAGAGGGATTACACTTGTTCTGCTTGGTCCCAGAAGACAGAACCAGGAACAGTAGAACAAACGGAAGTAACAGAAAGTCAGAATTAGTATTGATACAAGGAAAGCTTTATTAGTAATTAAAACTTTGCCCTATTGACTACCTTGGAAATAATGAATTCTTCTTAAGAGGTCTGAATTATATTGGAAAGACTGAATTATATTGCTTGTTGAGGACTTTGTAGAAGGAACCTTTGGTCAAATATGTTTGAAACTAAATGGTTACTACAGGCTCCTCCAGCTCTCCACTTGGGGGATAGTTGTACCCAAGTCATAAGCTGCTATTCATTCAAGCCTGCTTTGTGTCTCTCTCTGTTACTCTCCAGATCACCTAGAATTTTGGTTCTTTGGAGATTGTAATGTTCTAGGATTCACAACAGGACAATAGTGACTTTTTGTTTGTTTTATTTTTTGGAGGGGTAAGGTAGGCCAGTTGGGGTTAAGTGAGAAGTGTCCAAGGCCGAATTTGAAATCAGGTCCTCCTGACTCCAGGGCCAGTGCTATAATCACTGCACCACCTAGCCACCCCCAATAGGGACTTTGTAAAAAAAAGTTTTTTTTATTTCAGGGAACCAAAAGTGAGAAGTTGCATAATTTCCCAAATATAATTGAGCCTGCTTAAGCATTTGCCATATTGTAAAAATAAGCCAACACTCTCTGAATCAAGTTTTTTGCAACCATACCTAGTATTTCTTAGTTCTCTTTCTTGTTTTCCATTCATTTTTCTCATAGCTTAGGCTACTAAGTAAGAGATTATATTATAAGAATTTGGTTTGTTTTGCAATATGGATATTTATACAATGAGTGCCAAGGACTTTTTCTTTTTACAGGCTTTCATCTTGCTAGTAGGTTATATAAGAAGAAAATGAAGTAAAATTATAAACTGTTGGTATTTTTCTTTTTATGTTCTAACAGGCACCAGAAGTCATTAGAATGCAAGATAAAAACCCATATAGCTTTCAATCAGACGTATATGCATTTGGGATTGTTCTGTATGAGCTGATGACAGGACAGTTACCTTACTCAAACATCAACAACAGGGACCAGGTAAATTGTCAGTGTTTTACTGTTTATAGGTTCTGCAAATAGATTATTTAAGCCCATGAAGTGTTCTAGCACTTTTTCCGTCTATTTTTGGAGGTTATGTGGAGTTTAGACATTAGTATCACTGCTCATTGTCTTTTATTGATATTCAAAACCACCCATTTACTGCCCTAGTGAAATACTAAACTCAGACAGAATCTAAAAATACAATTGACATTCTTGAAATCTCCTGTCCATTCACATGTTAAAAATAAAATCAGCTCTGTTTACTCTGCCGTCTAGGCTTTAATGCCTTTCTCTCTGCTGCAGATCTTATATAATGAATGAATATATTGATTTCTATGTAGTTATTTCTTTATGCACAGTTTCCTTGAATGATTTCCTGCTTCTTCATGGGCAATTTTTTTGTTTTTAGAAATTGAGAACTTGGAAAAAAACATGTCATTCTTTTCCAATTAGAATGCTACCAATGTCAGATTTCCCTATACCACTAATTCCTATCTTTTGATCCTTTCTTTCTTATATACTATCACCTTATCCTAACTTCTTCCATCTCCCCCCAAAAAAACTAATTTGTTACAGATCTGTTTCTTAGTAGCGTGAAATTGATCAGAGAAAATTAGTTAACATGAATAAAAACTGCCTTACATTCATTACAGCACCATAACTCAAAATTTCAGCACTTACCTCTTACTATGTTATTATGATGTTGACTGTTTTTTTAAAAAACTATTCATTTTTCTATTTCTCAATGTTTTAATTTATGGTGTCTGTTAGTAGTTGAGACTCTCTAAGAAGTATAACCCCTGTGCTGCGTATTATATTTATTATTATTGAGTTTTCACCTCTGTATTTATTAACATGCTTCACATTAAGTTTCTTACTGAATCAACAGATAACTTTAAATACGTCATAAGTCTGTATTTTAAATTTTTAAATGGATATACTCCTGTCCAGTTTAATACAGTATTAATTTAAGGCTGTTAGCCTGTTCTACTATATTCAGAACTCTCAGACTCCTGTCTTGGTTTGGGGTTTTAAGTCACATGACATGGGTACTTAAATGTCTTAAACCAAATAGAATTAATAGGTAAGGTATATCAAAAAAAGAATCAAAAAACAAATGAGTTGTCGTCTATTACATATATAAAACAGATTTAGGCCATTGCAAGCATGCTATTATTTTATTAGTTTGAGTTTTAAAAAAAGACAAGGCCAGTAACAAAATTCATGGTGTGCATATTTATGATACTCCATTTTTAAATCTTCCTTGATAACACAGCACCTTGTGCCACATTCTCTTTTTATCTTCCTGTTACATTTCATTAGGATTAGATGCTTGGAAAAAGAGATACGAAACTTTACCAAAAAGAAAAATTCCTTGAAAAACAGAATTTGCCAGATGTAAGGTCCATGAGACATCCAGAAATAATAAAGTCAAAAACCTTCGTTCTTTCCCTTGATCTTTTCTATTAACATTTAACCAGCCAAGAAACAGGTATTTCCTAATAGTTTCAGGCATTTATATATTTTTATATATTATTTTATATATATTTTTATAATAGTAAAGTATTTCACATGTATTATCTCATTTAGTCCTTACACCCCCATGAGATTAGTTAGTACATGAATTATCATTTCCAGTTTACACTTGAAGAAGTGGAGTTTTAGAAAAATGAGCATATCCTGTGGCATATTCAGAGTCCACACAGAGTTATGTTCATGGTCACACAGTTGATTTATGGTGGAGACAGAATTGGAACTTGGGCCTTTGGACTCCCAAGTTGAGCATTCTTTCCATAGGTTCATAAATATAGAGCTATCTGTGGATGACTCCCTCCTAGGTTAGGAGACACCATTCTACCAGGATAAGACTTGACTTCAACTTTTTTAATCTGGGCAGCTGGTGAAGTAGTGGGTAGAATGCTAGGGAGTCAGGAAGAACACGCCTTGATGAAGAGATAGAAGATGGCACTGACAAAGGCAGGGCGTCCAAAGGGCAGGCCACTTTCCCCAGAGTTGAACTTTACTCTGTTTTTAAGAAGCCCATTGGAATAGATGATTGACTAAGACCTAACCAGACTTCAAGGTATTCAAATATTCCCATCTCCCCCTTTGATAATGTTAGTGTGTTCTGTATACTTCCAAAACTCTAGTCTGAATTCAAGGTTCAGTCTGTTAAGGTATGTATCATCACCATTCTGTCATTCTTTACTGGAAGAGGAGCCCACTGATTGAGTATGGTTAATTTCTCCCTCAAATTAGAAGTTCTTTCAATCAAATATAAGACCTTAATAGACTGAACCTTGAATGCAGACTGGAGTTGAGGAGGAACGTATGCAGCCATCGATCTAAAAGTTAGATATTAATTTGAAGAGGAACCTAAGGCAGGGACTGAGAAAAGCTTTGTTTTCCAAAACTTTGAGGATAAAGACTATGGGTTATGATCACAGAAAGTCCCTACTTTGGGGCTTTAGGCACTCAGATAATTGTTTGATTAAAAAGTCTTTTTTAAAAACTTCAAGATCTTGAGACAGCATCACCTACTGTCATAGGTGCCAGAGATAATACACATCTTGGGAGAAATAAACTGCCCGGTGGTAACTGAACTTTCTTCACCTGCCAGTATTCAAATTTGTTTGAACTTTGATCTGCAAGCTTTATGATTTTGTGAATTTCCCCTCCTACCCCAGATCATTTTTATGGTGGGACGAGGATACCTGTCTCCAGATCTCAGTAAGGTTCGGAGTAATTGTCCAAAAGCCATGAAGAGGCTAATGGCAGAGTGCCTGAAGAAGAAGAGAGACGAGAGGCCGCTTTTTCCCCAGGTAAGAAGGGCTTTGTGTGGAAGAAATCTGGACTAGCCTTGTGAGGCCTATAATATTTATGTGTTCCTCCTCAGTTTTTAGTGATGTCAAACATTAAGATTCTTCTCAAGGTCAAGAGCGATATCCTTAGACATTTGGGGTTCTCATAGAAAATTATCTGAAAGGCTCAATTTTATCTTTCATGAGTTACAATATAGAAAGGTTGATACACACACATACATATAGAAATAATAACTTTTCTATAATGCAGAGTCCATTTTCTTAAATGGAATTTCTACCTATGGAGAGAGAAAAGAGAAGCAGTTGGCCAAAAGGGGTCTCATTTTTTAAAAATTCTAAATTGCTTTCCCTTGCTATTTGTTGTCAGTTAGTTGGTCAGCTGACGTTTATTTAGTATTTATACTTGTCAGGAACTATGCTTAATTCTGGGGATACAAAAAAACAACAACCAAAAACACAGTCCCAGCATTTTAATGAAGGAGACAACATACAAATAACTATTTATGTGACTACTGTACCTGTAGAGTGTAAACAAAAGGTAATCTCAAGGGGAAGGCACTGCTAGTTGGAGTCACCAAAAAAGGCCTCATGCAGAAGATTGGCTGTGAGCAAGCCAAGGAATTAAGGAGGTAAAGATGAGGAAGAGAAGCATGAGGAGAACATGGAGGGTCACAGTGGAAATGCATGTTCACAGATGGTGAACAAAAACACAAAATACTTGAGTGTGAAGATGTAGTAACAGCAAGAAGTCTGTGAAGGGGAATAAACTTTAAGGGGACTGGAAAGATATAAAGGCATTTAAAAGACAAATACTGGATTTTACATTTTATCCTAGAGGTGTTAGGGAGTCCACTGGAGTTGGATAGGGTGAGGCAGAGGAGGAATGTCAGGCCTGTATGTGAGGAAGGTCACTTTGGCTGCTAGGTGGAAGAAGGACTGAAGAGAAACAGAAACCAGGAGACCATTTCTGTGGTCAGGCAGCAAGCATTTATTTATCTCCTGCATCTGAACTAAGCACTGGTGGTACAAAAAGGGCAAAAAACAGTCCCTTCTTTCAGGAGCTCAGTTTAAAGGTGGAGACATCATGCAAACACCTCTGTGCAAACAGATCCAGGTGTGAGGTAATGAGGGAACAAGACTGAGGGATAGTTCTATGAGTGGACATGCAGGGTGAGTTCAAGTGAGGCATGAGATGACACAGTGTCAGAGCCCTGGGTGACTGGGAAGAAGGTGATGTCATCAACAGTAATAGAGAAGATGGGAAGAGAGCTGGGTTTCAGGAGGGGAGGGGAGATAATGAATTATGTTTCACACATGTTTAGTTTGAAATGGCTATGGGATATCTATCCAGAAAGCAGGTGATGCTAGAGTTCATGTATGTATTTATGTGATGTATGTGTATATGATGGGTGGATAGATGGGGTTTATATATATATATATGTGCACATATATATGTATGCATGTTTGTGTGTGTGTGTGTGTGTATATATATATATTAATTTTATATAGCCAAAGTGAAAGGTCCCTGCTAAAAATAATTTGGCTGGCATGGCATCCTGTGCTATATGCTTGTTCATGTATTAAAGCATATAATTTGTTGATTTACATTCAATAAGTAAGCATTTATTAAAGGTTACTGTGTGAGATTTTCACTTGAGCCCTGGAAATACAAAGATAAAAAACAAGAGCCAAAAATTAGCATAGGCTCCTAGGCCCATTTTTTAATGCAGCTTAATATGTGTTAAGAGAATAGCTTATGTTAATGATGTGTTACTGGATCTGAAATAGCTACATAAGGAAATTTTTTATCTAAGTGAAACATATTCCTTCACATTCTAAAACCTCTTTTTAAAAAAAACCTCCTTATAGAAACCGTTATAAAACGTATTACATAAGTAAGAGCATCAGTGAAATATTAAGAAATACATGGAGGAGGCTAGGTGGCACAGTGAATAGAGCACTGGCCCTGGAGTCAGGAGAATCTGAGTTCAAATATGGCCTCAGACACTTAACATGAAAACTAGCTGTGTGACCTTGGGCAAGTCACTTAACCCCAATTGCCCTACCTTTCCCCCTCCAAAACAAAGGCCAAAAAAAAAAAAAAAAAGAAATACATATGAAAAGTTTAGAAGGGAACACAGATGGGGTATTTTGTTACTACATTGTTCATTTTAATATGCGCTTTGAAAAAGAAACTGAATAAGCTCATGAGTTCATATACTGTCATTCTCTTGTCTTTCTTTGTACTTTGAAAGATTTGGTGGTTAAATGTGCAGTTAAAAAGAAAAAGCTCATTACGCACTTCCTCGTCTTCTTAAATAGATTTTACTAAACATGGTTTAATTCATTGTCATCATTAGACTTAGCTAAGTCAGGAAGCTGGAGTCTGGAAGACCTGGGTTCAGATGTGTCCTCAGATACTTATTGGCAGTGTGACCTTGGGCAAGTCACTTACCCTGTGTCTGCCTCAGTTTCTTCATTTATAAAATGGGAATGACAATAATATCTCCCTCACAGAGTTGTTGCAAGGATCAAATGAGATAACATTTGTGAAACGTTTAGCACAGGGCCTGGCATGCAGTAGGCACTATATAAATGCTTGTCCCCTTCCTTTTGTTATATGCATCAGCTGCTGTCTTGTGCTGTAATCATGGGATGGGCTGGTCGAGGCGTGTGTTGTGTAGGGCTCTCTACCCCCACGTTAAGTGTTCCTCTGTTGCTGGCTTTGGGGGTCGGTTTCTGTATCTTCTGTTGGGTTATTGTCTGTCTCATCGCTGTCCTTGTGCCTCCTAGCAGCTTCCCCCCACCCCCTGCCCTTTCCCCTTCTAAAGGGCTTCCTTTTCATTCACTCTGGGCTCAGGGACCCAATAATTAAGAGTCTTAAAATGGGGTGTAAAATAAGAGCTAAGTGATTCTAAGTAACTAAACTACATGGACTTTGTAACATAGACTTTAGAACATCTTTTAAAATTCAGAGATTTGACTAACTTCAGGGTTCCACCTCCAATGTATATGGTTGAGGTTGCTAAAAGTTTGACCATCTGAGAAGTGTCAGGTATGAAGAGGGCACTGGATTAGACTGAGGAAGACCTCGGCTTATTTCTAACTACAGACACTTACTAGCTGTGTGACTCTGGACAAATTACTTAACTTCTCTGAGAGTCAGTGAGCAGCAGAATTGGCCTGGGCACATTGTGGGTACAGCACTGGTTCCAGTGTCTACATCATAGGACTGACTGTTAAGAGGATCACATGAAGTCATGTGCTTAAAGTGCTATGTAAATGTCAATTATTACTTATAATTATGTAGGAAATCCACCCTCACTAATTATTTGTATAGTGTGACTTCTTTATGGGCTGGTGTAATATAAACATTTCTAACTTCTGCTAATCCCCTTTGGTAGACTTGTGCACATAAGCTGAACATGGCCCTGTTGACCAGTTCTCCATTCAATTTAAATATTTGCAGGTGGGGAGGCAGAAAGGGGGAAAGATGAGGAAAAAATGGTACAACTCAAATTATTTTAAAGAAATTAAGGAAAAGAGTAAAGGGGGAAATATGGCAGTGAATTTTAGGAATTGCTATTTAAGTTGGCTCACTTATTCCTAGAATTCTTTATTCTCTTTTGAATGTTATGTTGCTTGACAGTGCCTTTAGAGATTTCTAGTATGGAAAGTTTTTAGTTCTTAATTGCTTGTTGTTTCAGATTCTTGCCTCCATTGAACTTCTGGCCCGCTCATTGCCAAAAATTCACCGCAGTGCATCTGAACCTTCACTGAATCGGGCTGGCTTCCAAACAGAGGATTTTAGTCTGTATGCTTGTGCTTCTCCAAAAACGCCCATCCAGGCAGGGGGATATGGTGCGTTTCCTGTTCACTGAAAAAAATTGAGTGGGAAAGGGAGGTGTACAGGGCAGGACACACAAAAGTAAGATGAACTTACATAGTTTTGAGTTTGTTGAACTCAATGGAATTTTTTTTAAAGATGCGCCAAAGAACAGATTCATTTCTTGAAAGAATGAGAATCAGTTTCCTGGTGTAAAATCATTGCTAGCATCGGATTTGTCAACACAAAAAACATTTTTAACACACATAGAAGCTTAACAAAGATTGTGATGAAATAACCTAATAATGTGTATTCAATTTTCCAAAGACATTATCTTATCCTGAGTTTGTTTAGTTTACAAATTTGCTCAATCTGAATGTTGTTTTTGTATAGTGAGTATTTCTCATACAGCTTTTATTAGCCATAACATAATGTTCATTATGGACTAAAGTTAATAGTGCATCTCCTTGTTTGAAATTAAAAGACATTCCCATAGTTATCTTGTTGTAATTGAACTAAATTGAGTTCATGCAAATTGGGAAGACACTGGAATTGAATAGTATTATTTTTATACTACATATCAAATTTCTATAAAAGTTTCTTTTTATTACAACATGGAAAGCTCTGGATTGCCTTTACTTTGCTAAGCAGTAGACTAAACTGCTTTCTGCAGATAATAGGGATGGTAAGCAAAGTCATTGACCAAAGGCGTTCCTGTAATGTACATACAGGGGGATATTGAGAAATATATTGGGAAATGAAATTTTTTATTTTATAAGTAAAATGTTTTAATTTGTTTTTCCATGGAAGACTTGTTAATATACTTGGGGGGAAGGGTGGTATGGGCCAGGAAGAGGACACACAGGAGTCCTATCTCTTTTTGATGAAATATATTTGTTCATATTATTAAATTTCTCTGTATAGAGAGGATGTCTTTGCTTAGATGAAGTTCAACTCAGTTGCAGATTCAGCTCAAAAGAAGCCCTTATAGATTATGTGAAGACTTTTAGAATTTTTTTTAAAGAAATTACAGATACTTTATTTTTTCAAATTACACAATTTCTAGTGACACATATTTCAAGAATGACCTTGTCATTGTGTCCAGTGTAATTTCTTTCCTTATTCATCTATCTTCTTATAGCCTTTGCAGGAGTTCTAAAATTAAGTTCTTTATCCCAAAAGAATCTTCTTACCATGAGGGCTATTCTATTTATGACGTTCCAGGCTGAGGAGTATTTCCTACCTGCTAATAAAGTTTGGTGATGATGTTCCTTTTCTAAGATGGAAAATGTCTTTAATTTGGCAATTAGTACATTTTTACTGTAATTCAGAGAGAATTAAAAGGTGGAAAAGACAGTCCCTGCTATAGGCTTATCATAATAAATTACCATAACTACTGCTTCAGTGTTAGCATAAGAACCAGACCCAATCTATTATTTTAACTACATTATCACTTTTTAACTTTAGATCTTATGATTCTGAAATCCAATCAGTAGCTGAAAATTAAGAATGACAGTCTCAACATAAGTGCCATTCTCTCCTTAACAATTAAGTTTAAGATCTGAAAAAGACTTCAAAATAATGCCATTTCTTTTAATTTTTCAGTTGCACAAGAGAACATTAAAGCACTTTCTAAATCATAATCATACTAAGCTGCCTTTATATGAATGTTAGATTCCATTCATATAACTTACTCATTGAAAATTAGTGTTTGCCCTTTGGTTACCTACTGTTTTAGATCAAGATGAGTATTGTAGAAAAGACATTAACTGATAAATTTGTCTGTAATAACCAATTTAGTGAAGAGGACTAAGAAATAAATTAACAGAAAAAGACTTTCCACATGTACTTTCTATCAACCAATAAAATACCAAAGGATTTCTAAACTCTCCAGTGAAATTAAAACTATTCCAAATTTTTCCCAGTATTTGCTAGGTAGGGTTTCATTGGTTCATATAGACTATTATGATAATAGATGCTTAAATAATGTTTTTTACAAAGTAGCATCAGTCTGTGGAACACTGAAAAGCAGGGGGAGAGCATTTGGTGACACAGTTGTCAAGTTCCTTCTCTATTCTTGATGGTGCTCTTCCTTTACACTTTCTTAGCCCCCTTTTCTTGCTTTTTTCTTTAGCTATTCCCTTTTCTTTTCCTTTTTCCTTTCTTCTTCCCTTTGTCTAGTCCTGTATACCCGTGAACGCAGCTTTGCTCCTCTTGATCTTTCAAGCTAAAGTGCTTCTGACTTCTCCACAGCTTGGTAGGTCATCAAGCAGAACTTGTTAGTGGGCCTTTAGAAGTCCCAGGGCACTTCATACTTACCTCTTCCCTTCTCATGTAGATAAGCTGAAAACTTATTTAATGGAAATCATATTGGTTGAGTGTCACATTGAAAATGTGACAGCATGTTGAGATGCTTTGGAGGAGGGACAGTGAAGATGTCAAAAGGAAAGACATTCTTTAGAACCAGTTTCTCGGTTGAGGCATTGCATTCTTCAGACTTTGAGATTGATATGTGACTTTCTCCAAACCAGAAGCTCTTATTACATCTATATTTAATATGTGTGTACATTGATATAGTTCACATTAATATATCATATATTGAGAGTTATCATACATGTATGTTACATACATATAAAAAGTGTCATCTCTGTTACTTAGGATGTGTCCGCTTCATCACTGACATTTTTAAATTCTCTGTCTGCTCTTTTCCCCAATATCTTAGACACCTTGAATCCTCCCATTATACAGAATTGATTTCACTTCCCACTCAGGAAAATACCTTCTTTTCTGAAGTTCACATTTAAAAATTTTTTTTCCAATTAATAATATGTAATTTGGTTTTTAGTGATTTATAACTAATAGGAACTTTAAAATTTTAATTGAGGAAATATTTTAACTTTTCAGAGAATAAGACTAAAACAAAATTCCATGAAAAAACTAATAGTGTTTAAAGGCAGTCTTTTAAAACAGTGCCTGTTTAATGCATTGGGATTTAAATGGCATGCCTAAAAATAAAATATATATGAAGTCTTTGAATAGCATATATTTTGAACTTCCATATGTATGGTGACTACCTTATTAAATTATTTTATCAGTTATGGTATTAGAATTATGAGAACTAACTGGCAAAATATAGTATTCCATTTATTCAGTATTTTAGTAGTACTTCTCATTTAGAAAGACTTCAGCATGGCCCTTTCTTTAAGACTCTCTAAAAGAAAACCTAATATAGTTATGGCCAAAATTTCCCTAAGCACCTCCAAAATCACTTTAAGAGTTACTTCCAGTTGATATAGGATCTTTCTTCCTCATAATTCAAAATATAATGCATACAGTGAAACCATTACATTTAGAATAAATGAGTCCAAATATAGGTTCTTTTATTTATGAAAAATAGGGTATTTCTTAATACATTTTCTTGGTTAACTCTTAAACCATATAAAATAAAACAAATAATATAATCTATAACTGCCTCTAAGGTTCATCCCTAAAATGTTGCTTAATATTTGAGTTGAACTGTAATGGATAATAGTTGTTAGTATAGAGTAAGCCGACATGAATGAATAAAAACTTAAGGATATTTTAAAACTCTTATTCTTCCAAACAAATTTTTATAAAGCCTTTGTATGTATCTTGGACAACAGGGACCTTCCCCTCTCCACCAAAAAAATAAATAAGTGAATAAATCTGATTTTTTTTAAAGTGCCCTTTTTCCTACCCCTAAGTAAAATTAAGTGAGAGAGTCATTTTCATTAGTGTTAGGAGGAGGGAGTTGGATCTTCTCTTTTCTTTTCCTATTATTGGTATTATAAGAACAGTTTAAAATGAAATATTCACTTAAGTCATTAATTTTTTAATTTTTCAAAAATACCAGAGTCTGAACAAGCCATACAGAGATTGTCTGGAATTCACCAGGAACGTATGGATTTTTAAATTAAGCTAAACTAGCTTAGCCCAGAAGTTCTTTGTTCTTCTCCTACTTGAAGTGGGCACTGTTATGTTGAAAAGTAGTCTGATAAGCATTCCAGGTATGCAGGTTAGAAGGAAAGTAGAATATTTTAAATAAACAATAAATATTTATTGAATTACATTTCTTTTAATAGCTAATCCATGCCTAGTTGCTCCGTGTCATCCATGTCATTTTTCATGGAGCCTGTAACATAAAGGGAAGGAGAGTGATTCCAGTCTCCCCCTCTGCTGGCCAGTGCTTTACTTCCTTGCTCTAGTTTGTTTTAGGGAGTTTGGGGTTATAAATTTGGATCCTGTAAAATCACTAGAAGCAATGAATTACTTCTTTTAAAAATTTTAACAGCAGTGAAGACGCATACAAATTTATGATTATTTTGTTTTTATTTGATTTCATCTAAGTGTTGCCCAAAAACAGAACTACAAGTTCTCTTATCTAGTGGTCATATGACAGAAAACTTTAAAATCTTTGTTTAAAAAAGTTAGAAGTTGTGTTTGTTTGGGCTGTTTTTCAGCAAAATTCAAAGTGTAAGAAATATTCATTGTAGTAGAATTGTAATGGTGTCCCATGTACTTTTCTAAACAAGATAATGAAGGGTTAACTTAAAAATAATCATTTTATACATATCAGTCACTTAGTGGAATAAATATAACTGTCATAATGGTGTGCTTGGAAAAATGTTGAGCACTGAATAGAATAAATTTACATTTGAAACTACAGCAAATCTTTTAAAATTACATATTGGGGGAATAGAATAAAATGCTCAAAATAATAGTAATACTATGCTATAGTTCAAAATTATTTTCAAACTAAAAATATTGGAAATTGGATTTGCTAACACCATCTTTGGCAGCATAATGGTTGTCTTCACCCTTGTCTCCTGTGATGTTTCTGTTCTAGAGGTGGCAGTCACTAAAAACTTGGCAGCTTGTAGCCCTAGATTGCCATTAATTACTTTTAATCTTTGTACTTTTACTGTCACTTGAACTTGCCTCATTTCAATTATGTTTTTCTGAACTAATGGTTGGTTAAACACTTTATGCTGTGAGATGAGATAGTCGTATGTAAGGTTAAGGAATAAAACAGCCAGTCCTAGGCATAATGATGTCTCTGGAGCAGATGATTAGTTATCAGACATCAACTGGTTTCCAAATTTGTGGGAATTAGTAGTTTATACTTTTTTTTTCATCGCTAAACCCTTTTTTGCCTTTTCTGTTTTCACCCTTCTTGACTTTTCTGCAACTTGTGATGGTTGGCCACCCCCCGCCCCTTTCAGTCCAGAAACTCTCTTCAGTTTCTATGACATTCTGCTCCTCTGGTTTTCCTTCTACTTGTCTGATTGGTTCTTCTTAGTCTCTTTTGATGGGTCATTTTGGTGTTTCAGTGGATAGAGTGCTGGACTTGGAGTCAGGAAGGCTTAGTTCAGATCCTACCTCAAATACCTGCTATCTGTACAACACATAGAAAGTCACTCAGCCTGTTTCAACCTCAGTTTCCTCGTTGGGAGTATTAGTAGCACCTGTGAGGATCAGACAAGATCACTTATGCAATGTGTTTTGCAAGCCTTAAAATTTGCTAGTTTTCCTTCCTTCTACCACCTGAGGAAGGGTCTCTGTCCCTCCAGGCTCAATCCTTAGCCCTTCTCTCTCAGTCAATCTCATCTACTGCCTTGACTTTGCTTATGACCTCTATGAATTGAATCCCAAATATGGATATCCAATCTCAGTCCATTCCCAGAACTCCAGTCTTGCTTCTCTAACTGCCTGTTAGACATTTCTATCCAGATGCTCCAGTGGCACTTCAGACTCCTATTCAAAACTGAAGTCATGTCCTCACCTCAGTATGCCTTCCTGCCAGCTGATGACCTCACTATCCTCCCAATCACCAAGATAGGAAACATCCACATTATCACTGATTCTTCCCTTTTCCTTAACCCTCCATCTGCAGTTGCACAGGCCCTGTCAGTTGTACCTCTGTAAACCCTCCAAATCCAAGATCCTCTTCCCAAGGCACAGGTGTGATCTGCCCTCCCTGTACTCAGAAACCTTCAATGGTTCCCTTTGCCTATTAGATGAAATACATGACCACTCCTAATAATCTGGTTCCTGCCTAACCTTCCAACCCTTCCTACATTCTCCATTCCTACAAGACTAAACTATTCATTGTTCCCCAATATTGCCTTTCTCTCTTCTCTGTACCTCTGTACCCTCCATGCCTAGAAATGTATTTCCTCCTCAGTTCTGACAGTTTAAGTGATTTTCTCCCTTCACTACCAGGTATTACTTGCTCTAAGAAGCCTTTCCTACCAAAAAGAGTTGCCTTCCTCAAATTTTTCTCCTGTGCCTTATTTGCCTCCATTATATTCTGCATCATGTCACTCATTAGTATTCCTCTTATTAAACTGTAAGCAGCGTTAGGGCAAATTCGGCTCTTTTTCGCCTTTGTGTCCCAATTAATTAATACAGTGACCTGGACATAATAAGAGCTTAATAAATGTTTAGTGGATTGAGTTACCGATTTATGACTGTGCTGGTGGGTTCTATCCCAAACTATGTGTGTTCATATATTACTATTACAGACCCTAGTACAACAAAATTATTTTTGTTCAGCTGAGCAAAGTATTTTAATTGTCAGATATTAGCAATTCCCAGAGTTTGCTATAATGTATAGGATACAAGAAGCTAGCCCCCTCTAGTTGGTTGGGAGGAACCAGGGACAAGATAATGACTACAAGATGGTAGCCTAGGAAGTACAAAACCCATTGGCCTCAAAGGATCATTTATTAGATTGGAAATGTGATTTAATTGATGAATTCCTTACATTAAGGGTTTACTTTAGAAGTGTGGAATGAACACTTAGCTGAGAATTAGGAGGCCTGAGGTGAGATCCTTAGGTTGCCACAGTGTGGCCATGGGGTCATCATTGAACCTTTCTACCTTTACTTGAATTCCTCTTTTACACACTGAAAATTCCTCCCCATCCCATGTCATAGGGATGTGATAATAAAGTGAAATAAGTGAAAGTACATTGAGTTCTTAGAGATGTTTTATTAACCTATTTTTATAAAATCATCCCTTCATTATTTGCATGTTAGCTATTCTGTTACCAAAGGTAGATGAAACTGTAGATCTGTTCATCGTGACAAAAGAGTGTAGCTGAGCAAATTATCCTCTAGTTTTCAACTATTTGTTTCTGATTTTTCCCCTTCATCAGTGTGTATTATTGAGACTGGGTTTTACTGTATTATATATTCATGGTATAAATTGTATAATGTATCATTATGAACATGATCTGCTTTTAGTTTTAACTGAACCGTGCTACAACGTCGTATCTATGCAGTACAACCCTAGCCTGCTTTCAAGTGAGATTACTTCTCTGTGTCTCCTGGCTATTTCAGAACATTTTTGTAAAATTAGCTCTTGTCCTCCCTCTACAGGAGAATTTGCCGCCTTCAAGTAGCCACACCATCATGGCAGCATCTACTCTTTATTATTTCTTAAGTCTTGTGTTCCTACAGTTTCTTAACATCAAAACTCAGTTCTGTTCCTCAAAACCTTTTTTAAAGATTCAGAAATTTCAGTGCATAAGCTAGAGTGGAACAGAATGAAATTTCCCCTCCAGCAAAAGAGGGAAGACTATTTTAGGAACCAGAACTCTGTGCTGCCAGTTTCTTCAACACAGACACCACGTGCACTAACCGCGCCTGCCCACTCCCTGGAGGAGAGAGGAGAGACCATGCGTTGTGACCTTTGGGGGTTCAGGCAGGATGGGAAGGAGCTGCTGCTACGGCTTGGGAGATTGGCTATGGAAAGTCTGCAGATCAACTTTTCTCCTTCTAACCACCTGACCAATAAATGGCAGATCATCTGATGGGGCAATTCCAATCACAAGAATCATTCCTTTTTCTGTTCTGGGATTTCGTTATGGGTTTTTTCCCTCCTTTCCTGGTGTACCTTCTGGGAGCTGGAACAAAAATGCAGTATAGCCCTTTCAATGTTATGTGTCGAGTATTCATGCATATTTTCAAATTTATCCCCCCAAAAGATCATTTTTATTGGGAAGGGGTATGGGAACACTGTAGCCAGGTCAGGAGAAAAAGGGAATACAGTGTATTTTTTTTCCAGATCTACTCTGGTATCTCTTCTTTTATTTCCTTTCCAAACTTTTGTGTTGTGGTTCATTGAGGGTGCCTTCTAAGCAGGCTGGAATGTGTTCCCACACACTGGGTCTTTCTCATTGGTCCAGCAACCAAAAAATGCTTGTTTGTTGTTTATTATGCCAGGTCCTCGGTGTAATTCCATTGAGACAATACAATACATTTGTTTTTAAGATCAGTCAATCAACAAATATTTATTCAGTGCCTATTGTGTTCAGGGCACAAGATATCTGAATGAAAATGATAAAAATTATTTGATAAAGGACATGATTGGAAAATGGTTTTATAAATTGAAAATTAAGGTACGTATTTAACATTGAGTACCTTCCCAATATGGATTATCATGTAATGGAAAATAATTCTCAGGTTGAATTGAGTCACAATAAAATACAATACCCTCCCCTGAATTAGACGTTCTGAAAGTGGCATTTGTGATATGGAATGACATTTTTAAGAAGTAAAAAAGGGGTGAGGATTTTTATCACCTTATATGTCCTCTAATAAATTTGTATACTTATGGGGAAGCTTGTCATAATGACAAGTATTTACATCATTTTTATTAATGGTTCTGGCTGGATCCACACCACTAACTTGTTTTATTTCTTCCCACTCTCTTTTGCTCTGCCCAGTTTTCTCCTTTATCTAGTTTGCAACCTAAAATAAAAATGGTGGTTTGTGCATTAATTTTCCTTCTTCCTTTCTTCTCAAGCCTGGTCTTCAAAAGGTTGGTAACTAAGTTTCTCAGGGAGCATATAGAGTCACAAATGAAGATGAGAGGAATTGCAGAAGGATGTTTTGATGTGCTCAGTTTGCAGAATTTTGATGCTAGATAGCAATTATTTGTTAGAAATGGATGCTGATGAAGTTAAGAGATATCATCACCCTATCTCAGCATAAAACAGAAATGTTACTCAATCACAATATCTTTCATTCTGTTACTGAAGGTGAACACTAATCATGATATGAGTAAAGAAAGTGATTGTGTATGAATGGTCAGGTTAAATTTCCCCCTAATGATAATAGAATCATTCACTTGGATGTAGGAAAGAAAATTAATTGTGCAGTAGGCTTAACCAGCAAAACACAAGAGGACAAGGACCTGCATGAAATTGGACAGAGCCTATAAAATAAATCAGGGAACAAGAAAATACTTTTATTTCAAAGTATTGCTTATTACACTGCTCCTAGCTACTTAAGCCCACTGCCATCTGATGCATTTTTCTTTAAATATTTCTAAACCAAGGATAGCCAGCTGGAAGTTTTATGGAGTGGTCAAAATTTGCCACTCGCAAAATAGGTAAAACTCGAAATGTTCAGGAATGAGTAATCAATTTGAAATGAAATATTCTTAACTACTCCTATGCATATGAACAGAGATAAATGACACGGAAATGGCTGAGGCTGAGAATGATTCTAAACGGCATGTCTCTTGTGTGTGTGCTGTATCCTCTTTTCTTCAGATGTTGTGTTTGCTTTGTTTTTTTTAATTTTTAACACGTAAGCTTTGTCCCCACATACAGATGCTATATATGGTTATTTTCCTCTTAGATTATCATACAGTTTCTTTCCCAGGGTGAAAGTGAGCAACAGCAAGTTTATTCAGTGCTCCTTTGAAATAAATGGAACCTGCTGGAGTGATGGTAAATCAAGGACTACCTCAGCAAATAAATATAGGGAAAGGAGCTACTTCTGAAAGGCACTTAGAAGGCCACGTTTGAGACTGTACACACTTGAGAGATGCTGCTTCTTACCTCCCCTTCTTTGGGTTGCCATCTTATTCGAAAAGAAGATGCGAACTTGTATAGGCTGGCTTTAAAATGGAGATGAGTCCAGAGTCCAAAGCTCAGGGTATTGTGGAGTGATTTCAGGTCACTTTTTAAAATCTCTTTTCCACTTCCACTTAATTTTTTTTTTTAACACAACTGTTCCTTTTTCACTTCTTTCACTCAACCTTAAAAAGGGTTTCCTTTGCTTTTCTTTTGCTTCATTATTTGATGTTTCAGACTCTAAATAGACTAGAACCTTTAAGTTCCTAAGAAAAATACAAGGAAACAGTCCTTGTTTGTGCAAAGCACTTTATGAATAATGCAATGTAATATGCACATTATGTAGCTGCTTTATTAATGATCTTTTAAGGTTGTGATTCTACTGCCTTATTAGTTTTCTTTTCTCATTATGGTGGCTGCAGTGCCTTCATTTTATTTTTGGTAATGATAGGTGAATAAAAGTTAAAACCTTTTGAAAAACTGGGAGCAACTGCAAGATTCCGTTTTAGGCTTGATGTTCTGATTCATTGATTCTTCAGTATCCTGAACATTTACTACAGAAATAATATTTATCAAGAGATTAATGTCATGAGGTTTTATGAAAAAAATAGGGAAAAAAATCCCAAGAGATCATATGTACTGCATCCCCTCATATAAAGGGCCTAGGTGTGGAACTCGTAAACAAATTAGCTGTCAAATCTTGTTTCCTAAAAATTCTATTATTGCTTTTATCAGGAACCTACCAGCAAATGTTAGTGTCAGTTAGAACACAGGAACTCATAGCAATGACATTTTTAACACTTACATTGAGATTTTGGAAGAAAATCATAGTGCCATGTAACTTTAAAAATAATACAACAGCCTCAGTACTGTGCTCTTCCTGAAACCCTGGAAATATTCCCCCAGCTCAATCTAGGCACCCACAAGTAGGACACAGCACCACCTTTTTTATACATTTCAAAAAACTACTGTCATAGGTCCCTTTGCAGATCTCATGCTGTTTCTGTGTGCTTATTTTCATCTCAGTGCTTGATGCTAACAGGATATCCCACAAATGGATCAGATGAATAAAAAAGAACATTTCTAGTTTGGAGCATATTGATATTCTCAATAAATTCATTGATGTGTTCATTCACATGATCCCCTACCCTTGTAAAGGAGTTGGTTCAAATATCCCAGGCCTAGGACTCACATTATTTCATTTTTATGTGAAGGTATATATCCCAAAAGGCAGATAGTACATACTTTTGCACTATTGAAAAGATGTAGAAATGTCATTTATGTTGAAAACGGTGCAAGGACAGCACCAAGGAAGGCCTGATCGGTTCGAGTGCTGCATTTTGATATTCTTACCATATTCTTACCATATTGTTTAAAGAGGAAGGAAAAGGGGAAAGGGAGCTTTTTTTAAACACCTACTATGTGACAGGCACAATAAGCTCTTTACAGATATTTCAAAATAAATGACGTGGCACTACTTCATTAACCTTTATTTGATTTCAGGAAGATGGCTTGCTAGAAGCACATATTCTGTTAGCTTCAGTTAGATGTCTTGAAACTGTCACATGTACAGAAAAAAGTTTTTTTAATAAATCTTCATCAAATATTTCACTAGCTTTTTACCCAGGCAAGCCCACTGAGCCGTGAGAATAGTTTTTTTTGTTTTTTTTTGTTTTTTGCTTTTTAGAGGGCTGTTGGGGTTAAGTGACTTGCCCAAGGTCACACGGCTAGTTTTTGTGTTAAGTGTCTGAGGCCGAATTTGAACTCAGGTACTCCTGACTCGAGGGCCGGTGCTCTATTCGCTGCGCCACCTAGCCGCCCCTCGTGAGAATAGTTTTTGCAGACATTCTGGAAAACAACCTTATTTTTCCAAGTTGCCATTTTAGCAGCTAGTAAGTGAGCACCCTGAGAGTTGACAAATGGGCATAAATGTATGGCAGTGGGAGACTTTAAAAAATCAGTTAGCTAGAGATGCTAAAGGGACAAAGTCAGGCTAGCCAATGACAAATATTGTGCTCCTTGGTGATGAATGAAAACCTCCATTCAAGGCCCTAAGTGACACGGTACACGTGAGGCTCAAGTAGGTTATCATTACAATTTGCCAAATGATCTCACTGTGCCTTTGTGATGCAATAAAAGCTAAAATACAGCAGAAACAGTCTTTCATGAGAGCAGTGACTTTGGTTTTAATTACTGTTTCTTGTTATTTGGATAAAGTAGCATAGATATCATCCCCGTATCCCCTTCAGAAAAAGCATCTTCTTTAGATTTTGTAACCTAAACCAGAGATTAAAATGAGAGAGTCTACTAATGGATTTTTGCATACCAAAAAAAGTTGGGTTTTTAATTTTTTTAAATAGAGCCATTAGATTAAAAGTAGCATTGCAGCATTTTTGGAGAAATTATTTCTATTTCCTTTCGTTCAGCCACTAAAGCATGAATCTTTTGCACACTGGAAATGTAGGGTGGATGTCTGAGGAGCAATGAAATTAGTTAAGATTCTCTGTACTTGGTGAGCTTATGTGTGAACTTTCTGCAGATAGTCTTTGTGAGAAGTTAAAAAATGTAACATGGGACAGCATTTTAATAGTGTTTCTAGAGTACTGCTGCAGTTGGTAGAATATTCCACCCATTGTCTAAATTTTGTAAAGCCACCTAGTCTATATCACCAGGTGAGGAACTCCCTCTTGGAATTCAGCCTCCTTAGGACTTTGCAAACTAGATAGGCCTATGTTACTAACACTGTTTGTATAATCTGTGAGAGCCAGATGGGAAGGGACTTTCCTGTATGGACAAAAGATCCTGCTTTCCCAAGAGAATGTTGTCAGTATACTGAAAAAGCGATAGCCTTTGACAGGAGAATAAGATTGGGCAACATGGTTTAGCTTCTTAGATCTTTCTTCCCCCTCTCTGCCCAAATTCTTCTTCCCTTCTCCCGCCCCCCCCCAAAAAGTCTACAACATATGACAGTTTTGGGGTTCTTTGGTAGAACCCCTTCTTAACACATTTTATATATAATGGTAGCCTAATTTTATCAGCAGTGGTGTATACCTTGACTAGAGTATAACAGCACGTCCATTGTGTTCCTTTTCTTATTTCTAGCTTCATAAGAATTTCAAATACTGAGTAGGCTGTGATGGATCAGCATCTAAGAAGGTCATCTTTATTCTTTTCCTCTTCACATGTATGTCCCACCTTCTCTGAATGATGCTTTTAAATACACAAAATAAAATAAATACATTTTAAAAAAAAGAATGTATATCCCTACTAGAATGCACAAGTGTGCATGCACGCACACACACACACACACACACACACACAAATATAATTTTGGCAGAGACAAATTTAACCTAGAATGCTATCTGTCATGGTAAAAAAGCAATAAGTTCCTATAGAGTATTGAAGGTGAGCAGGATAGAGATTTAGCTTTGAGTCTTTAAATCAGGATTGCAGTGATTTCCTTTGTAATCATGGGTAGTTATGTCTTTGAACTAGTCCCCACCTCAGAAAAGACATGATTAAAACAGAGCCTTTTTCTAAATGCACAACTGTTACAATGGTCAATTTAGGTCTGCTTTTTGTATTGTTTTTAATTGTCAGTTAAATAAAATGGCTTGTGGGTTGTTGTTGTTTTAACTCTCTATCATTATGGTCAAACCAGTTGTGCCTGTAGATACATCCAAGTGTTTCTTTTCTTTTTTTTTTTTTTGTGATGTTGGGTGTGATCTTTTTGTTTTATGTGTGGTTTATTTCTTTTAAAGAAATAACTTTTTGTAGTTAAAGTGCTCTTTGTCAATAAAGAATGAAATATTTGTATTACTGTTGAGAGAGATTTGTTCCAACCATCTGATCACCTTGGCAGGCTAGACAACCTTGTCCAATCCCCATTGCCCATCTCATCTGTTTCAATGATAGTTTAAGAAAATCAGGCATAAAATTTGCATCTGAAATAAGAGGAAAACAAAGCAAAGGAATGAGCATCTTTCCTTTTTTATTGAGGGAGGGGTAATATTAGGGTTGGGAGTGTTTAGACTAATATTCTGTATTGCATTTGTATATGTTAAACCCTGGTTGAATACTCTGTGTGTGTGTGTGTGTGTGTGTGTGTGTGTGTGAGTGTGAGAGAGAGACAGACAGACTTAGGAGGAAATTTCAGGATAGCTTAAACATTGAAATTCAGTCAGCACAAATGTATGGAAAATGGACCAAACTTGGGTGGTATTTTAGGGGGAGTGGGGAGGGAATAGTTACAGGAACAAGGGAGATGGTGATACGGGTGGGAAATAAATTATAATTATCTGAAATAAAATGTAAGAGTGCAATAAATGTGCTTTTTATTCAAAGCTGTGAAGTTTAAAAAAGAAAAAGTCCTACAAAACACATCATTCCTTCCTAATCCTTTTGTGTGCTCCTAACCTGACTGAAACCAGCTATTTAAACTTAAGCCTTTTTGTTCTTATTCATTTCTAATAAATGTTCAACCTACATGTCTTGTTATTTTCATGTTCTATTGTTAGTTTACATTCTTGTACATATATAAGGTATGTTTTTACATCATTTGAAAACATATTAGGTCCTCAGCGTATCTTTTTGTTCTACCATGTAATATGACCTGATGGTCAGACTTGGTCTCCATTAACACCATGTAGATTTGAAGGATTAAATCTCAGTGATGTGTGTATATGATGATCTCATGTGTCAGTTTGCACACTTTGTCCTTCTTCTCTTTGCCTCCCTCTCCCCACAGTCCCCCTCCTCCCAACTGAGCTGATTCTCCTAAAAGGGTACAACTGATCGTTTTTCCCATGTGGGGAATTCAGTTCCACTCTTCTGCTCACATACTTCCCTTGGTATGTCACATTTAGTAATTTAGCTTTTTTAAAAAGATAGTCGTGGTTATTATTTGATTTGAACAGTGTGCAAGAGAAAGCTTGCTTTGTCTCTCCTTTGTCATACATATCCTGGACTGAAGACAGCTCCAATAGGGAAAAGGGGAAAGTCTTCATTTAAATGACCTTCCCACCCTGTCACTCTAAATTATGTAGTAATATATGCAAGCCTTCCTCTCCACTGTGTTATTGCCAAAGCTTGGAGAGGATCCCACAGAGTTTGTGGCACATAGGCAGTGAAAATTTGGGGTCTTTTCATAATTGTCCATAGGTATCTATATCTACTTTTGCAGAAATCACAAGTAATTTTATTTAACTTTTTTCAAGTCATAAAAAACTCAGATTGGTAACATTCCCCTCCTATCCTCTTGTCCACGGAGTGATTGCTTGTTCAAATTACTTTTCTTCAATTCCCACTCCCTCTCCTTATATCTGGTTTCCCCCTTTCCTACTCAGGTCCCTTCATTTGTACCTTGGAGTTTTTTCTCATGTAAATTTAAGCAGTGGGAAATGTTGTTCAGTTGGCTAGGGAGCATGGAGATTTAAAACAACTGAAATTCAGATTGAGGAAAATTTTTTCTGTGTAAAGTTATTTAAAGAATTCTGTATTATATAAAAGGCAAAAAGTTCTATGTACTTGATGTGAATATGAGAATATTGCTATAATAAAGATTGACTGCATGGAGAAGTCTTTGTCAAGGTTGTTATTATGAGTGTTGTCATTCAATAACAGCAAAAGAGTAAACTGTCCTATGTGTTTTCAAACAGCTTTAATGAGCAAGGTTCTAAGCCTCACAACTAAAGATTTCATCCATGACATTAACTGCTGCCTGATTTTTGATTTTTTTTTCTAAAATAAATTTACCAGGCTAATTACTTGGTATATTGTGCACAAGATAATAATGTTATTGGTAATGTAATATTTTTTAAGGGGCAATGCTGTATTTTGAACCGTTTGTAATTTTGCAACTTAGATGTACCCTGTGTAAAGTAGCTGCTCTTAAGATTACATCACTCTCTGTGATTGATAATGATAAGTAATAATAGATAACATATGGCACATATTCCACTGCCAAGCACTTTGCTAAGTGTTTTCTAAATATTATTATCTCCTTTGTGAAAAAATGGTTCTGTTGTGGAAATTGGTTCATTCATTGCCCAACTGTTGAAGTTTACTGAGAGAATGTTTTCCATACAGTGTATCAGTATGCTATGCAGAATTTCAAGGAGGAAGGCAGAGCACTGGAAAGGAAACTTTTATTTAAAGTCTAAGTTTTTAAGAGAACAGCCATTTTTAACTGAATACACCCAGTCACCCAAATGATCACATTTACTGTTCATTGTCAGATATGCCTAACAAAAGATAGTATTCTTAAAGTTATATAAATGCATAATGCACAAGTAAAACTACCTTTATAAAAAAAAGTTTTGAACAGTTGTTTGTTTAAGCAGCAGCACACTACAGGGGCTAGTAATTAATTAATTTCTAAATAGAAATGCCACATTTTACAGGAGACAACACATTATAAAAGTCCACGGAATGACCTATTTTTCCTTAAGAACAGTCAAAGCCAAAATGATAGCCTTTGTTTTAAATATTACCCTGATAAGTGAATCGTAGTGGTATGAGCGGACACTCTTTCTTATATAATCTCCTCATAACCACCATATCTGTAGACTGGTCTAGGTATCATACAGATGAGGGCTCTGAGATTCAGAGTTTTAGTGACTTGCTTATAGACAAACCAATAGTATCAAGTCTTCCTGCACTCTTATTTCTGTACCTGTGTTTATTGTGTGGAATATCTGAATAGGCCAGAAATAAAGCCCATCATCATGTCCCCTGTTGGAGCTGGGAGTCTCTGCAGGCCTAGCCCATGAGACTCCTTCCTCCCATTTTTAGGATAGTACACAATATCTGAAGGAGTAAAAGACAGTAACAAAAGCCAGAGATTCTGAGAGAAAGCTGTAGCCCCACCTTGCAGGCGAATGGCTCCAGAAGCAGCCTTGGCTTACTCTTTCTGCCTTCCTAAGTGGCAGCACACGCCAGTGCGTTTGTAGGTGGCCACACATGCTCATCTCCTTAAAGCAGCTTCCGAGATGGACTTTGTGAAATCCTGTACTGTGTGTGCAGTGACTTCCTATGTGATCCTGACCTAAGTAGTCTGGGCGCTGACCTATGTTTATCTGTTGCTTTCCGACTGAGTGGTCTTTATAGCAGACTGGAGTCAGGAAGACTGGCGTTCAGATCCAGCCTCAGAGGTTCACTGGGTATGTGACCTGGGCACAGATGTAAAATGGGAACCTTCACCTCACAGAGTAGTTGCATCAAATGAAATGTTTTTAAAGTGCTTAGTACAGTACTTGGCATGTAGGAGGAGGATTTTTCAAAGAGCAGATCCAGATTTACTATAGTGTAAAGCAAGCAAGAGTCAGGGATCATAAGATGTGGCGCTAGAAGGGACCTTAGAGGGGATCTAGTGCATCCCTGTTGCCTTTTTTTCAGATGAGAGCCGCTGAGATGAAGTGATTTTCTCACAGTTACCCAGCAAGTAGATACTTGAACTAACTCCCAACTCACTGCTTATACAATACATTCTTGAATAATGTTTGTTCAGGATACCCCTACTTTAAGGGCTTCAGTAGTCTGTAGTGCTTCTTAAATGGGGCACAACCCCATATGGACAGTTTAAGAAGAGCTGAAGGGATTACAAGTAGAAAAAGTTTACAAAGCCCTGGCATAGAGGATGTCCCAAAATTCTTAGTGCCATTTTAAGCTTTAATAGCTTAAAAAGTTTTAATAATGGTTCATTAGTAAGCCATTAAAGCTTAAAACAGCACTGAGATCTTCAAGAAATCCTTGTGTATCTACCACCTTTCATAAATACATTCTCTGTTGGTGTTCCTTCATCCATCCTTTGTACATACACACATTCTTTGCCACCATTCCTTCCAGATGTGTTTATGCTCTAACCCTACTACTCAACTAAAATCCCTCGGTTAACCCATTTTTATTAAACATTTGACTGAGTTTTCTGTCCTTATGCATTCTTAATAGAAATAAATTTACTCACTGCCACCACAAAGATGCATCTCCATCTTCATCCCCAGTGTCACTGTAAACACCTCCACCACCACCATTCATCCACTAATGGCTTCTTTCACCTATAAAACTGCACCTCCTTGTTTGTACAGGAAACTGGAGGAGTAGAAAAGATATTTGGCCGTACTTCCCTTTTGCGTGTATCAGCGTCCTGGGCCTCCCTGCCTCCCTCTCTGGTATGTTTCTCCATGCTAAGGTCAACCACTTTACCAGGGATCTCAATCTCATTTCTTCCATGAGTTTGCTCCACTGATGTTTGCCTTCTCTCACCTTCAGCTTCTCTATTTATGCTAGCTTTCTCTGCCGGGTACCAAAAATGCTCAAGTATACCCCATGCTGTGACTCTTAAGCAGCTCCTGCTAGCCCCTCAAGCTATCTTCCTGTAACTTTTTTTCCAAACCACTTCTGTATAGCGGTTGCCCCTCAGTCCCTGGCAATCTGGTTTCCAACCCACCATTCACCTGAAACTGTTCTCTTAAGTTAGCAGTTAATTCCATAGGCTCATTCTCCTTGGCCTTGTAGCTTTTGATAATGTTCACTCCTTTCTCCTAGGCCAGGGCTTATTCACCTGACACCTGTGAAATTTTTTTTTAAGTATTTCAATAACTAGCTCAATATAGAATTAGTTTCCTTTTTATTCCCATGCATTTTATTTCATCCATTTAAAAACATGATGCTGAGAAGGGGGTCCACAGGCCTCACCAAACTGTTAAAGGGGTACATGACCCAAAAAGTGATAAAGATCTCTGTTGCAGACAATCCCTTTGGCTTCAGAGACCCTGCTCTCTGAGTTCTGACTTGCTCAGTCACCTCTTAGATCATCATTCATTGCTCCATCCCCCTTGAGACAGCTGTTCCTCGGGGCCCTGTGCTTGGCCCTTTTTTTCTCCCATGGGTCATCTGTGCAGATAACTCTTAGATCTATCTATACAGCCAGCCCTCATCTTTGTCCTGAAGCCAAGTCGTAAGGCAAAACTGATGCCTGTCCAGAATAAAACTCATCCTCCCTGCCTAAACCTGCTCCAAAATTCTTTTGAGAGCACCACTCTCTTCCTATCCATCATCCTTGACTTCCCCTTTTGCCCCACATAGTCAGCTGCCAAGTTCTGTGGTTCTACCTCCTCCCCATCTTTCATCTTAGTCCCTTTATTTCCACTCATACAACCTCCACCTTAGTCCAGGGCCTCATTATTTCTTCACTTAGACGACTAGAACAGCTTCCTAACTGGTATCTCTGCCTTCAACATCTCCCCTCTTTAAGGCAACCTCCACATATCCCAAGATAATTTTAATAATTTGACCACATTACTTCCCTGTTCTTATGTTAAGTAGTTTTCCATGGTCAATAAGACAAAAGAAACTCCTTACTTAGCATTAAGGCTTTCCACAATCCAACTTCCACCCATTTTTCCAGATTTGTTCATACTAGACCTCTCACAAACTCTACTTTCTAGCCGAACTGTACTAAGTCATTCAACAGATTTAATCTGTCTCTCTCTTCTATACATCTGTACAAGGTCTTCACCATCCCGAGAATGTTCTCCATTTTCCTTATCCTAATTTGTGGGCATGTTCTTTTTCCCCAAGTGAAATATGAGCATTTTGAGCTCAGAGACCATTTATTTATTCTTTGTGTACTCAGGCTTTATATCTGCTGTGCCTCAAAGTGAACTTGGTGTTTCTCAGACTGAATAAGGAACATGTAAATAAGCAGATAAGTGTGAACATAACTATAGAAGATTCACACTGAGACAAATTTCCACTAGCCTCATTCATCTAGGAACAAAATGAAAGGAATCAACAAATCTCACCAGTTAATGCCTTTTTGTAGCCACTCCTTCTTACAGGTCTCTCCTCATTAAAAGAGAACTTCCTGCAAGATAGAGCTTTTTACTCAAAAGCTAGCAACTGCCAAGTAAACCCTTACTAACGATTTCAAAACCCTCCTGGAAGAAGACACTCCATCTGTGAGAAAGTCTGAGCAAACAAGTTCTGATAAGGCTTGAAAGTTAGTTCAAGATATGGTGATTCCTAAAAGGGCCTAACAGGATTAGTTTGCTTGAGCTCCCTTTAAATCAAAGTTCTAAACATATGGACTGTAAGAGTTGATGGAGAGAAGACAAGTCAATAGTGATTAAGTAAGTCTTCATAAGCCACTGACTCCAAAGAGAACTATAAAACTGACAGCAGTAAAGAGGCCTTAAATGTGTTTCTCCTCAGCAACTTGTTCCTCTATCACCAAAAGATGACAACTAACCTTACCAGAAGCACTTAGCTCACTGCACTTCAGTTTGGTGTTTTCCTCACAACCCTGGGAGCCAGGTAGTGCAAGGAGTATTTAGATCCATCAGGCATTCATTTTACAGCTGAAGAAACTGAGGCCCAGAGTAGTTAAGTGACTTGCCCATAGTCAGTCAATAAAATGTTTGTCGACTGGCCACAGGAGTAATTAGTAGTAGAGTCAGGGTTTAAATCCAGGTCCCCTGACTCCAAATCCAGAACGAGACTAGACCCACCACTTGTGACATGCCTCTAGGTTATACCTGCCCCTGGAGGATTCCTAGTTTACAGCAGGGATGCAGAAGCCCAGAAGGATGAAGAGGTTTCGCTGGTAAACCTTTAACCACTGGCTCTCCAGGAAAAAAAAAAAGTCTATACTATACACATACCCCTTCCAAGTTTAACTTGCGTTATCAGAACCAACTTAGCACAACCCTTAACAATTTTCACAGCTAATAGTGGCAGAGGGGATTCAAACCTGGGCTCTTTCTACTATTCTACACTGTCCCTGTAATGTCAATTGACATTTATAATATTTTAAGTTCCATAAAGCAACTGACATGTATCATCTCATTGAAATCTCACAAAACTATAATCAACATTTTACAGCAGAAGAAACCAAGGGATCAGAGAGATTGTGATTTACTTATTGATGAACAGCTAAACGTCATGGGAGTTAGAGCGTGGAAGCAGATGATCTGAGTTCAAATGTGAACTCAAGACACTTAGTTGATGAGTGACCCTGGGCAAGTCACATAACCTGTTTACCTCTACCTCCTCAATTCTAAAATAGAGAGATTAATAGCACCCACCTCTCAACTGCTGTGAAGATCAAATGAGATGTTTGTGAAGTACTTAGCACAGTGCCGTGCACATAATAAATGCTTGTTCCCTCCCTTCTTCCTAATAAAGTGTCATAGCTATAATCTGAACTGAGGTCCCTTAACTCCACCCTGCTGTCTTCTCTTCTCACCACACCTTCTTGAACACAGAGGCAAGCATTTCTACCTTGGGGGATGGAGAAAAGGATAAAAAGAATAGCTCTCTAAACTTTTCCCATTTGGTTTGTTTTACTGTTAAAAGCTACTAGTTTGGTACTCAGCACACACACATTTAAATGTTACGCATAAATCAAACCATGAGTAAAAGACTTGGGGTTATTTCTACATAAACACTAAAACACTGTGTGTGTAATAACACTGATAGACTTGTACTAGGTGAAACAGCTTTTTAGTAGGCTATGACTCCAAAAAGATGAGGAGCACAATGAACTCACTGAACATTTAGAATCCAGCTGGCCCAAGGCTTGGTCACTATGCACAAAGCTCATAGATGCATCATCAAAGGAAAAAGGTAGACTGTCATTCACTTGCATATAACTTTAATTAGCATCATCACATCTGAACCAACAAAATAAAAGTCTCCTGAAGATCACAGCTGGCCCCTGTGGGTAAATAAGTGAAGAATGGTATTTAAAATACTTGTGATTCAATCAAATCCAGTAACTAAAACCTGTGGTTCTGAATTAGTTACTTAGATACTTGTAGAACTGAATTATTTGCCAAGCACAGGGGGGAGATTATTCTCTAAAATAACTGAGACTGCAATAATGTAAAAGAAAACAACTTGTAAAAAATTTTAAGTTCTAATAAATATAATGAGTAATCATGATACTGTAAGACTGATGATAAAACAAGCTTCCCACTTCTTGGCAGAGAAGTTACAGCCAGGCATAGCACGAGACAGACATTTCAGAGAGTCATATATGACTTGGCTTTGCCTGACTTACTGATCTGCTCCAAGGGAGGGCTTTTATAAGTAGGGAAGAAAGCTGAGGGTAGGAAATGTGTTAGCAAATGAGATAAAAAGAGAAAGAAAAAAATAAAACATTAAAAATACACAGAAGGCAGTTCAGAAGGGGACAGACAAGTAACACAGTTGGTACTATCCAGACTTGTAATTTCACTGGAATATGGAACTCCTACCAATTGTAGATTGGCATCTTGTCTGCAACTGAAAAAATTGCCCAAAATGCCAAGATAAATGAATTGCCCAGGGTTAAAAAGCAAGCATACATCAGGGATGAGACAGACTTGAACCCAGGTCTTAAATGGCTCTAAGTTCTCTACCCACCATACCAACCTGCCTCTCAATATAACATTTTAAAAATAAAAACCAAGCTGCATATAATAAAGATTCGTGGTTTCAAATGTAATTCTCTTTATTTTTAGCATACTGACATATTTATATTTGTTGATGTTTAAGTTCATAATTTAAAAAAAAAAAATCATTGAGCTCACAATTTGGATGGAAACAAGGTTTGTATACATGCAAAAGACAATTCAAGAGAATATAATCAAGTTCCAAAATGTCAAATATAGAGACCATAAGGACTACTTGCAAGTCAGGAGGAGAGTATCTTACCTACTAAAAGGTGACCAAAATGCCAGGAGGACTGGACAGTCTTATTTGTGACTGGTCCAGAAAATACTGCAGACACACAATTATGTACAATTACCTTATAAATATGGCAGCCTTGTATCTCTGCCTCCTCACCCCCATCCCCACCCCTGAAGGCTGTGGTGAAACCTCTTCCTGGTCCCTTCATCTGAAATGGGCTGGTAGAAAAGGAACTGGCCCTAAACTCACCTTCAAATGAATTTGTATAAAGAATGTCCATGCCACAGACTTTGGACCACAGTAATGCTTTCTTGAGACTATCCCTACCCAAAGGGTTTAGAGTCCCACCTTCTCCCAAAATTCCTAACGGGCACATTCTCAAATGCCCATTTTGCCAGTCATTTCTTGCTTAAAGTTATTATTGTTACTTTCTCCAACCCTCTAAATCAACTGGGAAGCTAGAAAAATTGTAATATAATTTTTGGTTATGAGTGAATGCTGTGCCTTCTCTGTATTCCCACACTCACTAGAAATAAAGGAAAATAATGAACATTTGAACATATAGTTTTACCATAAAGTTGTTTTTTCATCTCTTATGTAAAAACCAGTTTGCAGCCTGAAATGCATCACAGGAACTTCAGTTCTAGAGAATCCTAGGTCCCTAATGTCCCCTTAGTGAAAAAACTTAGGCTGGCTTAAACCTCCTGAGAAAGGGTTTCAAACAAGTCTTTCTGGAAGGATCGTTCTGAAATCTTATGGACAGCTATTCGTCTCTCATAGCCTAGGATTCACTACTACATACATGACTATGTTGAATTCTATACACAGCAATAGTGAGCACCATGCATCCATCCTCCATAAAGCAAGCTGTGAAAGCAGCTCACCATCTGAGATGTCACCTCAAGGAAACCAGAGAAAGCTGCCCCTCGGGTCCCCCTCAAAATGCACTATTTCCATAGAAGAGGTCCATTTACTGGAGCGAAAACCTCTGTGCCTACAGAGAGCAGCATTGGACTTGGAATGAGGAAGGCCTGCCTTGACTTCCTGCCTCACACATTTACAAGTTGTGTGATCCTGTGCAATGTCCCTTAATCTCTCTCAGCCTCAGTTTACTCATCCGTAAAATGGGGATAATAGAACCTACCTCACAGTTTTGTTGAGGATCAAAAGAAATAAGATATGTAGAGTGCTATGCAAACCTCAAAGCACTATATAAATTTTAGTTATTTCCTCCCACAAAATCCTAGAGACAAACATTTAATTTACTAACCTACTGCCTTGATTTGTAATGTCATCAAAATTTTTAATGTGTTTACATTTTTACAATAATTAGCCACACAGCAAATGTTCCATAAGTATTCAATAAGATTTCTTAGCTAAATCCTAGCAATACAGTCTGAAATTGTTGGTGGTTGTTTTGGGGGCAGGGGTGGCAGGTAGGATCTTTTCAGTAGCCTCACCCTAACTGTCTGCACTTTTAAGTGAAGCATGTCCTAATTGCTTTCCATGGGACTGGAATTCTAGACTTTTTGCCACCAAAAGCAGATGGCAAAACACTGGAGATCTGCAACTCTCAGCACAAATGGGGGGTGGGGGGCAAAACTCTAACAAATTAGTGTTTTAAAAAGGAACAAAACCAAAACAAGGGAATAATCAATGAAAAATAGTTACGAAAAATGAGGGAGCTCAGGAGAAAAAAAAACGAGAACAGAAGCAGAAATAAAGTAATACAGTTCATTCTGCTTCGTGTCTTGTACAGTGTGTAGCCTGCTTCTGAAGGATCATCTCAAGAAGAGAGGAGTGCATATCCCTCAGAAGTTAATTGTGTCTATCACTGAACACAGGAAGCTCTTGATGGACACATCATCTAAATATACAATGGTCACATCATAGAAAAATTAGAGGAAAATGGAAGGAGATGCCTGCCATAATTATGGCCAGGGAGAAAATCCTTAAACAAGGAATAGAAAATCTCAATAGACAAAATGGACAATTTTGACTACACAGAATCAACAGGTTTTTGCAGAACAAAATCAACACGGTTACACTTAGAAGGGAAGCAGTTAATTGGGGGGAAAAGTTTTTAGAACAAATATCTAATAAAGGTTTGGTAACCAAGATATTTAGAGACAAGTATATAAAAACAAAAGCCAGGTGGTTTTCAAAAGAAGAAACGCAAACTATCAACAAACATATGAAAGAACGTTCCAAATTGCTCGTAAGAGACATGCAAGTTAAAAATAACTGAAGTTTCACCTGGCAGGTTGGCAAAAATTAAAATGGTGACAGAAGGGTTTCAGGAAGACTCACATGCAAATACAGCATTGGTACAGCTATGAATTAGTCCATTTTTGAAAACAATTTCCTAAAAAGTCATTAAACTCTACATACTCCTTACAAAAATTTCCTAAAAGTCACTAAACTGTACATACCCTTTTACCCAATGATAGCACACATATACCCCAGGGAAATCAAAGGAGGGAAAGGTCCCATATATACAAAAATATTTATAGTTGCACTTTTTGTAATAGCAAAGAACTAGAAAAATGTGTGTCCACTGATTGGTGACTGAACAAATCATATTATGTGATTGTAATGAAATATTATTACAGCATCAGAAAGACTATAAAGAATTTAGAGGGGCGGCTAGGTGGTGCAGTGAATAGAGCACCAGCCCTGGAGTCAGGAGGACCTGAGTTCAAATCCTGCCTCAGACACCTGACACACTTACTAGCCATGTGACTTCGGGCAAGTCACTTAACCCCAATTGCCCTCCAAAAAAAAAAAGAATTTAGAAAAACTGAGAAAGACCTCTATGAACTAATTTAGGGCAAAAAAAGCAAACCATGAAGACAATTTCCAAAATGACCATAACAACATAAAAGAAAATAATACTGAAAGATTTCAGAACTCTGATTAATGCACTGTCTAATCCTGACTTAGGAGGACTGATGGTGAAACATGCCTCTAACCTCTCTGAAGAAAGGTGATTTTCTATGGGTGTGAAATGAGGCATACTTTTAAAGATGTAGCCAAGTGTTTTCCTTCACTGCACACGTTTGGTTTTGGGTTTTTTTTTTTTAGTCTAAGAGGGAAAGGCAATTATTTATTGTCAAATGCCAATGTTGAAAAAGAAAAACATCAATTAAACATTTTTTTAATTTAAATGGTAGTTGTAATTACTAGGAAATGAGGTGCTTGATAGCACCTACTTGTAGTGGTGATGACACTGCTTTAGTCTTCATCATCAGGGGGAATACCCAATTCTTCATCTGTCCACTGAGAAGGATCTGGATATGGAAAATGACCCTGGTGGGAACAATAAAAAAAAAAAAAATCAAGCATCCATTCAACTACAGAAAACAAATTTTAAAAAAACAAAGAAATAAGAAACAGTATTATCTACCCAAGAGATAATGACCCCTGTAACAATAGATGCCACCTTTGTCTCACACTCCTTCTCTCTCCTGGTCCCCGTTTCATACTCAAATGACTGAACACTAATGCTTGACCCATTCAATGTCCTAACCTTTCTTCTGTTTATGGCCTGTTCAGCTCTGTGTTGTAGATTGAATTTTTTAAACCTCTCCATTTTTGTAAAGTGCAGACTGGTTGACTGGAAGCACTGTATGATTTCCCAAATATACTCTAGCCTGCTCTTCTTCATCAAAAATATGTGCTGTTAAATGCAATATTCCACATATGTCATCTCCTCTATCTTTACAAAGTAGTGGGGTGAGGTATCTTCATATCTTTTCTTTGTAACCAGTCTTCTTATTTGTATTTTTTTTGCAACATTAAATTTTTTTGTTTTGTGGTGGTAGTTCTTTCCATTCCTATTGGTGTAGACGTGTATATTGTTCTTGCTCTGCTTACTTTACTTTGAACCTGTTCAAGTCTTCATACCACCTTCTTCGATGCTAGGCCTAGTTTACTGTCTACCTGTAAAGTTTATCCAAGACATATGGGGGTTTTTTTTGGTTGTCATTTCAGTCATGTCCAACTCTACATGGACCCCCCCCCTCCCCCCAATTTGGGTTTTTCTTAGCAAAGATACTGGAGAGTCACAGAGCTAGTAGTATCTGAGGCCAAGTTGGAAATCAGGTCTTCCAGAATCCAGGCACTGCACCACCTAGCTGCCCAAAATATATGTACTGATAGATTAATTCAATCCAACCTGAACAATATAAATACTTCATATGCTTGTCTGTTCGTACATGGATTGCTAAGCTGATCTCTGAATGGCCTCAGCACTTGATGAAGAGGCCAGAACACTATATACCTATCAGCAAAATGGCATCCACAAACAAGAACATATGGGACTTCAACATTGTTCAACAATCCTTTTACTCTACCTTTATCAACTCCTTATCTAATTAATTCCTTACCAAGTCTAATGATTATTCCAAACCTTTTCTTCCCTCTTGCCATCACTGGTGCCTTGGTTTTATTTACTTAACAGTACATGGCACGGCCTTACCAACCTTACTGAGAGAACTGAAGTTACCCAACCCAGAAGTATGAAGACATGAACAGGTTCAAAGTAAAGTAAGCAGAGCAAGAACAATATACACGTCTACACCAATAGGAATGGAAAGAACCACCACCACAAAACAAAAAAAATTTAATGTTGCAAAAAAAATACAAATAAGAAGACTGGTTAAAAAGAAAAGATATAAAGATACCCCACTACTTTGCAAAGATAGAGATGACATATGTGGAATATCGCATTTAACAGCACATATTTTTGATGAAATTGGTCAGCTTTACTGATTTTTTCCTCTTTAAAAAAAAGCAATCTTTGTTATAAAGGTGACTCTTTAAAAGTGGTCGGGGGAGAGGTATAGCAGGAAATTTGGATGATATAAAAACAAAAGACATCAATAAAAATTTATTTTTTTAAAAGAAATACACCAGAAAACATTATCCTATTCTAATCATAGAATGATTCCCATAGAATGTGTATTCTTTGAGAGCAGGGACTGCCTTTTCCATTTGTAAGCACAGGGCTTGGCACAGTGTTTTGCACATAGTAAGAACTTAATAAATTCATTCACTCATGCAAAATAGGATGAGAAAGCAAAAGTATCTCAAAGCCGGAGGGGACACACCTCATTTCCTGCTACAATACATAAAAGCCATACATAAGTTGGCAAAAGTTCAGGAAAGAACTAAAATGACATGAGGTCAGGCAGGCTTCAAAGGGAGACAAACTACAGAAAAAAACTCTTTAATCCAGAAAGACAAGAGCTAAGACATAACATGAGGAAAGTTTATAAAATCATGATGGTATGAATTTGCTTACTAAAAAGCAGAACACTAAGGGGAAGCCACTGAAGCTTGAAGGAGAGGCTAAGTTTAAACTTACAGGACAGAAAAGTCACATATATTCTAAGTTTAATGTTTAACAGAATCTTAAGATTGGAAAGGACCATAAAAACAGACCCAGTCTACAGACTGAACTAAAACTTTTCTGTAGAAATATCGGCTTTGGAATTGTACTTGCCACAGACATCAGCCCTCATCCAGCTATTCCTCTCAGATGATCCTAACCCCATTAGAAACTATTAAAGAACAAAATAGGAGATGACTCCAAATTAGGTAATTTCCTTTTAGCTAATGACTTGTGACAATCTCCCTAAGCTGCTAGCTAGGATGGTTCATAAACTGGGGAAAACAATTAGTCTGATAATGTCTTCTGTTATCTCTTGACCCTTAAGCTCTACTAGCATACAAGAAGCTAATTTATTTGGCCAAGTATCATGACATAGTCACTGTTTTGTGGCTTGTTTCTTAGTGATCCTAACAACAGCTTCTGATCCCACCTTTGAAGATCTGACAAGAGGTTTTGTTGAACATTTGAGACTATTCGAATGTAGTATAAAAAAGAATTTAGAAAAGGAAGCAGGGATCAATAAGAGCCATCAGTTCATTAAGAACAAGTCATATCAGACTAACCTTATTATCTTTTTTGATCAGTTTACCCTACCGGTAGATTAAGACTAGCTGGAATATTACTGAATTTTATCAAGACCTCTGACAGTCTCTCATGACATCTCTCTAGACAAGAGAGAAGGCAGTGTGGCATAATGGGAAGAGTGTTAAGTTCCAAATACCAGCTCTGCCACTTGCTACCAGGGATCTTGATCGGTTTTCTCATCTATAAAATGAGGGGATGGTTTACTTGACTTCCAAGGTTCCACTTCTAAATTTATGACCCTAAGATCCTATTATTCAAAATACAAAGATGACAACAAATGTATAGAAGTTTTTGATCCTCCCCCTAAAAAAAAGGTACAAAAAGCTGACAATATAAATTTGCTTAAGAAGGATCTAGGTTAGCTCTTACTCTTTTTTGTGACATTTGTGGACTCCTGTGACATTCTAGCAAAGCCTAGGGACCCTTTCTCAGAATGTTTTTAAATAAATGAAAGATATGCTAAATTTCAGTTAGGGATTAGAAAATAAATACATATTCTTTTCCCATCCAAGTTCAAGGTCCTTGAAATCCCAGAGACCACAGATTAAGAATCTTCAGTTTAGGGGCAATTAGGTGGCACAGTGAATAGAACACTGACTCTGGAGTCAGGAGGATCTGAGTTCAAATATGACCTCAGATATTTAACTTAGCCCCAATTGCCCTGCCTTCCCCCCTCCAAAAAAAAAAAAAAGAATGAATTTAGTTAGGATTTTAGGAAAAAGGAAACTGAGTTATTCAGTCATATATTAAACTGGATTAAAAGCTAAAAAAAAAGAATCCGGTTTAGACAAATCTTGGATCTCTGACTCATAATTTAAAAAAAAAAAAAACTTAGTTCATCCCTAACTTTTGAAATTGATATCCTAGATGGCAAGTATGATATTCCACAGAAGATACCCTTGACACCCCCATGAGACACTTCCAGGTTGAACTAGTACAACAATTATACTCCATAGTGGGAGCAGAATTGACATCTACACATCGTGAACCATAACGAAGGAGACAGAACCAAGTGTTTGAGTTGTTTGTCAACCTTCATAAATAAAAAAATTACATTCCCAAACTTACCAATACAGCATCGGAGTCATGCCAAAACCGCCAGAGGATCCAAAACCACATTGTAGCGCTTAACAGCTCAGCTTGGAAAACCTGAGACTTTGTCAGCTGGGGGTACTGCCGGTAGCGGGGCTCAATGTGCACGCCACCTCCAGCACTATAATTAAAAAAACTTTTTAAAGTGCTTATTACATCAGCAACGTATTTGATTTTTCAGAATTACACATCTCCAGCAACCAAGTCAGCACAAATATGCTTGCCCCAACTACAGTTCATGATTGTGGTTAAGGCTCAAATGAAATGCAAAAGTCCTCTATAAACTCTAACATACTACAACAATATGAAGCATAATTATTAAGACAAAGAAGCTTCATTTTGATACATTATTTAATGTACAGAATGAAATCGAAGAATACCTCCTACAAAGTAAGTGCAGACTCCTCCTATAGCAGATTTTATGGGAGGACGTGGATGTGAGTCACAGAGGAAGAGCAGAGATAAATGGGATGAAAACTGCAGCACTGGATAGAACTTCAATATTAATGAGATCCCAGACCCATATGAATATGCCTCATACCTGTACTCCCCTCTTACTAAAAGTTTATGTATTCTTCAAAATATTCAGGGCAAAGAAAAATAACTTTTCTTTGGTTTGAAAATTATTCCTGACTTACGGAACACAGCTAAAGTAGATATACTGCAAGAAAAAAGAGATAGGAGGCCTGGTTCTGAAGGACTTCAATCCAGTAAAAATTTATCACATGCTTACTGTGTACGTGGCACTGTGATACGAAATGTATACAAAGTGACTTTTGGGAAAAGGTACCAGTAGCTGAAGCATCAGGTAAAAAAGACTTCATATAGAAGGGGATGCTTGGAATTGGCCTTGAGGAAAACTAGGGAATCTAAGGGATGGAGGTGAGGAGGAAGTAAATTCCAGTCCTTGTATTCAGTGCAAAAGCCCAGGAACTGTGAAGGTTTTCTTTTGATCCTGTAGTTAACAGGACTCTACTGAAGTGTACTGAAAGGGGGCAGAGTGACGTGGTCAGACCTATATTTTAGGAAAATCAGTTTGGCAGCTGAATGGAGAGCTCTGAAGAGTCTTGTGGCAGGGAGACTAACCAAAAAGCTTTTGCAATAGTCCAGGAACCAGGGAGGTGACACTATCAGAGAAAATCTATTTTTGGGTATTCAAAGCCTTTCATAAACTGCCCCTACTCTCTCTCCATACACTCTAAGATCCAGTGGCAATGCCCTTCTTGCTCTTCTGCAGCATGACATTCAATCACTCAGCTCAAGACAATTTTCACTGTTTCCCATGTCTGGAATGCTCTCCCTCTTCATCTCTCTCCTACTTTCCTTCAAGTTTCAACTCAAACCTCATCTTCTGCAAGAAACTTTTCCCAACCCTCCTTTATGCTAAAGCTTTCCCTCCATGATTATATTCAATGTATCCTGAATATTCTATTTGCACATGGCGGTTTGCCTATGGTTTCCCCTATTAGACTGTAAGCTCCTCCAGGGAAGGGGCTATCTTTGTATCCCTGTTGCTGGCACATAGCAGGCACTGAATAAATGAATCTCAAATATATTTTCTGCACATGGCTGTTTGCATGTTGTCACTCCCATTAGACTGTATGCTCCTTGAGTACAAGAACTGTCTTTTGGAATTTATCGCAGCCCCTGAGCGACATATGGGAGGCGCTTAATACACATTTAGCGAATAAATGAATCTTAACTACACAGTCTGCATGGGGCTGTTTGCATGTTATCTCCCCCTCTGATTGTGAGCTCCTGGAGGACATGGGCTCTCTTTTGCCATTCTCTATATCTGGGCCTTAGCCGAGTGCCTGGCACAAAATAGGGGCTTAATACGCGTTTATCAAAAGAACGAAGAATGAATAAGCATAGAGCCACGGCCACACTAAGCACTCAATAGATAATTGCTTGCTGACTTGACTCAAAAGTAACCCCTTTTGGGGCTCAGTTTACTTATTTCCTCCTAAAATGAAGGGTTTGGCCTCAGTCGCCTAAAAGGTGCCATCTCAACGCAGCCTTTGTATAGATTCCGTTAATGGGGGGGAAGGAGGGAGGAGGGGAGGGGCGAGTGCGGGGGGGTGACGAAAGTTAGAGTGGTCCAATCACCGGCTCCCCACGGGAGCTCCGAGCCCCACAATAACCTGCGGCGGAGGCGGGGCACCTCAGCATCCTGGGATTCGGAGTCCCCTCTAAGTGCCCTTCAAGGTGACGGCGGGCCGGGGGAGCCGAACTACGCGACCGAAAACCCCTCCATCCACCTGTAAACACTCACTGCCGGATTCCTCCAATGCCGCGACCAGAAGTCCGCTCGCTCGGACGCTCCAGGAAGCGCCGACCTCCCTCGCGAAGGAAAGGCCCCAGCCGCCTCAGCGCCGACATGACCACCCAAGTCCGCAGAGCCGCGGCCGGACGCTACGGAGCCGTCCTGGTCTGGCCCCACCCCTTCCCCAGATGTCACTTCCTCCGTGGGGCCACGAGCCAAGCCCCGCCCCGCCGGAGTAGGTGGGCGTGTCTTCAGTCCTTACCTGAGATGCTGGCGAGACTCTCAAAGTCAATCAAGCCTTGACGAGGCTCCGGGGGCCAGGCTGGAGTTTGCAGTGCCCTACACCAGCTTACGTGGGGACAAATCCGCGATTCTTCACTGCGTCCTTCCTTCCTCCTCCTCCCCTAATAGAAACGAATGGATTCTTCCTGTTTCCGGACCCGCTTCGCGTGGGGAAGAAGGTTCAGGATGTGGTCGCGGGAAGTAGCAGGGTTTCTGCTGGTCTTCTAGCAGAGAGAGCGTTTTTCCTCCTGGTGCATTCCAGTAATGTCCCCGCTGGTGTGTTCTAGTGAGCCGCGGAGGGAGCGAGAAGTAACCTGTGTGTAAACCTGAGTGGTTTAGTCCTGGGCGGACTTGGGTAGTCTCCTAGCAACGTTGACGCTGTCCGTGACCGCGGAGGGGCGTATCACGTAACCGCTCCTGCACGGTACCCCACCCCTATTCGGGAGACCCGCGTAGCGAGACTTTGCAAAAGCCCTAGAAGCAAAACTAAGCTATGGTGTTCTGCAGGGTTGGAGCTGAAGAGCCGTAAGAAAGTTTTAATTTTATTTTGCTTCCCAGTGAATGAAAGCTACTATAGCCCCCAACAGCACTGACTCAGTTGTCCAAAGCACAAATAAAGTTGTATCTTTGGCACCTTTGGTGATCGTGGCAGAATAGTAATTGTAGGTCTCAAAGAATCCTAGGTTTAGAGCTGGACGCACTAGTAGTAGTGGTGACGGTAATGGTAGTGGTAGTGGTAGTAGTAGCAGTAGTAGCTATTTTGTAGGGCAACTAGGTGGCTCAGTGGATAGAGTGCCATGCCTGGAGGCAAGAAGACCTGAATTCGGATTTGGCCTCAGACACTTTCTGGCAGTGTGACCCTGGGCAAGTCACTTCAGTTTGCCTTCCTTTCCTCATCTGTAAAATGAGCTGGAGAAGGAAGTAGTGAACCATTCCAGTTTATCTGCCAAGAAAACCCCAAATGGGGTCATCAAGAGTCAGACACCACTTTTTACTTTAAACCTTAGTTGAGTTTCATAAATGATCAGAAGGCATTTATTAAACTCTTTGTGCCAGACCCAGTACCAAGTCCTGGCCACATAAGGACAGTCAGAAACAGTTCCTGCCCTTTAGGAGCTCACATTCTGGGGAGAAGGGGGGAGGAGAGGGACAGACAACATGCTGATAACTATGTACCTGCAAGAAATAAACAAGGTAAATTAGAAATAATCTCAGAATGGAAGGAACTGCCTTAAAAGAGCTCTGGAAAGGCATCTTGCTGAGAGTCAGAAAGGTTAAGTGACTTGCCCAGAGCCACACAGCTTCAGTGCCTGAAGCAAGATTTGAAACTAGGTCTTGCTAACTCCAGAGTCAGCCCTATAACATACCACTTTCTAACACAACTTCCCCCCCAACCACAGCCCAGTGTAGGTGGGACTTAACTCCAATGGTGTGCCATGTCCACATCCTCTAAAGCCAGGATTACCAAAAGGTCTGCTTCTTATCTTCTGCAAACAGATTGTCTTCATCCCACCAAGGACCAATTTCATTTTGGACAGATAATTAAATATCCCTCTCTCCTCAAGACATTAACTCAGAACTATTGGGCCAGAACAATGTATTCATTGATTGAATAAATGAATGGATATCGATTAAGAGCTTACTATGTGCCAAGCACTAAACAACTGGAATACAAAAAGGAAAAATGAGAGGGCCCTGCTCTCCATAAGCTTATAATATCATCGAAGGAGACAACACCTTAGGTTCTTGGGTGGGGCAAACAAAGATTTAGAAGTGCTAAGGCTTCACTGGAAGGGCAGAGGGCCTGGGGGTCCTTCCCATCATTCAATCCCCAGGTCAGATCACAATACCTGGAGTCTGGAGGAAGAGGCAAGGGAAAAGACAATGAAAAATGATTATCTGCCATTACTCTACATTAATGTTTACTGTCAAGTGTTCTACTTCACATTTCTCTTAATTTGGTTAAAGGTGTTTTATGTATTATCATCACTGTCTTTTCACCTTTGTCACTTTATTCTCTTACGAAGAGCATTAAGGAAGGACAAGCTACAATGCAGGTTTTGTACAAACCACACGGGGGGGGGGGGGGGGTAGGACGTGGAGTGTGGCCTTTATCTGTACTCATATGGCATTTTCTGACCAGGCCCCCTATTCAGTTCAACTCAACAAACCCCTTATTAAGTCCTGGCTATTCAGAAAGAACCATACTGGGTAGTGTGTGTGTAGAGAGAGAGCAGCAATACATACGCATATATAAAAATTTTAGGGTCTAAAAAGCTCCTTAGAAATAGTAACTCATTCACTCCTCACAACACCCCTGTGAGGTAGGTACAGTTATCATCCCCATTCTACAGCTGAGGTAACTGAAGCTAAGGGAGGATAAGTAGATTGTACAGGGTCACACAGGTCTGAGGCAGGATTCCAGCTCATCCCCTCTGAAGCCAAGTCTAGGACTGTTCACTTTTCTATCTAGCTGCCATGGACCTTAAGGCCAAGAGAGAGAGGGAGAGTGGATGTGTCGTGTGTGTGTTGGTGTGGGGAGTTATGGTAAAGGAAGAGTATTGGTTCTCTTCTACAGTTGATTAGTTCACTTCAGCAGGACTGACGTGGGCTAATAGAGTACTAGTATTCAGGGTATTCTTTGAGATAAGTTCCTCTCCCCTTGGACTTCAGCCAGCAGGTTGTTTCTGCATTTAGTAGTCAGCCTTCTTGGGACCAACCCAGAATGAAAGGAAGATGGCACCCTGGCTGTCCCAGGAGAGCTTCATTAGCAATGCTGGCATTTACCTGGTGAAGTCCTGTGCCTTCACCATTGCAGCCAGGGGGGAAATGTCGAGTTTTTTATAAGAAAGGGTTTGGCTGCCTCCAAAATATCCAGTTTGGGATCCAGTGAGCGGCCAAGCCCTTCTAACACCATGATAGCGAAGACAATGGAGGCAAAGTTACTCTCAAGCTTGACCTGAAACAGCAAGAACAGAGGCACAGTCATGTTTTTTCCAGTCTCATCACGTACAGACCAGTGCCCTGGGCAACACCTTCATCCTTTCAGGTCTATAGTCTCCAAGCACTGCCTTACCCTATCCCTTCTTTATCATCACAAACCCCAGCCAGTCCCAATCTAATTGTACATTTTTCTTTTTTTTCTTACCTAGTCTTCATCACTGAATGAAGTGTTACCTTAGTGAAACTCAGACCTGTTAGACCTTAGCTCAAAAAGGCCAAGGTCTCCCACTGCATCCAGAGCCATCCCACCACTGGACCCAGATGGCTCTTAAATCCCTCACTTAAATCCAGTTTACCTGCTATGGCATCACCAACTTGATGCCATGGTCTTCTTCGAGAATGAAGAGCAAACAACATATAACAACAGCAGCTGTCCATGGGGTCACTGGACATTTGTCCATTTCCTTCACCTTTTGTCAGAACTCTCCACTATGATCTGTCCATCTTAAGTAACCCTGAACAACATAGCTCATAGTTTCATTGAGCTACACAAGCCCCTCTCCCACAACAAGACAGTAGTCCAAGAGGGGACTCGTGTGCATGTGTGTGTGTACATCTATGCGTGTGTATATACACACATGCATGTATAAGTGTGTATATAAACATATATGCATGCATACAGATTCCATAACTTGTGCCTTTGCATGTACATGTATGTATGTGCATGTGTATATATATGCCTGCCTACATTATGCATGCCTGCATATATTAAATATTTTGCTACTCCCAATTCCTTATCAAAACAAAAACCAGGTTAATAGGAGTGGGTATAGAGGTTCTTGGTACCTGCTCTAATTGGTAGGTATTCAATTAACAAGTATTTAATAAGTGCCTACTATATGCTAGACACTATTTATACCTTGTAACTCTTAGCCCAGTTTATATATAAATTGCTGCTACTAAAGTGCTTTATAAGTATTTATTTTCTTACCTAACCTAAATATCCCTTCTCCCCCACCCAAATCCTGTTTGTACCATTAGGCTGCTGCTACTTTCCCTCTGCCCAGCTCAAGGATCCCCCACCCCCAGGTGGCCCTTTCAATTCTTAAGCCTGGTACCTATAGGCAGAAGGTCCAGCTTAGGGTCTGGGCTCACCTTATGGGTCATCAGCAGCTTAAAGACACTAGAGAGCAGATTTGATACTTGAAGCTGTCGGGAAAAGCAAACTTTGTTACAGAGCCTGAAAGTACCACTTTCCTCCCCACATCCACACACACAAAAAAAATGGCGGGGAGAAGGGGAGCTCATTGACTGCTCAAGCAGAGTACTGGGACTCCTCAGTCCCTGAAATCCATGTGACTGCTTTATTCAGGGGGACAAAGGGGTGGGGATGGGGGATCTTAAAACTGTTCAGTCTAAGGATCCTTTCTCTCTTCAAGGCAAAAGACCCCACACATCACCTCCATCCATTTCCCGTCACACAAAAAACAACAAAAAGTTACTAGAATGAATGAGAAGACTGGTCCAACTTTCAACTGTATCTCCAGAGCTGACCGGTGGTTCTTTTCTTAAGTGAACTATTAAGTTCTTAAGTGAACTATTAATTTACTTATTATCAATATAGGCTCATGGGTCTAGAAGCCATCCACCCCAATCCCCTGATTTTAAAGATGAGGAAATTAAGGCCCAGGAAAATCCTTGCCCAAAGTTATACAATGTAGTAAGCATTAGAAGTGGGATTTGAACTCAGATCATCTGATATCAGATTTCTTTCTGTTTTAACACTCTGCCTCCAAGAGACCCACCCAAGAGCACCTAAGGAGAAGATCACATTTTTGAGAGCCATTTGCTGTAATGGATTGATCTATGGCTGGAAAACTTAGAAGAGAAAAGCACGGCTACGCTCTCTCTCTTTTATTTTCCTGTTTCTCCTCTCACACCACATAGAATATAAGCTTCCTGAGGGAAGGGAATAGTGTGTTTGTTTTTTTCATCCTAGCACAGTGCCTTAGTAAATGCTTATTGGGTTAGATTGGATTAGTCCTTCATCAGAAACATCTCTGCCCACCAGCTAGGATCTGCCCTAGCAGGGGAGGAAAGAACTAACCAAGCCTAAGAGGGTCCTTTCCTGCTGATTGTATCTCTGCTTCATGGCCTGCCTACCTTTTCCAGGGTGATGGTGTTCTTCCTGGCCTGGGTCACTAGGACCGCCATTTCTGCTTTGAATTTCTCCACATCTTGGCACTCGTTGGCCCGGGCATGATGCAAGATGAGTTCGGCCACTCTTTCACCCTGCAGACCACAAGTAAAGAGAAAGCTTGTGGGGTGGAGCCAAGATGGTGGCGTAGAAGCAGCAAGGTTTCGCAGCTCCCACATAGCCACCTCAAATATCCATAAAATATGACTCTAAACAAATTTTAGGGCTCCAAAGCTCACAAAAATACAGAAAACACATCTCCTGCTGAAGGCAGTTCGGCAGGTGGGGCATATCACAGCAGGCTAGGAGCCAAGGCCAGCCCCAGAGTGGTCAGGAGGAGCCATAGCTGGAACCTCCAGGAGAGTAGATCAGTAGCAGCTCTGGCAGTTTCCAGATTTATTAAGCCAGAAGAAATAAGGACCAAGTGAAAGGTCAGTGGAATTCAGCTAAATTTGGGAGAGAAAAGCAGTCCAGCCAAACTGCCCCCAGGGCAAGGAAGCAGCAGAAACTGCAGCCTTGCAGCCTCCAGGTAGCTGCCTCAGAGCTCCTGGCCTGCAGACTGCAAGGGGGCCAAGTGATTGTTCAGAGGCTAAGTGCTCTTGCGTTGAGCAGCCTAGATCCAGATCGTGATCTTGGGTGGTGGTCTTGGGGTGCGTTTTCAGTGAGCCAAAGCTGGTGGGGGCTGCAGCAGCCCCCTAATAGCTCCAGCAGCTGTGAAAACTGCAGCAATTTGGGACAGACCTTTCCCCTCTGGAAGCAGAGTTCCACAGAGCTAAAAAGACAAATAATTCACTGGCAACATGAGCAGGAAAAGGAAGCAAAGTAAGAACAGCAACTGAAATCTAGAATCCTTTTTTGGGGACAAAAAGGATCAAAGCATGGAACGGGAGAAAGAAAACACAGTCAGAACTCCCACACCAAAAGCTTCCAAGAAACATGAAGACTGCCTACAAGCCATAGAGCAGCTTAGAAAGGACTCTGAAAACCAAATAACAGAAATGGAGGAAAAATTGGGAAGAGAAATGAGAATGATGCAAGAAAATCATGAAAAGAGAGTCAACAAGCTAACTGAAGAAAATAACACCTTAAAAAACAGATTAACTCAAATGGCAAAAGAGGCCCAAAAAGCCAATGAGG
>CM053597.1:82838437-82876754 GCA_028646575.1 Pseudocheirus occidentalis
GATGGATGGATGGATGGATGGATGGATAGATAGATAGATAGATAGATAGATAGATAGATAGATAGATAGATAGATGGATGGACGGATGGGTAGGTGGATGATAAATTTGATATAATCAACAGTGGGAAGACAAAAGCAATGAGATTAGGAGAGACTTCTTGTAAAAAGTGAGATTTTAACTGAGACTTAAATGAAGCCTGGAAGCAGAGATGAGGAGGTAGAGAATTCCAGGCATGGGGAACAACCAGTGAAAATGCAAGGGGTCAGAAGATATAATATCTTGTACCAGGAACAGCAAGAAGGCCAGTTTCATTGGATTAAAGAATACATGAGGGGCAGCTAGGTGGCAGCAGGTGGCACCAGCCCTGGAGTCAGGAGGACCTGAGTTCAACTGTGACCTCAGACACTTGACACTTACTAGCTGTGTGACCTTGGACAAATCACTTAACCCCAGTTGCCCTGCCTTCTCCCCTCCAAAAAAAAAAAAAGTACATGGAGGGGAGTTAGATGTAAGAAGCCTCCAAAGATAGGAGATGGCCGGGTTATAAAGGACTTTGAAAGTCCAAACAGAGACTTTATATTTGACTAAAGGTGATAGGGAGTCTTTGGAGTTTCCTCAACAGGGTGGTGGTGACACCTGCCTTCAGACCCAATCTTTGAGAAGATTGCCTTGATAGCAATTTTGTACTTTGTGATTTAGGCTCAAGTTCACTAGAAACATAAGAACACTGGGTTCAAATCCAGTCTGGACACCTAGTGGCTGTGTGACAGTAAGCAAACCACTTAACCCCTTTGACCTTTAAGGTCTCCAGCTGTAAATCTGAGCCATAAGATGAGTATGTTGGACTAGAAGGATACCTCTAACATCTATTTTAGCTCTAGCTCCTAGTACCTCTAACATCTATTTTAGTTTTAGCTCCTAGGAACCTCTTTTTTTGATCCTTCTTTAGAAGGATTTAGAAGTAAGAGAAGTTCAAGTAACCACTACCCCTCCCACTTCTTCAATGTTTACATATAGTTCTACTGAAAGAACCCAAATTATGTGCCTTAACAAGTCCTCCATCTTTTCTCCCACTTAACTTAATGAGTCCTCTCTTCCCTCTCTCTTTTTAAAATAGCGTCTTTATGGCAAAGAACTAGAAATCAAGGGGATGCCCATCATTTGGGGAATGGCTGAACAAGTTGTGGTATATGAATGTAACGGAATACTATTGTGCTATTAAGAAATGAGGAGCAAACAGACTTCATAATAAGCTGATGTTGAGTGAGGGGAGCAGAACCAGGAGAACATTGTACACAATTACAGACACATCGTATCTATGATAACTAACTTTGATAGACTGATTTCCTCTCAGCAACATAAGGTTGTAAGACAACTCTGAAAGACTCATGATGAAAAGAGGTGTCCACATCCAGAGATAGAACTACAGAGTTTGAATGCAGATTGAAGCAAACTACTTGCTCTCTTTTTTTTCTTGTTTTGTTTTGTTTCCTCTTTCCCACTGTTCATTCCATCGGTCATAATCCTCCTTTACAGCCTAACTAATGTTTAATGTCAAGGTATTTGTAGATCTTATATTTGATTGCATGCCGCTATGGGGGAAAGGAGGAGATGGAGGGGGAGAAAATTTGAAACTCAAGGGATTGTGGAACTAAATGTTTTAAACTAAAAGTAAATAAATACATTTAAAAAATAAAATAGCATCTTTAAAACATAACAAAACTATTTCTAGGTCTTCTATTTCAAATGACTACCTCCATGACCCCTTGTGATATTAAGATTCTAAACACTAGCTATTAAAATGATTCTAAGGAGAATGAATGGATATCATTTCCATACTTAGAAGTTTCAGAACTCCTTGATACCTTTCCTTTCTAAAAATTTCAGGCCCTAGTGATCTCATCTTAGGGTGAAAAGACATGGAGAGATTGAGGAAAAGCCCACAGTCATGGGTAAAATTAAGAATCCACTTAAATTCTTTGTTCTAGAAATGTGCATAAGAGATGGGATTGTATGGTAGGGCTGATGGGGTAAAAAGAAGCTGCTTTGGTGGAGAAAGGCAGTGGGGGTTGGAATAAAGTACAGTTTCCAAAACAAACCTCCTGGCTTCCTGACCTCAAGTGTCAGTTAAAATGCCCAAATCTGCAGGAAGCCTTTCCCAGACCCCCTCAATACTAGCCTTCTCTCTGAGAACAGCTTCAATTTATCCCGTATGTATCTCATTCATAGGTGTTTCTTTTTTGTCTATCAAGCAATCAAGTTTTTTCTCTAATATTTAATTCCCCCACCATTACAGTGAAACAATTTTTAGTATTCATTTTCTAAAATGTTGAGTTCTAAATTCTTTCCCCTCCTGCTTCTCTTCTCTTTCCCTGAGAAAGTAAGCAGGTCAATAAGTTATACATGCAAAATAAGTTAATCATGCAAAAACACACAAAACCACTATTCCCATGTTGGTTATATTCAATCAACATTTATTAAGTGTCTTCTATGTGCCAGGCACTGTATTAAGTGCTGGGGATACAAATGAAGCAAAAGGCAAGTCCCCTAATGGGAGAGACAACATGCAAATACGTAGATTGTGATCCTTTTGAGGGCAGGGGTTGTTTTTGCCTGTCTTTGTATCCCCAGTGCTGTGCATAGAGCCAGGTATATATACCCTTAAGAAATACATGTTTTCAAGATTGGAACAAAGGCAGGAAGCTGGGAAATAGTCAGTGTCTCTGATAAAGGCCTCATTTCTAAAATAATAATAGAGAACTGAGTCAAATTGGTAAGAATACAAGTCATTCCCCAATTGATAAATGGTCAAAGGATATGAACAGGTAGTTCTCAGAGGAAGAAATTAAAGCTTATCTATAGTCATATGAAAAAATTCTCATCGCTATTGATTAGAGAAATGCAAATTAAAACAACTCTGAGCTACCACATTACCCCTATCAGATTGGCTAACATGATGAAACAGGAAAATGATAAATGTTGGAGATGTGGGAAAATTATAACATTAATGTATTGTTGGTGGAGTTGTGAACTGATCCAACCAATTCTGGAAAGCAATTTGGAACTATGCCCAAAAGGCTATAAAAATGTGCATACTCTTTGACTTAGCAATACCACTTCTAGGTCTGTATGCCAAAGAGATCATAGTGGAAAAGGTCCCACCTGTACAAAAATTATAGCAGCTCTTTTTGTGGTGGCCAAGAAATGGAAATTGAGGGGATGTCATCAATTGGGGAACAGCTGAGAAAGTTGTGGTATATGAACATAATGGAATACTATTGTGCTATAAGAAATGATGAGCAGACAGACTTCAGAAAAACCTGAAAGACTTAAATGAACTGATGCTGAGTGAAGTGAGCAAAGCTAGAAGAACATTGCACACAGTAACAGCCACATTGTGCAGTGGCTAACTTTGATAGGCTTAACTCTTCTCAGTAATGCAATGTTCTATGTCAGTTCTAAAAGACTCACGATGGAAAATGCCCAGAGAAAGAACCTTCGAGTCTGAATGGAGATAGAAGTATACTATGTGCTCTCCTTTACTTCTGTTGTTTTATTTCTTCTTTCTCATGATTCTTCCCATTAGATCTAATTCTTCTTTAGATCATGACTAATGTGAAATTATGTTTAAATCAGATTGCATGCTGAATTGGGGACACATAAGGAAAAGGAAGGGGAGAAAATTTAAAACTCAAAATCTTATGGAAGTAAATGTTGAAAACTAAAAATAAATAAATAAAAACAATTTTCTTTTAGAAAAAAATGCATGTTGATTTGACAAACCTGAGCAGCAGAGAACCCGAGTTCCACCTTTGCTGCTGTGTCTACTTGTAGTATTCCATGAGAGCACTGCTCAGCCTGCTTAGCTGTTGGGCCCACACGAATACATGGTGACCTGGCTGTTGGTTGGTTTCAGGAGAGTCTTGCTACTCAGTAGCCAGCTACCAACGAGGTTATAAATCATGAAACTCTTCAGTTCATCTCCAAGTGATGTGCTGAATGTGTTGTTGAGGGTCTTTAGAGAATACTTCCCAAGCCCATGCCTGGTGGCCATGCAGCCCCCTTCTCAGCCCTCAGTCTGGAATATGCATGAGGTTTGCTGTGTGTCTAACCCTGATCTTAAAGGCATCTAGCTGGTGCAGCCGATAGAGCACTGGACCTGGAGTCAAGAAGACTCAAGTCCAAATTCCATGTCACTTACTAACTGTATAGCCTTGGGCAAGTCACTTAACCTCTGTTTGCCTCAGTTTCCTCAATCATAAAAAAGGCTATGTCTATGTCAAAGGGTTGTTATGAGGGTCAAATGAGATACCATTTGTAAAAAGTGCTTATCACAGTGCCCAGCACAGAGTAAGCTCTATAGAAATGCTTATTCTCTTCCTTAAACAGTTATTGAGAAGCAATAGGATATTGTAGAAAAAAAAATACTGAAGTGCAAAGTAGAATAACTGTTTTGCATTCCAGCTCTGACATTTACTTAGCTGTCTCACCAAGAACAAGACCCTTTACCTTTATGGGTCTCAGTTTCATCATCTGTATGATGGGGGCAATAATATTTGCATTCTCTACCTCATTGGTTTGTTGTGAGGGAACTACTTTGTAAGTCTTAAAAACTTTGAGCTATGACCAATTATTAATATTCACTCTTCAAAAAGGGCATATATATATATTTTTTTCATGATTCATACTAGACACATGACCTATTTTCTTTTTAAAATTAATTTTATTTAAAATGATTAAAATTAATTTTTAAATTAAAATTAATTTATCTTTTGGTTTCCAAACCTAAATTTCCACCTGTATTCTTCCCCAGGGAGGTCAGTAGTCAGAGCAGAGGAGGGAGGGTGCTCCAGTTATGGAAGACAGACAGAGAAAACACCTGGAACTGAGAGATGGGGATTTTCTTGTATGTGGAGTGACCAGGAGGCCAGTGTAACTGACCTGAAAAGTATATATCTGAAGTAACATGTAAAAAGACTAGAAAGATAGGAGGGAGCTAGGTTATGAAGGGCTTTCAATGCCAAACAGAGCATTTTGTACTTGTTTCTGGAGACAAAAGGAAGCCTCTAGAGTTTATTGAATGGGGTGTGTGTGTGTGTGTGTGTGTGTGTGTGTGTGTGTGTGTGTGTTTTGGGGTAGATCAAGAGTAGACTTGCATACTTGCAGTAGTAGTATGTCACAAAGATGGCCTGGTCACAAAGACTGATAGGACTGAGGGCTCACCAAGCAGAAATGCAGGATCTCCTTAGGGTGAGAATTGGAATGCCAAGAGGTGGGATAGGGAGTAGAGGCTAGATTGAAAGATCATGGCAGCATGAAGATAGACTCCAATGGTACCCTCAAAAATGGTATAGATAAAGTCCCTTAGCACTTTGGACAGATCCCCTGTGGAGGATATATAAGAGGGCGTGGCCAAGAGCCACTCTGAAGAGAAAGATGAGTTACAGTCTGCACCTTTGAGGGGGGAGGCCCCATTTGATGAAGTGAATCAATCAATCAATCAATTTATTTATTTATTTATTAAGGACTTACCCTCTGCAAGGTCCAAGGAATTATTGAAGCATTAATGAACCCAGGATTGTTGTCCTTATGATCTATCTAAAACCCCACATGATGTGATGGAGAAAACACTGATATGACATGAGAGAACACATGATATGACAGAGAGAGACCTTGGCTCTGTTCCCAGACCCCACTGGCCTTCCGGCCTTGGGTGAGGTGCTGACTTTTTCTGCATTGCAGTTTTCCCATCTGTAAAACAGTAATTAATGCCTTCTGTGAGTCCCTCCTGGGGTTCTTCTGAAGCTGAAAGGAGATAGGTAGAGGTGAAGATGCTCTCTAAACTGTAAAGCTTCATACAACTGTAAGATATTATTATCCAGTTAGTTCCTCCTTTGGGGCACACGAGTTCATGGAGGCTTTGGCAGGCTCCACCTTTGGCACACAGGAGCTTCTGGATGACTTTATAACAGTGTTCGCTCTCTGGTGAGGACAAAGAAGTTCCCAGAGGACTGGAAGCATGGACTAATTATGAACTCCAAGCTTTCTTCTACATCTAGGAACAGAGTAGAGTGAAACAGACCAGCATCTTCTTCTGTATGCATGTGTGTGTATATGTGTATGTGTGTGTGTGTGTGTGTGTGTGTGGTGTGGTGTGTGTGTCTCCTAATTTCTGGATCTCCTCTCAGAGTGGGATGCTTTCCATAAAACAAGCTAGGCAAATCTGCCCTGTCCGACCATTGGATTTTCCAGGAGCCTTGGTGATCATTGCTACTTCCCAGCCCTGGGGAAAAGCATGGAAAATAGAAACATGCTATGGGCCACCCACTAGATGTATAATTGATTCCAGGTAGCTGCAATCCTAACCTAATGTTATTCATTTCCATTTTCCTCTGGTCCTCACAGCTATATCCACCACCTGAACAGCCTGCTGTGGATGTGTCTATATATGTGAGGGTGAGGGTGAGAGGCTGTCTGTATACTTTGTTACCTCTCATGCTGAAGTAAGGCAATAGTGAGATGGCCCTTCATCCCCTAGCCAGGGATGATTGGCAGAGAGTAGGAGGATAGAACTGGAATTATATCACAGAATGAAGTAAGCAGAACCAAGAAAATGATTTACAACCAATGATTACAGCCATGTAAACAGAAAGAATGGCAGCAAAACTCCATCTGAACTGAACCTTAAAATGAAAATCATCAATTTGATCCCAAAGGAAAAGAAAGAAGAGAAAATATATTTCCCTTCCTTTATGTTGTTGTTGTTGAGATGGAGGACGATGAGCATGCAAAGTTACTTACACTCTTAGACTCAGTATGTGGGTTCATTTTCCTGTACTGCTTTTTCTGCCGCCGCCCCCTCCCCCCTTTTAATTCTTTGTCACAAGGGATGGCTGTCTGGGGAGAAGAGAAGTGATGTCTTTGGAAATGGAGATGATTTAGAAGAAAACGTTCTCAATAAAAATTTTAAAAAGAGGGTAGCATTAGTGTCCTGGGTTTGGAGTTCTTGTGCAAATATTATGTCAGTACTTCAAAGATCTAATTTTGGCTGTATAGATACTCCCTATTTAGGGTGGGGAACCTGTGGCCTTGAGGCCACATGTAGTCCTCTAGGTGCTCAAGTGCAGTCCTTTGAATACAAACTTCACAGAACAAATCCCCTCAATAAAAGGACTGGTTCTGTAAACTTGGACTTGGTCAAAAGGCCACACCCAAGGACCTAGAAAGCCACATGTGGTCTTGAGGCTATAGGTTCCCCACCCCTACCTATATGACTCATCAATGCAGATCATAATCCTACTGTTTAGATGTTGATCTTTGAGTATTGCTGCAGCTGAACTTTTTATCATACTACAGGCAGCAGGGTGACACCTCTTTCCCAATATAGTTACACTGGACCTTAGATGATATACAGTCTGTCTCTGGGCCCATACTCGAAAGCCTTTTGTGCTTCAATAGGGCCTGCCAGGGCCTATGCCCTACTGGCATAGCCTTTGAGGACCAGGATTATCTCTCCAGGTTATAAAGAGGCATGGAAGAAATATTCTTACTGAAGGTAGCAGATGTCAGGTAAACTAAGTTCTAAAAGTACTGAAAGACCAGGGATAATCACCAGGGGCTATTATCTCTCCAGCTCAGGAACCAGAGAGAAGAAAAAGGGGGTGCCAGGAAGTCTAATTCGAGAGAGGGGCATGAAAAGACAAGGTCAAAGTCATGACCTTGGGACTGCACTTCATCTCAGAGCCAAGTGCACTAGCAGAGCCTGAACTTAATTTGGAAGAGCTACATAGTTTAAATGGAATAAGTTACTCAGCCAAAAGCTGATACATTGTAATCTGAACAGCCCTTACCCTTTTACTGACAGGAAAGAGATCTGAACACCAACCCAGCTCAGCCTGTTTGTGAAGTCAGGGAGCAGGTGGGAAGGAAAAGAGAGACTGATCCTCATATGCCCAGAAATACCTTCTACAAGGGGAAAGGCCCATCCCTCCTGGAATTTCTGGGTGGTAACAGCAAGATGAAGCACCGGGTCTGGGGAGACAGGAGTGGCAAAGACTGGGCATGATGAAAACCAAGCCAGGTTAACCCTGTCACAGAGAGTCCAAAACAAAAAACTGCCCTTTCTCCCTTGAAACTACTCTGAAGTTGTTGGAATTTGTACACAAGAGCCTTGTCCCAGGAGGTGGTTTAGTTCTCTAGTCCCCCTCTTTTAAGGGTTTTATTTTTAATGAAGCCAGCTGTTGAGTCTTTCTCTTGGCCCATTCCCCCTCACATACACACACACACACACACACACACACACACACACACGCACCTACTCTCTACTTCTATCATTTTGGAAACAATTTGTGAATCAGTTAAATTTCATTTCATCAATTGTTGCTAGACCTGTATCAGTCTTGTGTTAAATGTGTATTAGCTACCTACTATATGCAAGTCACCATAATAGGTACTGGGGATAGAGAAATGAATAGAGGAAGGATACTTCCTGCCTTGGGAAATTCATGTAGATAAATAAATATGATTTTTTAAAAGGCAGAATGTGATAAGGACAAAGAAGTACAGACTAAGTTGGATGAAAAATTTGTATTTCAACTGATAAACTTGGCATGAAGCCTATGGACACAATGTGACCTGCCTGACCTGAGGTTGTAGCCTACTTTAGGTTTTTAGAAAATAAAATAAATAAAACATAAGCAAATGTACCTAGCACACAAGGAAAATGAGAGGCAGTCTGGCCCAGCAGAAAAAAAGACTAGATTTGGAGTCAGAGATTCTAAGTTCAAATCCTGTCTCTGTCACTTACTGCCTGTGTGATCATGAATAAGTTACTTCCTCTCACTTAAATCCAATTCACTTGCATATTATGGCATCACCTCCCTAATGAAGGTGATGAAGGACACACAACAACAATTTTCTCTCACCTATAAAATGAAATGGGTTGACTAGCTGTAATGGTAATGGAATTTAAAGCTCCCCCTGTATTGGCTTGGTTTTGGGGTTCAGTAAAACCCAGAGCTTGTGAATCCCACATGTGGGATGGACTTGTTGACATGCAGAGAGATGGCTGAACTGGGAGGAGCTGGTGCTGTGGATTTAGAGACAAGCCCAAGCAGAGAGAGGCCAAAAGAACTTTTGGGGAACAGTGTCATGAAGGTAGAGAGAGAAGAGAATTACCAGGGGCCAGAGTTGCTGAGAGACTGCTGAGGGCCAGTTGGAGCTGCCCAGGACTTTTGAGAACTGCCACATGGAGCTGCTGAGGACTGAGGAGGCATAGCTATGATGCAGGTATTTTGTCTGTTTGTTTTGATGTTGTTTTGCCAGATTCATCTACTGGTGAAGGACAGTGCTATTGTTGCAGAGGTTCTGGAACCCTGCTGTTGGTTCAGAAGCCCTGAAGAAGGATTTTCTTGTTTACGTGTGTACAGAAATCCTAGAAGAGGGTCTTGCTGATGTTTTCAGGGGTTCTGGGACTGTTCTGCAAGCAGAGAGTGAATTAATGAGAATGCTGGAAATATATATATTGTGGCTTTGTTAAGCTTTGCCCCTTCAGGAACAGAGATTGCCGAGAACCTGCCTTGGGTCAAGATGAAGAAAAGACCTCTCCTTGGATATTAAATGCTGTGATGATATCTTAACCTTGTTGTAGCTTAAAGGTAGATGGTCTTTTGTGCTCTCTACTGCCCTTTTTGAGAAAGTGCTTGGTGTTAATGAATGGTATTGTAATTCAGTTGTGATCCAGGAGTGGGAAACTTTTTACTTTTTTGTGCTCTGTGACTGACCAAATAAATATACTTTGTTTATGATTGGAAACTAATCTCCATTTGAGAAGAGAGACTTTGTGACAGATCAAATGAATGTATTGGCCAGGGGTGGGGTACTTGGACCTTGGTACTTTGAATTGAGAACTTACTACTAAATGAATGAGTTACACTGTATTTTGATTTTCTCTGTTCTGTGAATGTTTTTGCCTTAATTTGGCACTGAATAAAATAAAGAGTTATTATGCTGGTATTCCAAACCTTGGAAGTTGCCTTTGCTTGGCATTACAGTAGCAGACCTATAAAGTGCCTTCCACCTCTAAATTTATGATAGCCCAATGATCTATTAGGACAATCAAAACAAACCATCTGACATTTCTGGCAATATGGCCAAACTCTAGGCAGCATTCACCTCTACCTAGTTCTGTGAATGTATATTCTCCTTCATGAAACTGATGAAACTAAAATTCATGTGGATTTCTGATCATGTGAACAGCCCACTAAAGCAGGGAAGGGGTGGGGAGGGTGGGAAGGAGGGAGAGGAAAACTTCTTGGAAAACTTGGGAAACTTCTGCTTCAGACAAGAGGAAGTCACTGAAAATTTTTCAGGGGTAGATGTGGTAACTAATGTGAATTAGGATGAATATTTTGGCAGCTATGTGAAGGACAAGTTGGACAGGTAACAGATTATAGGCAAGGAGATCAGTGAGGAGTATACTTTAATAATCCAAATGAGAGGTAATGAGGACCTGAATTAGGGTGATAAATAGTAAGCCTAGAAAGGAGAGGACAGATGGGATTTATATTGCCAAGGTAGGATCTAGGGGGAGGGGAAGAGAAGGAAAGGAAGAAAGAAGAGAAAGAGAATAAACATTTTTATGTATCCTACTATGTGCCAGGTGCTCTTCTGAGTGCTTCATAAACATTTATCTCATTAGATCCTCATAATAGCGTAGCAAGGTAGGTGCTATTCTCATTCCCATTTTGCAGTTGGGGAAACTGAGGTAAGAAGAGATTAAATGACTGACCCAGAGTCACACAGCTAATAAAGGCCCAAAGCTAGAATTTAACTCAGGTCTTCCTGACTCCAGGCCCAGCCTCTGGGCCCCCTACTCTGCTACTTATCAGACTTGACTATGAAGGAGAGGGAAGAGTGAAAGATGACAGATTTTGAACCTGAGTGACTACGAGGACACTGGGGCTATCCATAGACAGCAGATAGTTGGGAGAGAAAAGGGCAGGTTGGGGCAGGTGGGTAGGTAGGAGAGGAGCTCAGTTTTGGACATGTTGAATCTGAAGTGTTCACGGAACATCTAGGTGGAAGAGCTGTCGGGAAGCTGGAAATATAGCACTGAAGTTCAAGGCAAAAAGTTACATAGAGTATAAAAAGCAGCGCAGAACATTCCACTTCTTCCACTTCAATTATTTAAATAGCTGATTAGTCCATTAGCACATAAAAGTGTGTTTGCATTGCCTAAGTATTTGCAGCAGGAACCTAGAGCCAATGAGCTTTCATGTGGTAAGGGCAGAATTAGGCAAAATATCTTTTTTTTTTTAAAGCACCATTATTATATACCTTGGAACCAAATTGTAAACAAAAAAATGATATGATTTTTACAGCTGGAAGGGAACTCAGAGATAACCTGGTTCAGTCCTCCCGTTTTCATTTATTCATCCATTCATTCAACAAACATCTAATATTTATCCCATGCCAAGACCCGGGAAAAATCCAAAAATAAGCATTGCTCCTTTTTCTCATTGAACTTACAAAGCAGCAGTGGTGACAGGAGACATATAGAAAAAATATTATAAATATCAGAAGGTCATGTGGCCATACGAGGAATAAACATTTTGCATGAGAGAATTGACATATACAGGGAGGTAGTTAAGTCACAGTTACATATCAAGTTATTGGGAAGGCTGGAAGTAGAACATTCATTGAATAGTAGAATGGTACAGCTAAAAAGGACCCCCAAGAACTTCCCATCCAACTCTCTCATATTTTAGTGACTTATCCAAGCTCATATAGGGTCAATGACTTGCCCAAGATCTTGTTAGTTATTTAGCAGAGTTAAGATTAGAACCTGGGCGGCCGGGTGGCACAGTGGCTAGAGTGTGGGGCTGAAAGTCAGGAAGACTCATCTTCCTGAGTTAAAATCTGACCTCAGATACTCACTAGCTATGTGACCCTGGGTAAGTCACTTAATCCTATTTACTTCAGTTTCCTCATCTGTAAAATGAGCTGGAGAAGGAAATGACAAACCACTATAATCTCTGCCAAGAAAATCCCAAATGGGATCACAAAGAGTCAGATGTGACTGAAAAATGACTCACCAACAGAAGACTAGGGCCAAGATCACCAGATGTTTGGTCCAGCGCACAGATTTGTATGTATCTGTAACCCTCCTTTCATTACTAAAGATAGAACTGTAATTATATCTTTAGCTATGACATGTGCTCTACATTCCTTGTACATCTTCCTTATCAGGAAAGCTAGTGGAGTGTATGCAAAAATAACTTATTGGGGGAAAGGCAATAGGGTTTCTGTTTAGGGAAGAGTTCACTCAATGCTTGACTTCACAGCTATGATTAATCCCTGAGGTCCCATGGCTATACATATAGTAGGCACCAAATAAATATTGATGGAGCAAACTAGTAAACATGTAAATAAAGGGGACTTGACAGATACAATTTCAATCAATAAACATTTCTTAAGCACCTACTATATGCCAGGAGGAGTGTCACATGTTACAAAAAAGAGGCAAAGACAAACCTTCTCTCAAGGAATTCCATTACTTTGATGGAGGAGACAACACGCAAAGAAATATATACAAACAAGCTGTATAGAGGAGAAATAGGAAATAATGAATAGAGAGAAGAAGGCGCTAGAATTAAGAAGGGTTGAGAAAGACTTGCTGTCTTTAGATGGGATTGAAAGGATTTTAGTTAGGATTTAAAGGAAGCCAGGAGGTGGAGATGAGGACGAGAACATATAGGGGACTGCCAGAGAAAATGCCTGGAGCCTAGAGATAAACGGGTCTTGTTGGTGGAATGGCAAGAATGCCAGTGTCTCTGGATTAAAGAGTGCTTGGTAGAGAATCAGGCATAAGAAGACTGCAAAGATAAGAGAACCCTAGGTTATAAAGGGCTTTGAAAGCCAAACAACATTTTGAATTTACCCTGGAGGTGAGAGGGAACCACTGGAGTTTATTGACTAGGGGAATGACTGGTCAGACCAGCTCTTTAGGAAAAATCCCTTGAGTGGCTTAATGGAGAATGGATTGGATGGGGAGGGACTTGAGGTAGGCAGACCCATCAGCAGACCTGGGTTACTAAGGACCTGCACCAGAGTAGTGGCTCTGTCAGAGGAGAGAAGGGGGCTTATTTGAGAGATGCTGCAAAAGTGAAATCAACGGGTCATGAGAGATAGTGAAGAATGTGGCTTCTAGCTTGTGAGCCTGAGGGATTAGGAAGATGGTATTGCCCTCTCCAGTAACAGGGAAAGTTGAAGAGGTGGGGAAAGGGTTCAGGAGAAAGAAAAGAAAATGAGTTCTGTTTTGGACATAGTTTAAGATGTCTATTGGAAATCTAGTTTGAGATGTCTGAAAGGCAGTTTGTTGATGTCAGACAGGTCAGCAGAGAATCATCAACATGAAGATGATCATTGAATATTTTATAGCCTATCTATGTTCCCTCATTCAATATGAACAGCTGCTTTGCAAGATCACTTACAGTTCATCTGATGTCCCACTGGAGACATCTAAATTAATCAAGGTCTTTTCACACTTGTTGAGGTTTAGAGTTTTGTGTTGCTTGAGACCCCAAAATGCCAACATGCCAGGTCTTGCCAAATGAATTCAACTCAAGCCTTCTGTCAACCAAGGTAAAACAAAGTTTATTAAAGATTTGCCATAATGGGTAGACTCTTAAAGAGTATTTGTGACGCTTGTATTTGACAAGCAGGCCAGAACAATCTGACACAGACTGAGTATGTGCTAGATTGAATCTCAGAGTCTTCACGGAGGCAAGATGGATCTTATATACATAAAGATTGTGGGAGGGATCTAGGGGGTGGTCTAGAGGAGGGGCTTGGGGTAGGTCTTGAGGAAGAGTCTAAGGGGGAGGTCAGATTCCAGCAATGGGATTAAGGTTGGAAAATAGTAGAAGGCTACCTGGAGATGACAGACAATGGAGGGTTAAGCTAGTTTAAGAGTAACAGATTTGGATATAGATATTTTGATAGAATCCAGGTGGGAAGTAGCTGGACAATGGAGGGCTAGGTTAGGTTAAGAGTAACAGAGATTTAGGCCTAGCCATAATGAAAGGCTTATGGTCTCAGGCAAATGCCTTATTAAGTGGGGAGATTTAAGGAGAGTTCAAGAGGCTTCCCAGAGCCAGTACTGAGTTGCAATGCCTTTTATATGGAAAAAGAAACATTTCCACCTTGGTTAATGTAGCAATATTTTATCACTTATTTTAGGTGGGTGTGGGGTAATTTGATTGATTTGCTGATCACTCCCCCACCTTTATACCTGTAAACGTTGGGTATCCTTCCATTAGCAGAGATGTTTGTTGCTGACATTTCTCCCAAATAATTGCTTCTCTTTCTATTCTATCTCTATTGGGTTTTTTTTGTGCCAAAACTTTTTAATTTTATGTGATTGAAATGATATCTTTTTTATCTTTTGTGATCACTTCTATCTCTTATTTAGTTAAGTATTCTCCCTTGAGCCATAGCTGTGAGTTACTTCCTTCTATTCTCTAATATTAAAATCATACTACTTTATATTTGTTGAGTCTCTGTTTGACTATACCTATGTGACCTTAGGTTAAGTCTTTTCCTCTCTTCTAGATTTCAGTTTTCTCATCTAAAAAATGAGAGGATTGAACTAGACCTCAGGTTAACCTGGGGTCTGTGAACTTATTTTGAAAAAAAATATTTTGATAACTGTATTTCAATATAATTGGTCTCCTTTATAATCTTATGTCTTTTTATTTTATGAACTTAAAAACCTTCTTCTGAGAAGGTGCTCATAAGTTCTTCCAGACTGCCAAAAAAAAGGTCCTTGACACTAAAAAGTTAAGGACCCTTGACTACATAATTGACATGGTCTCTTTCAAACTCTAAATCCTATGAACCTGTGAAAAAAAGAAAGGAAGAATAAAGGCTGATGAGAAACATTAGGAAGACATGAAATTTCTGTGTGGTTTTTTTTTTTGGTGGGTATGTGTTTTTTTTTTTTGGTGGGTATGTGTTGTTGTTTTTTTTGGTGGGTATGTGTTTTTTTTTTTTTTAGCACTCATATGATATAGTGCAAGGAATGTTTGACTACAAGTCAGGAGACTTGGGTCCTAGCCTTAGTTCTGTAACTTCTCTCTGTGAACCTGGATGAGTTATGTACACTCTCTGTCCCAGTGTCTTTGTAAAATAGGTATAATTATATTTACCTGGATTACCTTAAATCAGTAGGAATTAGAAAATAGTCTCTGCTCTGTATTAACTACTAAAAGCCCTCTATGATTTAGACAATGAGTCCAACCAAACTGTAGTGGGATTTAGTAGTTAATACAGGTCTAGTCAGCCAAGTGATCAAGTCTGAGGTGGTCAGTTAAGGCAGATAAAATCCATGAAGTCAAGCAGGGTCCAGAGGCTTGGAGATCAGAGAGTCAGCTAGAAAAGCACTCAATTTGCTACTTGTGCTGTTGTATGCTGCCTAAGTGTGGACAGCCTTGACTACAAGGAACTCTTTAGGGTTGAGGCAAGTCAGAAGTCCTGAGATTACCTCACGTGATGGGTGTGGTTCAAGATACAGAGAAGAGTTAATTGGCATTATTAGGACTGAACATGTCTGAACTAGTCTGTTCTGTGTTCCCAATCCACATTATCACTTTTCCATCTTTTCTCATACCTGGAATTACCTCCCTCCCCACTTGTTTTATCTAAAAGCCAGGGATCTTTCAAGACTCTGCTTAAATCACACCTCCACTGAAATCAAGCCCCACTTTGTCAGTCAAGAAGGATTCTTATGAAGGCTCCTCTGACCAGCTTAGCCCAAAGGAACCTCTCCCATCGAATTCCTGTAGCACTCTCTTCATTTTCTGAGTACTTATTTGTCACACCAACTTGTGTACTTGTGTATCAGATTGAACATGTGTTCAAAAAAATCAACCTCCTAAGTATAGACTAGATAAGATGTGAGTGGGTTGCTGTTCATGTGACAAAAGCCTTTGGGACTTTGATGCATTGCTAACTTAGCATAAGTCAACAATGTGGTTACATGACAGGAAAAAACAACTAAAGAAACCAAAGGTCCCTTTAAATGAAATAGCGTGTTTACAGCAAGGGTGGTAATGTCCCACTCTGTTCTGCTCTGCTCAGATCACATAGGAAATACAGTATTTTTCCCCTCAAAAGTTCTTGCCAAATATCAACAAATATGAACACACACATGCAAAGAACATATGAAACCATTGATCTCATTACATGTAGTTTCTTCTTTTTAAGTACATGTTAAAGTAAACACTGTTTAAACTTTAAACACTTAAAAACTAACACTGCCCAGAGTGTCTATGTCCCATTTCGAATCTCCTTTTGTTCTATGTATTTCCAAAAGTGTAATTGACATTTTCCTTTTTTTCTTTTCTTTCTTTTTTTTTTGCGTCTCCATCACTACCCTTCTACTTCCTCCCACATTTTCTTCCCTACTAGTTATCTTTACCCCTTTTTGTTTCTGTTGGGAGTGACACCTTCTTCTAAGCCCCCAGGTTCACAGCAGTAGAATCATTAACTCCTCCCAGTTCCTCCATCCTAACCAATTAGTTCCCATGTCTTAATTGATTATACCTCTACAACACACATAATATTCTTTTTTTTTTCTTTTTTGGAGGGGGGAAGGCAGGGCAATTGGGGTTAAGCGACTTGCCCAAGGTCACACGGCTAGTAAGTGTTAAGTGTCTGAGGCTGCATTTGGACTCAGATTCTTCTGACTCCAAGGCCGGTGCTCTATCACTGCGCCACCTAGCCGCCCCAACACACATAACATTCTAATCCTTCTCTCCACTCAAGTGGCCTCCTACCCTAATTCAGACTCTAATCACTTCACACCTAGACTATTACAACAGTTGTCTCAGTGGTCTTCCTGCTTCAATTCTCCTCCCTCCAGAGCTGCCACATTAACATTTCCAAAGTTCAGGTATAGACCCGTCACTCCTTTGCTCAAAAAACTCCAGTGGCTCCCAGTTGCTTCGGGACGAAATATGAACTGTTTTGGCATTTAAAGCCTTTTCCGGTCTGACTCCAAACTTAATGCACATTGCTCTGATTTACACACTGTACTCCAATGAAACTGGCCTCCTTGCTGGACCTTATACACAACATTCCATCTCTCCACTGGAGGCCTGCCTGGGTGCACAGGCTGTTCCCCATTCCTGGAATACTGTACATTCCCTCCACAGGCCTACCTCTTAGAATCCCAGTCTTCCTTCAAGGATTAACTCAAGTGATTACTTCTGCATTGAGAGATAGACTGCCTTGGTATCCCTAATTACTAGAGCCCTCCTTCCTCCAAACTTCTTTGTATGGATTTTGCATTTGCTTATCTGTGTAAATTTTATTTTCTCTCAGTACAATATCTCTAATTACTAGAGCCCTCCTTCCTCCAAACTACTTTGTGTAGATTTTGCATTTACTTATCTGTGTAAATTTTATTTCCCCCCAATAGAATGTAAGCTTCTTAAAGGCAAGGATTGTTTGCTCTTTTGTTTCTTGTTTTATTCATGTATTTGTTTCCCCAGAGCCTATCAGAGTCCCTGGTACTTAGAAGATGCTTTAAAACAAAACAGCCTTGTTGAATTGAATTGTGAATCCAGACTTATAAAAATTAGGTAAGGTGAATGAGGCCCCTTCCAATCAGGAGCATGCTGGAGTCAGGTCCCATCTGCTAGAGCAAGAAATTTTAGTATGAACATTTATGTTTTGGAAATCCACTAAGGCTTGATTTATTGTTTGGTTGGTTGTCTAAACTTAAGTGATGGAGACCATGTTAACCATGAAGATTAAATTTAAAAGTGTGTCTTTCGCATTCCACTTATTAAACGTTTAACAGCACAAATCACAGTTTCCAATTCTAGAAAGTGAAGTGTGAATAATCAAGAATGACTAATTTGAAAATAAATGTACCAGCACTCATACACTGAAATGAATGTTGCTCCTTCAAAGTAGTCTCCTGGGAAAACTTACACTTGTTCTTTTTGAAGCAATCAGGGTTAAGTGACTTGCCCAGGGTCACATAGCTAGTGTCCGAGGAGACTGGATTTGAACTCAGGTCTTCTTGGCTCCACTCTATCCACCATGTCATCTAGCTGCTCCTTCTTGTTCTAATGATACTACTTTTTTTTTTTGTGGTAATTGATTGTAATGGAATATTATTGTGCCATAAGAAATGATAAGCATGTGGATTTCAGAAAAACCTGGAAAGAATTACATGAACTGATGCATAGTGAAGTGAACAGAACCAGGAGAACATTGTATATGGTAAAGACTTTTGTATAATTCTTATTTATTTTTTGCTTTTGGGGAGAAGGGACAATTGGGGTTAAGTGACTTGCCCAAGATCACATGGCTAGTTTTGTATTAAGTGTATGAGGCCCTATTCGAACTCAGGTCCTCCTGACTGCAGGGCTGGTGCTCTATTCACTGGGCCTCCTAGCCACACCAGCTTTTGTATGATTCTTAATTGCTTTTGAAAATAGTTATACCTGACAATAGGTCCACCATCATTATATCAAGGTGTCTATTTTACCACAGCCTTTCTAACATGTATCATTTTCTTTTTTTTAATTTTTTTATCATCTTTGCTAATCTGATGGGAGTTAGGCAGAATTCAGAAATGCTTTAATTTTAATTTCTCTAATAGTGATTTGGAGCTTTTTTTTTTCAATATGGGTACAGATAGCCTGAGTATCTTCCCTTGAAAACTGCTTGCAAATATCCTTAGACCATTTATCAACTGGGGAATGGTTCTTATCCTTATAAATTTGATTCAGTTTCTTATATATCTTAGAAATGAGACTTTTATCGGAAAAACTTTCTGCAAAGATTTCTCTCCAGATAGCTGGTTCCTTTTGAATCTTAGTTGTATTTGATTGTGCAAATCCTTCTTAATTTTATGTAATCAAAATTATCCACTTGGTCTTCTGTGACCCTCTTTATCACTTATTTGGTCATGAACTTTTCTCCTATCTATAGTTCTCACAGGTAATTTTTCCTATGTATCTCTATGATAACTGCTATTATTTGGAATATTTCTAGATTTCCTCTTTTGGAGATGGCTTTTGGGACCAATTCATACACAGTAAAATGTCTTACTACTTTATAACCACACCCTGTGTTTGCAGACTGTGACTTAGTTTAATCACCAACTTTATTCAGCAGATTTGTTTGCTTTTCATTATTATTGACTTTTGGCTATTTTCCAAACTCAAATCTATCCATGAATACAAAAGAGTTGCCCAGTAGAGTCTATCACTTTTGTAGTTTCACCTTTGGAGTCTTATTATACCATCTAGATTGTGGTGAGGGATAGAGAAAGCATCACTTTGTATGCTTACAGTCAGGGCAGCGAGGTGGCATAGAGCTTAGAGCGCTGGGCTTGGAGTCAGGAAGACTCATCATCTTGGTTAAATCTGGCCTCAGACATGTACTAGCTGTGTGACCTTGGACAAGTCACTTAACCTGGTTTGCCTCAGTTTCTTTATCGGTAAAATGAGCTGGAGAAGAAAGATACTCCAGTATCTTTGCCAAGAAAACTCAAGATAGGGAACAACCAGGGCATGCATAGAGTCCCTACTTTGCATCAAACAGGAACTCATCAAATACTTGTTGGTCGATTGATCAAGCTCAAGATCGTGATTTCCTTAATTCTAACAGAGGCAGCCTCTTTCTCTCACCATTTCTCTTAAAAATTATCCCGGGGGTTGAGAGCTGCTTTTAGGTTTGGACTCTTGGGGTCACCATCCCCTTGGTTCCTCTAGCCCTGTCCCCCACTTTTCTTTGCTTCCTATCCCAGATCTGAGAGTCTCCACAATAGTTTTTCCAATATCACCAATACATAGTAGAGCTTTAAGTTGCAAATTGCAAAACAGATTTCATCTGTTTTTAATTGATGAATGATGATAGTGAAATCTCTTCTCCCTCCCCTTTTCAAGTCATCAGAATAGTGCTCTGTAACTGGCTGTGGGATGACTGGTGGGCACAACAGCTGAACAGACGACTGCCCTCCAAGAGACCTGCATGAGCTACATTAGGGAGTGGGTATTTTGCTCCTACCATCTACGTCTGGTGTCAAACTCAAAAAGAAATGGATTCCTGTGGGCCACATATTGACTTAGAAAACCACAAGTCAATTTTATTTATGTTGTAGTGCATTTTTATGCATTTTATTAAACATTTCCCAATTATGCTTTACTCGAGTTCTGGCCATATTCAGGAGTTTTGTGGGAATGCAGCTACAGGCCTTGGGTTTAACACTCTGGTCTCCGTGGGACATGTTGCTTGGCTCAATCCTCAAACTGCATCATTGTCCTCTGATGCACCCCTTTGGGTTTATTGCCAGGGCATTTGGTAAGCTGCCTTTTGGGATGGGCAATTTAATTTTTTTTTTTTTCCTGGGAGCTCACTTTGCAAGTCTTGAGCTTCCCAACTAAACTGTTTTGATTCCAAAACAGTTCTGGTGCTATTTCGAAACCATCTAAAGGTACTCAGATTGTCATAGCTTTAGACTGTGGGATTTGTTTGGTTTCATGGAGTCCCTACCTTTCTCTAAGACTTAGCTCAAGTGACAGGTCTTAGAGGAAGGTTATCCTGATCCTCCCTGCCTTGTCCCCCCCACTCCCACAGGAGTTAGTTTGTGGTAAAGGATAGAAAATATCACTTTGTATGCTTGGAGTCAGGGCATCTAGGTGGCAAAGTGGTTAGAGCGCTGGGCCTGGAGTCAGGAAGACTCATCATCTTGGCCAAATCTGGCCTCAGACACTTACTAGCTTACCAATACCCTCCTTCCCCAAATTACTTTATAGATTTTTGTCACGTTATTTTCTCCAAACAGAATGTAAGAAATAATTTTCATCCTTCCCATTTGCCAATGAGGATGCTGAGCCTAAAACTCTGTAAATAGGACTGTACAGTACCATGGAAGTACTAAACTTCTCTCGTGGGCAGAGCAGAGATCTGATCTTGGAGCAGGAGATTAAAGGGTTCTTTCCACCAGCTCCGTTGTTATCTACCTCCTTGAAGTAATTTGCATAGCTCTGGTGCTAGCTACCAGGAATATGATGGGAGTTCAAAGGAATTTACTGATGTCCATAAATATCAGAGGAAGCTAGGGGACTTCCTGTTGAGGAGGATGGTGAATGTGGTTGGCAAAAAAGATTTTAACTTTAACAACCCTTTTGGGTGCAAGCAGGGTATGGCCATGGGTCTGACCTTAAAAAAAAAAAGAGGTGAAAATGTAATGAACACTAGGTATGTTGGTATCTACTGTATAAGCTTATTGTAGAAGAAACCCAGAAACAAATAACACCTTCAGCTGGATGGAGAAGGGGCAGATAGCATTTTGGAAGAGAGGAATAGCAGTTGCGAAGGCTGAATAGAACAATAGTAAGATACAACTGGTTGCTGGGAGATGAAACTCTGAGATTGTTCCACCTGAAATGTAGCCCCAGGGTTGTGGGTTGTACAAGGAACATCACATCTGCCACCAGCAGTATGGGAATCTATAGAAGACTGAGCCCTTTTGTAAATGGTGATTTTCCTTTTAAGATTGCTTTGCTATTTTGTCTTAATTAAAAGTTTTGTTATTTGACTTAATAGTTCTGGCTTTTTTTTGGAGGGGGGAAGGGAAGGCAATTGGGGTTAAGTGACTTACCCAAGGTCACACAGCTAGTAAGTGTGTCAAGTATCTGAGTCTGGATTTGAACTCAGGTCCTCCTGACTCCAGGGCCAGTGTGCTATTCACTTACCACCTAGCTGGCCCCATTGACTTAATAGTTCTGAGAGAATATACTGGATGGTGGCTCAAGCCATATGTGCATAATCATGATTACTTAGACATATCACAAACTAAATGTAGGGAAGTAAAAGTTGCACAGGACACATCCCGTAACTAATCTTGGTGCAGAGCAGACTGGTTCTCAGAGGCTGTCAGCAGATCGCAAGGTCTGGTGAGTTCTCTCAAACCAGAAATTTCATAGGTGGACCCAGGAAGCTGTTCCCAAGGGCTCATCACCACTTTGGTCACACTAGGATAAAGTTCTTAGTCAAATCAGTTCATGGACACTATCTATGAAGCATAGGGTTCTGATCCACACCAAGGGTGAGAGCATTCACACAGGTGAAATCACAGGTCTTTCAAGTACCAAAGCATAAATACTGTGGCATGGGGTGGCTAGGTGGCACAGTGAATGGAACACCGGCCCCTGAGTCAGGAGGATCTGAGTTCAAATCCAGCCCAGACACTTGACACACTTACTAGTCGTGTGACTTTGGACAAGTCACTTAACCCCAACTGCCCTCCAAATAGCAAAAAAATAAAAATGAAAAATAAATACTGTGGCATGACCAGGGTGAGCCAAGGTCAAAGTCCCAACACTCCCAAACTGATTGTGGGCAGCATCAGAAGCTTAAATTGGGGGCCTCGAGCTAGGTTCACATAAAGCCCACCCCTCCTTGCCTTTCATTAACTGTGGAAGTGAAGAGAGTTTTGGTGTTCTTTTGACATTTTCTACCCTGCTGAAAATCAGAGACATGCTTGGGTCACGGTTACAATCTTAAAAAACTAAAGGGACCAATGAAAGAGCTATCTTTGGCATATCTATTTTGAGAAACAGGAACTAAATATGCTGTCATAATTCACTGAGACCACTAGGTGACACCATTGATAGGCCTGGAATAAGCTGACACATCTCTACCAGAAGAGATAAAGATAAAGATACCTGCTTTATGCTTCTCCCACCTGAACTTTAAAATGGAAAAAAGCTTTTGGTTCTACCCCAACATGAGTTGATAGGATCATAGATCTGGAGCTGGAAGGAAGTTTAGGGGCCACTGAGTCCAAACCTCTCATTTTACAAATGAGAAAACTGAGATACAAAGGTAAATGACTTGCCCAAGGTCATTCAGCATATGTATGTATATGTGTGTGTGTGTATGTGTGTGTGTGTGTGTATTACAGGATTTGAACCCAAATCCTTTTATCCTTTTACCTCTAAATCCAGTGCCCAGTCAGCTATAGTATGTTGCCTCTAAAGATTCACACCACATCACAGTATTGGCGCCCACTTGCTGCCATGGGTATCAGGGGTTCAATAAGGACATTTCCTAGTTTTCATTCCCTTTGACTATCTCTGTCATTGACTCTCTCTTCTTTCCTCCCCTCCAAGTATCTTCCTTGGATCCATCTAGATCTGGATCCCATCAAGATAATCCTCTCTTGAACCCCTGTTCCAATCTCTTTAACTTCCTTTTTAGAGGTATCATGGTATAACAGAATGCACCTTCATCTTAGAGCCAAGAAAACAGGGTCTGACTTCTACTCTGAACACTTAGTCCCTGTGTGGCCTTGGGTGGTCTTACACCATGAAAAGCACACTGGATTTATAGATAGAAGACCAGTGTGGGTCTGAATCCTGGGTCTATCATTTACTACCTGTGTGGCCTTGGGCAAGTAATTTCTTCTCCATGGACCCAGATACTTATTTTGTAAATGACAGGGTTGGATGAGATGATCTCTAAGGTCCTTTCCGGTTATAAATTCTGTTGACAATGACACTCTGAGTAGTAAAGAGTCTGTAAAACGGGGGTAACACATGCACTGTGCTTCAGTGGGATGCTGAATGTTGAACATGGCACTCGGTAAAGTGCCACATACATGGGGGGCTCGATAATCTGAGCACCAGTGCTGCTGGTGTATCAGGCTCCCATCAGCCTACTTCTTTTTAACACTTCACTCTCTGAGCTGAGCTGTTCAGCACCAAACTGGATGTTTTACCAGTTAAAGATTTGTACCTAGCCTAAACAGAAAGGAAAAAGAAAACCTGGATCTTTTTTTTTTTTAATATCTAAGATATATATGTATAAAAAAATCCACTTGAATGTCAGTGATGTGCTGGATCTCAAGGTCCTTTTCCAGTGCAGAGACTGAAGAAGCCAGGGCTGGCTGGGTTATTTCTCTCTCACTCTCTCTCTCTCTTGCTTTCTGTGCCGGGAGCAATTTCAAAGCTGAGTTGGCACCTGGGACATTTTCCATTTCTTCCCTTTACCTTGAGCTCCCAAGATTCCACCCCCTTCAGAAGAGCCCACAGGGATGGTTTTCAAAACATGCGGTGGCACAGGTGGGATTTTCTCTCTCTCTTTTTTTTGGGGGGGGGGAGCTGAGTCATAAAGTCATTTGAATAACTGTATCAAGGCTTATTTCTTGTGGAGAAACTTCATTTTGTTTCCTGTAAAGAAAAAATAAGGAAAACACATCATCCAGAGAGAAGAGATGAGTGATGAATCATTTTCTATTTCTCATCCCCTTTAACCTCTGTCAAAAGGGCCATGTGTAGTAAATTTGGAGTTTTGGGCTACTCAGTAAATTGAAATGTATTTGATTATCAAGTACTTACTGTAAACCAGGTACTGTGCTAAAAGCTTTACAAAAATCATCTCATTTGATCCTTACAACAATCCTGGGAGGCAGGTGCTACTTTTGCCCCCATTTTACAGTTGAAGAAATTGAGGGAGACAGATTACATGACTTGCCCAGGATCTCACAGCTAGAACATCTTAGAGGCTGAATTTGAACTCAAGTCTTCCAAAATGTAGAGGTCTGGCACTCTGTCCACTGTGCCACCTAGCTTCCCTTAGATTAAACTGATGAGATTAAACTCTCATGGAATCCAAACAGGGTTTTTAAGGTATCCAAATGAATAAAGCGCTGGAGTTTACCATCTGTGAAGCTTCTTGGCTCCCCACCAGGCAGTTTCTCTTCCATTTCTTTCACAAGCCCCTTCTCCTGGCTCTATATGACTCAGACCTGAAGGATTGTCAACAAGCAGAGAGCCCTAGGGGACAAATTCCTCCCCAGATACTGCTAAAAGGGGCTTTCAGTGGATGTTGTCCCTAAGTGATAGGGAGTGATCACGGAAATTTCAAGGAGACAGTTAAGTTCTAGACCAGGGGAATTTCTACTGCATTTTCTCCTGCATTAGGCAGGACAGTCTGATACTTCAACTCACTGCCCCTCTAAACATGTCTACCTACAGGTCACTTGTTTTTGACACATTTCCCCTCGATGGAGCAGCTCTACACTATGCCTTTTTTGGGTTACTTGTAACTTTTTTTCAGCAAGTCATAAATGTATTAAGCCTTTTGGTATACCTTATATATATTAAAGAAACTGCTGTCCTCTTTTATATATGTACACACACATGTATGTGTGGGTATATATGTTAATGTATGTATAAGTATATATGTGGGCATACATATATGCACACACAAATACATATGTACATATTTCTACTTTCTGATACATTTTAAGGACTTTTTCTGATTAATCTTTTCTCTGGTGATGTTCCTCTTTCCATTGGCTCCTTCCAACCTTTCTTGGACTGTATCTTTCATTCTAATAGCAGTGGGCACAGTGTGACATACCAAAAAAAATACTAGACTTAGAATTAGGAGTCTCAGGTTTGAAACTTGGTTTTTTATACTTATTAGCTATGAGACCATGGCAGGTCACTTAACTACAGTTCACTCAGCAGTAAAATAGGCATAATAGTCCTTTCACTATCTTCTACATAGGGTTGTTGGGTGGAAATCTCTTTGTGAACTTCATGAAAGTGGTACAGAAATGTGAATTACTATTATTATTTTTTCTCCAAATGGCTTAGCACACAAGGGTCATAGTTTAACAAATAAGTAGTGTGATAAGAAGAAAAAGGATAGAAGAAGGAAGGGAGTGGAGTCTGCCAAGGCAAGAAGATTGTATCAATGAGAGACATTTCTGGGGATACATTGTCAGGAGGAAAGAGAAATTCAAATCTAGGTCTAAACTGTTAGGGATTAAGAGGAGCTAGCCAAGTAGGAATCTTCAGGAAAAAAATTCCAAACAAACAAAAATTTAGGAAGGGGAAAAGGTGAACATCCCTCCACCTCTCCACCCCCCCATCCCTACCCCCTTACCTAGCCCTTTCAAGAACTTATTGACACCACTTTGTTCGCCACTGGGGAGTGTCTCTAGGTACTCCTGTGCTCGGACCTCAAATAGACCTATTGGAAAGAGAAACAAGCCTTCTTAGTTGTCTTCCAAACACTTCTAAACAGACTAATTTTATTTTGATTTTTTTAAAAAATAAATTTTTATATGCTTTGTTTTTGTATCATCACGGCTTCCTCCAATATGCCTCCCCTCACCCAAAGAACCACCTCATAAAAGAAACGGTATTTTTTTTAAGGACACAGAGAGGGAAAAAATCAGCATAACTGACTGACACATGGAAAAAATCTGAAAATCTCTGCAAAGAGATGGGGTAATTCTATTCTTATTCAATTTTTAATTGACATCTTTTGCTTTTACATTACCTTCCTTTTCTAATACATTACTCCTCTCTTCCTCACCCAGCAAGCCATCTTTTTAAAACAAAGAATAAAAATGAAGGGAAAAAGAAAAACAAAACTAACCAATATATCAATCAAGTCTGACAGTAATATACAGCATTTCACATCCAAAGACCTTTTTCCCCCAACCTCTGCAAAGAAGGGAGGGAGGTTCATTTTCATATCACTTCCTTGGGGCCAATTTCACAGCTAAATAATTTAATTTTTAATTCATTTTGTAAATTTAATCTAAGTTTCCCATTTGGGCACATTTATCCTTTCAGAGATATTCTATTTCCATTTCTGATCAATCATCAATATGCAGTAGGCCTACCAGCTTAGCATTAAGTTCTGTGCCTTAAAAACCATAAAAGATGGAAACAATTTTAGAGAAGCTGTGGAAAGGCAAGCACACTAATGCATTATTGGTGGAATTGTGAATTAGTCCAATCATTTAGGAAAACAATTCGGAATTATGTAAGAAAAGCAATTGACCAAAGCCGCAAAGAAGTCAAAGATAAACGAAATATCCTCTCATATACCAAAATTTTCATAAATAGCACTTTCTATGGCAGCAAAAAGCCAAAAACAAAACATCTGGAAACAAAGTGGGTGCCCATTGATTGGAGAATAGGGAAACAAATTATGCTTCATTCATAAAACACAACATTATTGAGCAAGCAGAAAAAACAAATAGGAAGAATTTTTTAAAAGTTGGAAAGATATGTTTGAACTGATGTGGAACAATATAAGAAAGCAATGTATACAATAATCACAATAATGTAAAGAAAACAATGTTAAAAACATCAGAACTCAGGTCAGCACAATGACTAAACTTGACATTATGATGAAATGAAGCTCACTCCTCTTCAGAGTGGTCGTGGACTATGGGTATGGAATGCAACATATCTTGTTGAGTGTGGTTAATGTATGAGTTTGTCTTGTTTAACTGCCTCTTTATCATAAGAGAGGGTTCTTTTTGGGGTGGGAAAGGTTGTTGAAAAGTGACAGAGTGTTTTAAAAAACACATCAATAAAGCATTTAAAAAGTTTCTAGGCCTTCAGCCTCAGTGAAATAATTAGCAATATGCACACAAAGACTTCTGGGTACTAGTGGAAGTCTACTTTAAAAGAGCCCTTTTAAAGAATGAAGACTCCTTTAATAATCTAACTAAGCAATGTCTGATTTACCTGCTTTCTTCTTACTTAAATATCTCCTTGTACTTTGTACTTCCTTAAGCAAATAGAACATTCCAACTGTTTTATAGCTATTTGTTTACCTTGACTAGTTTTTGGTCCTAGGCCATAGTCTCCACAGAGTTAGGGCCTAGACTTTATTTCTGTGCCCTTAAAAACAATTACTTTCAAATAGGGGGTACTTAGTATGTGTTCAGTTTAATCTGTTTTGAAAAAATCAGAGTTTTGTATGCCAAATTTACCTAAAGTTTGGTACCCTTGTGTATTGATCTGTAGAGAGGTCTGGCAATATTAGATGGACCACCTAATGAAATTCACCTAAACCTAGTTCACTAAGCATCAGTCTGCTGATTCTAAGAGTAGGAGCTTGGGTGAGCTTTGTTGTGTCTGGCATGAAGTCTCTGGGGTCAAGTACTGAGGCTGATCTGGCAGAGGCTTGATGCTGAACCTTCACCAAATTTCTGAATGATTACTCTCGTAGGTTTTGCGTTCAGGCACTAATATTATCTCCTATACTAGTAGGATAAATCAACATGCATCTACAATGTATGCATCTATGCTAATCCTTCTGGTCCAAAAGTCTAAACAGGGCTTTCGGTGGGAGAGGAAAAGAGCACACGGATAGCTCTCATCAGAGGTGTGCTAGAACCAGGATTGTTACATTTTCAGTGTGAGCATTTACACCTCAGAAATCAGCAAAATGAAGGCCCAATTTATTGTTTTTTTGTTTTTTTTTTTTTTGCTTTCTGGAGGGTAGCTGGGGTTAAGTGACTTGCCCAAGGTCACATGGATAGTTTTGTGTTAAGCGTCTAAGGCTGGATTTGAACTCAGGTCCTCCTGACTCCAGGGCTGGTGTTCTATTCACTGCACCACCTAGCCAACCCCACCTGATTTATTGTTGTATTGACTGTCTAGATTTTTGTTTTTGGTGAAGAATTAGACTTTAAAAGATAAAAGAATATCATATCAATTCTACCAGCAGAGGGGATTGAGAATCCAAGAATCCAACTAGGGTGCTGTATTTGGTTCCATCACAAAGGGGCACAAACAAACCTTGATAGTGCAACACAAATAGGGGCAGTGAGAGTGGAATAGTGGAGAAGAGCTCTAGCCCTGGAGTCAGGAAGACCTGAGCACAAATACGGTCTCAAACACTTATTAACTGTGTGACCCTGAGCAAGTCTCTTAACCTCTGCCTCAGTTTCCTCAACTGTAATATGAGGGTAGTAATAGCACCTACCTCATAGGGTTGTAAGGATCAAAGGCAATAATTTGTAAAAAGTGCTTAGCATATTGTAGGTGCCGTATAAATGCTTACTTTCCTCCTTTCCCTTACCTGTCCTGCCTCTTGTATTATATATGAGTGGCAGTGCTCTTAAAGACAAGGTAGTGGAGATAGAGGCTATATCTGCTACCTCTGTGTCCCTCACAGCACCTAGAATAAATAAAGCCTCAGCAAATGCTTGTTGACAGGTGGGAGAAAAAGGAATTGAAGCTCTTTCCAAAGGGCAGGGGAATTTCCTATCCTGAAAGGTCTCCAAGCAGATGTTAGAAGACCATGTATCAAGCATGTTGAAAAAAAAAATTCACCCTTTGGGCAGAACCTGGAGTAGATATCTGAGGTCCTTTTAACTTGAAGAACCTATTAATCTCGGATTTCTCCCCTCTACCAACTCTCCATGACCCCCCCCCCCCTTTATTTTTTTGCTTTTTGGAGGGCAATTAGGATTAAATGATTTGCCCAAGGTCACATGGCTTGAAAGTGTTAAGTGTCTGAGGTCGGATTTGAACTGAGGTCCTCCTGACTCCAGGGCCAGTGCTCTACTCACTGTGCCACCTAGCCACCCCCAGACCTTTCTCTTTTTAAAGGAGAAGAGAAGATGGTAGATGGTAGGAGGAAGGGAAAGAATGAAATGGACTACAGAAAGCTTTCTAAATAGTTGATTCCTGAGTGATTTTTCATTTAAATTAGAAGGAGAATGAAATTAAAGCTCTTTGTTAAGGAACTAGAAGGTCATTTTGTGAAAGAAAATAAAAAGGGTGGTGGCGTTCACCACGAGTGTGGTGAAGGTACAGCCATGTGGCACAGTGGGTAGAATGCTGGGCCTAGAGTTGGGAAGGACTGGGTTCATATCTGGCTTCAGACACTTCCTTGTTGTTTGATCCTGGTCAAGTCACTTAACCATGTTCTGCCTCAGTTTCCTCAACTGTAAAATGGGGATCATAATAGTACCTACCTTACAGCATTGTTGTGTAGATCAAATGGAATAACCCTAAAGTGCTTAGTATAGAGCTTGGCACAGAACAGGAACTAAATAAATGTTAATGTTTTATTAGCTACTTCTTTTCAAGACTATCTCATTTTGGGACCAGAGAGCTGCATTTTTATACAGCAATAAAAAAAAAAAAGAAAACAGGAACATCACACACAGGATGCTCACAGGTAATATTTCCTAAGTGCAGTAAGTGGGACAACTTGCCTTTACTGAGGCTGGGGAGGAAAACAGGTGTATGTGCTTCAAGTCTACTGAGGGATGATTTTCCAAAATGGGAGGCATTTGGGCTAAATCTGGTTCTCTACAAGGGACTGGAGCTCAAACCTAAGCCAGGCTGTAGTGCTTGCTATCCCGGATAACTTTGAGCAAAATCACGTTGCCTCTCTAGGCCTAAGTTTCTTTATCTATAAAGTGAAACATTAGGACTGGATGACCCTTACGGCCGCTTCAGCTCTAAATCTATGATTCTTTGATCATTCTAAATGAACACAAGAAGGGAAGGAGAGGTGATTAAGTCATGTGTTGGAAAGGGCATGGGACGGGTAGTCAAAAGACACCTGTTAGCTGTGTGACCATTGCCAACTCATCAAGCATCTTTAAGGGTCGATTTCTTTATCCATAAAATAGGGATAACAATACACGCCCTCCCAACCTCAAATGTTGGTTGCAAGGATTAAATGAGATACGGTCAGGGGATCTGTAAAAGCCCATCTTGAGCAGTTTTCACCCACCAAATAGTGGGATGAATCTAAAGTTTTCTATAGAAGAATCCTAAAGCTATTCTTCTTCGTGCTCCTCTCCCTCCTCCACACCCCGGATCAGACTTGAACTGGTGCTTGACTCTAGCTTGGGTACATTTAGTTGACTCAGTACTCTACTCTACCCTCCTCTTCCCTTCCCCTGCCCCTGGATTGGGGGAGAAGACATTGAAGAAGAGCCTAACCCTTCGCCTCCTGCTTGCGTAGTTCCCGTTCCTGAATGAACCCCCGGAATGTCTGTGTTTCCATGAAGACCTCCAGGAAGCGTCGGAGGCTCTTGGAAGAGACAGCTTTTCGGAAAGCCTCCCGCTGCAAGGTCCTCTCCTCCCGTTCGTTGGCTGTCAGGAACAGGGAATAATGGCCCACAACTTCCACAAAGAATCGGACAAAGGCTTCAGACACCACTTCATTCAAGGGACTGAATTCTGGGCCTGCAAAGAGCAGAGGGACAGGTAGGGAGTGTGAGACAGAAGGAAAGAGAAGAGGCTGCACTACAGCTTTTGTGACAAATTAGTAAATCTGCATCTGGCCTAGCTATGATAGTGCATATAGGCCAGACTTGCTAATTGATTTCATACTCTTTTTGGTGGATATTTTATTACAGTACACTTGTCATAGTAGAGAATTAATAAAATGTTTGAAGAATTGAATTAAACATAGCAATGAAATCACAGGTCCAGGCACGGTCTCTAGGTGTCAGCATGGTGGCAGAGGTCTGGAAGAATCCCAGAATACCTGGCTTTGGAGCTTGATAATACTTGTGTGAACTTGGCCAGGACACTTCAGCATTCTGGGTCTCAGTTTTCTCATGTATCATGTATCATATCTCATGTATCATAAAATGAGGGGGTAAGAATAAAGCAAGGCCTGTGTGTGTGTGTGTGTGTTAGTGTTTTCAGAATTATGTTTTTAAATGCACACACACACACATATACACAAAACTGCATAGAACTACAAAGGAAATCAATTAGATTGAAATAAAAAAATATAACATTTTTCCTATCCAAGGCCTCAGACCTCTTGAAATCTATCATAGATCCCATGGGTCTAGGGGGACCCCAGGTTAAGAGCCATTGGGTCAGATGATCTCTATGATCCCCTCCAGCTGTAACGCCTATGATCCCATGAGAAGCTAAGTTCTGAGCATTTCTTTTCCCATTTCTATTTTGTTTGTTCTTCCAGAATACCCCCATTTTCAAGTTGCTTGGGTGAAGGACAGCCTTCCTTGGGGCATCATCCCCTTTGCTTCCTGTTCTTAATGACAGAGCCAAAAAGGCAAAGTGAAGGTAGGGAAATGATTGGCGGCAGGCAGGGTTTAGGTACGACTTGAGCATTTACCATATTTACAGTCTAAAGGACCCTCATCTTGGTCACTAGCCAGGTCATTCCTCTGCTCCAGGATGTGTTCCAGAGCTACCTGTAGCTTTCGGGGTAGAATGGAATCCTCATCTTCCATCTGTAAAACAGACATAAGCAGTAATGAACAATGATACAGCAATGTCCTGGTCAAAGTCACAGGGATGTCCTCTGGCTAAGTCCTTAGGCAATTGTGGCTTGTTCTTGCCTCAGTATGAATCAGAGGATATGCATCATCCTGGGGAGGCCTTGGAGGAGGCCTTATGGATTGAGTTTAGCAGTGAATATCCTGAAGTTAACTTGTTTTCTGGGGAAGGAAAGGCAAGGGAGTATGAATGTTAAATTTTGGAATATAAAACAGAAATTCATAATACTGGCGCTTAGGAAAAGGGAGTACATCTGCTGTCAGTGGGAATTTCAAATTCATGACTGACATCCTGGTGTGCTCATTTAATTTAAAAAATTTCCCTCTTCTTTGCAAGTTTTGATATGAGTCAAGTTTTTCTGTTATTAAGATTATTAGCCAGGTAATTTCAAAATGGCCAGAGTTCAGACTCTAGTTATAATACTCACCTTACTTACCACACAGGGTTGTGGTGAGCAAAGTGCTTTCTAATCCTTTTAAATGCTATAAAAGTGTGAGTTATTATTATTCTTACTACTTAGATACATATACTCCCACTATTTAATAAAAATGATTTTGTTACAAAATACATAGAAATTAATCTCTTGATTCATAGCATTTCTACTTTTGTCCTGCCCTCTTTGGTCATTCGCATAACTGACTATGCATGAGGGAGATGGCCTGCTGATCCTCTACTCTTCCTGGCTCCTTAACCCAGAAACACTTGCACAGCTAGAAAGTTGAGCCCCAAATAGAAGTGACTCAAAAACAAAGAAAAAAAAATCACCACAGTTAGATCATCTTACCTGTCTAAGGAAACGATTGTTTACAAGGTCTACCACAAGAACCTGAGGAATAGGAGAGAGAAAGGGCTGTTATTTACCATTGCAAGAATTCCTGAGACGCAGGGATGACCTCTTGCCTTCTCTCCTTTTTGCTGCACTGAACTAGAGCAAAGGCTTTAAAGAAATAAGGCACTTGCTGTGGTTTCATGGCCATGTCACTGCTACCACTAATGATAGGGGGAAAGGTCTACGGGGTTGTCCTCAATTGCTTTAATTCAACACTCAGACAACAAGCTGGGCAGAGGCAAGAGACCGGACTTGTTCACAGTCTTGTTTCTGGGCTTGGCTAACTTTTCTTAAGTGTTTCTTAAATTATTTCAGTTCCTGGACTACTGTGAGAGAGCAAAAGACAACTGTGATCATATTCTATACCTGCTCTCACTTACTCCAACACCTCCTCCACCTTGGAATTTAAACCCAGCTTTGCCCTTGGGTCTACATCTCACCCTCAGTTAACCGATCCATGGACCCACTTGTTATTGCAGAGTGAGACAAACCCCCATCCCACATGGCTTCTCATTAGGGGAGTATAGGGAGGAGGAAGGCAGAGACCTTCCTGAGAAGGCAAGAGCCCTAGTGCTCTCAAGCGGCAATTGATAGATTTCTAGCAGTAACATAATCCTCTATCCTTTTCTCTCTATGAGGGCAGAGAACCTCAGTTAGGAACCAGCACATCCTGCCTTGGCATTTTGGACCAGGCTGGAAACTCCTTGGAGAGCCTTCCTATCAAATTTAACTCTGATGACCCCTGGTCTCAAGAGAACCCTGAGCTGTTCTCTACTTTGGACAAAAAGCCAAGCACCTAGATGCTGAATATGGCAACATCTCAGGAAATGGAGGTGCTAACTTTGGCTAAAGAGGCACAGGCTTAAAAGATAAGTTTGATGCCCTTCCCTGCTTCTCAAACATCAAGGGTTGGTCTCCCCTGGCCATCTTGAAAGACTAGGATGGCCAGATACCTTTCTTCTAGTTCCAGACCGAAAGTAGATAACCTGTGACTGACAATTTACATTTGATATGAATTCCAAGATGCATTTGGCTAGGCCCTCATATCAAATGGTGTTGCCAGGGTTGGTCTGCTTCTCCTGAACAGTCCTGGGGAAGTATGAAGAGGGTTGTGGAGATATTTAAGTACTGTGTCAATGCCTAAGGCTTTGTTTAGAATGTGCAGGGAAGATTTTTTTTCTAATAATCTCTAGGAGCATCCTGGGACCAAACTCTATGATGGAATTCCAAATGGTCTTCAATCCTCCCCCATCCCCAGACCTGTTTGTTTACTACCTAGCCAAGTAATAAAAAGGGGCAAAAATTGTGAGCAGAACCAAAGAAAATAATGAGGTGTAATTTGGAAATGCTGACTAGGCTTTTCTCCATTTTGATGACTAGGCTGTGAAACAACAAGAACTTAATGATTTAAAAAATTTCTGAAAACACTTATGTGAAAGATGACTCATTGAAAAGAAAAGCAGTAAGAGATCCTATCATCAGTTGTAACTGAGCCACATAGAAGTGTTCTTGTTCTTTAATTATCTCAGGCCTGGGAGTTGGGGAGCTAGCAGCTAGATGAAGGCTCTGGGAGAGCTGGGGACAGTCGAGGCACTGGCCTTGCTTTGAACTTATAAGAAAAAACATTGCAGCTCAGTCCTCCAAGCAGACAGGCCTGGTCAGTGGTCAGGACTGTCTGCCTCATAGTATGGAGAGAAGACTGTAATGCCTGTCAGTACTCTGACTTCATCATGGGCAGATGGGAGTGAAGGGCAAGAAGAGCAAACACTATGCTTATCCTTGAGATGACTGGACTGTTAATTAAGGATTCATGTGTGAAGGAGCAGAACACCTCTAATGCTACTCCCCACATGGAAGAGACTAAGGAGCCTGTCTCTGGAAGAATTGCAATGAAGTGCAAGGAAGAGGGAGAAAGTGTAGACGTTGTCTACCAGGTTCCAGTCTGCCAACCACATGGTTAGGAGAAGCCTTTTTGATTGGCTGCACAGCCAGAACTGGGGTTCCTTCCAAAGGCCTAGCTTGTTTCAGAGAGGGAAGGCCTGAGGCCTCTCACCTTACAACATTGTTTGTCACCAAATGCTGTCAGCAAAGGACTCAAACCACAAGAGATCAATCCAAGAAGTAGTAATGCAAACTGACTGAGGTCTTCTGAAGGTGTTGCCAGCTCTGGTTTTTCAGCAGCATCTAAGGCTGCCATTCAGTATGGCATCAGCATACTGTAACCAGTCACAGAACGTCTAAGCACGCTTCATTCCCCAAAGGCATCTCCACTACATCTCATCGTGACTCACCCAAACGCAGGCCTCCCAGCTTCGACAGTGGGAAGTATCAACATCAAAGCACAGGGATCCAAGGAAATGGAGTCTGAGTTAGCACCTTCCATCAGCTCCGAATTTGAACAAAGCTGTTGTTCCTGTTTGAGGGAGGTGAACCATCCTGGGAACTCACCTCTTCCAAGGGCAGCTCCTTGAGCAAAGGCAGCGAGCTGGAGAGCAGCCCGATCAGGAAGGGAGTTGGTGAGCACACAATGTCAATCATGGCTGGTGGCAGGACGGGGATGTAGGTATGTTGCCAGGTGAAGGGATAGATGAGGGCTACCATAGCATGACAGCACTTGGAGAGAGTACTGGTGACCAGGACACAGAACAGAGAAACAAGATTATTTCAGGAAGGTGAACAAAGGAGAGCCTCAATGCTGCAGGTTTGCCTGCTGGGATAGCCTTCTTGGGCACAGAGTGGGTGGTGAGACCTCTCTGAGGAAAGCATAATAGAAATACTTAGAATTAGCCCATGGTGGAGACTGGTAGGAGACTTGGGACACTTGCTTAAATGCGGTTCTATCTTATTGAATCTGAATATTTGTATATTATATATACATATATATATATATATATACATATATATAAATATAATATACTCATCGGCCCCTTCTGTCAGATTATGCTAAACACAATTGAGTTATTTTCTTAATGAGTCATTAGGAACAGGATTAGACTGGAAAAATCTCAAGCAAAGGTTTTCATGCTTTCTTTGTTGGCGCAACACTCAATGCCTTATAATAGTATTTCCCAAATTATGCTTCGAAGAACTCTGGGCATTGCCCAGAAGATGATTGGGGATTTTGCTTGTCTTTGTGCCTTTGTATTAGCTGTTTCCCATGCCTCTATGCTCTTAGTCTGATCCTCTACCTCTCAGAATCCCTGGTTTCCTTTAGGACTCAGTTTAAAGGCCATCTCCTGCAGGAAGCTGGTGTCCCTAAGTGCTGCAAGTGGCTTCCCTTCCAAAGTTATCCCTCATCTACTCTCTATTTATATTGTATGTATTGTTTCATGCATATGTTATGTTCCTTGTAAGAATGTAAGTTCGTTGATGGCAGGGACTGTTTTTGTTTATTCTTTGTATACCTAATACTTTTCATGGTGCTCAGTAAATGATTGCTAAGAAAGACAAATCCACTATGCTTGGAAGATACTTCCTTTCCTCCCCTCTAAAAATAATAAGCATGAAATTATCTATGTACCAAAAAAACTTTATACGTAGGTTTAGGTTGTTGTTTTTTGGAGGGAGGGAGAGATAAGAAAATAGGTTTAATTTCCTCTGCTTCATTACAAAATTTCTCCAAAGTCCAACTTACCATGGGAGTATTCCAAATTCTCACCCTAAGGCATTTATCTACCCCCAAAATGTTCTGTAGCCAAATTACATCGGAAATGCTGCTCTATAACGTTGTTTGTTCTAGTTCAGTCATCTTTCAGTCCTATCTGACTCTTTAAGATCCCATTTGGGGTTTTCTCAGCAAAGATACTGGAGTGGTTTGCCATTCATTTCTTCCTCCAACTCATTTTACTGATGAGGAAATAAGAAACTGAAACTAAAAGGGTTAAGTGACTTGCCCAGGATCACACAACTAGTACATGTCTAAGACTGGATTTGAACTTGGGACGATAAGTCTTCTAGACTCCAGGATCAGCAGCACAGCCCTGCTGGTGCACTGCCTAGCTGCCCAGAGTCTTGAGTTTGGAAGCAGACTTGTTAGCATACCTTTTACATGGCTTCCTGAAAAGATGCTTGTAATTCAGATTTTCATCAATCAAAGCCTTTTTTCTCAATGACCATCATTCTTTCAGAGATAATCTGTCTCCATTTTCCACTGATCCTCAATGGACAAAAAGTCCTAATAGTTTCACTTTTAATCTCTCTGTGCCACCTACCTGCTCCCTTCTACCTTTCTATTGCCAAGCCACCACCTAAAACTACTTAAGGGAGTTCCTTAGGTAAAAATTAATCTGGGGACAATCTATTTATAAACCATAGTTTTCCTGCAATGTGAATAATCACTTGCTAATTTTTCTGCTTTATGAGATCATTTCCAAACTTCTTTGTCTGGGGTGGGAGTTATTGGAGAGAGTTGAATTTTCTAGATAACCCTGGTTTACTCCTTTAACTTAGCCCAGTCATTCTTTTCCTTTCATTTTGGATGAAAATTTTTCCAAAATATAATATACTCATCGGCCCCTTCTGTCAGATTATGCTAAACACAATTGAGTTATTTTCTTAATGAGTCATTAGGAACATCAATTACTACCCAGTTTTGTAATATCCCTTAAGGGTCTACTGAAGTGCTGTTTACTGTCTTGGACTGGCCTAAGAAAAATGCCCCCAGACCGCTGCCCTTCTGAGAACTTGTGTCTTCACTTTATAATTTTGCTCCCCTCTCTGTGTCTGTTGGGTTACTAGTGATCCCTTTTCTTTACTATCAACGTACTTGTACTCAGCGCTTCCTTTCCTATCTCGTTTGCTACTGCTAGTATGTTTTAGGTTTAGAAACCAAATACAAAACTCTGTTAAACTTATATGTAAAAGGAAAGAAGATTTTTGAGTAAAGGCCTGGGGAATTGTCTTATAATGTTTATGACCTCTAGAGTATAGGATTTTGTGAAACTGATTTTTTAAAACTCATTTTTATTGATATCTTTGTTTTCATATTACCTTTAATTCTTAATATATCCTTCCCTGCTCCCTATGGCAGTGAGTCATACCTTGTAACAAAATATGAGAGGAAAAAAACCCCCCAACTCACCAAGCAACTTAGTGACTTCCTCTGACAATACATGCAATGTTCCATACCCAGAGTCCCCCAGCTCCACAAGGGAGATAGGGAAATACATTTCCTCAGCAATCAGGAGAGCCAAACTTAGTTTGACACTGATTGATTCATTTTCCCACCTGACTGCTCTCCTGGACTTTGTGATCTCCAGTAACTCATCACCTAGAGCCCTTCCTCCCTTCTGACTGAATGGCGTATATATAGAACTCTTCTTGGCTCCTCCATTTCAGGAGGGGGCCCAATGCAGTCAC
>CM053597.1:82877254-82906749 GCA_028646575.1 Pseudocheirus occidentalis
CCTCTGGATACTTTTCTTCCCCCCAACCTGCATACCCTTTTCACTGGGGGCCACCTCAAGTTGTCCTGATCTATGTCTGGCCACTGGACCCTGATGGCTCCAGAGGAGAAAGTGAGGCTGGTGACCTTGCACAGCCCTGCCTCACTTAAATCCAATTCACTTGCAAGTCATGGCATCATCTTCCTAATGTCATGGTCCTCTTGGAGAATGAAGGACAAACTACAATAACCCTTTTCATCTCCCTTTTATGTGCCGTCTTCCTAGTGTTTCTCTTATATATGTGCTTAGTACAGTGAACAGCACAAAGCAGGTACTTAATAAATGTTTACTGACTACTGTTGATACTTGGGGACTTCTTTGTTTTCTTTCTGTTTCTTGACTATGGTCCTAGAAAGACAAAGTTGCTGAATTGCTGGTTCTGGATAGCTGGGTTCTGGATTACTATACCCAGCTTTCTTAATGTAAACATTAATTGGAGTAGAGGAGAATCCTTCTCCTTTACATTAAAATAAAGCATACTTTCAGTTTGTAGGCTCTTACCCTCTAAGGAACTACTTAGATATTAGCTACATTTACAAATAGAATAGACCGATCTTAAGGCAAAGGATAGACCGTTTAAGGCATGAAAAATAAGATCTCTTACTGAAGGAGGAAAACTGAACCTGAGAGAAAATGGAGAGAAATGAGACTACAGACAAGGGATTTAATACTTCCCAAAGATTTATGACTTTATTACGTCACAAATATGGACATGTTTGGTCCAGTCTCCCTCATTATACATATAAAAATGAGAAAACAGACAACCTTGGAGGTTGTGAATTGTTGAAGACCACCCAGATACTAAGAGCCAGAGCCAGAGGTATAATGGAGCTGGCTCAAGAGAGCCCATTGTTAAATTTTTAGTGTAAGCATTTACACCTCAGAAATGAATAAACGCAATAAGCCAAGGTTTGATTTATTTTGCTTATTGTACCAACTTAAGAAATTGATGAATAAATGTTATTAATGTAGTTTAGCCTTAAAAGTATATTGTACACACACTTTTTTTGAGGGGTAGGGAGCTAGTTGGTAAACAGAACACCCTTGACCAAACTGAGCTTCAACCTCAGGTCCTATGATTTAAAATTGAGCCCTTTTCCCATCTTGTCCTACTGCATCATCTCTCAAAGAAGATCTCTACAATCCTTTTCAGCTTAGAAATTCTATGAGGTTTTTTTCCTTCTATGGGTGGGGGGGGGATGGATTTGTACTGAGTAATGCACATGCCCTTTCAACCTAGTCCTCACCCGCCAAAGGCAAGCATTTGGAAGGGTGGGGTTAGGTTTGCCCTCTTGTGGATCTGCTGTTGAAAAGATATGACTACAAATATTAGCTGTAGACTTTTCAAATGCAGGAACTCCCTTTCACTTAAAAAAATTTTTTTTTTGGTAATCCTTTCAGTATCTAGCATCAACATAAGCCTTTATATACATGTATATAATTTATATATGTGTGTGTACACATGGGTGTGTGTATATATACACACTGACATTAATTTTTAAACATTTTGAGTTCCAAATTCTCTCCCTCCTTCTCCCACTGAGAAAGCAAGCAATATGATATCAGTTATTATATAAGCCGTTCAACATGGGTCTTTAATGAATATTTGTTTGAATTGTTGAATTTGTTGAATCAAACATTGGCAAATATGGCATGGGGCTACCTATATACAAAGCATATGGAAAGGCAGTGTGGTATAGTGGATATTAAGTTGGTCTTTTACTTAGAAAGACCTGGGTTCAAGTGTCACCTCTGCTATATACTGGCTATATGACCCTAGACAAGTCACTTTACTTTTTAGTACCAGAGGCAATTCTTATTCATTCTCTCTTTCAGCTAGTAATGAGGCTGAATCTGAACTCAGGTCATCTAAACTCCAGGGCCAGAGCTCCACCTAGCTGCTCCAAGAGGCAATTCTTTAAAATTTTAAGTTGTGAAGAATGCCAGGGGATCTGAACTGAACTGGCCGGGAGATTCTGCACCAGGAACTCCCTATCCCAGAAGAATTCCAATTAAATTCCAATTAAAACAAAAAGGGGGAAGACAAGTCTGGGAACCTCAGTTTGTCAGTCTTATTTCTGTTACATCAACATGTGGCAACCGTTGGGGTAATTTTATTCTTCCTTGATTGTCTTGGAAAAAATTCTGTTGAAAATGAAAGAAAAAAAGCCTGACATGGTAGATTCTTTCTCCCTTCTCCTCTAGCTCCTCCACCTCCCAGAGATATTGGATTACAGTTTTCCAAATTAAATCTTGTTGAGTTATTTCCTGCCTGGATCATGTAACCTCCCCAGTTCCCAGTTTTCACAAATATCTGTGTTCCTTGATACTCACTGGAGCTCTGAAATGTCTCCTCGTGAAGAGGTTTACCCACAAAGAGGGTTAGGGGTGCTCTGGAGACCCCAAAAAACCAACATGCCTAGTCCTGTGTTAAGAATTCCACTCAAGTCTTCTCAGCCAAAGAAAAGTAAAGTTTATTGAAAAGTTCATTAAAAGTTTGCCATATGGGGTAGACTCTTAAGGAGTCGGTCTATGCTAGGGCATTCCATGGCACTTTCACAGAGCAATTCTGAGCTGTGGCATTCTGTGGCACTCTCACGCCACATGGGGGAAAGATGGGATCCTATATACACAAAGGTGGTGGGAGGAATCTAGGGGTGGTCTAGAGGAGGAGTTTGGGGAGGGTCTTCAGGAGGAGTCATATGAGGTCACACTCCAGTAATAAGTTTAGGGAGGGTCTTCAGGGGTCGGACTCTAGTAATGAGTGATTAAGGGTGGGAAGTTGCTGGAGGCTACCTGGAGACCATCGACAATGGTGGGCCAAGCCAGTTCAAGGGTGAGAACAGGTGCATCAAGGCTGGGAAACTATTGGAGCAAAGGAGGGCTAAAGACTTGGGCAGAGCCACAGCCTAAGGCTCATGACATCAGGCAAATGCCTTCTCTTTACTTTCCCAGAGACTGTACCTCATCATTAGGGCTGGACTATCTGTACATTTAATTAACACCATGGTTCGCCTTTCCAACTGAATGATCACTACAGAAAAGGATACCAGGTCTAATAAGACCACAATTCATATTTTGTTCTTCTCAAAGACCATCCTTGACAAGATATATTCAAGTTGTTACCTGAATAGTTTCTCTTTACTGGGATGGGAGGAGACAGCATAGTTAAGTCAGACCTTTCAAGAGGGGAAATTCAACCAATCAACATTGCATTCAACAAATAACTATTAAGTACCTTTTCTGTAGTTCTAGAAATATAGGCATGAAAAACTTACAAGCACTTACAAATGGGTGCTCAAAGAACTTAGGGTCTGATGTGGGGAGAAGAGTACATGGATAAATAAGAAACCAGGAGAGTTACATAAAGGCAGAGAGGGGAAAGGTTTGGACAAAGCATAAGTGAGCTCAGGAAGGAAAGATCACTTTCATTTGAGGGGAAGTGAGGGAATAAAGTCATGAAAGGCTTAGGCAGAGGAGATCTGAGTTGAACCCAGACAGAAGGAAGGAACATCAAAATATAGATATTTGGGGGATGGAGGAGTCCACTGTAGGTCTGGGTGATGGTTCAAGGAAATGCATAAATACAAAAAAAATAAAATTAAAGTGATGGATGAGTAGTCCATTTTTGACAGAATTTGAAGTGGAAGAGCATGAGAAGAGGTCAAAAAGACAAGTAGGAACCAGGTCATAGGATTAATTGGACATTAAGATAGTGAATTTATACTTTATTCACTAAGCAAGTGGGAGCCATCGAAGGTTATAGAGCAGAAAAATGACAAATTAAAAAAAACACCTCAATGCATTAGAAGATTACTCAAGTGTGGGAGCTGTATCTGAGAAAATAGACTTGGGGCAGAAAAGAAGGGCAGGCTAACTAACATAGTTGAGATGAGAATAAACAAGGGAGTAACATCAGGAATTGAGTCAAACTGATAAGGTGTAGGCTCTGGGAACCGCCCCCCCACTGGAGTCGGACCTCATCTGACTCTTCCTGAAGACCCTCTCCAATCTCCTCTTCTGGACCACCCCTAGATTCCTCCCACAACTTTTCTGTATATAGAACCCCATCTCCTCTCCATGTGGTGTGAGAGCGCCATAGAATGCCCTAGCATCCCATGTGGTGAACTTGAACTTTCAATAAATTTTACTTTTTCTTTGGCTGAGAAGACTTGAGTGGAATTCTTTCGGCAGGACCCGACATGTTGGTATTTTGGGGTCTCAGGCAGCCCTAATCCTCTTTCGGCACCCTCTTCAAAATGGCTTAGATGTGAGGTGACTGCTACACAAAACTTTTCAAATAAAGTCATCGTCCCAGAAAATAATACTCTTTCTCTCACAAACATTTAGGGTAGGAAAAAATTAGAGGCTGGAGAAAGACGCTCTTTCCCCAAATCTCTGTATCCTTGGTCACATAAGTCACTCTCTCATTGTTTCCTCAATGCGGACTTTCATCTTCACTAGTAGAAGTCATAGAATACAGATTTACAGAATTCCTTAGAAATCATACTTTCAACCCCTTCATTAAAAAAAGTTATTGTTGAATTTATTATATATATGTAGCCTTTAAAAAACCTTAAGGACACTCATCCTAACTCCCACTTTAACTGATTAGTCAGGGCCCCCAGAGGGCTGGTGGCTTGTGTACATGTCCCCTCCAGGGTTCAAGGGTACCCCTGAGGGTCAGTGGAATGTTTCTCTAATGCTATCAGCTCGAAAGCCCAGACTAGTGTGTCTACTCCAATATTAATCACCAGTGATTACTATTCCAGTTTTATTTAACCAATTAACACCAATTAGCTTAAACTCTTTTATTTTACAGACAAGGAGGCCAAGAAATAAGTGGCCCACTTAAGGTTAAATTAAAAGCCAGATCTTCACATCCCAAACTTTACTAGGAAGCAGATTTTTTTCAAAGAAAAAAAAGTAAGGGAGGGGAGAGGCAGCCTGTGGTTACAGGACATGGATTTCCAAATTTGGTTCAGATTTACATTATAATCACTGAAGGTCTGCAAGGGAGTTTCAAAGGATACTCTAGAAAGGCCCAATGAGGGAGCTGAAGATATCTGGCTACTATATTCCTAGGTCCACGTATGGAAAAGAAAGAAGCCCTGTGGGCCAGCAGCAGGGAGAAGAGCCCAAGTTCAAGCCTAAGAGCAAGTAGGGCAGTGAAATGGTCAGTCCTCTACCATGGGTCATACCAACTAGTGCTGTCCTGTGTCTTCTTTCCTTTCAAGTGATATTAAAGTCCAAATGTGCAGTAACAGGAAGATAAAAAGTGTGCTTTTGTGAATTCCAGAAAGGTTTTCCTAAAAATACTAGGTGAAGGAAGAGAAAAGAAAGCAGCCAGGATGGAAATACGTGCATTTCTTCGGCTGCCACTGGTTCTAATGAGAATTCCTTCCCTGACTTCTAGGGGCCAAGGGAGCCTCTCTATTCAGGAGCCTGGCTAGAGGGGGAGGAGCTTTGTGTCTAGGAATGATAAGTCTTCTTGGGATATACAAAGTTGGACACAGATTTTAGAACTGGAGAAGGAGGACACCTCTCTCCACCTCCTCATGTTAGGTTCTACCTAGTTTCATATTGCTTTTACTAGACTGGAAAGGAGGTCAGGGGGGATGGGGAGGCAGGATCTCTTGAAGGCTAGGAGTGTTCTCACAGCTGGCTTTAATTAAGGTGGGGGTGGTGGGACAATCACTAGTTCTGGCAGCTGTGCTTTGCTTGTAGTATGGGGGGAAGGGAATGGTAGTTTGTGCAGGGGAAGGATACAGAATTGAATCCAGCCATTGGTTGACAGATAAGCAAAGGAGGAGATTGCAAAAATAATTTGGACATTTGGTGGGTGGAGATGAGTTCTGCAGGGTGTAACACTGATCCCGCAATGTCAGACTCCAGCTCATAGGCTCCTAATGGCCATTTGGAGTAGGTCTTCTCTGTTAGGATTGTGGAATGTCCCCAATAATCCATTCCCTGCCCCCAAACTAGGAACTATTATGCCAAACCTGCTCCTAATTTTTTGTAAATAAGACAAGTCATACCACATCTGGAGTATTGTGTTCATTTCTGGGCACCACATTTTTAGGGAGGATATTAGCAAAATGAAGCATGTCCAGATTACAGATTTAGAGCTGGAAATAGCTTTAGAGTTCATCTACTCCAAACTCTTCATTATGTAAATGAGGAAACTGAGATGCAGAGAATTTAAGTGATTTGTCCAGGTTTATACAAGGAGTAAATGGCAGAGATGGGATTTGAATTCAGGACCTCTGCAATATGAACCCAGATCCTCACAGTCCATGGCTACTGTTCTTTCCGCTGTACCATGTGACCTCTTATGATGAAGGTGACCAGGATGGTAGGAGGAAAGGAAACCATGCCACACAAGAATTAGTTGAAGGAATTGAAGATGTTTAGTCCAGAGAAGAAAAAAAATTACTCTCTTTGACTATTGGAAGGACTGTCATAGAGAAAACTGATTCTTCTTGAACCTAGAGAGCAGAAGGACTAGGTGGCAGTTGCAGAGACAGATTTTAATTTGATAGGAAGGAAATTTTCTTAGCAGTCAGAGCCATCCATAGTAGAATTGGGATATCCTGGTAGGCAGTGATTCCAGAGATCACTGGAAGTCTTTCAGGGGAGCATGAATACTACTCTTGGTTGTATAGAGGATTCTCCAGCAGGTATAGGCTGGTCTTAATTATTTCTGAAGTCCCTTCCAACTTGGAGATTTCATGGTTTTATGAATCTCTGATAAAAATTTTGGTTATAGAAAAACTTCAGAGGTCTACTGAACATAGGAAAAGCAGAAGCTTTTAAGACTACAAACTCCCAGTGGGCAGGGTCTGTTAGTCTTTGTATCCCTCCTGCCTCACCCAATCTGTTGCATATATTAGGCGCTCTTGCTCTATTTATGTTTGCCAGATTGAACAGACCGGGATGTTTCTGTCTGTTGTAAAAGCCCCAGCACTTGCTAAGGTGATTTAATTGACTCTCTTCAGAATTCATTAAAATAGTACTCTTATACTAGTACCGAGCTCCAGAGAAGGGTGATGGAATAGCTGGAAGGGTGTGATTGTTAGATTGACAATCTGACTCTGTGTGTGTGTGTGTGTGTGTGTGTGTGTGTGTGTGTGGTGGGAGTGTGATATGTATGTGGCCACCATGTTTTCTTTATAGCAGTTCTGAATCATAAAGAAAGACAATATAAAGTAGCAGAAAAGGTATTAGACTTAGTGTTCAAAGATCTGGGCTCTAATCCTGACTCTGCCCCCAATCAACTGTATAATTATGGGTAAATTACTTTACCTTGTTGGGGTTTCCATTTCCTCATTTATAAAATGACTTGATTGAAGCAGGTATTTTGAAGGTCTATTCTAGTTCTAACAAAGTCTATATAAAAGAGAAGCTAGTGTGGGCAACAGGAGTTTTCTATTTAGAACATGAAAAGAATGAAGAGATGATGAAGGAAGTCACCTTTATAACTCACTGACAAGTGCTCATTTTGATGATAATAATAATTCTATATTTACATACTGCTTTCCAGTTTGCAAAGTTCATCCCTTATAATAATTCTGGAAGTAAGACAGTCAAAGCATTATTATTCCCATTTTACAGATTAAGATGTGGGGGAAGAGTCAGGATTAGAGGCCAGATCTTTGAAGACTAAGTCTAATATAATTTGTCTGGTGTAATATGACTAGCAAGTGGTGGAACCAATACTAAAATTCAGGTCTTCTGATCCTGTCAGGTGATCTTTCTACCACATCGTTAAATAAGAGTGGGAGGGAAGCTCTGGAGCACTAAATTTAAGCAGGTTTTTAAGACTAGGGAAAGCAAGTCCAAAGAGCAGGTTTTCACAATGCAGATGATGCATAACCATCAAAACAGAAAAATTGGAGAAGCATAACTGAGGAAGAAATCTAACCCAAAGAAAAAATATGAAGTTAAATAACAATGGATGAAAAACAAAGGCTAGGGTGAAAAGGTATATATACATGTCTGTACATACATGTAGCATTTCTTTAAATCTTGCTTCAAATGGTATGTTATCTTAAAATAACAATTCAATACTTCAGCTGAACTAGTTGATCTATGAAGTCTCTTCTAGCTCTAAATTCTATGAACCTAAGCACGGGCATGAAGGACACCACTCCTGATTTTCTTCATTATAGCTTATATTTACATATTGCTTTATTTACTTAAATGAATGTAACAAAATTATTTAAAAGTGAGAAATGCATACTTGTCTAGATAATGTATGTTAATCTCTGAGTTGCTGAATCATCCATGTTTGGGAATATGCAAACTCTAGAAGCTGTACTCTAAAAACCAAAGCACCATCAACTACCCCACAGCACTCACTAAAATTACAAGCATGGTGCCTCCAAAAAACTATGTGCCTACAGAGAGTGTACCAGGCAAACATCATGGGGAATTATAAATTCTAAGAAGGATATAGTAGTTACATTTGAAGAATTTATAAGCTAAAAGAGAAAATAATTTATAATAACTCAACAGAACACAAAAATTTATGCCCATGAAGAGGGATGTATTTACTTGCTAATGAACAGCCATACAAATAGGCCATGTAAACATGAGTTATGGAAAAGATAAAATTCCAGTAATTCTCAAGACTGGCTACCTAATCTTGATACTAGTCAGTGCTCTGAATTTAGACATGGTACATGCTTTTTAATGTTTCACAGGGTGGTAGCCTCATGGAATGTTAGACTTACAAGGGACCTAAGAGATCACCTAAAAAGATAAAAGGAGAACTAATTTCTTTATCTTTATTCTTCTTTTATATTAAATATAAGCAGGTGTGTTTGCTTCCTTCCCTGGATGTAGATCTGACTTTTATTGCAGGTTTGATGAAAGGTCTGAGGGTTGGGGAGTGGCAGGGATGTAAGGAGAGAGAATAAACTTCATAAACTTTTATATTTTTGATTTATCAGCAGGGAGAATGGGAATAGAGGTATTATGGGAATATTTACTTGGGCTGCTATGACAACAGTAGACTCTGTCACCCCCGCCCCCAACATTCTTTCCTTTCTATCTGCCAAATTTTGACTTGACAGGACCTTAAGAAACACTCAATATCCATTCTAAAGATGAAACAGAATCAAGCAGTTACTCTATATTTGTTAGATCTGTTTTTTTGGCTCAACTAAAAAAACCTCTCCTACTCACACAGTATGTGCTGTGATTCCCTGGTATTTCCTCTTGCAATGGGTTAATAATTCAGTAGCAGTGACCATGAAAAGAAGACTATAGATGTTTATGTTATGGCTAGCAAACCTACGTGGGCTAATAATCTCTGTCATGAGGCAAGAACAATTAGCCAATTCATGGACTGAGGTTCTGTTTAGCCTTCTAACCAGAAAGTTATTTTTATTGTTGCTTTTGTTGAACTTGGGGCATCTGTTAGATCAGTCATTAGTGAATAAAAGTATGTTTGCTCTTCACAAGCCTTACATTTCATGACAATTGTCCTGAGCTCAGCAACTCAGGTGGGACACAAGTTTTCTCCCGTAAACAATTAACCCTTGGTGAGAGATATCAGCTTATATCTAGGTTTTGGTTACTAAAACTCATGGTTGTGTTTAACTAAGCCTTTGTCCTTAAACAGGGATTCTTAATTTGGGGTCCATAAACTGTGGATAGATGCTTGGATGGGAAAAAAGTTATATCCTTTGTAATCTTATGCATTTTAAAACATTAATCTGCAAAGTATTCCATGGGCTTCACCAGACTGCCCAAGGGGTCAATGCTTCAAAAAAGGTTCAGAATGTCAATGTTGTTCGGGAAGCATTCTGGACTTGGAATAAAGAAAACCTGCATTTTGATTCTTACTGTGTTACTGATTTTCATGTGACCTTGAACAAGTTATATTGTTATATGCTAAAAATTAAGACCTGGAAGAACATATCTCTCTATCTAGTACTTTATATTGAATTTCCAAGCTGCCCTCAGCAATTAAGAAAGTTAATCATTATTCCTAATTACCTGCCAACAAAATTCTTCTAAGTAATTAATTTTTCACTACCCATCAAGAACCTCTCTTCTTCTGTGCAGGGGCAAGTGACACTGGGTATATGATAATTTGGCAGTATGAGAACCAGAGATGTGGGGGCCTGATTCTCTTCTCAGATCTCACAAAGGTTCATGGGATTTTATATATCAGCTAGTTCTACTGAAGTAGTGAAATACAGATGTCCAATCTACTCATTTTATTGATGAGGAAATAGACACAGAGAGGTAATGAGGTTTGTCAAGATCACACAGATAGTACCAGAGCTGGATTTGAACCCTGTCTGATTCCACATTTAGTGTTCTATTATGCCATATGGTGTCTTTATGGGCAATGTCCCATGTCTCCTCCCTTGACCCCCTGGGAAATGGTGGTTGGTCTCTTGATCTTCCCTTACTTGATCTCTCTCCATACCCATCAACTTTCCAATCCTTTTCATCTTTTCTAGGTTGTTCTTTCCCCAGTCCAACTCTAGAAAAGGATCACAGAGTGGGAGAGCAAAAAAAAAAATTTAAATTTAAATTAAAAAAAAAAGGAACTTAGAGATCATCTAATTCAGGATTTTTTTGTTGTTGTTTTTTTACCAGGGATCCAGACAGATTTCAGGGGAGCTGGGAACTTGGATTAAAAAAAGAGAAATTACATCATTATATTCACTAACCTCTAACTGAAATTTAGTATTTCTTTCAGTTATGAATTAAAACAAATTTTTTTTGAGAAGAGGTTTATCAATTTCAATAGAATGCTGATGGGATTCATGACACAAAAAGATGAAAAACCACTAACCCAGTACAATTCAAAGAAACTAAGGCTCAAAGACATTTGCCCATAGTCATATAGGAAAAGAGAAGACTAGAACTTTTGATTCCATTGTTGTTGTTCAGCCATGTCTGACTTTTGATGACCCCACTGTGGCAAAGATACTGGAGTGGCTTGCCATTTCCTTCTCTAATTCATTTTACAGATGAGTAAAGAGGGTTAAGTGACTTGTCCAGGGTCACACAGCACATTATGGCATCACCTAGCCCCTCTGACTCCATATCCAGAGCTTTTTTAGCTATAGTGCTTCTCTCTTCCAGTACAACGCCTCTCCATCTTTCATCCCACAACTACATCCCTCTACTTCCTACCTACCAGGAGATCAATAACTAGGCTTATCAGAGTTATCTTAGATATCCTGCATTGGTCTCTGAAGTCTTATGACTCTATCACCTCCAAACCCATGGTTCTATAGTGACTTGACTAAAAGTCATCAAAATGGGGAAGTTGGGAAGGAGCAGGAATTTAAAAATAAGACAAAAACCAGAGGGAGTTAGTAGACTGCTGAGGAATGGAGTTTGGTTATGGAAGTGTCATTCCTCATCTCTGGCTTGGAGAATTTTCTCCTCTGAATTCCCCAGTGCCCAGGGAACTGGAGTGCTGCCCAGTTGCCAGGCTCCAACTTAAAGGACCAGAGCATCTTTCCTTAATTTGCCAAAGACAACATTGAAAAATAATCAATGAGAGTGTAACAAATAGCCAATTTTAAAAAATCCAAGCTAGGATATGACAAAACAGAGAGAATCATTTACATAAAAAAAGTGTGTGTGTGTGTGTGTGTGTGTGTGTGTGTGTGTGTGTGTGTTGAACAACACTAGGGTAACCAGACCGGCAACTGGAAGGACAACTGCAAATGTTGACTTTCTGTCTCTCCCCACGATATGTCCTCAACAAACATTCCCTTATTGTCATATTCCGTTTCATGTCCTGTGCAGACTGACATGGTCGATTGAGTACTAGGAAGATCTCACCAGATTGCAATAATCCATGACCTCAAAAAGTCTACGAACTCTTGAAATAAAGGAACAATATTAGTGTTGTTCAGAAGGAAACTGAATGGGAGTCAAGAAAACTTGGTTTCAAACCTGGGCAAGTCAACTTACAGCTCAGTGAGACTCAAGAAACTCCCTGGAATTTATATAGAAAGTCAGAGACTCTTGCTGGCATTCTCTAATCAGAGGAAATCATAAATCATGGTATCATGCATTTATTATTGGAAGGGACTTTAAAATCTATTAAGTTCAAATCCCTTATTTTATAGATGAGGATGTTGAGACACAGACAAGTTAAATAATTTAGCCTGGGTCACACAGCTAGTGTATGAAGCAGGATTTGAACTCAGGTCTTCCTGACTACAAGCCCAACATTCCATCCACTATGCTATCTATCTCCTTTCACCTTCTGCCCTCGTTCAGTATAAGCCATGTGTACTTGCTAAAGCTTTTTCTTAGATTTTTTTTTTAATAAAGAACACTTAAGTTTCTCAGCTCTCTTTAATTTAACCTACCTCTGGCTACACTTAATAATCATTTTGCTTCTTCCAACTCTTCTATCCCAACTCACTCTCTCCAGACTTCTTTTTTTACTTTCTTGACAGCTTCCTTGCCCTTCTTCTTCCCCTTTCCAACTCTCCAGCTCTCTTTTATGTGTTGACCTTTTCTATTAGACTATAAGCTCCTTGAGGGCAGGAAGAGTCTTGTTGATTTTCCTGGCTTCCTTCAAGTCCTGGCTAAAATCTCACTTTTTATAGGAAGACTTCCAATCTCTCTTCATTCTAGTGCAGCACCTCTATTAATTATTTCCTATTCATCCTTTATCTAGCTTGTTTGAACATAGTTGTTTGCATGTTGCATCCCTCGTTGGATTGTGAATTCCTTGAGCACAGGAATTGTCTCTTAACTCTTTTTGTATCTCTAGTAGTGCCTGGCATATAGCAGATACTTAATAAATGCTCTATCTATCTATACATCCATCCATCCATCTATTTATCTCTCTTTCTATGTCTATTTCTCCCTCCATCCAACCATTTTCCAGGCTAGACATTGCCCCTACCTTTTCATCTGCATTCCCTAGACTAAAATCCCTACTCTGAATCCTGCTGGTTACATCTCTCCCTTTCCACATGTTATGGATCCAAGAGTCATCAGGATTGCTCCCTGTAAACCAATTATTATTTTGGTCATTTTAGTCAGTGCTTACATTAGGTTCTCTGTCTGGTCTCAGATCCAAGGGAAAAGGACATATTTAAAAATTCTAGTATTTAAAAACTATAAATATTATTTCCTTCCAGGAATTGTGGACTGACTTGGTTTCACATCAGTGGTTTTTTCTCCGCTCTGCTTTGACTTGTGTCATCTTAGCGGCAGGACCAGGATCAGTACTCAGGACCCTGGAGTCTAGTTTAGTCCCATGGGGCCTTCTCCTCTCTAACCCCATCTCCTTGCATTCTCTTTTCCATGCTGTCCATAATACACACGCCTCTCTTTTACCTTCTTTATGTTACTTTTCTAATCTTTTTATTTCCTTTTCTTATTAATTCTCTTTTCCTTTTCTCTGTTCATAAAGTGGGATATTAGGGTGACCATTTTGTTTTTAGGCTCTTATTTTTTTCTTGAGGGGATAGTGTAGCCAGGAGGGGCACTTGCTTGGACAGCAGTCAAGTGCTTTTCATTTGTCAAGGTTATGATTGCGAGATTGCTTCATAAACCTTATATAAACATTATATGAGTGATTATCACCAGCACAAAGTAGAATATAACTAACTTAAAAGGGTGACGTGTGTACCTGAGCTTATCTGCAATAAATATGACCCTCCTCTCCAGCAGTAGGGAAGCAAAGACGCAGACCAGGTGCCTGATGCTGAGAGATGAGAAGAGAGACTCAAAATCCACGTGCTCAAGCCTGGAGTCAAGGGGCCGACACAGTTCAATCACCTGCCAGAGGAATGAGGTCAGAGGTGAGGATTCCACTTAGTACAGGACTTAGCAGAGGAGAAAACCAAGAGGAGAAAACCAAGGTCTATAGGGGAACCATGACTTACCCAAGGGCATGCTGCTAATTTACAGTGGAGTTGAGATTGGAACCCAAGACTTTCAGACCCATGAGATGTCAAGGAAAGGAGTACAAGGGCATTGAGGAGGTAGAAAGGTGTAGTGGAAAAGAATGTGTGTTGGAAATATGAACACCCGGGTTCAGGTCTGCTAATTAGCCATAAGACTCTGGGGTTTACGCGATGACCTCTAAGGTCCTACCTATCCTAGCTCAATCCATCTCCGAATTCTGGAATTACCCATGTCTTCATTGCTCAGGGCCACAGCTTGTGTCAGAATATTACTTTAAATAAAGGACCAATGATTGTTGAGGCTGGGATTAGAAAGGTGGCCCCTTTCCCCACAAAAAAATGATGCTGGCGAGAAAATTGCCATGTACATCTATAATCCTCCCTCCCAAGGTTTTATATCAGGTGTGTAATTCTAGATGGGATGGATTAGATTCTCTATTTCTGCCTTTTTTTTCTTTATATGACCAGAACTTAGAACATAGTAAGTTTCCCAGTCCCTAAGGCTTAAAAGCTAGGCATCATCTTGGACTCCCCACTATCTCTCATCCCCCACAGCCAAACTGCTCCCAAGGCCTATCGATTTTACCTTTTCAACATCTCTCAAATAAGCCCCCTTCTCCCCTCTGACACTGCTACCATCTTGGTACAGGTCCTCGTCATTCCTCAACCTTTGATCATAGCAGCAGCCTGCTGGTATGTCCGCCTGCTTCAAGTCTCTCCCCATCCCAATCCATCCTCCATTCAGCCACTAATGTGATTTTTCCTAAAATGCAGGTCTGATCATATTCCCCTCTCCATCCTCCCCAAACTCCAGTGGCTCCCTATCACCTGTACAATCAAATACAAAAAGTTCTGGCATTCAAAGTCCCTTATGATCTAGCCTCCCTTTTACTTTTCTAGTTATCTTATACCTTACTCCTTCACAGGAAAAATACTTTGACCCTGTCACTCTGGCCTCCTTGTCAGTCCACTAACAACAACATTTTATCTCTAGGTTCCCAGTATTCTCTACATTCTCTCCCCCATACCTGGTACACTCTTCTTCCTCTGCTCCAACTACTGACTTCTAACTAAAATCCCACCTTCTCCAAGAAGCCTTCCCCAACCTGTCCTGATTCCAGGGTCTTCCCTCTATTAATCATTTCCTATTGATCCTGTACTCAGCTTGTCTGTACACATTTGTTTACATTAGTAGATTGCATAATTCTTTAGATTACATTAGATTGTGAGCTCTTTAAGGGCAGGGACTGTCTTTTGCCTCTTTGTATCCCCAGCTCTTAGCACAGTGCCTGGAACAAAGATGGTGCTTAATAAATGTTTTTTGATAGACTGAATGAGTGATCCTGGTGAGAGAGAGTCTTGTACCCGTCTTGGGAATCCAGTGAGAGAGACTCGAATTTTGCTGCCTACTGATTTGTTAGTCCTCATTTGACTGTTTTTGGTGGCTGGGGGCTCCCCTCTTTCCAAGAACTAGAGGAGTCCAGTCACTCACTTCAGTTCCAGAGCCTGGCAAGAAGTTCTTGACAGTGATAGTTTTGCCTAGAGCTGGGAAAGGGGCTTCCATGACACTTCTCATTAGTGGTTGCACCAGGGCAGGGGAGATGCCCCGACGTTTTTCTACCTCATCCAAGATCTGTAAGAGAGAAAAATCAAGCACGACTGTTAGGAAGGGTAGAAGACAGAAATGCTAGGAGGCAGAGTCATAACTAGAGTAGGATGACTACTTCATCCTCATTTCAGCCATTCTCTGCCCTGAGGTCTCTAAACATCATGGCCTATGACCAGCTTCTAGTCTGGACTCTCTAGGGAACTGGTTGACACCTCTCTCCAAACGACTGTAGCTAATTGATTGGGGGGTGGCTTCTATTCTTCTCCCCTCCCCTCCCCATAAACTGAATTTGCTCTGGTTACAAGAATTCCTAATTACAGCTCTGCAAAGGTGCCAACCACAACCTACCTTGATCAAGCAGTTATATAGTACTAGAAGAGTTCCAGTATGTAATGCTCATCAAGCCAAGCACCTAGTATGGTCCCTTGGTCCCTACTTGATGATCCAAGAGCTTCCATTCCATTTAATTTCATTCAACACATGTTTATTAAGCATTTACTAAAGCCCCAAATTTTTATCTCTAAACTGCAGCTTAGAAGCAACACAAATCCTTGGGCCTACCAGTATAAATAAATAAATAGATAATTATTTCATATTCTATATGACACATAGAATATACATATAGAATGTATATATTCCATATTCTATATATCTTAAAGAATACAGAATACATAATATGTATTGGATAGTATGTATACTAAAGAATACAAAATGGAATACATACTATGTATGTATTCCACATTTATATGATATGTAGTATATATTATATATACACTATATAGGTATGTACATACCATATAGATGTAGTCTATGTAAGACAATATACTAAGTATATATTCTACATCTAGAATATATACACATATATGGTATACATTCTAGATACAGATTATATATTCTATATATCATGTAGAATATGGACTATAGATGTAACACACACACACACACACACACACACACACACACACTGGAACACAAAGTGTCTGTTCCATAGTCTCTATATATCATCTAGAATATATACATTTTTTGTATAAATATTGGATATATAACTATATTTTAAATAAATAAATATCTAATTGAATTAAGCTTTACACTGTTCAAAATGAGCTGTGGTAAATTCGATACTAATTTCTGAAAACCACTTAAAATTTTTAAATCATCTAAAAAGTTGAACCAGAAAAGGTTCAGACTGCTTTGCCTTACACCATCACCTGGCTGGTGCTTATCTTCACGTTACAATCATTGTTCATCTGTTACTGGATGGTGGCCATGGACTTTGTTGTACCAGCCTTTAGGAAGTTACTGAATTATTCTTCCTAAACTTCTGCAAGCTGTAAAATGGGTGTTGCCCAAAAATGATTCAGCATGACTCCTTCTCTCTCTAGGGATGGTGTGGAAGCATAGAGCTCAGGTATGAATTACAGGCCACACCTGGCATCTGATTCTATTGGTCCTAAACTGGAGCTCACTCAGTTTTAATGACCAAGCCTGGAACAAACAGAAACTTTCTGACTAGTAGCATTGTCTTCATTTGCAAACAAATCCATGTGAAAGCAAGGACATCCTATGAGAGGTGCAGAAATGAGCACGTTTTTGTTATTGGTGATGTTACAAGTATTAAAATATTAAGAAATGTGTATCCGTCTCCTCTTTCTCCTTCTATCTCCCTCACTTCCATATCCAAGGATCTGCTTTGGGGCCAGACAATTGTACCTACATAATAACTCTCTCATCCTTGCTGCTCTAGGCCAGGCACTCATCACCTCTCACCTGAACTACTGAAATAGCCTAACTGATCTCCTTGCTTCAAACCTCTCCTCTCTCCAATCCATCTTCCACACAGCTGCTAGACCATGTCACTCCCCTGCTCAAAATGCTCCAATGGCTCTCCAGTACTTCTAGGATAAAAGACAAACTCCCTTCTTTAGTATTTCAAGTTCTTCCTAATGTGACTCTAATCTGTCCTTCTAACTGCACTACATATTTCTTCCCTTTCTGTACTCTTATATTCTAGCCATACCCTGGTCTATTGATCACTCATCTTACCCTGGATGACATTACCCCCATGCCTGGAATGATCTCCCTCTGTATCTCTGCATCTCAGAATCCCTAGTTCCAGAACTGTAAATTATTTGCAATTAACCATATGAAAGAATACTCCAAATCATTAATAAGAGAAATGCAAATTAAAATAACCCTCATGTTTCATACCCTAAAAACTGACAAAGATGACACAAGATGGGAACAGTCAACATTGAAGATAGGCCCACAGTTGCTTTGTTAGTGGAGCTGTGAATGACTATAACCATTTTGGAAAGCAATTTTGCATTATGCAAATAAGGTAATTAAAATGTTTGTACCTACTCACCCAGAGATTCCACTGTTAGGTTTATATCCTAAGGAGGCCACTGATAAGAAGAAAGTACCCTTAATAAGATATTTATAGTGGAACCCCTAGATCCTTTCAAAGCTCAGCTCAACAGCCATCTCCATGAAACCATTCCTGATCCTTCCATCTGTTCATCCTTCTCCTACCCCTATTACCACTACTTTGTATATATTTTTAGTTTACTTATATAGTTACCTGTTATTTCCAAGGAGAAAGTGCAAGCTCAAGAGCATAGATTATTTTGGTTTTATCTTTGTATTCCCAGGACCCAATACAGTGCCTGGCACTTATTGCTTAATAAGTGTGTATTCCTTTCTTCCTTCCTACACACAGTTTTGTTTTTATCTTTTGATAAAGTTCTTTTCTTTTTTTAATCAATGGGTGTTGGTTTACATATGCCTATTTAAAATTGAAAATAATGAAGTAAAGGCCACGGGTTTTATTATAACAAAAAAGGATTATTCTCCAGTATGAGTTGGACTGGTGGCTGCTGAGGTTACTTCCAACTATAACTTCTCCAAGTGTCCCCTAAAATTGCCCCCATCCCCTAGGTAGAGTTACCCTTCATATAAAACGTTAGTACTGTGGGAAGGAAGAACAGTGGAAGAAGGGAGGGGGGAGCAAGGGCACAGGTGTGGCCATTCATGCAGAGAGAACAAGTCTGGCTCCAGGCAGGCTGTTTGCAGCCACTGCATTTATTCAGGAGAGGTGATGAATTTGAGGGAGAGTGGCCCTGAATAAGATTCTGCTGATACAAAGAGTTACAGAAAGTGGAGGAAGGGAGAAGAAAACAGTGGGGCACAATCCCCCAAGTGTCTGCTTTTCTTTGTACTCATCAGTAAGCTCTATATTCCACCTGAGGTGCTTCTTCTGTGAGAGGCTGAGCTCCTGGAAACCAAGAGGGTGCTCATTACTTGGGGACTGAACAAGTTATGGTTTATGAAGACCATGGGCTATTCTTATGCAGTGAAAAATGATGAAAAGGGGAGTTTCAGAGAAACTTAGGAAGACTTGTGTGAACTGATACAGAGTGAAGTGAGCACAGCTAGTTCAGGCCTTTATCACATTTACCTATACTTTTACAACAGTTTTCTAATTATTTTTTTTTGCTTTACAAAGATCTCTTTCCTCTACAAAGCTGCCAAATTAATATTCCTTAGACACAAGCCTGACCATGGAATTCTCCTGATCAAAAGTTTTCAATGGCTCTAGAATATTGACTCTGGAATAAAATATATTATGTAATTTTAAAATATATATATATACTGTTATTAATATATAAAAATGTATAAAATATGTAATATACTATCACATATACAAATATTTATATACATTATATGCACATATGTATATATATGTGTATACTTAGAGACACATATATACATATGTATGTGTGTACATGCATGTATGTAAATTCTTGGCTGGATTTCATCCAAAATGGGAATACAACTAAAAAATTTAGCCATTTATTTTATCCACCTCACAGGGTACTTGTGTGATCTTTCCTAAAACTTTCAGTGACAGCTTACCAAATAATCTTAATTTATTTTACTGCTTCCTAGGAAGTCCTTACATTTAAACCACAACCTACCTTCCTGTGTCTCACATACATTGGTCCTATGGTTCTAGTTCTATTGTCCTAGAGGAGCAGTTTTAATCCTTTTATATGACAGTTCTGTAGTCTGGCTCTGGTCTACCTTCCCAAGCTCAGTTCATATTATTTCCCTTCACAAACTCTATGTTCTACCCTACCTCCCTGTGAATATTTTCCACTCTATTCTAAAGCACTTCCTCCACTGCTACATCTTAGAGTCCTTGGCTTCTTTCAAGGCTTACCTTAGGCGCCATCTCCATCATAAAAACCTTTCTTGATAACTTTGGTTTCTAAATACTTTCTCCTTGAAATTATTTGAGTACATATTATAACCCTCTTACAGAATGTAAGCTCATTGAGGGCAGGGACTGTTTTGTTTTTGTATCCACCCTTCTATGATAACATTCTAGAGGAGGTACTGATCTGCTTTAGTAGAGGGAAGCTCCTCATCCTAACTCAGAGCACAGTGCCTTATGCATAATTGGTACTTAATAAGTGTTTGTTGTACTGAATTATCAACATAGAAGGTACATACTCAGAAATATCATTAAGTACAAGAAAGGTTTGAATATATTAATTAACTTTGGATCCAGACAAACCTAAAGAAAGTTAAGAAGTCTTGAATTTATGCCTCCTCTTCTGAGGCTGAGATCATAATGGATGACTAGGCCCTTACCATGGCACACATTCCTTTAGTTTCTGTCAGAGATAGGAAATGTAATAGACCCCAGGTGAAAAATCTCATGCTTTTATATTCTATTAAGTGACATAATATCTGTGAAGCACTTAGCATAGGGCCTGATACACAGTAGGCACTTAATAAACAATTGTTCCTTTCCCCTTCTTTCATGAGCTCATTCACCATCTCTTAGCCCATTCACCAGAGAAGAGAAAAAAGCTTTGTGAGGATACTGGTAGACTATGCGCTCACTGAAGAAGTGAACCTTATATGGGCACATCAAGTATTAGTAAGAACTGGCTTTCAGCTTCCCCATGTCATCATCATAATGATAATGAAAAGAATATCTTGGGCATGAAAAAGTCAGTGCTCAAAGAAGGAAAGAAAAGGACCAAGAAGAATCACCTCTCCAGTCCAACTATCCTGACTCTTCTTAGCTCCCTCCATCCCTGCCCACTCCCCATGACTGATCTCTAATTATTGCCTGCAATGAGGACAGAAGAGAATGTGGGAGAGGTTAACAATGATAACACCAACAACAAGCTTTTGCATATTGTAAAGTTTTATGGTTAAGAAGAAGAATGGCTAGCATTTATGTAACGCTTTAAGGTTTTCATAGGCCATCTCGCTTAATCCTTCCAATAACCTTGTGTTACAGTAGATGCTATCTCTATCTACATTTTACAGAGGAAGTCACTGAGGTGGAGGGTTTGTCCATGGTCACGTAGCTGATAAGCAGAAAACATCATGTCTTCCACATTCTTGGGTCAGCCCTATAGCCTACCTAGCTCCCATTATATTTACACACATGACCTTGTTGGATCCTCAAGTCAACTCTACGAGTCAAAGTATTATTATCTGCATTTGCTGGTGAAGAAACAGAGACTCAGAGAGATTAGCTGAGTTCCTCAGGGCGGCGGGGTATGGAAGATGATCAAAAGAACCTTCTTAGTATATAATTGACCCAAATTCTCTCTCTTTCTTACTGATTTCCTACAGCTTGAGCTCTTACCTTTGAAAAGAGGTTGAAGCATCCTAGGCGGCTCACAATGCAGTAAACTTCAGGCAGGCGCTTCCCTTTGCCACCAGGCTTTTAGGAAAGAAACAAAGAAATTCCTCAAAGAAATTATCAATGAGGTCAATTTTAGGTGACCCAATTCTCCTATGGTGGATTCTAATGTTCTACTATATCCAGGGAGAAACTAGAAATTTCATCATAGTGGAAAAATTACAAGAGAGAGCCCATATTGTCCTACCTTCTGCCCAAATGTAAACTGAGTATGTCTTCCAAATATGGTTCTATGCATACAAGGGACACTCTTTATGCTAGAAGTGATCATGACCATAAGCTAAGTGATACTGATTTGCTGTATGCAAACACCAGAATTTATATATTCAAACGAGTGCTATCTCCTTCAAAGTAATCTTTTTTTTTTTTTTTTGAGGATGGAAGGCAGGGCAATTGGGGCTAAGTGACTTGCCTAAGTCACAGAGCTAGTAAGTGTGTCAAGTGTCTGAGGCTGGATTTGAACTCAGGTCTTCCTGACTCCAGGGCCAGTGCTCTATTCATGTGTCAATAAGCTGTACTTCAAAGTAATCTTGAGAAGCTACACACATATTTCAATAAGAAAGGTCACCATTATTCAAAATGCTTTTTGAACTCTTCATCTGGAATTCTTTCAGGGACAGTTTATGAGCCAGATCAGCCCTTTACCCCTCCAAAAAAATTCAAACCCAATAGTCTAATTACTTTGTAAGTATATCTCATGCTTTGACTCTAATAAGTATTATGCAGCTGGTCAACCACCTTATATATCAAATTCAACTAGAAATGATTATTAGGAATTTCCTAAAAAATCAAATTCATCTTCAAAGGATTACAGTAGTAGTGGTGGTGGTAATAGTAGTAGTAGTAGTAGTAGTAGTAGTAGTAGTAGTAGTAGTAGTAGTAATAGAAGTAGTAGTAATAGTGGTAGTAAACACTAATATAGCATTTAAAGTTTGAAATTATGTATATAATTTTACCTACATAATAAACCTATGAAGCAGATACAGTTATTACTCTCATTTTACAGAGAAGAAAATGTTTTTTAATGGTCAAAGCAATTTGGAGTAATTTCCTTTACAATCTCTTTTGTTGCTCAGTTGCGTTCAACTCTTTGTGACCCTGTTTGTGATTTTCTTGGCAAAAATACTGGAATGGGTTGCCATTTCCTTCTCCAGCTCATTTTACAGATGAGGAAACTGAGGCAAACACGGTTAAGTCACTTGCCCAGGGTCACACAGCTAGTAAGTGTCTGAGGCTAGATTTGAACTCAGGAAGAGGAGTCTTTCAGACTCCAGGCCTGGCACTCTATCCACTGTACAACCAGGTACCCCACCATCTCTCTTGCTCCTCCTTTTTTTCTTGAGAGGGTAACAAGGGTCATAAAATGAGGTCATATGGCCAGTAATACAGAGTAATATAACATAATAACATATATTATAATAAATATATATGTAACTATATATAAAACAAAACAATATATATAACTATATATATATACATATAATCTGATATAGGATTTGAACTCAGGTCTTCCTAATTCCTAACTCAGTTTTCTACTCACTACAACACCTAGCTATGGCTAAGATGAAGGCTTGTGAACACTGACAGTATATTTCCAAGAATGTAGTTCATATTTTAAATAAGAAAATCCCAAAAGATGAGTTAGATGTTTTGAATAATGGCACCATGTTGGAGTAAGGCTACGATTTTTCAGGGTGACCCCTTTGAAGGGGATAATCCTTATTCAGAGGAGAATTCTCTCAAACACGTCTTTAAAGTCACCTTGCCTTAGAGTCACAACTCGTGTGTTTGTCCATTGAATGAAGGAATGGAGCACACAGTACATGTCCTCATCGTCCCATTATGAACATCCCTTCCAGGGTACAGGCTAAATGAAGCTATGAAACAATTTGACTGCAGCAGAAACTTCCTTGAAGTTTCAGCTTTGTATCCCTTCAGAGATCATGCCTTTATCCATGTCTGCTGTAGCTACCCCCTTGTTCCTGTCTGCTTATACCTGACTATGTGCTCAGGGAAACTCTGTGATACTGTCTTCTCCTATTAGGATGTGAGCTCTTTGAGGGCAGAGACTTTTCTTTTTTTTCTTTCTGTCCTCAGAGCATACATAGCAAGCCCACTGAAGAGCACAGAGGAGGCAATGACTAGTATTTTTTCATCCATTCATGATATAAAGTAGTTTATTAGGTCAGATGTGGAGAGGGCATTTTTGTAATTGCTTTGAAGCTGGGCAATGACACCTTGCCTCGCTATCATGAGAAGAAAGGCAGCACACTCTCTTTGGTCCTTTATTGCCCTCCAGTGACCTGTAGGGAGATCCCTTGCCCTCTCATTTGTCAGAGCAAGTGACAGATAAAACCCCAGACTGGCCCTTGCCTTCCTGGTGACCAAAGGAGAACAAGTAGTTACCAGAAGCCTGCGGCAGTACCCGAACCTTCTACTTCCATCCTCTCCAGTCAGGACAAATGAGAATGTTTCACTGTGTTTGGGAAAATAAAGATGCATTTTGAAGAAAAGACAAATAATTGTTTATATGCAGCTATATACAAACCAGCTCATGGTGACAGAGACAGGATGAAGGGAAAGTACTGGGTGGGGGTGGCTTCTTGCTAGTTTCTCAATTCTTTCTGAGGATGAGCCTGGTAACATGTACTATTGCAACTCCCCTGGGGTAGGGTTTATGATGCTCTCTCCACAACAGGGTAACTAGGGATTTTCTCTACTCCATGGCAAGTTATAAGAGCTTCATCCCTTTCCTTCTGCTCTATTCTCTGCTCCGTTCCCTTGACCAAACAGAAAGATCCAAGCGATGGGTAAAGTATGTACTCATTAATACCACTTAGATCAGGGGGTTTTCACCCTATTTGTATGTGCCATGGATTCCTTTGGAGATCTGGTGAAGCCTACTGAGCCCTTTTCTGGATCATGTTTTTAAATACATAAAGTAAAATATGTAGGATTGTAAAAGAAACCAGTTATATTGAAGTATAGTTTCAAAATATTTTTTAAAATACCAGTTCATGGATTCTAAGTTAAGAACCTCTGATTTAAATATCGAGCAGCAAACTTCATTTGATTGTCATTTGTTTTGGGTTTTTTGTTGTTGTTTGAATTTTTGATTGTCATTTGTTGAATACCTGGTATGTGGGCAGGATGCTGCGAGAGGGGCATAAGAGAACAGGGAATAAAAGAAGTGACATATTTTGGACACTGGCATGGGGAAAGAGGGAGTGAGGCTGAGCCAAGGACAGCTTTGTATCCCTTCAGAGGTCATGCCTTCATCCATGTCTGCTGTAGCTACCCCCTTGTCTCTGTCTGCTTATACCTGACTATGTGCTCAGGGAAATTCTGCGGACACCTGACTGACTCTACTCATGCAGAAAATACCTTATAGCCAGGGTTCTGCAAGCTTATTTTTGTAGTATCAGAATAACTGTATTTCAATATAACTGGTTTCCTCTATAATTCCATGTATTTTCTTTAATGCATTTAACAGTATTCTGAGACACCAGAGTGCAAAACGGTCTATGATACAAAAAGGTTGAGCCCCGGCCTTAGACTCCATGATCAGTGAACAAGGTCTTATTTGAAAACTCACCATGTGTAGCTTAATGGGTTTTCTTCAGAAGCTCAAATAATAATAAAACAATCATTAAGTAACAAAATAGGGCAAGGCAATGGTTTTGGGTTAACTATAATCATTCACTATTTACACAGTACTTACAAAGTACTTTTCCTACAACAACCCTGTAAGGTAGACAGAATGGGCATTATTGTCTCCACTTTAAAGATGAGGAAACTGAGGGTGAGAGAGAGAGAAAATGATTGATCTAAGGTAAAAAAAAGCACTAAGTGTTATGGTTGATAGGTGAAGTCACCTGAATCACACCCAGGGCTTTTTCTATTACATTAGAGAGAAATGACACTGTATAAACTTATTAGAGGAAACAACATTTGTAATTTATTGAATGTTCAGTGGGAACAGAAAGAGGGAACAGGGGAAATATCCCAAAGTGTCTCTTCTGGTAGACGTCATACGTGATTGACTCTGGACCCTCATTTCCTACAAGTGAGAGTGAAATCCCTAATTAGTATTCTAGCTTCCAGGGAAGATGACAGCACATACCTGGCAAACTGGTAAACAGGTACCCAATCCTTGGCATCGGGGAAACAAAACTGGGGAATAGCCTTAAGCTGGTCTTCTGCTTCCCTCATGAATTTGAATGATCGATCCAGCTGCAGAGAGAAAAATTAGCAAGGTTGATGCAGAGCTACTGTATTTGGGAAAATACTGCCACATTCCCAGGGTGCTGGAAAAATATATTCTTAGCATTATAGCTCCCACCAGTCCATGGACCTGACCACTATCTTATCTAATTCTGGATAAGCAGTTTAGCCTTTATTTTCTCTAGACTGTGGTAACACAATTACACATTTAACAATTTAATTCAACCAACATTTATTGTGTTTACTATTTGCAAGACACTGTACCAGGTATTGAGTGAGACTGAATGATGGAGAAGTTAGGATCCTTGCCCTCAATAAGTTTATGTTTAACAGACTATAAAGAAAAACAACAGCAAAACATTATTTGTTTTATCAAAATTTTCTCATGGCCAAAATTTCTGAAATGTATTGATCCAAAGAAAAATTTGAAGGACATTTGTTTCTGTCGAAGGATCTCAAGATTCATATCCAAATTTGTTTTTTTTACTATAATTTGACCATACTATTTGTAATGAATTTTGCTTTTCTTGCCTTCTAAATGAAGGGGGGAGGGAGGAAGAAAATCCAGAACTAAAAATAAAATGAAATAGAATAAAAAACATATAACCCTTAAAAAAGAGGATTTATGTCCAAAGAGAAGTTCTGAGGTCATCTTTTTCCTCTTCTTCAATTTACAGATAAAGAAACTGAGGTCCCAAGGAAAAGGGATCAGCTAAGGTACTAAGGGTCAGAGTCATGGTTAAAACTCAAGATTTTGGGGTCCCAAATCCATAAAGACAACAGTTCAATAATCACAGCTATACTACTCCACCCTATGTCCCACTCCTTTGACCAAACATAAAGAACTAACATATGGAACAAGATTAAAAGAAAAAAACCCAAACCAAAAGATCCTGAATCTGAAAGGTATTGCTACAAATTATTTTATCCTAGCTTCATGGTCTTCTTCTTCTGTTCCTATTTACATACTGCTGAACAGAGCTGAATAAATTACACAATGTTAAGTGGAGACACTTTAAGATCACATCATCCAACTTCATCTGCAGCAAAGAAACTATTCGAAACCTTCTCTTCTCTTGTCCCTGTTCCCTTGTGCTTTCACCTGAGGATCTTCCTTCCTCCTTTATTAAGGAAATTGAGACCATTCCACATAATTAAACCTCTCCTTCTCTTTTCATCATTTCAAACCCCCTTGACATCACGTCCCATTCTTTCTTCCTCTTCACCAGTCTCTGACAGTAAGATGGTGCTTCTCCTTAATAATGTAAACTGCCATATATTCCCTTGATGGTCTTCTCCAGCAGACTGTCCTCTGAGTCCTCTTCTCTGTTTACATTGTCTCCTTTGATGACCTCATCAACTCCCATCGCTTTCTTATATCCACAGAAATGACTCCCAAATTTCTACATTCAGCTTCTGTTGTGTTCTTGAGCTTCAGTACTACAAACCAACTACCTAATGGACATGCTTTAAAGTGAATGTCCCAGAAACATCTCAAACTCATTATATTCAAAATAATGTTTTTCTTTCTCCAAAACCTACTCCTCTACCAAACTTCCCAATTTCTGAAGACACAACCACTCTACCAGTCTCTTCAGTTTATAACCAAAGGATCATAATTGACTCCTCAGTCTCACTCAGCCCACCAATCAGTTGCCAGATCCTGATTTTTTTTTCCTATTTTTTTTTACAACATCTCTTGGAAATAATAATTTTTTTCTACTCATACAGTCACTGCTTTAGTTTGGGGATTCTCATGATCTGTCACCTAGATGACTGCAAAGGCCTTCTAATTGGTCTCCCCATCTCAAATGTCTCCCCACTATAGTTATCCTCCACTTGTATAATAATGTGATTTTCTTAAGTGCACATCTGACCACTTTCTGCCCCTATTCAATAAACCTCAGTGTCTCTGGGACAAAATATAAACTTTTCTGTTTAACTTTTAAAGCCCTTCACAACCTTCTCCCAATATATACAGGTTCATTGTATATAATCTCTCCTCCTTCTTCCCCCTGACATCTGGCCAAAATGATCTGTATCTCTTATCTCCCATCTCTGTTCCTTCAAATAGTTGTAAAATCAGTATATCGGTGTCCTGATTTCCCCATACCCTTTCTAACATTTGTCATTTTCCTTTTCTGTCATATTAGCCAATCTGATAGGTGAGAGGTGGTACTTCAGAGTCTCTAATCAATAGTGATTTAGAGCATTTTTTTATATGACTATATAAAGGAACAAAAAGGAACAAAACTATCGTTTTGATTTCTTCATCTGAAAACTGCCTATTAATATACTTTGACCATTTATCACTTGGGAATGACTTGAATACTTATAAATTTGACTCAGTTCTCTACATTTTTGAGAGACGAGGCCTTTAGCCGAGGAACTTCTCCCCTTTACATTCTTAAAAATTACTGAGAAACTAAGAACCTCAAAGAGCTTTTATTAGTGTGTACTATATTAATACTTACCAACAGAAATTAAAACTGATAAAACTTTAAAATACCCATTCATTCCTGCACTATAAATAATAAACTAATTTCATAACATATTTTAATGAAAATTAACTTTTCCAAAATAAAAAAAGATTAGTGAGAAGAATGGCACTGACTTCCATATTTTTGTAAATTTCTTTTAATGCCTAATTTACTAGAAAAATAGCTGGATTCGCCTATATGTTTCTATATTCAATCTGTTGTGATAGGTTGATAATGTTGTTTTGGTTGAAGTATATGAAGAAAATCTGGCTTCACACAATATATAGTTGGAAAAGGAAGGCGTATCTTAATAGGCAAATAATGTATTATCATTATGCAAATAGTTTTGACCTTGTGGACCCCCATGAAAGGGTCTCAGGAATTCTTAGACCACACTTTTGGAACTGTTGCTCCACAGACAGCATGGGAAGACGGGATGGTGGGCTTGAGAAGGAGGAAGTAGGAAATGGAGACAGGAAGGAAGGGATCAAGAATGGGGTCAGAACTGGAGAAGAGCGCTAGTTAGAAGAACAAAAGGGAAAAAGGGAGACACAAGTAAATCCAGACAATGAACATAGAGTGTGTTTCAATCCAGCTTGTAGACTGGAAAACAGCCTTGGAGCTGAACACCTGTTGAATTCCCACCTGTCCTTTATAGTCTACACTTAATGGTAGTTCCTTGTAGGAAAGCTACTCTGGCAATCCCTCCATTAGTAATGATTACTCACCCAAAGGTGAACTTCCATGGCTCTCTGGAAGTCCCTCTAAGACAATCATCACATATTAGAGTTATCTGTGTATGGGTCTTATCACATGGCAAGCTCCAGAGGCCAAGGGGCCTATTTTATCTGGTCACTATATCTCCCTTAGTGCTTAGCACAGCACTTGGCAGCCCACAGGTACTTAATGTACATATTTGTAGAGTTTTAGGAAAGGTAGCCAACAAGAAGATAACAGCCAAGGTGGTATGGGAGGTAATTTTGAAGTCAGAGGCACAGAGACCTCAAGGAGAGGCTAATTCAACCTGGGCCTGAAGAGTGAAAGTAGGGTGAGCTCTAGGTGGACCCTTCCCCTCCTCCCCCATAATACTGAAGATTAGGGCTCAGAGGAAAACAATCGAAGGAGGGAGTTAAAAAAGCAAATCATGAGATTATTATTTAGTGCTTTGAACTTTTACTAAGCTAAGTCAGGTACCTGTGACCAGCATGTGATTTACCTCACCTGTTTACAGTTTGTACCCTAAGGGTCACTGACATCATAGGAAAATTCTTCTGTGTGTGTGTGTGTGTGTGTGTGTGTGTGTGTGTGTGTGTGAAAGAGAGAGACAGACAGACAGAAAGAGAGAAAAGAGAGGAAGTGTGAGAGAGTGTGAGTTTGTGTGTGTGAGAGAGACAGAGACAGAGAGACAAAAAGAGACAGAGACAGAAAGAGACAGAGACAGACAGAGGGAGTGTGAGAAAGAGTGTGAGTGTGAGTGTGTGTGTGTGTGTGTGTGTGTGTGTGTG